>CM063709.1:4042281-4665163 GCA_032441835.1 Slavum lentiscoides
AAGAAATATAATAATCGTTTAATTATCACGAAATATAAAAGAACTCCGTCGGATTTTAATTATTTATGTACATTCAAAATCGAGGCAAGAGATGTATAGGTGTAGGTATAGATAAATGAAAATAAGTTGTTTATATAATTTTTTCGTTTAAAATCGTTTGAACGTAATAACATGTAATGTTAGACAAATTTATAACTGTCAGTAAAAAGAGTAATTACTTTATATTATACAAATTTAAAGTTAATAAAAACAGTTTATTATTACGTAGATGTAGGCATAAGGCATGTAGCTGATTATTATTATTATTCATTTTTTTTTTTTGCGCTGCAATATTAATTAAAAATGTGCTTTAAATAAATAAAAATCACTTACACTTATTTGAAAATATGCATAATTTTGGTACGTTGTCATACTGAACACGTATTGCTTTATTGTACCACGAAGAGACAGCAGAAAATGAAGCACTATCGGTTATGTCATACACGAGTATGATTGCCTGTAAACGTAAGATAGATATTATATATTACAAAATGTTTTATTGATTTTAATTTTCACGTATTATGCATAATATGTTAGCGAAATAATAATACAATTATCTATAAGTAAGTATCGACATATTACGCACGCTGTTATAGATTATTTAAAATAATCTCGAATAGGTATAATAATTTATTACTTCTTTTAGCGATCAGTATAAATGTTTTAATTATTATTATTAACTCCTGCGTATTATTCGTTAAATCGCGTACAAATGCGAATACATTTATTTCAAGAATATTTATGTTATTAAAATTCTAGTAGGAAAAAATATCATGTTTGATGTTCGGATTGATCTAGTTTTTAATAGTATCTGTGCAGTTAATTATTATTCATTTAATCTGTGGTCAAACGAGATATATTATTATTGAAAAATTAAATACCTAATTATCTACATATATCTGTTGACGTTTACATTTTAAGTTCTTATCTATGCGTATATTTTAATGTAAAACATGTGTTTTAGAATTTAATAATAATATAGAAAAAAAAAGTATTTCGGAAAAATGTTATCTATTGGAATAAATCGTCTAATTTAACTTCGCAGTTTGTACTCTCGCTTATACACTTTTTTATTTATAAAGAATTAATACAATTTATATATATATATATAGTGTATAAAACATCATATTACATTGGCATTATATATATATTTTGTTAAAAGTTCATTTGATGAACCGCTTGTATCCCAAATATTAATTCGTATGTTATGCCCTTGAATTTGCGTTCTTTTCAAATAAAATTCGACACCACACGTCGGTATATATTGTCTTGTAAAATCATCGTGGCAGTATCTAGAGACGATGCAACTCTAAATAAATATTATAAAATATAAAAGTATCACTAAGTATACCTTAATATTACTCTGATTGTTTATTAATTTTTTTTTAATCATCAAAACACACACAAAAAAAAATTAACAATTTTTTTTTAATTTTCAGACATAACTAAACACATAATATTACGTTAACCTTACCTTACCCGTAGACGGTTCACCTATAACGACAATTTTCAATTCTTTTTCAATTAAGAAATCGTCACCTGTAATTATAGACATACTAAAACGTTTTTTATATTTTTATGCGATTTATACTATACGCCAGCTTATGCGACTTATTAAATTTTTCAATAGGTACACCTTACACTTGGTTTTATCGGCGAATGACGATTAAAAGTAGGTAGGTATAGGTTTCTATGGATACGCGTGTACGTATCACAACATTTCCAAAAAGCGTACCGTAGAAGCACCAGACCTTATCACATATATATGTTAGAATGTTTTAATGAAAATCAATTGAAACGTTTTTAAAATCCTACAACAAATTCCAGTGGATTTAAACGTTTTAAATAACATTTTTGCTAATAATATTATATTGTCATTTTTCCCCAGTAAATTCGCAAACAGACATTTCTTAACGTAAAAGCACATTTGTAGTATACAAGACACTATATAATATAGAGTTATGTGCCTAATTTAATAAATTGTAATTAATTGTAATCTGTATAGGTAATCGAATTTGAATAATAACTCGAATTGAAACTATAACGGAATACGTGCGAGCGGTAAATAAATAAAGTAGACAACTGCAATATTATAGGAAATTCAAGAAATTGTACGCATTACAACTGTCACGTACTGAAAAAGTGAAATCCTATTACATTCCATTCTATGAATTTCAAAATGTATATTATACGTTGTACTATATTGTTAGAAAGTATATAACGATAGTATTTTGTTCACCGTTTCTACTTCCTTAGTTAGGCATTTCAAATGACAGAAGTGTACGGTTGTTGTCAATCCGTCAAACAACAGGTGCCATTTGTGTACCCAATATATACGTGCAAATAATAGAGATTTATTCTATTTTATATAATAATTATTAACTAATAAATCACGTTAAATGTTAATTGAAGACTCGAAATGTGCGGTATCTAAGTAAACGGTCAATAAATATTTTAGCAGTAAAAATTCTAAGTGTTAAAATGTGAATATGATTAAAACAAAATTTACAAATTTTTTTTTTTGCATACAATTTTAAATTTTAAAAAAACATTCTTTTAGAATGCTCGTGTTACGGGATTTTAATAAATCGTTAAAAAATGTTCTCGTTTCCGCTAAGGTAAAAAAATGTCTTAGGAAGAGTGTAAAGCATGTATCAAATAAAACATCTTTTTAAACTTATGACCCGTTGAGGGCCAATGATTCCTCATATTATATAAACCTTTTCATTTTTCAGCATCTCCAACGTCTTTTAATTTGAATCGTCAGGTCCATTACAGTATCTATTCAACTTTGCCTAGATCTACCTCGCGGTCTTTTCTTATTGCCTTTTCTCAAGCGCTTTTTTCGCATCGGACTGTGTCTTATAGCCTATAGGAACTCAATACTTTTGCTCTTAATAAATGCTACCAAAATTAGGACGTTCTACTAACGCTCGATATTATTACAATAATATATATATTGATCAAAGGCCACATACTTTTCTTTCAAAGGTAATACGTTTTTTTTATCATCTACCTTCGTTGTTGACCTCACCATTATGCTTTAAGTTTTCATAGGTCTTACGCAATAATACGTTTTAACCTTCTACGAGTATATGCAAAATGCAAATATATAATCTTATATTTTTTTAATTTCTCGATAATAGCTATGAATTAAATAGTTTTAACTGACGTTTAAAACGTAAAACATCTGCACTATATTATTATTATTTCGATATTAGCAACTATAAACGCACGCGACTACGCGAGAGTTTATAATATACACAATAACCTTGATTTTATAGTTAATGACTGCAGTATAATATACAGCAGTAGTATAAACCTATTATGTAGGTATTAGGTACTCTAGTTATTTGCAATAAATATATTTATATTTATAATAGTCGTAATGAGATAGTATTTAAGAAAACTATAATTACGTAGTAACATTATATTTAAATGAAAATATTTGTTTAATCGCAAGTTCGTATAATATGCAGTATACCAATTATATAATATAGCAGTGTACACCATAGCGTGTACGTTGTTTTGTAATGATAAAAATATCCTCCGTAGGTACTTACTTTTCGCATTGCGTTTGTGCAACTGCGAAAATTATATTTTAATAATATATACTCCTCTCCCCTCGAAAAAAAAAAACAATTTAAATTAAACGAAACGCTTTATAACAGCGCGTTTTAAACACACGCTTATTATAACACTATTTTATTAGGTAAATGTTAATATAAATATATTCAAAACTATATACTGCACTTATCACGTCATATAATAAATTTAATTTAATGCGTAAAAAACCGATATATACCATATTAAAAATCGTACTTGGCCTTCTCGTCGTTAAATAATAATAATAATACGACGACGACGACATATGCTATACGGAGACGTGAAATTTTCATCGCTTTAATTTCATGACGTCTATAATAATAATATGTGACACTGCATGCAGCTATATAGCGCGGTCGCCGCCTCCGTATCGTCGGTTTGTCACGTCATCGTCATGAACCGCGCATACGCATTTCATATTTTTAGTTCAATGATACACTGGCGAAATATCTCTGGCCCGCTATATGGAATAGAATCTATATCTCTTCAGTTTCATGTATTATTATTATTATCATTTTAAAAAAAATGTTTTATTGTGTAAAAGTCTGAAACGTATACGAATAGCGTTGGATTAATCAGATCAATGGTCGGCGTGGGAAAACAAAACCTTGACACTTGGACTTTGGAGAGTTCATATTAATAATAAGTGCGTTGGCGAACAACAATATTAACGTACTATCTTTACGTATTACACAATAAAAAAAAAACGATGCAGAAATTGTGTATAACACGTGATATATACGAGTATTCGCAATGGATTATGGAAATATTTTGGGCGGACGTATCGAGCGTGGCTTTTTTTGTCTTACGTAAAAGTATTAACTGGTACCTCGTCCCGTTTCGACGAACGCGAATTTTTTTAAATTTACGTTTTATATAAAAATAATATGTTCTTTTCCCTGTATATAGACGCGTGATGGCGTGATGCAAAAAACGATGGCGTAATCAGCGTTCGGCGGTTAGACTTTTAGCTGCTAAAACTATAAACCTTTCCATCATTCTCCGCCATATTACGATGTGTTCCAGACTCCAGTCGTGATTTCCATTATCGTACACTATGTACATCCATATCCGGCGTGGTCTTCCTCGTGGTCCTTTATATCTTTGTTCGTCGTACTTTTCATCATCAGTCTACCGTCCGCTCGTAAAACATGTCCACAGCTCATTCCAGCCACTAATGAACTAGAGTACTATAGACCGCAAGTTTTCCCTTTTGTAAAGTTCATTTATTCGATTGTTCGATCTTATTTGATTCCAAAGTTATGGTAATTAACATATATTCTAGAAAGTATTTAGGTCATTTAGATTTTTCAAATCTTTTTTTTTAGACACGTTGACACCGAAATATTTTTATCAACGTTTTAAACGTTACATTAACGTTATGATAATATTGTCTTGATTATAAATATTGTAACCGACGATCGTACCAAACTGTCTTCGGGACAATCGGAATTCCTTTTTCGAATTTAACGATTCGAATCATTTGAATTTAGAATATAATATGATGCCGATCGAGTAATTCAAGCGCACTCGCTGTACCGTTTTAATGGTGCTGCAGACTTTAAAAATCCCACGCGCATAATATTATATTATAGTAACACAGACGCGTGGGCCACGCGGTATTCAAGTTTGCGCGGCGCGGATGACAACGCTTTTTTTAAAAAAATGAAAAAAATAATGTAAACGTCTAAAACACATCATCGGGTCGGCTTGTTTACACCGCAATGCTCGAGGACAGCTGCAGGGGAATTGAAGACGCGCGCGCGTATTATATGAATTTGTCGCATTTTCATTTCGTATAAATATATACATATTTACTATACACAAAACTACTTTATACACAAAACACGTATCTTTTCGTTTATATTACGAGTATATTATACTCATTTTACAGTAGAGAAAATACATTCGATTAATATATATATATATAATATGTGTGTCATTTGACCTGCAATTGTCATTTGACGAGGCCTAACAATAATTTATACGAATGCGACAAGTAATATAGTTTTAAACAGTTTAAATGATAAAATATTATATAGTATAATAAAATTTTATAATACCTATAAGTAATATAATATAGTAAAATTTTTAAATTAAAAAATAAATTTTTATTTATTTATAAAAATATTTTTTTTTGCGAGTAAAAACACGCGTAATCGTTAGATATAGGTATAGCCTTTGCACTGGTATTAACAGTCGGAGAATAAAAATTTATCGCGTGAAAATTTAAAATGTTTATATTTCTTTTTTTTTTCTTCTGAATTCAACAATTCTATTACGTTATTTTTAAATTTATCGAATCTGCTACACTTATTTCTTTCTCTCTGTACATGTGCCGCAACTAGCAACTAACAACTACGCACATTACGGGGCTGGTATGCAAGCTTCGTTTCGGGGCCTGACTTTGTTGTTGAATAAATTAATGGTTATTGACAACCGTGGTCGCCCCCCTCCTCTGAACCGTTATATTTATTTTTAAATCATTAAAAATTTTTTTTCGTGATAGGATTCTGGATTCCAATAACTAGGTGTCTAGGTCATGAAATTAATTATTTAATATGATAAATTATGCTATTGAAGATTGTTTTATGTTTGAAGTTGAACTTCTTAGACAAACCGTGGTTGCGCACTCACGCCACGGGTTATCGAATAACTAAATTTCATTTTGATAAATCTTGAATAATGTGCAAATGTATAGGTATTATATATTATTATATTCATTATTAGTAATTATATTAATACATCAATTATTGTAAAGATATACAAATTTTAACATTTTATTATAAAATAAAATACTTATCATATACTAAAACGTTGGGGGATTAATTTGGGGCCTAAATTTGTTTTTGGAGGCATGGGGGGCTTGTGTGCAGTGCATACCTTGTACACCCGGTAGTTATTGCGGCACTGTATTTGGTGCTCGACCGACGATCAGCGTGTACGATACGCGCGGACAGTGCGCGCTGATCATCGATCGTGAGCTTAGCTGACGACAATTTCGATCGCTCGTGTACAGTGAAAACAAATAAAAATAAGTAAATGTGAGTAAACGAGTAAACGTGTAAAAGTGTGTACAAAGAAGAAAGACGAATCCATACGTTAATTTCATTTCATTGAAATAATAATAATAATATTATTATTATTATTAATAATAATAAAAAAATAATAATAATAAAGACTGCATACGCGCGTACGACCGCACGCTCGGTCAGCGTCAAACTAAACACCCACATATACCGTCATAGCGCGTCAGCCGACCGTAATAGTACGGGAAAAGAAAGTAGTCACCAGACAGCGCTACGATACAACATAAAGGGCGTGGCAGAAAGGCGCTTATAAATAGCGGTCCGAAATCATCGGACCGCTCAGTGTAGTCACGGCCGTAACGCGTGAACAACGTAGTTTGACTACGGTCTGCGTGGTGTGTGCGTATGTGTGCGTGTGGGGTGTTCGAGACCAATCGCTATTTATATGCGCCTTTTTGCCATGCCCTCAATGTTGTGTCATGTCTATATGTTGCTATCTGGTGACTATTTTCTTTTCCCGTTCTATTGTTATTTCGTTTACGTTCCATGCACGTTGTTCTTCCTTTTTCTACATCTGCATTTCGTTTCGGCACATTAATAGATCTTTCTTCTTGGTTATTACTCGTCGATGTGCATATTTCATTGGCAGAGGGGATTGACTGAATTTTTGTCCTCCCCCTTGAACATCATGTATGTAACCGCCACTGAGCCATACAGTCTATATAGTCTTATAGTCATATAGACTTCTTTGAAATAATACGTGTTTATGTATAATAAACACCAGCCATGGCTGAAGTATTATATACCTATTATATTATTATTATACCTATATGTACTGCTGCGGGTACGGGGTAATTCGAACGGAAAACTCGATATTAGAAAAAGTGTTGTGGTGAGGGGTTAATACGTTTGAATCACGCGTTATAATATAGTATAGTTATTTCTATCGCGCGTTGCGAAATACTACTATACGTAATAATATATAATAGCTTTTCATAATATGTGTAATTCAAAAGCCGAAATAAAAAAAATTCTGTAAATCCAATAATAATTCGTCGATTTCACATATTATTAGGTACTGCAGCAGTGCGTGTGAACTGCATGAGGAGAACTGAGCAGTATGAACTGCAGCGGAGGTCGTGAACTATCGTGGCAGTTAAAACAAGCAAGTCGTGAGACGTGTCCAGAACGAGTAGGTGGTATTCTCGCCCAGTTCACACGATGCCGCGTGTGAACCCGGCCTTGTATTATAATTGTCATATATTACTACAATAATATTTTTATTATTGTTAATATTATATTTCGGTACTTTATCCGTATCAAAGTGATTAATTACTCGGATAAGGCACACATTGTCCCGCAGAGGCGTATTTAGAAATGTGTAACGGGGGTGCAGGGTACCAATAAAATTTAAAATGGATATTCATAATCGCATTTCTATAAAAAAATTACGAAGTTAACGACAAAATAAAGGCATTTAAATTTGATTTAACGAAATTATTTTACGCGTATTTTGTGCTCGAATTAATTTTTAATAATTACTATATATAGTACCTATTGTAATCGGTAATATTAAATTAATAAACGTGGATTTTGCATTCGTAGAATATAAATTGTTATTTGATATACAAATACAGTAAATGGGAAGGGCACGAGCCCCCCTCCTTAAATACGCCACTGTGTTTACTATTGGATAATTATTATTGCTCTGGGGGTAATGTGCAAAAACGGATATATATATATATAGTACTACGCCGGTACTACGCACGAACTGCTATCACGCGCGACGTCGATATCGGCCCACAGACGCGCGTGGGACAAGAGACGTGAGTGATTACGCGGTCACATAAGTGATACCACAAATTAGATTCGTCTAAATCTGTGGTGATACGGTCGTGAAGGTACATTTTCATTAGTGATAAGCGAAATGTGTAACGACCGTTCGCGTCGTTACTTATCGACCGGTTTTTTTTTTTTTTGTAAGCTCGTAAAACGCGAGAGGATCGTAAAAGAATAGTAATAAAAAAAAAAAAAAGCTTTCGAGCGTGTAACCGTTTTTTTTTAATTGTGTTCTCGATAATTCCGAGTAGATCTATTATAACGATATAAAACAACGATTTCAGAGTCTCGTATAAAAAAATACGAGTATACGTAATGGCGGATCGCGTGCGATCGCCGCAACAGGGACGGCGGTGTCTACGTCGTGTACGTCGTCGACGTCGACACCGTTGAATTCCAGAAGACCAGAAGAAACTCGGGCGTCGGTGTTGTTGTGCTGCTGCTTGTTGCGTCGACGAAGAGGAGAATAAAATAATATTATATACGCGCACGTATATATATATATATATATATATATTATATATATAGTTGGAGAGAAACGGGCGGACGTACTGTGTACAGCAGCTGCCAATCTCTGTCGACGCGGTCCATCGTCGTCTGCGACGGCGTAATAGTGGGGTAATATTATGTGCGAGAATGCATCTCGAGAACGCTAAAAATAGCCGCGGCTGTCCGCCCGCTTCCGAGCCCTTTTTCCACACGCACAGAACGCTCTTGTATTTCGCTTTCCTGCGAGATTATTGCGATTGAATCGCGCGCCGTTCGCTATTCCGTATTACATTATTTCGCGTCGTTCGTTTTTTCCGCTTCGTATATCGTTCGCGTACGTCCGCATGCCGAAATCGCCCTGCACCACCACCACCGTCACCACCTTCACCACACACACGTTCGTGTCGGATATAAACAATAACAGACGAATCGAAGCTTTGGATATTTCGTGATCGGACGTACGGTGTCGATCGCGCAATCGGTCCCATGAAGGTTTACAAACGGAGCGCTTGAACACATTGACGTCGAATACCGTATTGTTAATATATACCATCCCCGACAAGTAAGATTTACGTATTTTTTTTTATTTTTTATTTGGAACAATATACTATATATTGACAACATTCTTGGACATATTTCTCGCCATTTCATATTGTTATAATTACCTTTTTTTTTTTTTTTGGCGCTAGAAATCTGATCTAATCAGTTATATAACATAGGTAGGAAGCGCTTGCAGTCTGCGTCAGGTTAATAGTTTAAATATCTAGTCATTTAGCCAGTAAGTGGCTTAACTAATTACGTATATACATATATATAAAATAAATTGTTGAAATTGCCAACACATTTTTGAGGCTAGCCAAAATTATTAGCCGATCATTTGTCGACGTTTTTCAGAAATTATAATAATATCCTTGTCGTGTACTCGACTTATTGATGCGTTTTCTTGAATTTTTGATTGTTTATAACACGGTGTAATTATAAGGAGTTTTGTGGGCATATCACCAGTGCCGGCGCTAGAGTTATTGGCGCCCTGAGCGAAAAAACAAATACGCGCCCCTTCCCATATAAATAGTAGTAGTTTTATTTTAAATTATAACATTATATCACTGAGGCGCCCCCCTTTCAACAAGCGCCCTGGGCGTAGGCCCAGGTTGCCCACCCCTAACGCCGGCCCTGTATATCACAATCTCCAAGATTTGTAATCCGTTGTAGCGTGCGTTATAAAATGTTTTCATTTTTCATTAAAAACGCGTACCCATCTCTCAACTAGCAGTTTTCACTAGAATGGCGATATTTAGTGTAGAACATTTTTTTATTGCGATTAATTATATTATATTTTATTACACACAAAATGTATAGAAATACTTAACGTAATATTATTTTATTATGTACAGGCCACAGTCTTATTCTAAGACGTTTTTCGATGGAATATGCCTTTTTTTTTTCAAATTATAACTGTTGGTCCGAGTAATCTGTAGTCTGCTGTCTTCACCTTCTGTATCTAATGTGTTTTATTTACAGCCTATTTGCACATAATCTATAGACATGTTATTTCTTTAAATATATTTACTTGTGACATTACTGTAGACAAAGAAATACATATGTCTATGCATGTATAAATTATGCGTTTACAACCATAGGTCTCTTTTATTGCGTATAATAGTTACAGTTATTAAAGTAGTCATTAGTCAGTATAATAAATATAGAGTTCATTTAGTTTTCTAACAAGCGAGATGCATAGTATATTTAATATTACTTTTTATTATTATTACTTTAGTGCCCTAAAAACAGAGTACTTATACAGTTATTATTAACTTTTAATTGAACGACAAAAGATTAGTTGTGACCAAATCCTTGATCATAAAGCAATTCGAAAATTGATTTTCAAATACAAAAATGATTCTAGCTATGAAAAGCTAGAATGATAAGCATTTGTTTTTAAATAAGGTCTGTATATACTATATAAGTTACGTATAGTTGTCATATAATTTTGTGATACGATAAATATTTTGTATCATTCCTCAAAAAACAAAAAAATTCTAATGTGCCAATGATTGTTTAAATTAATATTATTAGATTACTCGTGGCGCTGTCCCGTGCCATGGTGTATAGTGTGATACATTTTGGTCCGAGATTGGGTCATTAAAGCGTGTACTGAAAAATCGTTTTGTATTTTTTTTTTTTAAATGTCTATAGTATGATAATTTTGGTAGTTCACGTATTAAACCTGAGACACATCCAGTAGATTACCCAGTAAACTTTAGGAAAGGTCAGTGGGTCGCGTATTGTACAAATGCCGATATCTGATCTTGTATACTTAACATTTTTATATAACTTCTAAAAATCTGAGCGTAGTAATGGAAATGAAATCCTTTTCTAGTAACAACTATCTTTCTATATTCTATTTCAGATAAGTATAATAGTTGTATAATGTTTTATTGGTATCTTTAAATGTGACTAGGTTATTGAGATTGTTTTCTGTCATAGGCGACTTTAAGCGTTGACAATTGCGCTGGTTACCAAAATTTGACTAAAGTGTTTACATCCTTAAGTATGGAAGGTGTTTAGAAGAGCTTTATGTGGGAAACGCTTAGTGAAATCGGTTTATGTTGGCCACTTTGTCATTGTTAATTAGAATATAGTATAGAGATTAGTGTTATTAAATTCGATACTTAAAACTAAATATTTGACGTGTTTTTTGTTCCGATTAAATTGCTTTAGAACACGCTAAACCAAGTATGAACATTTGACTTTATATGGTTGTTGAGGAAACAATAAAACAATCACTGTGGCAACATAATATTACTAGTAAAGTTTTATATTAGATGCCAGTTAATATAATATTGATTATATATGCATGTATAATCAACCAAAATATATGTTTATATAATATGTGTGCACATACATTCTATTTGTTGAAATAATTAAAAGTTATTTTGGCGGGAAATCGATTAGATTAGTAGATGATTTAAAAATAAAACAAACGTATTCGAAGTAAATGGATTATGGATATGTATTTTTTAAATTTTGTTGTTGTCGCTAGTAACTAATAAGTAATGACGCTTAGGTACATATTTTATATCTATAATTTAACTTAATAGATTACTTTGTTGTTATTTATGTTTCTATGATTTGTGATCATTATTAAAAGTGCGTATTAATTTGAATGATTATTTAAATGACTTTATATTATGCATTTGTTATTTAGGTACACAATAAAATGGTTGTCCCAGAAAACGGAATAATGTGTGATAATATTATGCGAGGTATTGAAAAAAACGGAGGTGGTATACATTTGCATAATCGAAAGCAAAAATTGAAACAAAAGTAAGATAAATTTTCATTTCATTATAATGATACGTACAAGTTTTCGTCCAAAAAAAAAATATATATATATATATATATTAATTGTGATAATTATATGTATCTATACATTTTTCTTTGTAGATTCGATATACTCAAAAAACTAGGAGAAGGGTCGTGTGGCAAAGTTCAATTAGGCATTTGTAAAGAAACTGATCAGTTGGTAAGTTATACATTAATTAATTTATTATTATTGTGTTAGAGCAATTAGTATCGTTTACAATTAAATGCCAATTTATTTACCATTAATATTTATATACTCCGAAAAACTTCTATTGCTGCATGTATTTCTATAGCAGAATTCTAGTTATCTTTTTGTGGTGCCCAATTTTTATAATATTTTATTGTTTATTAGTTTTATCATATTCTGCGTATATTTAGAGTATTTTATTTTGTCGTAAACGTTATGATATTTTCATATGGTTAAATGACTGTTGTCTGTTTCCACAATCTTAGTAACTTTAGAAGAATATTAGACGTTATTATAAAATTTTAAATAATAAGTACGTATAACTATTGTAGTTTGTTAATTATATGTTTCGAGTTATAAAATTGTTCTAAGTTTTAATATGGTTTTAAACGAGTAAACTATTTTTAATTTTAATTTATTTCATGGCACATGAAGTTTCAAGTGCATTCACTGTATATCTATTATTCAATAACACATATTTAATTATTTATTTATATGTTTTTAAACGCAGTAATGGAAGATTTATTGTCTGTGTATGAAATCAGAGATCATGACTCACAGACATCGAAATAAATTAAGTGTGTTTTGTTGTTAGCCAAACCTATTAACCGATGATAATGATAAAATGTTATATTTACTAGCCAAACTATAATACATATTGGAGTATTAAATATACATTTATACATATATGTATTATATATGTGTGTGTGTTTTTATAATAATATATTATAAACTGGGTCATAGTGGCTAGCCAGAATTTTTATTTGGGGGGGGGGAGGGGCTGAGGCTGATAATTAATTAATTAATATGTTAAAAATTAATTAATATTTATAGACGGTACCTACTAAAAAATTGATTATTTATTAATTTCGGGGGTTGCAGCCCCATGAGCCCCCCTGGCTACGCCACTGTTGGGTCATATACATTTTATGTTACAAAAATATATCGATTATCAATTCACTTCACTATTTTTGTAACACAAAAGTTGAACAGCGTATACAGGGTATCTTGGAAGCATACTTGTATATACATTTTATTATATGTTTAGTTTTTAAATCTGTTGCAAAAAAATATAATAAAACTGCAAAATTCATTACCTATTACTGTTAATTAATAGGTGTATTTTAAATAGTATTAAAAAAAGTTATTCTTTCAATAAGTAATATTATGTTAATAAAATAAATTTTTATTTTTGTTATTCAAATTGTACTAATTCATTTTCATACAATTAGGTTGCTATCAAAACAATAAGAAAGCGAAAAATTGAGACTGAAGCAGATTTAATACGAATAAGGCGAGAAATACAAATTATGTCTTCTGTACGACATCCTAATATTATACATATATATGAAGGTGTGTTTTTATTGTTTTAAAAAATAATTGTAAAGTCACAAATTAAAATTGTATAACAACTTATATTAAATTTGTATACATTTTTAAAAATTGGTATTTAATATATGTTTTATTTTAATTGTAATTTAAATATGAGAAATAATTAATTTTATTCGTGACAATTTTTCTATAAATGTGGTGTTCTTAATGATAATTTGAAAAATTAAATGTATTACTTTAAAAACTATTTATCAAAATAAAAATATTGTGATTATTTTACTGCTCAGAATCTAAAATTGTATGAAATATTTTTGTACAGTTGAAATTATAAGTTTAATTAAATAAGTATATATTAATATAATTATATTTAAGTTAAATTAATTTTTTTAATGTAACTTAAGCATTCAATATCTTGTGAAGTTCATTTTTGGTTAATTGTGTTTTTTATGCAACTTTTAATAATATTTTTATTTTTAGTATTTGAAAACCGAGAAAAAATTGTATTAGTGATGGAAAATGCTTCTGGAGGGGAACTGTATGATTATCTCAGTGAAAAAAAAGTACTAACTGAAGAAGAAGCAAGAAGAATATTTAGACAAGTGGCTATTGCCATTTTTTATTGTCATAAAGTAAACATTTTAACTTTCAATTAAATAATATAATTTTTTAATGATACAAAATATATATTTTTATAATAGCATAATATATGTCATCGTGATCTCAAATTAGAAAACATATTACTGGATGATCAAGGAAATGCTAAGGTATGTTAGTAAATAGATACAACAGTATTTAAAGTGTTCTATTTGACAGGTTAAAATGTTAAATGAAATAAGAAAACTAAACATTTGTTACTTATTGAAGTTGATTTCTTTGTTTTTATTTTTTTTTATGTAATTTGTACAGGATACTATATATTTAGTATGTTATTAAAACAAATTTCTTTTCAGATCGCTGATTTTGGGTTGTCAAATGTTTTTAATAATAAGGGTCTTCTGTCAACTTACTGTGGTAGTCCATTGTACGCATCTCCAGAAATAGTTACTGGTACTCCTTACCATGGTCCTGAAGTTGATTGCTGGTATGCAATTAAAGAAATTATTTAAATTGAATAAAATAATTTGTTTATTGTAGTATAATTTATTTATAATATAATTTAATTTAAGGTCTCTAGGTGTTTTATTGTACACTTTAGTTTATGGCACTATGCCATTCGATGGATCAAATTTCAAACGTCTGGTTAGACAGATTTCTCAGGGTGAATACTATGAACCAAAAAAACCATCAAGTAACTAAATATATTTTGTAGTACTCGGTGTGTAAATAATTGTTTTAATATACGTCATTATTTGATGTTTTTTTTTCTTTTTTTTAGAAGCCTCTCCATTGATTAGTAGTATGATGACTGTAAATCCTAAAGCACGTGCTGATATTCATAAAATATGTTCACATCAGTGGTTGAATGAAGGTTATTCTGATGAGCAACAATGTTTACGCATTGCAGAAGAGATGGCTTCTTCGACACCAGTTAGATTAGATTTACTGTTGTCCTTAGCACCTGCATCTAAAGAAACTAACAATAATTTAGCCTTACCGCTTTCTCAAAATAATACTGATGGTGAAATTCGATCTGATAGTGGGCCTGTAAGGTCCCAGAGTCTAGGTAATATATCCCCTTCACGTGCTCCTGTTGTTGTTGTACCTGATTTACCTGGTGAGTACCATTGATAAGTTAAAAGTGAAATTATTTGAATATAATTAATGTAATAAATAATTTGTTTAGTGGAAAAGAAACCTAAAAAACTAAAAAAGAGAGATCGTTCTGTGAGTCGCTCTAAAAAATCTAGTCAATCCGATACTGGCGAAAATGATCTCGTGATATCGCCTTCGAAAGAATCATCAAAATCTATTATAAATAGTTCAAAAAGTGATCCACCTCAATCTTCGTTACAATGTACCGAAAATGTTGAACCTGATGTAGTGAAGCCTGTCGAACGGCGGCGACGGTCTAGTAGAGTTCTGGAAGCTGTAGAAAAGTTAGATCAAATCGAGTCAATGACAAAAAATAGTTTTGATCAAAAACGAAGAAGTTCTTTAGGCAGTGGATCTTCAAATAGTTCTAAAAAAAGTATTGAATCAGATGGATCTACTAAACAGACATTAATGAAGGAACCACAATTCAGTCTAGAATCTACAGTTGGACTTAATAAATTAGCAGAATCAGCGCTTAATAATGAACCAATTGGTGCAGTACAAGGAAATAAAAATGATTTTAAAAATCTTCCTGATGATTTGAAAAAGAGTTTAAATGCTATCAGGGTAAATATACATATTATAAAAATATATTATTTTTTCAACAGTATGAAAGAAACCATTGGGTTTTTAATTTTAAATTACAACAGTTTTTAAACTTTGATGCATACAAATATTAATTAGGTAAAATAAACTCTAATAAAAAGTAATTAAATATTTTTCAAATCAATTTAAAATACTTGATATTTTATTGTTTTCTCATTGTACATACCTATGAAATAATATTACTTTTGATTTTAAATTTGGATATTTATTTTGTAATGAATAAATTTAAATTAAATAAAGATAAACTATTTTATGATGTTTTAAATTTCCAATAATTAATGTAATTGTAAATATTGCTACTCATATGTGATATAAACATTTTTTACTAATTATAATTAATGAAATTTATGGTATTTATTAACATGGTGTGTAAAATTGTAAAATCCTTGATTTTGATGAAAATATTACTTCATATTACTTCGTATTTCTTTTAAAGTAGTACAAAATATATTTAAAAATAGATTAAACATCAAAAACTGGTTGCATAAAAAAAATATTACTATTTTAGCCAAAAATAAATATTATAAATTCATTTATAGATATAATTCTATCTTATATATCATTTTTCTTTATCCTATATATTTTAAATCAACAAAGTAAATAAACAATTAAAAAATTGTTTCTAATGATTTGATTTAGATAATTGGAGATTCTATTTCTGACAATAATGCAAGTAAAATTGTTGAACCTAAGAGAAAAACATCAAGAGCAGAAATAAAATTGGCCAGGCCTGAGTATGTATTAATTACATACACAATGATTAATGATTTTAAATATAAACTATAAATAAACATATTTTTATAGGTTACCAGCTAGTAACATTGTTAACGACTCTAAAATTCATGAAAATGATCCAGTAGATGCAAACTACAAGACCGAAGTAAAACATTTTGTTCAAGTGCCGAAACCAACAAGACGTATCACCGAAGTATCTTTCCCAGTTGCCGGTGCTACTAGTACTGCAGTAGCTCCATTACCACCGAGGTATAATTTATATATGTATATATAATTTTAAAAAAATTATAAATTGGACAGATATTCAAAATAAAGAAAATTCTTTGTTAAATAATAATTTGGAAATTTGTTTTAGACCTGTTTTAAGGCAAAACAGTCAACCACGTGAACACATCATACCTATAAGATTTGAATCAGAAGATAAAACAAAACCTAAACCTTTACAGAGAGTTCCATCTGTTACTAGTCCCAAAACCAGCTGCAGTAACTTGTCACGACAAAGTACTGTAGATACAGATAGTAATAGCAGTATTGTAAGCTTAGGAGAGCCAATAAGAAAATCCCCCCGCGAAGTTATTATACCTATTGCCGTCGAAGGTGGAGGTTTTGTTACGCCTAGTAATAATGCACTTCTTAGGACAAAGTAAGTTGTAGCTTGTTATAAAGTTATTTCAAATTAAATTTAATGGAATATTTCAGTTCGGCTAGTGATAAGGGTGACAATGATGATAATGGTGCAGTTAGTGGCCAACCAAGATGCTTCACATTACGCAGCACGCGCAGACAAAGGCCATCCATGAGAAATGTACAATCTACTGAAAGTATAAGTTCAGATGAAGAAGACGATAGCTTTGAAATTTTGACTGCCGAGAATCTATTTTCTACACTATTATCCAGAGTAATATACTATTATATATATATATATTTTTTTTTAATTTATGAAAACATTAATAAATATAACATTCTATTTCATTAATCTAATATTAATAGTGCAAAACTATTATTTCAACATTTAAATAATTGCCATTCGTAATGTTTTACTTCAGTTTTTATTAAACATTTTTTTAAATTATATATTTAGGTGCGGGATTTAACTAATAGATTGAGCAGTGATGAAGGAAGAACTTCCGACTTCCCAAGATCATTTTTCAATCATCATCGTTCTATATTTGATCATCAAACACCAATGTATGTAATTTCAAAAACTATGTTTTAATATTCATTTTCATATTTATTGAATTTATTTTTTAGTCGCCGTTTAACTGAAACTAAGTCATTTAATCGGTCTGACAGTGCTCCTTGGAGAAGAAGTTTTGTTTCTAAAATTCAAGAACACCCATCTAATGCTCCTCCTGCTAAAGGTAAATAAATATTTTTAAATCTATGGGCTTAAACAAGTTTGTTCTATTGTTCACTTGTAATAAAGAAAATAATCTGTTGGCAATACTATTAGCTACAATATTAATTTGTGTTTTTTGTGATATCGTAGAGCATTAGTGTTGTGTAGGCATTCGTGTATAACATATTTTACTTGATCAAAAAAACATGTTAATCAAAGCTTTGTTCCGTGGAGTTGAAGAAAAAACACATTTCACAAATAAAAACACTTCCACATCTCACTGCTTCATTTCAGACATGTTACAAAAATTTCTTTACCTTTGATATTGTATTTTATTAATAAATAAGAAATCATTAAGAATTTAGTGCTACTAAATTAGGCAATAGTCTCTCAATAATATCATATTATAAACTAAGTATAATTTCTAATATAAATCGATATTAATACATAATACGTTATTTAAACTTACACATTTTAGATTTTTTTTAAATTCTTTGTAATTTAAAAGAGATTATGTATGAGTAATGAAATTTATTATTATTCAGTAACTTTTTATATACATATTTATATTTTTAAGATATTCTAAAATTATAATAAAGAATACAAATTTTAAAATAATAAATTATCGCAGGCTTATATGTTATATTTTTACCAAGAGATTCAATAAAATTAAAATTTTTTTTTATTTAATAAATTGCCAATGGATATTATATTATCTTCTTTTAACAAATTAACATTTTTCCAATTACTATTCTTCTAAGAGACTGATATGCCCGCACATGGTTCTCGGAAATGTCATTAAATTAGAAATTTAAGATATAAAATTTAAAAAAAATGTCCTCAATAGAAAATTGTAGTATATATGAGTGTATATATAATATATATTTTATCGACCCTGGAGTCGATAAAAAAAAAAAAAAATGATCACGTGTAATGTGTAATTTATATTATGTGTTCCGAATACATTGTTACTGATTATAAATCATATTTTTCAATTATCAATTAGTAATTAAATAGTGAAAAATGAGTTATAAAACAATCGATTCATTGGAACTTATTTTCAAGTTCCTTGTCAGTTTTATTTGATTATATTGCAAAATAAATAAAAAATAAATCAAATTGCATAAAAATTTATATTATCATTGGTAATAATGTTTTTTTTTTTTTAAAACCTACACAAAGATAAGATTTAGCTTATTATTGTAATATTCTTAAATAACCAATATTTGTATAAAATATATAATTCTAAAAATTTTTTTATTATTGCTATTTGTTAGAGTAAATTATAATAGTAGGAGTTCATCCGTATTAATAAAATATCATATTATTTACACAAATACACAACATACAAATAAAACTTCATACAATTGTGCTGGAGTATTGCATGTGTGTGTTTTATTTTGTTGCAGCCAATGTGACGGTGCATGTGCCACGTATACAAGACGAGTAATAACGATACTTCCTTCTGCCTGTCCATAATTTAAACAAAAACAAATCTATACGTATTACCTATGCCACAAATCTATAGGTACGCAACTGTCTTCTTTTTTTTTTTTTAGTGACTAACATGATTTTTTTTCTATAAATATAATTATCATAAAGCTGTTATATAATAAACTTGTTACTTAAACGGTTGTTTCCAAATTATTCATTTTTCAGAATTGCTTAAAACGACTAATATTCAGAAACCGCCATTGTACAAACACGTTCTGCCACGCGTTCTGGAAACTAAAACTAACAACTGTGACATAAACACCGCAATAAATGTATCAAAATCACTGCCGCCTTTGCAAAAACAGTCAGCGACTCTGCATACGCCTTTCGTGTATGATCCGCCACCTACCGACATTGTCAGTGAACGCCAGTCTCGCGTGGATCGTATTCTCGAAAAATATCGCCGGCAACCGTCTAGTTCTGTTTCTAGACAATTTTCAAGATCCTTTAGCTGCAACGCTGCTACAGATTCTACGATGTCGACCGAACCCAATCTATTTTTGCACACAGCAAGGACTATGGCTTCTGTTGAAGAGAACAAACCGAGCACGTCAGGACCTCGAAGTGTAAGTCCATACGCCCTTTTCGATCATTCAGACTGCACTTTCACTGGCCGCCGAGAAAACAAGATCAGCGCGACTGCCGTTCCTGTGGATAGTCTTTTGTCGAAATCGTATTCATTGAAGAGCTTGGGCGATTACCGAAATCGAACGTCATCCGTCGATTATGAATCAACATCAAAATTAACAAACGGCGTGTCTACCAACAGTAACGATGAGGATCCACTTTCATGGTCGTCATCATCGTCGATTGCCACCAACGCAACTACTTCCAAGAGCGCAGTCCCAAGAGAAGACGCCAATCATTATTTTCCAGCCGTACTGGACTGGAAAGTCGGTAACTGTAATGAAGAGACGATGAGTGATCGAATCAGACGACGCAGTTACTACGTAAAACTCAAATAATGTGTGTGTGTTGAAAATTAAAATTCTTCTATCGAATCATTATTAAATATATTGGTTACCAGTATAAAATTTCCCCAACTCGTTGTTGCCTAACGTAAACAAAAACAAATTTATCTTGTTGAATCCAAACGTAGAATAACAATTTATTATACTCTAGATCATATTATATAGTTATTTATTTTTATTTTTTATGTTGATGTTTTAAATGTTGATGAATATATATTCAACAAAATAAATATGTTATGACTTATTATATTAAAAATTATTTTTCTTAAATCGTTTTTATGATCAAACAATAACAGTGTATTGCTAACATTTTCAGAACGCAAATAACACAATAAAAACATGTGTCCCGGGGTAGTTTAGTTTAAATATATAATCATAAAACAATATAGAAACTATGAATTATAATTTATAAATATGATTTACCGTTGAGTGTTTTTTTTTTTTTGTTTTACATATAGTTTATTAATAATTATTATATTCGTTTATTGTTTTGGATTTTCTTTTATTGCGCAGTTACCATTTATTTGTTGAAGTATTTATAAAAGGCAAATTTACATTTAACCAATTAAACTGTGATCTTTCAAATGATGTTTTTAGCTTTTGATTTTGGAGCGAGGAAGTTGTTGACTTTATTATTTGATATCGTAATGAATTGCCGTACGGTGGAAAAAAAAAAGATTTTTAGCGAATGAATAAAAATAAATTCGAATTAGTCTTCGATTGTCATTTCCGGAAAATCGGTTACTCTTTACGACCCGTCGGTCTCTTGTTTTGATGAATAGTTTTAAGAACGTTTTCGGTTAGCCGTTTACACATATATTTTAAAGTATTTTAGAACTATGTAATAGTCTTGGGACACGACTACGTTACCTATAATACTTATTACACTCGACACTGGATGTGATATTACTGCGTATTGTACATGTTGTTCACTATAAAGCACGGACCAAGATATCTCAGAAGTTTAAAAGTGTTATTTGTCAACTTCATTACTCTACCACCATTTAAACAATGAAAACTGATTGTATATTATGACCAATGGAGTAGCAAAATCGAAAATGTTCTCGTCTCATTTCGTCCGCTTCTTCAGCGCGCGAGTTACGTGACACGACAACGCCAACGACAGAACGAACATCGAGCTTTGTACATAGTTAAGTAAGGGATGGCCAAGGCTGGGCAATTTAACAATTTTTTTTTTTAACTCTTCAAGTTAATTTAAAAGTTAACGTTGAAAAAGAGTGAGTTAACTTGGTTAAAAGTTTAAAATTTTCTGATTATCAATATATCAAAAAAAAAAAAAATGAGAGAGCTGCCGAGATACTTACTGCAGGGCCTAAAATATTTCCGAATTCAGAATACACACTTTAAATTCAAAAGTTAAAATACAAAAGGTTTGCCCTTATTCCCACACCCTCTTTTTACGCCACTTATTATTACGTATTATAATATAAGAAAGTCGTTGAAAAATATAGAATAAAAAAATTAAAATATATTGTGTTCAAAATCATTCAGAAATGTACAATTATATAATATTGTTCTTCGGATAAAATTTAACTTAATTTGGATACTTTTGTAAAAAGTTAGGTAACAGAGAAGTTAACACGTTTAAAAAAAAAAGAATAACGCGTTCATTGACTTAATTAAAATTGATTTTTTAACTTTTCAGCTCGTTAATGCCCAGCCTCGGGAATGGCGAATCTGGTGTGACCCGTTATACGTCCCGTTTTTCGGCATTTACAGCGGAACCGTAACAGAGGCGGAATGGGAACTAAATCCAGACCGGGAGACTGCAGTTGTTAAAATGTTAGCCCCCCCAGAAAATTTAATAGATTTCCGCCTATGACCGGGAGATTGCAGTTGTTTACCTGCTACGTATAACCGCACGCTTAAAAAATATGTATATTCTCCGTTTTTTTCTTTCTGATAGCAATTCTCCACTTCAAAAAAAAAAAATTATTTTTCGTTTGTTTTCAAAACAAAATAATTGTTAAGTTCTCGAAGTCAGAGGTTCCCAAAACTTTTTATAGGCGCGACACGCTTCTGACAATTTTCAAATTCGCGTAATCCACCCAAATCAATTTTTTTTTTTTGTATTTGTTATGAAATACGAATAGTTAAAATATACCTATTAACGATATATTTTAATAAAAATAAAAATAATTTATATAATATATAGTAATAATGTTGTATGAAATACGATTTATTTGGCGAACAAACGTAAAAAAAATGACCGAAAATCCAACTTCACAAGATTATTATATTATATGAAGAACTGGATGGGAAGTAGCGTTTCGTATAGCTTTAGCAGAAAGTGCGTTGGGTATTTGGAATAAATAAAAACCAGAATTCCATTAAATATTTACGGTTGAAACTCGTTTTTATTGAATGGGAAAATTTCAAATAGATTAATAATAATTCTTTTTCAGCTCGTGTTCTTCTTGTGAACATTTTTCGCTATATATATATATACCCATAACGAACGTTTTATTGAGAACCCACTTTTGGGTCGCGCCACACGCCCACACAGTTTGGGAACCTCTGCTCTAAGTATATATCTCTATTGGTGTAAATTATTTGAAGAAAAAAAAACAAAACGAGCCGGTTTGCACAATAAAAAAAAAAAAAAATGTTTAACAACCCCAGGCCATATTATGGAAAACTCTCATTTTCCAGACTCCTCCGGCCTCGGTTCCGTTATACGTGTTTTCCAAAGAGCACCATAGTTTTCATCGTTTTTTTTTTTCAAAACCGTTATTTATTAGTATTTCGATAAAAACCACTATATAAGTTACGAAAATATTTTTAACCCTATATATATTCACACCGAACACCCTAATCACCTCGGTTTCGATAAATTATTATGTAATACCTACGCGCATATGCGTAGCTAGCACTAAATTTTAGGGGGGGGGGGCTAAAATTAATAAGCAAAAAAAAAGCCTTCACTTTCAGAAATTTTGCCGATTGATGCCAAATAATTACCCAAATAAAGCAAAAAAAAAGAAAAGGTCATCGACTACTTTCAATTACCCAATAACTAGGAATATTAGAAAAATATAAATAAATATATAGAAAATACTGTACATTTTTAATGCAGTCAGGTTGCCTTTTTGGGGGGGTGGGGCTAAATTGGTGACTGGGGGGGCTAAGCCCCATTATCCCCTCTAGTTACGCCTATGCCTACGCGTATATAAATCATAGACATATTAACATTAATTATGTTAATATGTCTATGAGTGCACGCGTACACAGGTAATACCGTCAAGGTGGCCGACGACGCGGAAATAACAAAACGACACGTACCTACCTACTTTTTTAGATTCTTAGCGGAGCGAGGATTGGTTTTATAACGACGTGTTTTTTTTTTATTTATGTCTGTACCCAAACATTTTCTACCTGCAGAAGGAGTGCTCCGATCTTATTTCGTGTAGCACCTTTTCTGATTGCAAATTGCATCTAGTTTGTACTTTATAGAGAGGTCATATATTTTTCGATTTTCTCAATACTTTTTCAAAAAATCATGAAAAACTACAAAAAATGACATAAAAACGCAATTTCGTCTTAATCGATTGTCGTTTATTTATTACACCGAAGCACCGCTCAGAATCGTTTTATCGAATGCAATGAATTATCATTGCTTTCAAATTTACAATAAAAACAAAACTGTAAAATCTTTATCCAAGTAATTCCAAGATATCCACAACACCCCGCGGCTCGCTAACTTTTTTTTATATTTGCGATATCGCGCGCAGAAAGCTATTTTGTTGTGGCGAAGAACAGTCGTGTCGCCGAGCGTTACAATAATATACGGAGACAATTAGTTATTGTACGCGTTTTTTTTTTGTTTACGTTACCTACCTACTAATTGAATCCGTTATTCGCAGTTATCTCGAGCGAATCGCGTATAGTATTTCGCGCTTGTAAAACGAAAAATAATAATAATAATAATAATAATAATAATAATAGTAGTAGTAAAACACCGGTCGTGTCACACAACAACAGTTTTGTTTCGTCGTTATTATTATATTGTTTTTTTTGTTTTTGTTATGAAACCGAAATACCTGAAATAATCACGTAGCCACCACACACGGTATGTATAATATAGTATTATTGCGACACTGCTGCTACAATGGGTACGTCGTCGTTATTATCGAATGTATGTTATTACTTCGTCGATGGTGTGTTGTTGAAGCGCATAATTCACTGCGAAAATATTATTCCCAATTAAATCTCCGTCGTACGGTTTTGTAAATTGTAGAGGGAAAGAAAAACTACCGGGTATTAATGTATATTTTTGCTTTTCAATTGATAAAATTCGATTTTTTTTTTTTGTAAATTATGTAAAGACGTTTAATAAAACGACTTGTGCCACGAATTGAAAATTTTGAAATAAATATGAAATAATAATTGTTATAAATATCGAATGTATAACGTTTTTTTTTTTAAAATATTTTTATTTGACGCTGTACACGATACGCGCAATAAAATTCAGCAAAGAGAAATTTTTCAAAGTCAAAAATGTCATAAAATGCTCGCCATTTACGACTATCTCGAATGTTTCACGTAATCGTTTGGTAGGATTAACCGAACCAACGTTGGTAACGATTTCATCAATTGAACATCGAAATCTTAGACGTCGATGATGATCAGATCGAAGATTTTGCGCGCCTTTAAAAGCGAGAAAAGTACATTTTTCAAAATTGTTTTTTTTTGTTGTACCTATTTATCTATTATTTTAGTATTTAATACCTTAATTAGTATAAATTTTATTTTACCCAAAGTGATACTTATAGAAACAAGTACGTATTATAATATGAAATACTATTATGTATTAACTATTAAAGAGCGTTCATAATATTTGAGTTGTGAATTTATTTTAAGTATAAACTTTTAATAATACTTTTACATTTTTATTTTATTCGTATGTATAGCAAAAAAAAAAAAATCCTATTTATTTGAAGAATAATAGTTGTGTATATATAGAAGCGACAAAATTGAGTCTTGTCCACGTGTTAAAAATCGCTAGCACCGGCCCTGCGGGGTACAGGAATACAGATGATCCTCGGTAAACGGTAATGATATTTATTTGGATATCGTGTATCAAACCGAAAGGATCGATCGTTTATTAACACGATTAAAATTTTCAAGGAAGGCGTGAATTTGGCTTTATAACCGGATAAAAGAAAAATAGAAATTTGAAGCTGTACAGGGGGTACGACGGGTGTCCAAAACAACCGGCAAAATATATTTATGGAGAACTCGCGAAAAGATTATTTTTCATATGGCGAAAATCTATAGATACAATTTTTTTAAATTATAGAATGCGAATTACATATAAAATGTAAAATTAGAATTGTAAAATATGAAAAAAAATTTTTTTTTTTGTATTATGCGTTTTAACGACCAATTACAAAATAACCACTTCGGATACAGTAGTGTTTACGATGTCGTTTTGCGTTTTGGACATGCGAAATGCGCATAATATAATTTACGGCTAATGGCTAAGGCAAAACGTTTTCAGTGTTAGCCGTTAGTCGAACGGTTTTGACAACCGTCCGAGGGAACCTCACAAAAATCGATAAAAGCGTACTACAACAGTGGTTTATGAAGAGAGTAAAAACCGCTTATCTCTAATAATTTTGGGGAAAAAAATGCGCAATATTCGAATATACTTATTCAACGTGTTATATTTATTTGTACATCATCACAATTGGTATAAATATAAAATTGTATTGTGGAATCTAAGTCAATTGCTAAAATACACAAGTGTTTGTTTCATCGTTTAATCTTATAGACACTGCTGGATGCCAACACGCCATCATGTCGATTAATTATTAAATAATTATATATATAAATCATAGGCGTCCATTAGGGGTCACGTCTCACCCCCCCCCCCGACTTATTGTAAAAAAATTTATTTGTATTTTCTTAAATTACTAAACCCAGTAAGTGCTATATAAATATTTACGTATTTAAAAATATAATTTATTTAAAAATTGAACGTTAAAAATTCGCATTTTATATTTTTAATTTTTATACGCGCCACACACACATAAATTTTCTACTTAAATTATTATTTAGGTTCGGGCCATACGATGCAGCGAGACCGGATGCGATAATAAGACAGTTTCCAAGTAATTTTTTACAGAAAAATTTTCAAAATAGTAAAACTGCTTTTGATAATATTATTAATGATTGTCGCATGCAGTATCATCGCACATCGCGTGGCCTTTGTAATTTAAAAACACGTGTTTTATAGGTTTATGACGTTCACTCTCCAACCCCGAGTTTTCCTCGATGGACGCCCTTTATATATATATTCATTTATATATAAATTATTCTAATAGAAAACATTTTTTTGTTTTAACAAAATAAAACGATGCAAAATGTTTTATAGCGATTGGCATTAATTTTATTATACATTCAAGTATACATATTAAAATCTAAAAATATATATATTGGAAAACGCAAAAAAAAAAAATTTTTTACATAGGTAAATTTTCTATTGAAAAATATTTCGATGTGTTAATGATCTGTAATAAATGTATACATGTACACAAGATATAATAGTCAAAAATATTATTATTAATAATATATTAAATAACAAATATAATATTTCAACAGCTCTTCATTTGACAATATCACACGGTCATTTGAAAAATCACGTAACGCTTTTTTTTTTAATGTAGAACTTTTAGACATTAAATATTTATTTAAAAAAATTCAGACTAGTTCTTACTAAAAAAAAAATAATAATAATAATATATAATAAAAATTATAATAATAATAATAGAAAAAAAAAGGCATTGAACATAAATTTTTCAACAAATACTTAGAGAATGAACATTTTGTTGTCTCTAAAGCGCTGTCGTATAATACTACATAGGTAAATAATACTTGTACAAATAAAAGATCATCCGGTATTGTGACTGCAAATTATCGATTCCGTTCTCGTACAACAAATAAATGTTACGAAATTGCAAGAAACATTTGCTCACATTACGTGTGTAACAGTACTGGTTCTGTAATCGAATTTAAAGCTTTAGGACTTTCCACATTGTTTTCGTATAGGTCTTTGGTTTTCAATAACCGTTCAGCTCCTTTTAAATAGTAGTTTAAAAATTATAGTTAATTAGAAGAACAGCTTCTACTAAATGAACATACCAGAAGGTCGAAGCACTAAATAGTGTAGGATGTCGGACAACGAGAGTATTCCGATGACTTTGTCATCTGGGTCCACAACTACTAGCCTGTGTACCTAAAATAAAAACGCACATGAGAAATACAAATACCGAATTGAACGCGAGAATATTACACTTGAACGGATTACTTACTTCGGCGCGGACAATTTTTTCAATAACACTAAGCAATGTATCAGTCAGAAGACATTTTTGTACACCCTCAAACCAATCACTTCGATGTTCATTGGCTTGTTTTAGAGTAACATCTAAATTATTATACGTACGTTCTGCAGCTAAATTCTATTAAC
Organism: Slavum lentiscoides; assembly: GCA_032441835.1. Taxonomy (NCBI): domain Eukaryota; kingdom Metazoa; phylum Arthropoda; class Insecta; order Hemiptera; family Aphididae; genus Slavum; species Slavum lentiscoides. The sequence continues at coordinate 4,070,555 of CM063709.1, forward strand.
AATAATATATATCGAACAAATTAATAATAAAATACGATTCTGTATTATTTTAATATATGTATTACTGATGTACGGCGACTTACAATAACGTCAAATTTAGCGAATATATCGACAAGATGACCTTCTTGGTCGACCATAGGTAAAGCAGACACTCGACGTTCTACAAATTTCTTTAATGCTAATATGATAGACGTATCTTCAGATACCGTTTCTATATTTTCGTAAGTGCCGATTTTCAATTCTTCTAGACTTTTAGATAAGTAAGCAGGTTTTGGCAAATCATGAATCTAAAACGTTACGATAGATGATTTTAAGTACACAATATTATCGGTAAAAAAAAATATAAAAATTCAATACCCTTACGTAAAGAAGAAGAAAACGCAATATTCGTTTATGGGTAACAATATAAAGAACATTTCCGGTAACTGGATCAATTACTGGAAGCCTGTGAATTCTGTTATTTATTAGCGTTTGAATAGCAAAATACAACGACATGTCTGGACCAATAGATATCAATTCTTGAGGACGTTCTTCGTGCAATTCGTCTGAAATATAAAATTTTTATTAAAAAAAGAAAAAAATTATTTTTCGATAAAAAAATTTCATATAAATATATTACTTCTCCAGGTATCCAATTTATGTTCTTCTAGTTCCTCCATACACGAAGACGACGCAGTGTAATACTTTTGCAATATTCTGATAAAATCTGTAATAGTTAGCATTCCTACAAATTTTTGCCGTTTGTTGTCCCATAACGGAGCCGCTCGCACACCATTGTAGACTAAAGCGAAAAACGCCTTTTTCACAATCAACTGTGTATCGAATACAACCAATTTCGCACTGGTTGGTATGAGATCATAAGTTTTATGGAAACGGAAAAATTTCACAAAAATTTGACTTTCGTCTTCAGCTGAAAATTATATACATAAATATATTGTATTACATATCGAGTCAATAATTTGACAACAACAAGGTGTATTGCACAAAAAAATAATTAACTTACCCAGATCTGTGATTTTAACTTTTTCCAAGAATGGATCGGCAACAGGAAGCTATATATATACATATACACACACATTTAATAAAAATACACTGCATTTTAAGGAACAGTGTCTGAATATGTCAACTTACTCCTCTGGAATCTCTGAACAATATGGCCGCGTGTGTAGGATCTAAAAGCCCATCGGAACTTTTTCTTGAATTGGATATAGTGCCCAGGGACAGTCGTCGAGTTTCGGGGTCCAAAGAACTTCTACGTAACAGAGCTCCTAGTTAATAACAATAATAATAATAATAATAATAAAACAAAATATACGTTATTTTCACTATATTTACAGCGGCAAAACATAAATAATTCATAATATATAATATTATATATATATATATCTAAACTTTATTTACGTATTATATATTTATATATTTGTTTTTGTTGTTGTTGTGTGCTCTCATTCAATGTCAATGGGTCACGATTACAATGCACAAACCATAATATTTAAATTAAAATATGACAAATTTAATGGCGATTTAGGTATGCGCTCGTGTGTTTATTATTTATAGTTTTAATCGATAAAAAGAAATAAATAAAGAAATAAACGTCGTCAAAAATACATGTAATTACAATACTTGTACAAATAATAAATAAGACAGACGTGAGCTACTACTGCTACTAATCACTATAAAAACAAAAATTAACATCTACGATGATATTATAACATAATATATAATTACAATAATAACATATATTACGATAAACCATTTCAAGGGACAAAACAACACAAAAAAAAAAAAAATTATATACATATAAGCGTTTAATTAATTTCATAAAAATTCAGAAAACAATTTTAATGATGATAATTTTTATCTCGTGTCACGAAAGGGCAAGAAATGAATATGGCACGTCAATCAAAATACACACACACACACACAAAAGTCATTTAATTTTAACAATCTATTATAAACATCACGAACTGAGGTATATATATACATATATATATAAAAAAAAAATGAAAATTCGTTTGGTCATTTTTTTTTACAGAACTCAAACAAACGTTTTGTTTGCAATAGGTACTAGCCCGACGATTACGCGGTTCGAACGATACATACGTTTAATTAGCGAATAAAATTCGCAAGGCGGTTTTCTTACACTCGAATTGGGAAAATTAAAGAACAGGAGCGCTGCTAATAGAAATAATAATAATAATAATAATAAAAAAAAATGAGCGTTCTACAAAGAAATTTATTTCAATATAATGTGTGGGGACTACGCCCCCCCCCCATTCCCCAATCACCACTTTCACATAGTAAAAATCCCTTAGTCCCCGTTCCAGTAAAAAAAAATTGTAGAGGTGCTCCGTCCCCTTGCTCTCCAATTCGAGCGCTGCTTACACTACACATCAGTGGCGCACTCAGGGGGAGGGGTTGGGGCTTGGGTTGGGCCCTCAATTTTTTTTTTATAAGCTTATAACATTATTCTGGAATACTGATTTGTTAGAATTATATTACGGTGATTTTTTTTTCGAATTCGATTATTATGATTTTATATTATCTAAAATATATTATTAAAAATTACTGTTTGATGTTTACTTATGTGTAAGGGAAAACAGAACATTTTTAAGTTACCCCCAAAAAAAAAATCCTGAGTGCGCGCCTCCCACAACACATTTTTACCAGCCGTCTCAAATGATAATTTTTACGCGTTAAACCAATAAAAAAAAAAAAAACACGTTAAAATATTGTAATTTCGTAAATGCGATACGAAATGTGTGTGTGTGTGTTTCAAATTATTTTTTATTACACACAAAATGTGATCAACACAAAGACGATGATTTTATGTAGACGATTAGATAAAAAAAAAAAATTTTAGACACATCGAGACAATAATTATTTATTTTATACGCGGCGGAATAGGTGGAAAAAAAAATTGACAAAACATCCAAAAATATTTTATCTATGACGCGTAAAACGTAATTGGAAATTATCGAATAGTTACGATATGAATGATGCGTTGTTATACAACGACCGAGAATAATAATAATTATGCGTGTATCGAATCCGAATGATCTAATAATATTATATCGTTTTACTATATAAAAAAATATATCGGAATTTCGACAAATATTCTTTTAACCCCGAAACATACCAACGAATAAACGAATTCCCTCTCTGGTTGGTACGTCAGTAATAACGATTTAAATATCCCTCTCGTCACTGCACTCTTACGCAATACCAGCCACTAAAAAATAATAATAAAAAAAAATTCCACATAAATAATACCGCCGCCGTCCCGTCTTCTTAATCGTAACGTCACTTATTATTAAACACTTAAATATTTTATTTTATGAAAACGTAAACGCTATAAATATTAACCCATCATTGTCGTCGAAGTAATTGCGCTACGTGTTGTACTTAATAATATCAAAAATTACCTACTGTCAAAAAAAAAAAAAACACACTAAAGATCTTATATTATATATTTTTAATTAATTAAATAAAAATACCGCGCGCGCTCGCACATTAAAAATTCTGACGAACATTGTATCAATTATAATATAGAGAATTCGATTTCATCACATTATACAATAGCCGAAAACGTTCTCAATGCGGTATATAGTATTCGTCTTTAGAGAGAAAAAAAAACCAGTCGACGGTAATACGTACCTACGTGCAGTAAGTCATACGGCCGTTATCTGTTTAATAATAATTCTCAGACACGAAAAAAAGATTAATAAATAAAAAAAACGACGGACTACGTGTTTTAATGACTAATCGCACGGCGTTTATCTCCGATTTCTACCGTTAGAAAAAAAAAAAAAAACGAAAAATTATTTATTTGATTATCCAGATAATCCGAATGCACGATACGTAATAATAACACGCGATAAATGTCTTTTTTTTTTTTTGTCTTTCTTTCCACTATAAAACCACGCGTAAATCAATGGAAATATTATAATAATTTCGACGAATAATAAAAAAAAAAATTTTCCTTTGCCGTCGTTGTTACGAATAAATTTCAATAATTGCCGGTTATTAATATAAACATTTTTTTCTTTGTAAGTATACAATAATAATTATCGGAGATTATTAAAAAAAAAAAAAAGCCCCGTTATTAGTTATCATTTTTATTTTTTTTTACGATTAATAATTAATATTCAAACAGAAAATATCAATAAACGAACGTTATTCGATTATATTGCGACACAACGCGTTATAAACAAAAAAAAAAATTCTAGGACGCGCGTACGCGTATATAAATTACTATACAGGATGGCGCAAAAGAAACTCGGAACAGTTGGTATACCAACACAGCACGGAAGTAGTAAGACGTAGTAGTTATCGTGATCCTCAGTTATTTATATAATAAAACCGTCCGACGAGGCCAATTTTGAGTTAAACGGACAATAGTGAACATGTACTACTTATACTGCGGGTATACTGAAAATCAAAACATTTTGTTGGAACAACGACTCAATCGACCGGGTGTGAGTGTTCGGAGGGAGTCGTAACATCATCATTCGGCGCACTCGGAGCGTAATTTTTTTTTTTTTGGACGAACTGTGACAGGAGATAAATATTTGAAGGGCTGCGAGGAAAAATGATCATACTTTTACCCGCGGTGAACCGATGAGAATTGCAAATAAAAACACAGGCAATTAGTTGTAATTGTAATTTTTTGACACCGGTTTGGAGTCGATATCTCTATGTATGTATGTAGGGGGGCAATTTCACGTACATCCGCAGTTACACCGTCTAAGTGATTTGTTCTTAAACGAATCGACGCATGGAATCGAATTAAGGGAAAAAGATGCATTGTCCGTACAATAATATTGTTTTATTCGCATTTTTTATCATTTCCCTTCCGAGTCGTTACAGAATTTTAAAACTTTAATATACCGAAAAATTTGGGAATATTGACTACGATCATTTTTTCCTCGCTTCCCTTTATCATTTGGACAAGCTCGTGAATTACATGGTACTGTGGTTACGCGTGCTGAAAACATTTGAAAAACTGTAAGACGGACTACACGCATTATAACAACGCATTCGACGATTTGGACATTGACAGAAAAAACTCGTGCCGTATATGTACCAATAGTGGTTTCTGAAAGCAGGCACGTAGCTAGGATTTTATTTAATTTATTTTTTTTTTTGGGGGGTCTATTTAAAAAATGTTGGAAAAAAAAATTGGAAATTCGATATATTTACAGACTATATGTATCGAATATTAGGTTTAATCAATCACCGAACATTTAATCGAATATTTTATTCGAGACCAAAACATTTCGAACGAAAAATTATCGAAAAGTTTCACAAAAACAAGTAACATTATTTATTAAAAATATATTATTATATAAAAAAATGTGAGGTCATTAGAATGTATTTAATATTAATACAAAAACGAACAAATTTCGGGGGGTCCGGACCCCATGGACCACCCCCCTGGATACGTCACTGCCTGAAAGACGTATAATAATGAAGATGGAGAACCATAGTTAAAACGCATAAAAAAAAACAATTGTATCGTCTGTAACGAAGTAAGTATTCGTTTAAAAAAAAAAGGAGCAGTGTCGAGTTTCTTTTGCGCCACTCTGTATACACGCAGCGCGCGTTTCGATTTCTCGAGAAGTCTTCTCCCGGGTGGGACGAGACTCTTCCACCGACGGCCGCGAATTTCCAAAAACGCGCGTATTTCTTATCGCGACGAAGTGATTTTAGCGATTAAAAAAAAAAAACCAGACGATGTGCCGATAGGCATTCACCTCGGAAGCGTGTAATTATTTGTCGTTGTTGACAGAAAACAAAAAAAAAAACCGTTCTACTGCTGCAACAGGTATTACACAACAATATTTGTGACCTCTGTATTAGCCCGTCGACATAATACTCGCAATAATAAATACCGCGACGGCGCGCACCACATACCGAAATATATTCAAATTGTTTTTTTTATGTCTCTGTAGAAGAACACGACACGCGGTGGTTGTATAATACAATTTGTTTTATTATTATTATTATTATTATTATACTAATAATTATATTTTAATTTAAAAAAATTCCGGTTTTTTAAATACACATATATATATAAAATTTTTTTACCAGCACTACTGATTTTCACGCGAAATTCCGTTCGTAGCAAATCCACATCGGCCAAAGAACGTGTGATTTAACGGGGGAGAATCGAAATCGGAAAAAAAAAAAAAAAAAGGCGTAGTATAGTCATATAATATGTCAGTGGCGTAGCCAGGATTTTTATTTGGGGGTGAGGGAGGCTTAGGGCTGATAATTAATTTATATGTTAATAATTAATGTGTATAGACGGTATGATACCTACTAAAAAACTGATTGTTTATTCATTTCAGGGAGGCTACAGCCGGCATCAGCTCCCCCTGGCTACGCCACTGATATAATATATACGCGCGCAGTATATACAAACGAAAATACGTTATTGCGCGTTTCTTTTCGATATTATTTTCGTTAATAACGCGTTAAACACGTTTGGTAGGGGGAACAAATGGTCGAAAAGACCTAACAACGAAAACTATTAGTATTTTTACCCTCGCGTACGACTTTGTGCTGTTCAAAATATTAAATTTATTACATATTTTATATATTTATTTAATATTTTGCAAAATATAACAACGACGAACGCTGCTGCTGCTGCTGCTGCTGCTGCTGCTCGTATTATAATAATACCGACCACTAACCACTTCCTCCACTCGGAACAACCGGTCGCACTAGTTTCATCGTTAAAAATAAGTTTCAAAGCGCTTTTTTTTTCTTCATATTTTTTTTTCGTAATAATAATATCAATCATCGCTATATATATATATATATATCGCGCGCGCGCAATTTCCTTCTTTTTTTTCCCTCTAAAAAATAAAAAAAACCGGACCGGGGACTATACAATTTCCAAGGACAATGTGAGAGACGATGGCGTGTTGTACACACGTGTGTATCTGTAACAACACCGGTGTTGTTATTAAATGTGATTTGCGCGTTAATCTTTCGGGGTACTATATAACTAACTACAACAACAACACAGGGTGTCTCGCGAACACGTATTTACTTGCAGAGACGGCTGTAAGGAGGTGGTTTTTTTTTTTTTTAGATATATAACGGGGATCAGTGGCGTAACTAATGTATACATTTGGGCAGTATTAGAGGCCCCCTCATCTAGGCCGTATCTGGTGGGGGGTCTATGGGGTCCGGACCTCCCTCCGAAATTTTTTCAATATTATACGAGACATTTAATGACGAATGTTAAGATATAAATTCAGCGTAACAAAGACTGAAAAGTCATAAAATATATTATGGATCCCCACTCTCCCCTCCGAAAAAAATCTAGATACGGCCTCGTCCCTCATTTATTATGTTATATGCTACGAAAACTCATCGTTTTACAAACATGTTAAATTCTCTATTATTATATTAACGATAATAAATAATACCGTTTTAATATTTTTTTTTATATATATTTTATGGTCTCCTCTAGAACTGTATAGAGATTTCAAAACGAAATTCAAAATATATTTTTACATACAAATCGTATTTACGAAGGCTTCTTCTTTGGAGTCAGTGGCGTAGTTAGAAAAATTTTCGGGGGAGAAGGAGGTCGTATACATTATATGTATAGAATCTCCGAGTCTAAGTATCGTTAGAAAACGTTACTTACATATTTCTTTAATAATATATAATAATAATACTATTGAAAATATATTAAAAATATTTTGCACTGATATCGAAGTCAGGATTTAGACATTTTTTTTGGGGGGGTTGAGGCATTGAGTAAATATCATTGTTGAATTATTTCTAAATTCTAATGCAAGACTAAATCTTAAAAATAGGACAAATTATCAAATTCTCAACATTTTAAAAACAACTACATATTGGGAATTTATTAAAAAATATTACACCTATAGCTATATAGAGCATAGGAATTAGTAGAGTTCCTGAAATTTCGGGGGGGATGGGAGCCCCATCAGCCCCCTCCCATAAATACGCCTCTGATCGAAGTCCTCAAAGTAGCCCAGGGGCACTGAAACCCCGTAATATTACGCCACTGACACGGACTGTATATAGTTTTCGTGCGCCGCGGCCTATACAACACAAGCAATATTAACGACGACGAGTCCCCTACCCCCACCCCCGAGCCGGACGGGGAAATCTGCGACGACACGCATACCGGTTGTAACCGGCATATTTTCGTGTACCCGCGAAAAACAATAATAACACGACGAAAGGGCACAACAGAGAAGAAAAAAAAATTGAAAAACGAAATTCAAGGTCACACACAAACACGGCGACGAACAAAATAACACGATCGTGCGCTGTTTGTGCTCCACACTGCGTGCCGCCGTATATAGTAGTGCACAGTAGTAGTAATATTATATAAACGTATTCCCAAAAGGAAGGTGACCACCGCGACTATATACTACACATATAGGAAATTAATTAGACCGCGCGTTAACGAAATCGCTCACCATTATTTTTATATCATTTCTATAACGCACATTTATTCACACGACACGTCATAATAATATTATTGAATATCGAATAGATTATAATATAAAGCGATTTTCTTCTTTCTTTTTGTCAATGTCGAAAACTGTATACAACACATTATAGCGGCGATATTGTAATATATACGCTGAAATGCGTTTTTCTATTTTTTTCAAAACATAATAATTATAATTTGTATTTTTTATAAAATACACTCGCACGCTTTATACACAATTTATTATCAATACGTTCGTATATATTCTATGTATAGACGCGAGCGTATTAAAAAAAAAATAAAAATAAAAATACGAGCACATAATAATATTTGGACAAATCCGCCCAACGACCGCCGACGTTGTAACACGCGTATAAATTAGGTATGCGCGACGGTCATTGATCACGAAGCACGTGATCAATCTTGTGCGGTCCGATTATTATTATTGTTACCGAGGTACGACTTATTATTATTTTTTTTTTTCGTCCGATCCAGATTGTCCCCCGTCACATTTGTCCTTCGTCAAACACGTAACACTGATAAAAATATATAACGATAAATCGCCGCTATACGAATATTGTTTTTTTTTTGCGCGCTGTTTTAAATAAGCAACTGGAAAAAGCCGACTAAATTTGGAATATTAAAAAAAAAATTTTCTCGTTTTTTTTTTTTTAGGCTGCCCTCACACATCTGCCGTGCCGTAACTACGCCGGTGGGGGACCGGTTGTACACGAGATTTGTATTATTCAATAATAGAGTTACTTTCAAGTCGTCATAACATTTTTCCGTATAAAATTAATAATATATTTAGAGGGCGATATAAATTCCAAAATGAATTTTCGAAAAAAAAAAAAAAAGCAACAGGTTACGGAATTTCGTATTCAATTTATAACGTTTTTTAATTATTTATCGAAAAAAAAAAAATTGTCTTGTAATTTTGTAAACATACCCGTAGTTATAGTAAAGAAAAAAAAAAGTAAAATGTGTCGGTAAAAATATGAAAAAAGCACATAAAAATTGTGGTCATATACGAACAAATTAAAGAGACTCGAAAAACGATTTCTCGCATACGGACTTCGTATATAGTCGCGCGGCACTGCGCGCCCTCGATCCTTCCCAGTGAACACACTCTACTCTCAGTGTATCACTCTACTGCAGTATTACACACGCACTCATGAGTTTATTACTCATCATCAATCATTACGCTCTGTGGACGGTTATACAATGGAAACCGGTGTGTACCAATAGTTCACTGGTCTCGAAAATCAAATTTCACATAATATTATTAAAAAAGAAAAAAAAAACGGAAACCCGAACAACTAAACGGATTTTTTTTTTTTTTGTTGTTGTTCTAGACTCGCGGAAAACCTTGGACGACAAGTTTTACACCGTGCACAGTATATATACACTATTTTACACGCCTATATTTAATTATAAAACGCCTATAATATACGTTGGCCCGAGTACTGTGTACACACACACACACACACACACCATACTCTCTATAACAACATTACAACAACATATTATAGTACCTTCTTTCAAAATGCTTTCGAATATCTTGTACGCGTCGCCGCTATCGAGCCGAACGGACGCGGCCAGCGGCGATTTCCTGGTGCCGTCGTCCAACGACTTGGACCGGTTCCGGAACTGTCCGTCTTTGGGCACGTCCAACAGACGCGACGACGCAGCCGCCGCCGCCGCCGCGTCGTGCCTCTTCCGGTCCGCAACCGGCGACGACGTGACCGGCAGCGGTAACGTCGCGTTGCTCTTGGTGCCGGTCAGCGCGCGGTAAGCGTCCTGCAGGAACGACGTGCGCGGCGAGCACCGCCTGCTCGGGCTCGGCGACCGGGACGACGGCGACAGCGAGTACACGTTTTTCGGCGGTTTCGGCGCCATCGGTTCGTCGTCGTCCGGCGGCGTGATGTGGCACACCACGTGCGGTTTGGGTAAGCCCAGACATATCGGCGGCTTGGTCACCGCGCTCATTTCCATTATTTTATTTATTCGCAGCGGGGCGAGCGTCCACGGCGTCTTGTCGCGCCACGCGCTATTTAGAATTGTATTTGAAATTTTCTCAAAACAGTAGTAACAACGCGGCGGCGGCGGCGGCAATAAAACACGACGACGACGATACTCTTCTCTACTTTTTAATAATACTCGCGCGCAACAAACATTGATACTATCAAGACTGCGGCGGTGCGATACGGAAATCACAAATATCGTACATAGATACACTTTTAAAACGGAGGGCAGGGGGTGGTTCGCACTATACAATATTATGTGTATACGCACACGCACACATAAAATGCTATACCACCTATGAAATTCTTCTGTTAGAGCTTATATTTTTTCGCACAGTTAAAACGATTGCAATGGAATATCACGTCAAGTGTTTTTTTGGATGGTTCTCAACCCGACTGAAAAGCGCACACTATACGAGACGCGCGTGTTGTTCCGGCGCGCGCGCGCGGGAAAAACGAGCGTTGCGGAAAACGTGCGTACGACTGGTTCGAAAACGAAACGTGACTCGACGAGCGGTGGCCGCCGCCGCCGCCGCCGCCGCCACCACCGGTCGGTCGGATCAGTCGGCGCCGACCGCGTCGCGGCGGCATTTCCTTCTCCCGTACGCCACCGCGGCCGGGCACGAGTCGTCGTCGTCGTCGTCGTCGTTCACGGTCCGAAAGCGTCTGAGGAAGGGGGGACGACGTCGTCGAGCGAGCGCGCGCGCGCGCGCGACCGGTCCACAACCGTCCATCACACGTAGGTACACAACAAAATCGCGCCGGCCACCGCAGAGAAGAGATTTGATTGCCGGGGTCCGATCGACTTTGATCCACCACCGGTCGTGCGTGCGATTTACAACACAACATCGCCTCCTGCGAGAGATCATCATCATCGAACGGCAGCAGAACGCGCGCGCGCGGAGAAGCATCCAAAGGTCAATGACGAACACAACATTTTCGTTTTTATATATACGCGCGCGCGCGCGCGCGCGGCACGAACTTTAGAACCGAATACGATTCGAACGTGTAAAGGTCGGAACATTTTTTTTTTTCCATTATAATATTCTTTAAACACACGAATTTATTATAAGTTAAGTTTTATTTAAATAGCCCGTACACATTATAATATCCACCAGCAACGTTTTTATGGAATTGGAAGTGGCGTCTCTTCTGTATACGCGTCACAACGCACCACCCGTATCACATATTATTATATTGTGATTCGGTACTATAATGATGCGAAAATGACTCGGCCGCCGAACGTACAAAAGCACTCTCGTTTGCAGACGAGATCCTGCCGAATTTTTACCGATTATTCGAATCCCCACGCCGGGGACATTTACATATGTACAATATTTTTGAATCAATTTTATCGGCGTAAGACGTAAATCGACTTTTTTTTTTTTAGAAAGTCTAGAACAAAAGGTCATTCACGTCAGGTATGAATTTATATTGACAGTTTAAATTTGTTTTCGGCGGAATCCTTATCGACTTGCCGTAATACCAGTCGGAGAAACAGAAGACAAGACCAAATTGCGTTTTAATTTCGTGTACGATATACGGACAAAGACGTTGGCATTGATATCATCGGTTTCAATTCTCTATACCGTCCAACTTTATCCCCGAGAAATCCAAAACGCGCATACAGTATAATCAATAAACACTAAACTCGTGACAGTTCTTAAAATACCAATTTACGTCACACAACTAGAAACCGGATTTATATATGCGTTTCAAATAAGATGTTTTTATGATCTACAATTTCATCAAAATTATAACAATAGTTAAATCAATCCTGATCTTTAAAAAACAGCTATACTTAATTTATATATGATGTATATTGTTTAGGTATATTCCACTTTATTAAGTGCTAAAAAAAAAAATATATATACCTAATATATTATGCAACAAAAGTAATATTCAGTATTATGAGCTGAAAATAATAATAATATGTTCAAAAATCAATAAATTTACTAAATAATATTGATATATCGCGTTCATAATTTGAACGGTAAACTTCACCCGATCTAACCGTTGTGTCCGGGGGAGTACAAACTGACTGAGGTCACAATTCTTTTTTTTCTTTCCATTACATTTTTTGTGAAATGTTCAAATTAAAATACTCAATATATTCGTAGAACATATCATTTTGCACAAAATATTCTCTAACCTCTTGTAATATGCTTTTTTATGCGCTAAAAATGTTTTGTGTATCAGAAACTTATCCAAATGCACGAGCTGTATACACTCTCAGTAACAAATATATGAAAACATAAAAATCCGGTCTCTACTTATAAGTGTATACAGTGCACGTAAGACTCGCACACGTTATAAAATTCAGCAAAAATATACGAGTATACAGGTATCAACCAGACGTCAATTTGATGACTTTAGAGCAAAAACTGTCTTTTTATGGTAAATCGATGAACTTTGATTACGAACTATATAAACAAAAACCTAACGCATAATAACAACACAAAGAAAATTTCACACGTTTCGGCTAAAAATTGTATTATTATTTTTCCCGATCGCAGAACTCTCTTTATTGATCATGAAAATTATATAATAATTAGTTCGTTGAGGTTACAGAATTTTTTTTTATTTTACGAGATAAAAATATTTTATTAATACATACAATTATTAAATAATAATAAATTAACGTTTATACTATTTATACGCGCGCACACGTATTTTATACATATTAAATAATATAATATTATAGAGACGTGTAACTTTAAAATTCGTATTCTACTATATATAAGAAGCGAAGGAGGGAGAAACAGTTATTACTTATTGAAATCATGATATAATTTTCCATACATTTTCCTGTTGCACGCGGCTAATTATTGCATAATGACTGATTAAAAAATATTACATATTCGAATACGATTTTATTTAGGTATTAACGTTATAGAAATACTATAAATATCAATGTGGATTCGATTTCAGCTATTGATTTTTTTCCGAAATTTCTGTCGTTATATAGAACAACACAGCTCGAGAATTGTTTTTAAATCCGATAAATAACACGCATTATAAGTTGCCAATTCAGCTTTATAATGTGCAAGAAAAGTATGCCCCCTCTCACTTTTTTCGTATTACAATATAAATAATTTGTTAATTATTACTTATGAGATTTATATAAAAAAAAGTACTATACCAACACAAATCATACGAACTAATTTCAATAAATCTAATAACGCTCCGTAAAACATTAAAATTCATCTAACCTACAGATAAATAACAGATTATTATGAATCAAATTTAACGAGTAATTTTCGATTTAAGTATGCTAATACAGAGGTACACAATACTCCGCAATATATTGATTTATACCGTACAAGTAAAGCACATTTTTAAGTAAATTCCGATATTATTCTAATATGTAATTGAAAACGTGAATATTTCCCCGTATAAAAATACGACCGTTTTGAAAAGTATAATATACTCGGGGCAAGCTTTATTAAATTATATCTGCACTCATATACTCGAGAAGATTATAATTTCTGTACAATTTTTAGTGCGAATAAATACAAGTTTTCGTTTCAACGCACGACAACGCGTATAAATCGATGTCATCATCATCCACTGCGAATGTATATACTGATAATAAAACAGATCTGAATTAATCATAAATAATAATTTATAAGAATTATTCCTTTATCGCGATTCGAATTATTATTATTATTTTTTTTTACGTTTCCCTATAAAAATCGAACACAAAATGTGATCTTTTCCAGTATAAGCGAGCATTATGACGAAATACAAATCCGTTTTCAGAATATTATTCTTATCGATACGTCGGAATAAAAATGATAATTTTTTTTTCTTTTTACCGTATAAATCGATTGCGCATAGAAACGCGACAAACTCACTGACAAAACACGTAGGCGCGCACGAGTACCATATACAAGCAGCACTATAAAGTAATAAAACGTTAATGAGCAACACAAAAATAAGAACTATAAAATTATATAAATTTTTTTCTTTCTTTTTCACTTTTAATTCTTGAAGACGGCTTTTAGTCGTCTAATGAAAATTATAATATTACAGGAAAATGTCGGTAAAACAAATTCAAGTGTTGTTTCGAATAGTATATATTATGTATATAAACTCGTATTATTATTATTCGAATTTTTCAATGGTTATTATATATACGTTAATAACGGAAATATTTATTTCAAACAATTTTTTTTTTCGTTTTGCGATATCAAGCAAAACAAATAACTCGTTTCGATAACATCGATAATAATAAAATATGTGCCAACACGCAAAATATAATTTGAAACGTCCAATATATCGTCAGAGTTGAGTACCCTGTTAAAACTATGATATACACGCGACCATGCCAAATCCGCCGCAGACTGCTCGATGATAATTATTATTTAAATTAACTACCGAATATATCACCGGAATAGCTGTAAAAACCGAAATCGTACAAATTCCGTATTAATTGATTACACACAGTAAAACGCGATTGCCGCCGGTAAACACCAACCGAGATTATCGGCGGACGATTATTTTTTTATTATGTAAACAAAAACCGGTGGGCAAGTATTCAAATTTCTGTAATTATTCCCAAAACGCCCTACAAATAATAGAAAAAAAAAAAAATTGCTCCACGACAAAATGTCGAAATAATACGAATTTGCGTAATATGCCGGTCGTCGTAAATCGATATAATTCGTAACATAATAAAGCAATAATATATTATAATATAGCGATTTTACCTTGAAACGGAAAATATCCGAGTCGAAGAAATAAAAATTCCAGGAAGTTTTTTTTAAACAGATAATTTTATGTATATTGGATTTGATTGGCGTCGGAAAAAATTGCCTGAATACATAAATATGTAATAGAAATATTATTGCCGAGCAAACAAAAAATTTTTTTTTTAAAAATATAAAAATAATAATACGCAATACGCGTATTGCATATTACAATATTCTCGTTTATTATTATCTTACGCGTATTAATTAAATTACAAAATATTATTAGCGATAATATATACGTTTTGTTGAAAATTATAAGCCGAGAATCGAATATAAAAAACAAAAAAACGCTGAGGTTTTAATAATAATAATAAAAAAAAAAATTAAAATGCTGTTTTGGCACGTCTATATATATATATATATATATACGCAAAAATATATATTATTTACTAAGCGTATTAAACGATTATTATATTATACGTATGTATATATACGCATATTGATTATTATAAAAAAAAAAAAATGTAATATTGTACAATATAATATAGAATCGCGTGAGTTATATATTTTTAACGATTTTCGTATACACGTATACATTTTTTTTTTTAATACAAATTAAGGACGTCTGAAAATATATGGTAATTACACTAATTGTCATTATAGTCGAAAATCTGATGATATTAACACACGTGTATATATAGTAAATATTGTAACCGCTAAGTGGAAAAACAATATAATCGCGTCGACGCGCGAAATTACACAATATTATAATAATTTTAATATTTAATTAATTTATATTAATCATAAAATATAATTTAAAAAACGTTCAATTCTCGTTAATATAAAACTGTATTATATAATATTTTATTGTCGGCAAACCGTACGAAATAATATTGTAGAAATATTACCTTTTAATAAACCGATTGGAATATTGACACGGAACGTGTTAATTTCAGAGATTCGCGCGTTAGCCTGCTGCAGGTGGCACGCGTTTGGAAACCGACGCGGCACAACAGAACGCCGACACACAATGCCCGCGGTACTCGTAAATGCGATTCGTGATGTTCGTGGAAAATCTTTTTTTTTGCGTAAAATTAAAAAAAAAAAAAAAATGCCACCAAATCCGTCCTTAATTAGTTGTCGTCATCAAGTCACGTAAGTCAGATTAATTAAATTCAGTCGGCACACACACACACACACACACACACACACACACACACACACACACATACTATATTACATACGGTTCCTACTTATATACCTCCGAATTCGTTACACAACAGGCATTTACGGATTACAATGATATTTTATACAGACGCATTTTGTTTTGTTGTAGGCAACACACCTATACGTATAAACGTCGAATTTATACAAACGCGCCAAGACAAAAATTGTTATTTGTTTATACATAATAATTTGAACGTAACGAACGGCAATAATGAAATGTTGTTTGCGAAATGAAACGATTTCAATACGTAACTGCTTTAGAAAAAAAAAAAAAACGTGTAAAATATTTAGGTAGTACATATTTTATTACTCGTTTAAATGCATTAGAATTATTTTGGTAGAAAATACTCGAATTGTTTATTTAAAGACGCGCTAGAATCTAAAAAAATAATCGTCACTTTCATAGAGAAAAATAATAATAACATTAGTAATTCGTTAATAGTTTCGTAAAATAATTTCCAATATTTTCCGAATTTATCATAATTATTTGTATGTATAAATTGTGCAAATGTCGCTGCAATTCACAACAATATTTGACTATTCGAATATTTGGATTTCGGTGCCTTAGGCGGGGTAAACTTTTTAGTTACATTTTTGTCCGAAACACGTCGATTTCGTTTGGAAAAAAAAAAATCTTTCGACAAATACACACCATGTTATAATAATTAGCTATCCAGCTTGAGCCCACGCCAGTCTAAAAATAACCAACTCCCGGCATGTCCCTGGAACTACTAATAAAAAATAAAAAAATTACTAAACCCCATTATTTCGAGTAAAGTGAATTAATATGAACTTACACAGAGACAGAGTTGAACGATAAAATATAACAATAATAATAACATATTTTAAACAATTGAAAAAGTTGAAAATACATTGGTTCAATTAATTTTAATAATAATCGATTTTAGCTGATGATTGATAACGTTAAATATTACACCGACATATCAGTTTTTTGATTCTAAAGTAACAATAATTGACGTCAGTGATTAATAACTTAATAAAAAAATCTTGACCCAATGAAATGATATCGTCTTAAAGTAAACAACAACAGCAAGAACAAAGTATTCTAATCAGTAAATAAAAAACTAAAGTATTAAGTGATAATTTGATATTTATACTGTATTTATTGTACTCACCTTGTGCGAAATTCGTATGTGGAATATTTGCTGCTCTCTGTTAACAGAAAAAAACAAAAACAAAAATCAAAAATATTATAATTGTTTCAGCGGTGGGGATAGGTTGCCAAGTTGACAAACAAGGTCGAGCGGGACATTCAATGTCAATTTTTTACTAACACGTCCCCAGTAACATTTCAAGTATTTCTGGTTTTAAGCAACTCACTCGATAATAATGATAATAATAATAATAATAATAATAATAAACTGAAATAAAACAGTAAAACTTAATTTTATTACATAAAATAATTGCTTGTTATATCAATGTTAAATGGTAAATATGCAGATTTGTATAATATTTTACTTAAAATATATTTTATCGTATTTCTCTGTTTATCGAATAAAAACAACTCGTTCAATAAAGTGGCGTTTTGCATTTGCTTCGCGCTCAGTCGACGCGATTCCGTTCCCGATAAGAAAACAATAATATTTAGTATTTTGGTGTAAAACTTTAGAAAAAACAAATTCTGCATTGAAAAAAAGGGAATCCACGTCGGGATATCAACAGAATTGAAAAATGTCACCGCTGTGAATTCTCTAATCAAGTATAATCTGTTTAAAAATTAAAATTTGTCTCCATCAAGCGATATTTTTCTCTGAGGCCACCTCGACGTCAAAGCGTCTCCAAATCTTAAAGTTCTAAAAGAGGCGATAAAACTTTGCAAGTTGCTGCCATTTCGAGCCCGAAATAATCTGTTAGTTCATGAAAAACTACCGGAATAGGCTCAATCAATGTACCAACAATGAAGGTCTCCATCGCAGTGATGTAATTATTGCATTTTTCATATTGGTCAATTATAATAACTGCGTTATGCACTGTTCAAAAAGTATATTTTTCCTATCTTAGTTTTTGGTTTTTATTAACAACTCAAATCGTGAAGTTTTTTAAAATTTTATCGCACCCTGTATTATGTGAAAAAATGCGCACATAGTTATAAGGATATCTAAATTAATTAAAAACTGATGAATTAATAACAAAAACGTAAATCGTTTAAGGAGATAAATTTAATTAGCTGACATTTAATTCAACTAAATTTAATAAAATGGCAATTTAATAAATCACTCGTGTTATTATCATACGATATTATAAAAGAAGCAATACCAAAAAGATTTATTTTTAAATATTTGTTATATTTATACTATTAATAGTGTTGGAAGCGGTTTTTTCTCTTTGTCTTGCACACACGAAAAATGTAGAAGACAGACGTTTCCTACGATCGATTTATAGTGGTACGACAACAAAATTTGAAGATCTGAATTCGTCATGAAATCTACCTGAGATTGACTTTCTTTGTATATTTCCGAATCCACCCCCAACATAAATTCCACCATAATCAACTGAACTAATTTAAACCAAGAATACTGTTAATACTCAATTTTTAAAAATCTTAAGATATATACATTAAAAAAAAAAAGTGGAAAATATCGATCTACAGTAAAATTCACAACAAATTCAAATCCGTTTTCAGAATCTTTATCTCATCACTAGATCCATCGGTACGTTGGAAGTAGGAAACATTGATTTTATTACGTTTTGTGTGCGCAAGACAAAGACAGAAAATACCAGTTTTCAATCCCTTAATCATTTTTATGTACTGTTATTATACGATTTACATTTTTTTATACGATTTTCTTTCTTTGTTCTTAAACGCGAACGAAACGAGTTTAAACGAAAAATAACGTGTAATTAATTACACTTATAGGTACTCATTAATTATCTGGTTATTATCTATCGATTATTCCTTTTTATATATATATATATATATATATGTATGTAATTAATTTTTGGCAAATTTACAATACTACATATTGTATAAGTACTTATTTAAAACGTATTAATAGACCAAGAATTAAGTATGAGAAGTAATAAAATAATCGAGTGTAAAAAAAAAATAAATAATAATAATAATTTGGAGATTAATACGCTTTTATTCGTAGATAAAATATAAAGATATTATTAATTTAATTTTGTATGTACATTTATATTTTTTAATTCTATGTTTCTAAATATCCCGTTTAATTGCAATATTTTAAAAATTATTTGAAGGCTAAAACTAAGGTTGTTTTAAGTGCCTACAAAAAACTATAGTTGTTGAAAAATTATAATAAAAGAACTGGTCAAGGAAGTCTAGTGGCGTAATCGAAAATGTTGAGTTAATTCGGACAAAATGTATTGGTTTTATTTATATTATATAATTCATATATGCGTTCGATTTATTGGGAGTAGATGATATGATAATACCGTTTATCGAAACAATAATATTATAATAAATTAACATTGTGTTATTGTTTTAATAATATTCTAAAATGTTCGAATACAAATTGTACATTTATTTTTATCTATTTTTTAAGTGTTTATTAAGCTTATGTTGTGCAATATGGTTAGAAAATATACAGATGTTAATTATTTTAATAGCTAAAAACTTTAGAAGAAAATTAACATAAAGACGATAAGATACTCTATTCGTAAATAGCTTGTTGGAAACGGTGTACTGATTTATTCGTTTTGGCGCATGTTTTTTGTTGGAATAATTAACATGCATGCATTAAGTATTGAAAAAAAATGTAATGATAATTAAAATTTATATAAAATAGGCGTATTCGTTTAAATATTAATAATGTACGATTTGGTAATATTTAAAAAATTTAACTTAGATAATTATACACGAGGGCTCACAATTTATAATGCAAACTATCAAGAAATTTTGATCCACACTTAATGATTATCTACTCGAACTAAATCGAAAAATAAAATTTAATTTTTTAAAAATAATATTCATTTCAGAATATATACACCGTTTAATTGTTAAACCTATAACTCTCGTGGAATAGAATTCATACCACCCCTCTTTCCCCCGCTGACTATTTCTAATACGATATTAATTATATTTTATTATTTTAGGCATTTTAGTACGATTTACCGAACTTATTTAATAATATATAATGAAAATATACTTATTAGTAACACACTGTTTTCGCATGTATAGACTCAAGTTGATACAGAATGTACCGAGAGAAATATATAAGATAAGATAATTATATGAACTATAAACAAATCTAAACTTGAAATGTAACGAAAATACGAGGATATCGACACGTATACAAAGAGAAATGAATAATTATGTCACGTGCTCAATGACTATAATTTATTATATTACAAATACCCCCAATAATAAAAAACTAGTAATTCTGCTAAAATATAATATCCAGTGAATTCATCGGTACACTATTTTCATTGCATTCTCTCATATTTGAATACACCAGCTGTAAGAATGCTGACAACAGTTGACGAAATAATTAGACCTACATATACGACATACGTATATATTTGTTTTTAATCAATTATTTGGCTTTCGTGTTAAGCAATCGTCTACGCTATTATTTACATTTTTCTCGCGCGTTGTAAAATATGGTTCTTTCGTTGTACAATTAAAAAGATGAATACACGAAATATTCCGTTTAGTATATTATTACATTTTTGTATGTAGTAAATATTAAATTTAGAAGATGCATCAAACTGCAGCGATTTTTAAAGTCAGTTGTGCAGTTTAGAACCTACGCAGCATCATTTTATTTATAAAGTTTTTTAAAAATATTTAAGTAAAACAATTCTTTTATGAATTTTTTAAAATGTAATAACTATATTATTATGGTTACACAACGTATAGCCTTATCTAATGTTTATGTATTATATATATATATATATATATATATATATATATGTATGACTCGTCATTAGTGGTTCAACATGATAGTATTAACGAAACAAAAATAATATTATTATTATTATTCAATTTTATTTTATGTGTTCCAAATTCCGATATACATAAAAGAATATCTTATTAAATAATTATAACATGTATACTCGATGACGCGTAATGTCACTAATGACTTTTAAACAAGTTCTGGATGTTTGCACCATCAAATAATATTTAAATTAAATACAAGCGCGTTCGTAGGTATATATTTTATTATATACGATGATTATGCGTGTTTACACACACACACACACACACACACACATCCCATATAGTTTTTACAGCTTATTATTGAAACAATATTATTGTTGGAATTTAATGTGTGAAATAAGTGTATTCTTATTTCTGTACAAATATAATATACAGTCAAATAATTGTCTAAATTTTAATTTTTTTTTTCATCGTATAACCTTCACTAAAAATATCGTGATTTTCCATTTTCACACATGAGTTTTAAACAAGTTTCGCGATGTTTGCTACATCAAATAATATATTATTCAAATTAAATACACGCGTTCGTATATATTATATTCGATGATTACGTGTATTTTATACACATATCCTCCATATAGTTTATTATTGTATAACAATATCGTTGGAATTTAATGTGTAAAATACGTGTGTATTCTTATTGCTACAGAAATATTATAACGTCTTTACATCCAGTTTTAATCGCAAATAATCATCTAAATTATATATATTATATATATAAAAATATATATAATTATTATATACTAACCTTCACTAAAAATAATATGGTTTTCAATTTTATAACACGGTTAAACTTATTATTACTCTTGACTATTATGACTTTAAACATATAGGCGACTAGGCGAGTGTGTCTGTAGTCTATTGCACACAACCTATCGAAAATACATAATAATAATACGTTCTCACTAGAAAAAAACAGTAAAGATTTATAGATAAGCACGTTGAATTAATTTGATATTAAATAACGAATTTGTACGCGTTAAGCTTTTGTTTATTCGACCTTAACCTTGTACACATTAAATTCAATAAGACGTGTAAAATATTATATTATTAAAACGTGTAAAATAATAAAAAAAAAAACTTTTACCCTATTGAAAAATAACGTACATGAAATTGGCCGCTATATAAATAAATCGGACATGTGTATATAGCGAACGTTAAAATAATTTCATTTCGTGGGGAGGAGGAAGAGAAACTTTTAATGTTTGTGGTGCAGTACAGTGTTAAAAATAGACGTGCAACGTAATTTTCTCCTTATCGGCCCTTTTTTTTTTTTACAAACTTAACGTACAAACGTTAAGAAATATTTAGAAACCTATGCAATATCGTATATATATAGGCACATTATCCAGTTGTCTCCGCCCAACACACACCTCCTACGCATTGTCGCAAAACAATAACAATATATTGTTTTCAATACGAATTTCCTCGCTCATTACACGTTCAAGCATATTCAGCGCTGTTATTAGTGCACACACAACAAAGAACGACGATGGACGAAAACCATAGAAATACGACTGAAAACGCGATATTATTGAGTATATATTAATAATGCTGACGAAAAAACGTAATCTGGAGTTAAAAAATAATGCCCTATAAAAGAAGTATAAAAATTCATATATCTATGGGAGTTTTTTTTTTATTTAATATATTACTTTATTAAATTACCGAGTCAATTATTTTTATGTAAATATACATATGTATATATAATACTAGGCGAATATATTTTACTACAGCATATTTCTAATTGTATTCCAAACTCGTAAAATATACCTATTTTTAAAATTCTTCAACGTTACGTCTTTGTACGGAATAAATTACTCATAATCCGAGCTGCTCCTGCAGCAGAGCCAGTCGTATTAAGAGAATAGAAAAGAAGTAAAAATCATTTGACACGATATCGTATCCCCCCAAATCGCGCGCAGTAACAGTGGCGTATCCATTTTTTTTTTTTTTTTTGTAGAGGAGGAGGAGAAGTTAAAAGTTTTTCAAAATAATATTAAATGGGTAATAACTGGTATTATTAATAATTACGATCAGGGCCGGCCTTAGGCGTTTCGCCGCCCTAGGCATATCTATTTTACGCTGCCCCTCAAGGGCGTATTTTAGGGGAGGGGTGACAGGGGCATTCGCCTCCCCTCCATAATCATAAAACATGCATTAAAAATACATAAATCGTATACGGTGCACGATGATTTTAACGCTTCAGATTTTGACTCATTATAAAATTCTCCCCCTAAACTAGTGTCGCCCTAGGCGGCTGTCTATTTTATACTAAGGCGTTGGGCCGGCTCTGATTACGTCGTTACAAGTAATGTATATACGTAGGTACTTTTATAAAAATTAAAAAAATTTGTATAGATACCTCATAAATCATAATAATTGTAATAAAATTGTAATAGAAGGTCGTTTAACGCGAACAAATCTAATACGCGTCTTCTGGTTTTACACGAACTTTACAAACGACATTCAATGACAACAATAATTATATTTATAACTCGTTTAAACTATACAATCCCATCCTTATGGTACCGCTCTTAAATCCGCCACTGCCTGATTTCCCGAGAATTCGTTGATGTCTTTTGACCGTTGTCAAAAGACCTTCTTCGGCCGGTTAGCTTATATAAATACAAAGCGCATACAGTCATTATAGGTGTATCACAAAACGAACACGATCGAGGAGAACTTTTATATAGAATTTCCTTAATTACACACGAGTTTTTTACGTCACATAATATTATTGAAAAAAAAAAAAAACTCCCCATTAACTCAAGCGCTAGGCCAGTAATTAGGAGGCACGCCCTTAAATCCACTACCGCCTCACACAACGTAATATTATTCCAGTCGACACGTACGCGGAATACACTAACAAACGGCGGCGTTGCTTTCGTCGTCGCTGCTACACACACACACACGTCTATAACAATATTATAGTCTGGTAAACAACGAGAGCTACAAGATGAGCTACGGCGGCGGCGACGGCGATAACAAAACTGTAATAAGATTGTCGCCGCGTGCACATTATGCAACATGCGCGCGTAGGCCATATTATTATAATATTCCGATTTCTGACGTCGCCAACCGCGGTCACCTGTTACAGACGTCGTCTGTATGTGTGTAATAACCACGCGGGCGTGTAACTCTACGCAGCTATTACGCAACAAACGTCGATCGTCGGGTATACGAGCACGTAATGAAAAAAAAAATAAAAAATTGCGCAACACGTGCAGCGCGCGCAGTGGTGGGACGCGGCGGCACGAGAGGGTAGAAGTCGCACCACAGAGGCTTCGTATAAGCTTCGTGGTACGAGACAACAGCCGTGTCTCCGAGACTTTATACACAGATTTGTGATGTGCAGGCGCTCGAGATACAGCAGAGTATTTGACGTACGTAGGTGTACGGCGTTTCGAGATGAAAATGTCTACAAGAACTCTCCGTACGTCCGTTTATACGCGAGTCGGTATAAAAAAAAAAAAAAATCGATGTGGCACGACAAACGAATCTCGTAGATAGGGCACCGTACGCGGGGCTGCAGACGGACACAAGTCTAAGAGCGTTTTAAAACGCGAGCGCGCATACATATACGTATACGTATTATATTACCGAGAGATACGTACGAAGGGTAACGCGGCCGCGGACAGAACGGTCACGGACAGCCGGACGGGCGGCGGCGCGGCGACCGCCGCCGGTTGCAGAGTGGCCAAGTGGAAGGTGGCCGCGGACGCGGCGGGCGGCTGCGGTTGCTGCTGCTGCTGTTTGATAAAGTCCACGGGACTGCCGCCGTCCAGGGACCGGCTACGCGGTTTGTTGACGGGCGGCACCGCCGCGGACGGATCCTGTTGCTGGCTGAACATCCATCGGAAGTACCACGACATCGCCCGGGCATATTGCGCGCGGGCCCGCGGAGTACACCGAGTTATTATTATCCAACGGGGACGATAATAACGACTGTGTTCTTACGACGTATATAACAGAAGACGACGGGCGGGCGGACGGACGGAACGCGTATCGCGCACCAGCGAACGCGGACTGAAGTCGGCGTACAAAATAATAAACGCAGTGTATTACGTGGTGTACGTGGTGCCCGTGGGGGAGGGGCAGCGATGAGAACCGCGGTGGCGACGACGAGGATGGAACGCGAAGTACGGGACGGATACCGGCGACGAAATGCGATGTATTTCGGTTTTTCATGCGGCCGCGGCGTAGGGGAACCGGTTCTCGACGTTCGCGCGCGCAACGCGTATGCGAACACACTGAAGAATAACACAATAATAATGCTGTATCGTCCGACGTAATAATAATTAATTTTAACGATGGGAATAATATTTATGCATTTATATGGTAAAAACAGAACGTACGAATTTTTGCAGCGTAATGGAACGCGCGCGCGAGAACGTACCTCTTCCATCTACAGAGTCCATATAGGTAACGGTAGTGGAGGTGGTGGTGGTGGTGGTGGTGGTGGTGGTGGTGGTGGTGGTGGAGGGGAAGAGGAGGAGACACGATATAGTAACATTAACGGGCAATTAGTCGTACCAGTGTACCAAGGTCTTTCGTGACACTTTCACTAAACACAACTGGAACTCCCCTTCCTTCCCCCCTGTGCACTCGAGTGGCCAACAGCAAAAGCGCCACTTCCACCGGTTCTCTACCGCCGCCGCCGCCGCCGCCGCGTTTTTTTCTCGCTGGCGAGGGTCATCCGCGGCGATTCGTATAATATTCGCCGCGGCCGACACACCATCGCTCGCGCGCTCCGTTATCGTCTCGAGAACGTTTTTTTTCTTTTTCTTTTTCGCTTGAACACAACGAGTCTTCTTCTAAACGCGTATATTTACTACAACAATCCTTTGCATCGCCTCGTATGAGTACTTGTGCGCGCCATCGATTGTTCGTATCGCGACATACGGTAGACGTAAAAAAAAAAACCATCACTTCGAAAATTGGGTCAGTGGTTCCGAACGAAAAAACTGGTTTTATTATGTCATCAGATCAAACGCCCGCCCAGCCACTATCTTCCACGATTAAGTACATTTACGAGTTCTATTAGCGCACCGCGGGTACAATATTATTTAACATCACTTCGGTTATTTTAACACCATTACGATAAAACACGTTTAATTCGAATATAAAGACAAACCACGTCAAATAAATCGATACGTACGAGTATATTATATCTGTTTGATAGTAAAAAAAGAAAAAAAAAAAATCGTATAAAACAAAATATATTTTACATGTCAATCGATAGTTGTTCTCCGAGGCGGTTTGATGAATTCGGTTCGTCGGGGCAAACCAAAAATTTACCTACTACCAAAAAAGTTTGGCGTGCAATTAAAGATAATTTGTTCGTCTACAATCAGAACTTACATATTCAATATACGTATAAAACTTATTATATAAAATTAATTTTAGGCAAATTTTTGTGTCGCTGCTATCTCTGGTAAAAAATGTGTAAAATATTTTTATATTTGTTTTTTTTTTTTTTAGGTACTCCACTTAAAAACAATATGAAGTTATAACCCACAACATTTCTAGTTCGGCAAGAACGTTTTTTCTTCTTCAATATTTACAGTTTCTCTTTAATAATATCCTGTTTTGACGGTGCGTATATCCATGAATTCATTTACCAATACACTACTGGTTGTACGATTATACATTCTTAAAACATTTTTTTCTATTTTATTATTATGACCAATGCGATTAGACCCAGTATTTTTGTCTGGTACAATTACAATAACCTAACCTAACTTTACGATTACGATTAATAAGGAGAGTTACATACAAACAAGCTCACATACAGGTGAAGCTAATAAAAGCGTGTTAAAAAATAATTTCAATGACTTTTGTCAACTGTTTTTCAGTGATTCTAAAAATATAGTTCATAAATATTACACTGTTAATTAAGAAAAATTGTGTTCAATCAGACATAATATGTTGTAAATAAAAAGTACATATTTACACAGACATCTACTTTTAATCGAAAATTCAGACCAAAGTATACTTATGTATAAATATATGAATTATTATGTGACTTTTAATTTATTTTCTTAAATAAAATATGTGTGCCTACAATTATTTTAAATTAAAAAAGTGTTTTATAAATTATAAAACATTCTAAAGTATTGAGTAAATCATGAAATTTAATTTATATTAAAAGATACACTTACTACATGCCTACTTCATATGTAGCTTGTTCAAATGTATCCAATATCGATATATTATGAAGATTAAAGAAGGCATTATATTCGAAAAAGACAAAAAAAAACTAGTTTTGAAGTCAGACAATTTGAAATCAGTTAGTATATGGAATACAAAAGAAAACACGAAAGTCTTTTAAGTTTGTAAGTTTGTATCACACATTATTTAAATATTTTGTATTCATATTACTAGTAATAGATAAAAAGACTAAATATGTATACTTAAAAATATATTTAACATAAGTTTGGTAAGTATTATTGTAATTAATTATTATGAACTTACAGCTTTACGTTTGTCATCAGCAGAAACAGCACTCTGAGATCTATGTCTAAATAAATCCATCATTTTAGATACAGCACCTTTAGTGCTAGTACTATCTGATCCAGCTCGTGGTCTTGCTGTTACTGCGGTTTGCTTGTAACGATTACGAGTAGGAGGTGGTACTGAGTTAGTGAGTTCAATTGTATCAGTAGAAGAATTTGATCCACTAATACTATTACGGGCACTTGAGCTAGGCGATTTAAGAGTTTGCTATAAACAAACAATAATATATAATTAATTTTTAATTTTATTAACACAACACACACACAAATACATAATATATATTCAATAAATCATTATTGTGGCAGGTAATTTAGGATAAAATTATAAACAAATTATTGGCTAACAAAATAATGAATCAAACAAAACCATTATCTATAATTTTGAAATCCACTTTAGTACATATTCTTGATAAGAAATTATATGGTAAGGTACTTAATATGGAATAATATGAATATACATTAAACTTTTATAAAATCATACATCTATAATGATTTAATCATAGGAAAAATCACTCTGTTATTATATTAAACATAATCATTTTTCAATTAATTTTTCAAAAATGGGTTGTACCACTAATTAATTAGGTAATCAACAAAAAATTTCAAATCACTTTTAATACGTAATAAAATAACTACAATTTCCACAATGAATTATATTTTGTATTTATAATGAATGATATTATTATTTCCAATATATTAATACATTTAAGTAAAATATCAAAGTGTTTTAACATGTGGAAAAATTAAGACTATTATCTTGATGTGATATATATTATTTATAAATAATTAATTTCATATCTAAATAACTTATGTAATCATCTATACTATTTTATAAGAATTTATTTACTTCGTCTTACATTCCAAACTACACAGAGTTATATATTAATATTAAAGTTATATATTTATATATACCATATATAAATAAATAAATTTAATATAAAAGTAATATTTAGTAATTTAAAATAGTAATTCACAGATAAATATTTAGTTTCAAACAAGTTGTAGTTTTTAACTGCAAGTAGTTTTAAGTTATAAAATAATATATAGTGATCATAAAATTAGGACTAATACACGAACAACTAATATATTTAAATTAATATAATACTAACTTGAATAGAATTTTTCATTTGTATCATAATTGTATTATTCTTTTTAGATGCAGCATCAGATTTTGATCTAGGTCTAAAAGCATCTAAAAGTGTGTTTGTTTTGCGTGGATGAGAAGGAGACTGTCCAGAACGAGGTTTTGGAGACATTCTTTTTTGGGTGTTTTGTGATTGTTGAATTTGTTGCGATTGTTGAGTCTTGTTTTTTGACAATTGTACTTTAGGAGTACTTTTGGCTAGAATATCATCTCCAGATTGACGTCTTTCCACACCAATTGATGCCTTTTTACTTTTAGTCAAAGCAGCAACAACTGCAGGCATAAGTACAGGAGCTGAACCTCCTTTGCTCCACGTACCTAAATAAATATTGTTATACATTTTAATTAGATTGGTTTTAAATCTATTATTAAAATTAATATTTAATAATTTATATATTATACTATTAAAATAAATTAAACTGATGTTTAAATAATAAAACCACCAACTATCTTTCATTAACTTATTTAATTCAAATTCTCTAAATAAAATAATGTTTTAATCTGAATTTACTAAAATAAATTTAATGACTAAATTCAAATCAATTTAACTCAAAATACTATAAATATCTATTTAATCAAAATAAAACCTAGATTTTCGAGACTAATGAGAATAATAATGTAGAACAAACCTTGAAAAAATATAATTTAAATTTTATCGATTACCTGAAAAGTCTCTTGCAGATATTTCTAACATTTTTACTCTTAATACTCTAAATATTAGTGTTCACCAAGAAAAAATAATCAAACTAATACAAAGCTTCATAAAATATAAAATGTTACTTGACAGACAACGAGATTAAGATAAATGCAGGTAAATATATATATTTTGTATTATACATATATACTAAAAGTAGGCATATAATTTTCTGGTTAGCCCTGACTTAACATTGAAATAACTGTTTATTTTTTCCCATAATTGGAGATAAATGAAGAGGTAACGATAAATTAAAAATATTTTATATTAATTACATCAATTGGTATAATATATTACATTATTTTGCAGCAGGACATTTACTTTTCTTTGTTGCTAATTTATTTAGTTATATTTGAATAATTATTCAAATATTGGAATATAATAACTTATAAATAAAAAATTAAATTTTTTTTACCAGATCTTTGACGATTTATTGATAAGCCCTGACCATCTGTATCATCTGCTGTGGTTGGCAAAGGTTGTGATCCAAGTTCCTAAAACAAAAATAAATAAATGATTGAACTGCCATTTTTTTTAGTAATATTCTATTCATACAATACAGTAATGAACATTTCCTTTACTACTGAGAATGGAGGAAGAAGAACTGAACACATATCTAACTATACAGACACTGTATCTTCCAATTATAAAAGTACAAAAGTTCATGTTAACAGATTTGTTTGTAAAAGTCGATTAATTTATAGTTATTTACACAAAACATATTTAATTCCTATAGGAATACAGGGATATAATATATGCAATAAGCCATGGTATAAATATAACTATTTATAGAAGCCAATATTAATATATGGTCATAAATTATATTATCTATAGATGTATCTTTACCATAATATAATTACTTATTATAAAGCATTATTTTATTTCAAAATGTCTTAAAATTCTAAGCAGACTTGAAATTATACGCAGTTGAGAAAAATTGTTGAAATAAATTCTATACTTATATAAACTGTACTCTGTACATATTATTGTATTATATTAAGGACTTATTACATTTTGTGGATAATCAGGTGTAATCACAATACAATTTACATTTTTATTTATATGTCAACTATTACCATTATACAAACATTTTTGGTGGGTACTTATTTATTAATTAAAAAATAATATTGAACTTAAACAATATAATCATGTTAACATTTTTGTTAATAATCGGTGCTCCTAACAATAATGCTCCTTGCTACTGATACATTGGTAGATCAAATATTAATATGCAGGTAAAAATATTTTAAACTACTTGAAATTTAACATAAAATATAAACTATATGATTTACGATTGTGTATGAGAAAAAAATACCTTAAATAAACAGAAGATTATAGTATTTCTCAAATGCAAATTAAAACTTTTTTTTGTTAAAACTGGTAATATTACTTATTGATAAATCTAACAAAATATTTATGTATGTAATAGCTACACTAAGATAAATCTCTACATCACAATAGATTAGACTCTATAAATATTTAAACCATTAATTAAATTATATTTTAATATTAATACTTAATAGTAACATATACATAGCTATATTATACTCATACCGTTCGACGTTTTGATGTTTCTGCATCATATCGTTTAATCCACACTTCATCCATTGAATCATAATCTAAAGTGGACGTCGAAGATGCTTGAGACTTCATTTCTACCAAATTAACGTCAAAAAAATGTTTATCTCTATGATGTGATAGTGGCGATATTGGTGGTGTTGATTTTGCACTAATATTAGTACTGCTCAGTTGATCGTCAGTCACTGGTGATTTTACATTATTTTCAATGTGTTCATCTTCTTCTTTACATTCTGAAAGACGTCGACCAACAAATTGATGACTTCGCGATGGTAAACGATTAACGTGACGCAAAAAATAATGTTGAAACCAATCAGCGTCTTCAGGACTATCTTGAGCTCCTTTAACAAAATATAAAATGAAGATTATTTGAAGAAATTTATATATAAGGTAAAATTAAAATTATTGTCTCAAGTACTTAATTAATTTAGTACACTTTTAAATTTAATTTTAAGAGCTTTTCAAAAATATAAAAGCTAAACAAAATATCTGAATACTATTAATACAATTTATCAGTGAATTAAATTTTTATTATTTATACCATTTTAATAGATTGTCATAAGTTTTTTCTTTTGATTTTAAAATTAAAATAAATTTGTATGTAATTTTTACATAAAATACTTCGACTGAGTTATAAAAACAATAAAGTATAATACTATTTGCATATAGTATATTTTGTTTGCATTGCTTTTCTATGAAACGCCTACTTTATTATCTTTTTTCAGTTTAATAATATAATGTTCATAGCTTTATTAACTATATTTAAATTAAACACCTAATTTGTATCTATACGACAATTAGTCATTTTTGCAAGTTGTAAATGTATACATTAGACATTTACATACAGGCATGAAAATTAACTTTTAAACCAATTTTAAATACAGTTATAATAAGCAAATATTTTTTTTGTGAACAGTAAAAATATTTTACGTCATTAAAATAACTATCTTCATTTATAGAAATTTTAAACAATTTTAAAACCTTTTTTATGGGTAAACTTCTTTCTCTCCGGGTATTTAATCTCAAGTTTAAATTATAGAATCTAAAAATTAAAATCATTAAAAATTAAATAAATTTTATTATTTTAATATTATTTATAAATAATTCATCATCCGATAAACAAATATTATAAACCAACTTCACTAAAACTAGTATAAAATAAACAAGAATAATAATATATAATTTTGTAAAAAATGTTTCTTAGCACAAATTAAAAATTTATTACTATTATTGTTATTACTGTTTATAAATTAAGTTGAAAAATAAATAAAGGAGGAATAATACTATTAATAATAAAAGTTTTTGGTTAGGTAAATAAAATAAAAATATTTATCATAACATACCAATATATATATATTAAAATTTTCTATAAAAATAGTTAAATTTTAAACTTGCAAAGTTAATTTCAAAATTCAAATATTTTTAATTTTGGATCGTGCAACAACAATAAAATGTCCAATAGCTCTCAATATATGATATTATAAACTTATATTTTTAATATTAAATTTCATAATAAAAATAATAATATACTATAAAATATGCATTTTATCTAATATGAATAATATTCATTAACTACAACAAAATACATTCCAAATATTTATTTGATAACACACAACATCATGCATTTAACTACAATATAAATTACTTTTAATAAACAATAATGAGCAACAAAATGTCTACCTATTTATTATTAGTATTATATTACAAAAGTTAAACGTCCAATATCATTCAATTTATTTGAAAAATTTTACAGTTTAAATTGTAAAATAAAACCAAGTATATTCTCCTGCTTTTTAATAAGAATGATAAAAAGTATATATTTATAATTGTGTTTATTTCTTTTACATTCACTGTAATCATTATTTTGAAATTCTACTTGTTTTAAAAACTATTATTTTAGTTCAAACTCACAGAATTGCTAATATACAAAATGCTTTTGAGCAGGGGCGCATTAAGTGGGGGGCAAAGGGTGCGTTTGCCCCAGGCGGCAATTTTTAGAGGGCGGCACACTGATCATGGACATTTGGAATTATATGTTTTAGTCTGTTGGAATTTTAATCTGTACTGTAAATTTAGGGGCGGCAAATTATATTTGCCCCCTCTTCCATCCCTAAATATTGATTCTTAATGCGCCCCTGCTTTTGAGTAAAAACTGTCGTATCAAATTAATTCTTTTAAACCTGTGATTATTGAACATTATCAATGAATATATATATATATATATAATAGTATAATTGACATTTCTATAAAATTATATCAATTACTACATATTGCATGCATTTTAGAAAAATTGTTTTTTTTTTTTAGCAATTATTAAAATGTATAAATATTTGAATATCAGTGTCATAACCCGAACTACACACATATAAATACTGAACTTTTAAATATATTTTTAATAATAGGTAATTTATCAATTATTATTTTGAGATAATACGATATTTCCATTAGCTAAATAAATATAGATAGATTAAAATACTTTTGGATAATCTAAATATCAAGAATTTGAATATACGATTAATTAAATGTACCTTATTAATATTAGGTATTTTAAAACATTGAAATAAAAATATTTTACCACTGTTGAAATATATATATATATATATAGTGATCTTTAAAATCGATGTGTAACGCTTTTAAATTTACATATGAAAAATATAATGGTATTTGGCTTTTGTAACTCTAGATGTACGGATTACTTGTAAATAGGAGTTACGCATGAAAAAATATTCGAGTTTTATCTTAAAATAATAAATATGGGTAGTAAAAAGAATACATTAACAAAAAAAAAAAAAAAAAAAGACAATATTTTGAATATAAACGTATACAAGTTAATTTAAAATACTATTAAACCAGTGATTGGGTTATTAAAGCGAGATAAATTAGTTTTAAACGAATCCAATTGAACCGAGGAGACCAAACCCAAAAACACATGTTTCACACGGACCACCATAAAATTAATATGATCAGCTGTTGATATCTAGGTGCGTATTATATTTTATTTGTATTTTACCAAGTATTTCTTTGAGCACGGCCATAGAGGATATGGTGTTATAATTAATGGTGTTGTAATTGATGGCAGACACCAGGTCCCCGACTTCGTCGTCCTCTTCTTCGCCTTCATCGTCTTGTCCGGAGTTGTTGTTACTTTGCTTCCCGGCCGCTGACGACATTTTCACCTTAATTTCCAATACAAAGCATCGAAACACCAGTGAACATTTTTTTTTTTTTTCATAGGAATGAATAATACCCCAAATCAATAAAGCAATAATAATAATTAATAGCCCGCACGAAACGTTCGGTACGGGGATCCCTTTAGAAACGAAACAACCACACAGGACACATACATACATACATATATAAATGATAATATGTATATAAATATCGTGTGCATTATATATTTTTTTTTCGTTACACTATACCTTACAGTGTCTCAGAAAACGTGCCGGCCGACCATGATCCGAGGCCCCGCAACAAAGCGACAAAACGCGGACGGACTGGCGGTGCTCGGCGTCCTCCGGCGGTCATGAACGGTTCGCCAGGAATTCACGACGACGACGACGACGGCAGTAAGTTCATTTCACCATAAAGCCAAATTACATTTTCCCCTGTGTTTTTGTTTCGCCATATCGATGTGCGCGCGACGGGGGCGGTAGGTAGCCGCTAACCCGACCGAAAAGATAGCGCCACCGGCGGCGTTGTTATTGTTCTCGTTCGCGACATTCTCGTCGTTTTTAAAAATACACCGAGAAGCGTATAAAAAAAAAAAAAATCCTATTCATTCGACACCCACGACGCTCGAACGCGATCGTTCGTGTTTCGAATTTCAATAATATTTCGCGATTTTAAATTAACTTCACTAACACCGCGACATTATCGTACCGACACCACACATCACACACACACACACACGCATGTCTATAATAAACGTACACAAATGTGTATAGTGATTGTAGTGCTTACCGCGGTAGCGTGGAGCTTATCCGTTTCGGTCAATTTTACTAACCACTAACCATCGATTACGAATTTTTTCTGACGATCGTCGTCCAGCATTATCGCGTTATTGTGTTCTGTAGTGATTTTTTTAAACACTACTCGAGTATTATTATTATTATTATTGCTCTTCTTTTTTTTTTTCCGCTTTAATATATTATTTTTTTGTACATATATATATATATATATATATACGTTCATATATATGTATATTATATACAATATACGTATGCGGTGCGTGTACGACGTCGCGGTTTGTTTACGCCGAGTTTCGACAGACACCGAGTGAAGTGCTGTTGACGACCAGCGGCGATGCATAAATGAAGCTGGTCACGTTAGCGAACGGAGCAATTGCCGGAAAAACGTCTCGCGTTTTGGCCCGCGTGAACGCGGTCGTCGTACGACTACTGCGGTAGTCATTGGCGGAGCGCGCGCCAAGTATGTGCTACTGTACGACACCTTAGACAAACCAACAGTGATGACTGAATGGAAGTCCAGATCGTTACCTAGCAATTTCGAAATACTGTCCCTGTCAAACGTACCGGTCGGCCCGTCGTGTTTGCGTTCAAATTCGAAAAAAACGTACATCAGTCGAAATGTGTCTTTTCCAGACGACGAAAGTCAAATCGTCACCGGCGTACTCGAATCGTTGCATCCTTGGGAATCTGGTAAAAACGTGTTTATTTAGTAAAAAAAAAATTACCTTATCTGTGATCTCGCGAAAAATAATTTACGGAAACCGTGCGCAATTGAATTGTGTTTTCTTTTGTGTTTCTTAGTGGAAAACGTAACCATAGAATTATTGACAGAAAAATACCAGGAATCATGCGAACGACACAACACTAATCCGTTATACTCCGTTTTGAATCAGATAAAATCTATAAATCCAAATTTAGAGCGGAACGAATGTCTCGATCTAAAGGGCGTTTATTTGAATAATGTCGACTGGGAGAGCCTTGAAGAAATTTTTAAAAGAGTTCAGTTTAAAAATATTAATGTCGAAGCAACTGGATTGAACGATGATGTAAGATACCTCAAACGTTTTATTATTATATTTTCTATTGAGTGTTACACTTATATGAAAGTAAACGCCTCTTTAACCAGTGAAGATTTCAGTCGGTGTGTTTTGTTCTTATTGTGTCCTTATTATCTAGTGGCGTAGCGAACCGTATTTTTAAGAAACAGTTGCTTCTGGATTTTAGTTGAGTGGCTGGTTGCTCCTGAAACTTGTCCCCTCAAAGTAGTATCTGTGTAACATTTGCTATCGGAAAATGGGTATACTTGTAAAAATTGGAGCACCTATTTCCGCCCAAAAAAATGTCTTCAGGAAAAAAACATCATTGTAAAACTAAAATTGGTGGGTGTGTCATTAGTACGTTGTTTGGTTCTTTAGTTTTTTTAAGTTCGCAACGCCACTGCTTAATTGTGTCCATTAGTTGTTTCTGTCTAAAAACACGTTTTTACAAACAAAATGTTAATTTGATCAGTTTTCTATAGAAATAAAATATATAGAGTATTTTTATTATTTTCGTACAAATATGCGAGATATCAACTTGTTTAGGTCTTTCATTCGTATTTGATATTCATAAAAACTAAAAACAATTCAATTTCTCAATACATACATAGGAAAATATTGACTTGTTCAAGGGTTAAAAATATATAAACCTATGAATTATGATGATACAGTAAAAAAATATAATATCCGTGTAACCAAAGGGCATACGATAAATAGATGATAAGTTGTAATATTATTTGATTTCAAATTGCCCAACTATGTTTTTCAATTGTTTTTGTTAGATTTTTTTTTTTATGTCATTGCTAAAAACGCCACAATTAGAATTATGAACAATTTATCAATATTGTATACATATAGAATATATTAAGATCAATAAATTTGATTAATTAATTATAATTGGAACTAAAATCACTCATAATTTTTTTTTATATTATAGGTGTAATGTTTGTACATTTATGCATTGAATCGTTTAAATCAGTACAATATGATTTCCATTTATTAAATATTGATTAGGTTGCCGAACACTTAATAAAATGAATAATTTATTTACAACATTATTGCAAATTTTTCATACATTTTAATCTATATATAAAACTAGTTTTTTTCGCGAAAAAACCGTACTACATCTCGACAAAAAGACCAGTCTTTGCAGTCTAATGCATCCCCACACTGCACCAGTGTGCTCCTTTCACACGCCGGACAAATGTAACTACGTAGAAGGCCGTTGGTCTGATGTGTCGGTTGTAATACCTCGGTGATGGGAGAGCACATGGAGTTGGAATTCGACTGCCGGGTAGTGGCTTGTAGCTCAGTCTATATGTGCAAAACTGTCCCATTCTTTTGTGAGACAAACTATAGACAGTTCAAAATAGATTTAAATTGTTTTGAAAATTCAGTTTTTATTTCATACATTTTTTATAACTTGTATAATGTGCCTGTATATTTTATTTTGTTTTTACTAACTAATTTATAGTAAATACTTTTTTTCCCTAATTTAGACAGCAATTGCATTGTTTGATATGTTAGACTTTTATGAATCTGCTATTTGTCTCAATATTTCATCTAATAATGATATTGGCACCAGAGGATGGCAAGCATGTGCTCGTACATTAAAGAAGGTAATTAGCAATTATAATAAAAATGTAATCTGTTTTTTTTTTTTTATTAAAATTTTTATTACTTTTCAGTCAAAATATTTAGAAGAATTAGAAGCAAGAAACACAATACTCGGTGAATCACATATTAATACTTTAGGCCGTTCTTTAAAATTTGGCTCACAATTATGTGTTTTAAAACTTGAAAATTGTAATCTAGCAGACCGACCACTTACATCATTAGGTGATTATTTTTTTAACACAATATTAATTATTTAAATTAATTGAAAACTTGTTGCATTAATTATATTTTAATTAAGTAAAAGAAAAAAAATAACATAATAATTTTATTAATGTACTCCATATATAAAAATTGTTTCAGTCTCATCATTAAAAATAAATAACTATTTGAAAGAACTTTACTTGGGTGAAAACTATTTAAATGAAAATGATGCAAAACAACTTTCAATTTTACTGAAGTGTAACACTACATTACAGTTGTTAGACTTAAGGTAAAATTTTTTATTTTTTTATAATTTAGACAACGTATTCTTTATTTATAAATATTAAGAAACGATATCTAAATTATGGTTAAATTTTTTAGCAATAATAATATTCAAAATAAAGGATTTAAATTGATTTGTGAAAGTATTATAAATCAAAATTCTCCATTGACAATTTTAATTGTATGGAATAATAATTTGGATCAAGAATGTTCAGAATGTTTGGCAAATTTATTGGTAATTATAGTTATAAAAGTGTAGTAGTATAAATTAATATTTTTAATAACAACAACATTACAGTGTCGATTTTAAAATATATAAATTAAATGTGTATATTTAAATAAGAAAAACAATATTAATATTATTAATTATTTTATAGGAGGCAGAAACTAAATTAGAAATGCTCAATATTGGCTATAATTGTTTAATTGATACCGTGGCTAGTGCTATACAAATACCATTGAAAAATAACAAAAATTTGATACGTTTAGGATTACAGAGTACTCAAATTACTTGTAAAGGAGCAAAATGCTTAGCAGAAGCTCTTGAAACCAATATTACATTGCAAGTATGTATTACTTTTCTTAAATTAGTTAATTTTTTTCTATTTATTTTAATGTACAGGTTTAATGGTCTTATTAGATATTCATATAGAATTAAAATAATATGGAATATTATTTGACTACATTTTTATGAACCAAATATTATGTACATTATTTTTAGCTAATTATAGAACTATAATAATTTTGTAGAATTTTTTTCAGTTCCTTAATATTAATATTTTGCATACAATTTTTTTAAAAATGTTTACATACACTTATCTAAGTATTTTGATGTATCGCTTTTCCAAATAATATTTGGACTTATTGAAATTATAATCTATAAAGTTTATATTAGCCACACGCCAATATTTAAGTAGCAAGTGGAAGCTTTCATTTATTGTTATGAGTATAATACTATATAGTTAAGTATTTATTGCTCTTAAATTTCTAAAAAGTCCTCTTAAAATAATAACCATAAATATGAGTTTTACGAATTGTTTCGATATTAAAATATTATATTTTTATTTTAAAATTTTTTTATTGGAAGTTAAAATTTAGATAAATACCATTAAGGACAAGTAAATTAAAATCTGTAATTATATAAACAGTATTTTCTGTATATTGGTTATTTTAAGCTTGGTAAAACTGATCATAAATTATTATTGATATAATGATATACATATAAATGCCTGATTTAAGTATTAATTTATCTTTATTATAAACCTTTACATTTAAAGACATGCAGTACATAGTTTTGTTTATTAAACATTGTCATAAATGTCTTTAGATAACATTTTGTACCTATTTTTGTGTATTGTAATAATATTTGCTTTTGCAGAGATTAGATTTACGTGATAATAATATCCATACTGAAGGGTTGAAAAGTTTGAAAGAGTCCATTTCAAAAAATTGTAGAATTACACGCCTAGATTTAGATCCTCTACCGCAAAACAAATACACAGCTGTAAGATATAATTTCTATAATCATAATTTCAATGTTTTATGTAAATATAAATACTTCAGGTACTTATTATTTTATTTATTGAATTTAGGAAATAAATAAAGAATATACAAATTTAGTAGAACAGATCAAACAAATGTGTGTGGAAAATGAAAATAAATATTGTAGTAAACAAATTGATGACAATCTACTAGACCAGATAACAGATGATTCTAATGTAACAAAAGCTATTAAAATACCTCATGTGGATTCGAGAAAGATTTCTCTCACGTGTGAATCACTAATGATGCAGTATACTTCTATAAAGAATCCCAATTACCTTGGTTCAGATGATTGCTTGCCCATGTTAAGAGGAAGTGGTGGAAGATTAAGAAGTCCTGCTCCAAGTCCTATTCACAGTCCGATTGCTAGTAGTCCTGTATGTAGTCCTTCGATAACATCAACACGTAATCGTTTCCATGTGTCCAAAGTATCTGAACAAAAACAAAAAGAAAGTCGATTTAAGGTTACTAAATTAAATAATTTAAATGACAAAGCACCAACAGCTAGTAATGAGTCTTTATCAGATGATTCTTTTGCACCTACTAATTTGGAACTCACTGTCGATAGTCTGGACTTGTGTAAACATAAAAATGATACCAAAAAAGAAGATCAAAGAACTAGAAAAGTATCTTGGGTTATGGGCTCTCGACCCCTGTTGACATCATTGCAAAACATTACCTCGAGTTTGGATCAAGCCACTACAACAGGAGTCGACAAACTACTAAGCTTATTCAGTCCTTTTTCTAGTGCAGACAAGTCATCAGCTTCCATTGATACTGTTGAATCTAATGATTCTGTTTTTGAACCCGATTCTGAATCAAAGAAACCAGTTACACATGATCAAGCAACTTGGCCACCAGTTTTTGGTAGCTTGAAAAAAACTACTTCAATTTGCAGACCGCTGTCTGATAAAGGTAGACGCAGTCTAAGTGATTTGCGTACTTTTTAAACTTTAAAAGGCATTACTTAATATCATACATAGGTCTTACGCAAGAGGATCAAAAGCATTTGTGTTGTTAATTTATACTGTAAGGTTCCCTTATCCATCACAAATCTCGTTTACAGTAGTATTTTTTACAAACTACATTGTGATTCACAAACACATGAGTACAAATTTTGTTTTTATCATTGTTGAACAATTTATAAATATTTATGGAATCGTTTTTAGTTGTTAGTACTATACACGTAGTTAAAACACACTCTCTAATTAAACAGGACTACTGTATCGAGAATTCGCCCAACAAATGATTAAATCAATTGGTATATGTTTAAAACTTAAAAAAACTGCAATGTTAAAGGCAAAAAAAAAAATTGTTGTAAATCGAAAAATGTATTAATCAGATTATTAAAAGTCTGAACATTCTATATTATAACAAATTTTATGATTAAATTAAAATATTTAATTAATAATTAATACTTTGAAACAAAAGCAGAATATTGAAATACATAGCTATGTGGATGAATCCAATTTTTTTGAAATTTAATGTTACCAGACTCGTGTCCTGTGCTGTTTTAAATATATTAACAGGATTAATATGAATAAATTTAATTTTAGATATGTATAATGTGTATTATGTATAATGAAATATGACATTTATATAATATTGAAAGTTACCACACGGTGTTTTTAACAAAAAGGAACAAAACGATAATCATAATAATATTGTTACATTATATGTATATGGCTAGTAATTATCTTTCCTATATTCATATTTTAAGCACAAGTTTTTAGATTTATTATATCTTAAGTTTCACTTGCCAATCGTTCTTTGTATTCCAAATCGAATCAAAGGTTCTTCTTAATCTTGTTTTTAACTCAACTTATTGTTACTTGTTTTAGTCATCTAATCGTTATATATTATGTGCAATAATTTGGGTCCTACAAATAAAAAAAAAATGTTTTCAGACCTTTGGGGGTTTATACTTAGCATTCATTTTTTAATGCCAACATATTTTTTATTTTTTTTCAAAAAATTTTAGTTTGTGTTTATTTACAGAAAATTTTGTTTCAGTTATATTATGTCCTATTTACAATATTGTTCTAATTTTTCCGAATTTTTTGGAAATTTTTATTGACTGTGATTTTTGTCTTGGGTTTTTCTTTGTGATAATTTTTCTAATGATCATAATTATTAAACAATGAACATATATTTAACATACTGTGTTTTGTTTGCTTTTTGTTATTTTCATTCAGTTACTTAAATTTTATTGAAATAAAAATATTCCAAAGACTGAAATTTTCCAAACAGTATTTGGAAAGACTTTAAGTCAATTTATTCATTTAAAAAAAAAAAACTTAACTCTCA
Organism: Slavum lentiscoides; assembly: GCA_032441835.1. Lineage (NCBI taxonomy): Eukaryota > Metazoa > Arthropoda > Insecta > Hemiptera > Aphididae > Slavum > Slavum lentiscoides. Next base: position 4,112,800 of record CM063709.1, read on the forward strand.
TAATATCATTATATATATTTAAATAAATATATATATATTTCTTTGCAGGTGCCATTTTCTTTTTTTTATATATATATATATATGTAATAATATAATGTTTAAGTCCAGACTAGTTGGAAAATATTGTTACCAAATTTACTATCATATAATTTTATTAAATAGTAGTTAGTTTATATTATGTATTATGTTAGATTTTTACTTAGTTTATTCAATATTATTAAGTCATATGATATATTATTATATGAATAGGTAGGTTTAGCGTACTTAATATAAGTGGTTTATTGATTTTTCTATTATGTTTTGAAATGTTGAACGATATGTGTTCTGTTAATAATTTTAAGCTGCTACATATATATATATATACATATATATGACCTTTGCATTTAAAATTATTTCTAACACTCGTGTTTACGGGTGTTTATATAAGTGTTGTTATTACACATTTTTCTTGTGTTATTACTAAAGAAAATAATATTATTATTATGTTAAATGTCCTTTTTCTTAGTTACATAGCTACTATTATAAAATGTATTCATTTACTTAAATTTTTTGTATACACACGTATTCAATATAATATATATATATATTAATTTCTGTTATTTTATTTTTTGTATGGGTTGACGTAGATTAATATAATATTGTATTGAGGATTGCGTTGTTTTAACAAAATAATTCTTATCCATATTATATACAACAATAATAATTATTGTGTAGAAATATATATAAATATTATTTGTGTACGGCACACGACTTCTATAATTGTTTACACGCGTGTCTGAGTTAAAAATATGATTTATTTCTGAAAACAACTTTTTTTTTAAAAAAAATCTATAACTACCCTGTATGTACTATTAGATAATAAAAATTTAGATTGTTATTTTCCGATCAATTTTATTACCTGTGTTATACGAATTTAAAATGTGTACCTACGTATTAAAAATAAAACTTGAATCGCTGACAAAACGTAACGAAAAGGTTCTGTAACGCGTTGAAAAAGCCACGCGACTCGTCAAACGGCGTATACAAGTGGCTGGGTAACGCCAGTAACTGGAATAACAACTTGTTATTCCAATGTTAATATTCTACGCTCCCAAACGTTTTAAGACGCGCCATCCGAGTCGACGAAATAAAATTTATTCCGTTTTTATCGACTCTATTATATGTATATGAGTACGTACGACCATTGGATTAAATACACTTGTTTTTAATGTACGTAACGTATTTAATCAACGGTACTCACGGAAAATACCTACCTACTTAGAATGTCAAAAACGTTTGAAATACCCTAATAGCACGAGGAGTCCAAGGGAGATCCTACGGAGTGTTTTTTCACTCCAGGAATGCTCCTCCAATGATCCGAATAGCCTATCCTATGGAGCTCCAAAGTGGGACTCTTCGGGAACATACAACTTGGACTCCAGGTTAGTTCCTAATAATATATGTAAGTATATTACTGAATATGTTACTAAGTACCCAATCAAATTAACTAATATATTAATATATGATTTATAATATTAATACGTAAATTAACATTGAATTATAATGAGCCAATTTAGTACTCCCTTGGAGTCCCAGTAAACTCCAATTCAGTATTCCTAATTGGGAATAATACCGGACAATTAAGAACACGTTTAGTACTCCCTTGGAAGACCTGTGGAATCCCATACCGTACTCCATATTAGGAACAAAACTGGATCATAATGAGCAATTTTAGTACTCCCTCGGATCTCCTTTGGACTCTAATATTCTACTCCTATTTGGGAAGGTACTGGGAGACTCCCGTATGCCTCTGGGACTCCCAGTGCTATTATTATAATTACTGGACGAAATCACGCCTCGTCGTAGAGCGATGGAATTTCGATGGTTTTTTTAATTTTTGGAAATAGAAAGACTTCTTATATAACTTTATAAGTCGCAATGGACTTTGTGCTTTTCAAATTTCGAAACGCTAAAATGCCAATTTTTGTTTTGTTTTATGGTATGGTTTTCACTGCGCGAATAGTAATCGAAGTCCAGTGCGTCTTACAAGACGGGAAGTCATTCGACTATTTGCAATAATAAAAAATTTTTGAAATCGGACGACAATCGGAGAATCTTTCTTGCAGTAGCTATACATAAGCACGTTAAAATTAACGCCAAGTTTACTAATTGCCTATTATATTTTGCCCCTTATCAAAATATAGGCATGGACCCGAACGGCAGAGTCTAAATTTCACAAGAAAAACCTACTAAAACGCGTCGTCATTTTCGGCAGAAGTCTTCACTGAACAGATTTCAATTTTTCGTTAGGAAGATTCGTTAGGGAAGTCTGCCCCAGGCGGTGGTTATTAACACGATCTTCAGCTGCTTTTTGACTAGGTCATTCAGGAATTATCGATGCAAAAGTTTACATGCAATCTGTCAATTTTCTATCAATTAAATAAAAAATAATCGGATCAACAGCCTGTACAATGTTCTCTAGTTTGCCAGTCGAAAAATAATTGTCCGAATTCGTCGAGTAAAAACTATTGGAAAGTGAATTCTACGAAATCGCTATACGTGCGAAAATTTTTCATGTAGTCGCCGGCGTATACCGCGAGATCGCTCTGGTATCGTCAGTCGGTTAATAATAATTCAAAATTGTTGTCCCGGTAAATGTTAGTGGTTACTTTAGGTTAGGTTAGGGCTCTATAGATAATATACAATGCCTTAGGTATAAAATATATCACTATGTATTTTTTATTAAATTCTATAATGTATTATTAATATCAATTTAAGAACTGATGGAGTGATCAAATTTTTTTAAAATAAAAATTATATATGTGTAGGTTGTAATATTGATATATGACATAATATGTACTTGTCAAAAATAAGTATGTTTGTTCCCCAAGGGAAAATCTTATATTAATAGAATAACAGTGTAATAGTTTGTAAAATTTAACTATCGATCAGCACAAAATAGATTTTCAATTATCATTTGTACATATACTACAAATGTCACTATATGCATATACTCGTAGTAATGGCTAAATCTTTCCACTTCGAACTATGATGTAACTTTATCAACGTTTTTTAGTCCATCGATAGACAATGTCAAGTCCAATAATAGATTTCAATATCTGTTGTACTTGTAGAAATCCTCTCACGGTCGTTCATCATTATTCATATGTATTAAAAATATTTAAAACCTGTTGATTCATACCTACCTACACGTCGTAAACGACAAAGGCGTTTGTATTTACTCTGATACGTCTACAGCTATCGTTTAAAAATGTATAGGTGTGAAAATAGCCTGAAAAACTGTCTGCCTCAACAATTCATTCGAGACTTTACATCACGTTATGCCTACAGATATATTTTAAACGTTAAGTATGACAAAGAAATAAATAAAATTTACTATTACGCATTTTAAAACCAAGCAAATAATTTCATTTTTATTTCTGTTTTCAAATTTTTTGTTCATTAATCTTAAAACATTTATATTATTTAACATATTATGACGTATATGAAATGTGCTAATATTAATGGTACATTTCTATATTTACTCTGTAAACATTATAAAATGATTAATATTTAGTAATATAGAAATCTACGTAATCGATTTTGTATGCAACAGAATATGTTTTCATTGTACGAATAATAAAATCAGTCGGACAAAATAGATTACACCATATATAAACATATTATTTATTACACACACACTTTTTTTTTAAAACAACTAATAAATGATATTAACGTTTAAACACTTTGGAATTTTGTATGTGACGAAATACTATCTGGAATATTATCTAAAAGCACCTGTAACAATTAACAAAAATTATTTATTTTCGAATGAAAAAAAAAAATATGAGTAGGTAAAATTAACAATATTATAAACTCACTTTGGTCACTTTGAGTGCCACTCCTTCGGGTAAATTTCTCTGGGTATATTCCAAAAACGTTTCAGCAGTAGAGCCAGTAAGTTTATGGAAATGAATGAACCTAAACCACGTTCTTACTTCATACTGTACGCGACATTTTTTATGAACGTGAATAGATCGCAACAATGTGTACCGTTCGTGATGAGCTTTACGTGGAGACCAACTAAAAAACCAAAATTGTTTATGATTATAATACAACTTGTGTAAAGCGTCGGGTGATCATTAACTTTCACAAGAGGATTAAACATTTTTTTTTTTTAGTAACAAACAAATAACGAAAGGTACCATTTTCCCACTTGAATTCCCAATTCGTTGGCTGCCATCGTGGCGAACTGCGTGTAACTACGCAACACCGCAGGGTCGTTGCTACGGCATTCGAATTCGATAGTCTTGTACAACTTATCGAGTTCTTCAGTCTAGTAATTAAAATCAAAACAAAAATTACTACGTTTCCTCGACACCACCACCACCACCACCACAATACAAAGACCGACGAATACCTCATCGGCAATCGGCGCCAAAGTGTTTCGTTCGGCAACAGATTGTAACGACGGTGTGCAGAACCATCTTGCAGCGGGATTATTATGACTAGATGAAAATAACGCGGTCGGACTTTTGATTCTGTCCAACAATACACTTCTCAAAAACGTCGCCATTTCGACAACGGTAGAAAACACTTTTTAACGAAATCCGAACGCGTCGACCAAAACTTTAAAAACGTTGAACGACCTCGAGCGAACGTCAAAACATTTATTTCCTTATCACCTTATCACTAGTTCATGGCACGTAATATTTTTTCCACGATAGAATATTTTACCTCCGTGATATTTTTCCACCGCCAAATCGTTCATTTTTAGCGTAGATTTAAAAATTACGTTTGTCCGAAATATAAAAAAAACAATTACTAGAATAGTAGTTATCACGGAAGTACATAATAGTATATTAATTAATACAGCAGTGTATTCACGTTAAAATATTAAAAGGTGGTTTTAATGATTTACGGAAACTGTTGACTTAATAATTTTAAAAATTATTATAAAAAAAATATAATTTTAAATTTTAACGTGCGTATTGATACGAAACTAAAAAATTTCCCACTCTTTTAAAATAAGAAAAGTAACTAAACTTTGAAATCGCAAAAACACGTATGGGAGTAATAAATTTTAATGGATTCTCAGTTTTGGTAAAAATATCTAATATACGTCCGAGGACTTTATTAAAACGAACTAATAACTATTAGTTCAATAAGTCAACAACTGTAATTGATCTACTTTTTGATATTTTTTAGTTTTTACAGATATCACTCGTAGAAAGTCTATAATTATAGTTTTTTTATTATTGTCACTCCAAGGTGACAATGTGACCAACATAACTGGCCAATAATTTTATTGGCGACTATTAGACGGGGAAACAAAAATAAAAGGAAAAAAACTATAAATACATTTTGGGATGTTAATATATATTTAAATATAGAAATATAAATAAAATAAATCACTTGAATGGCTAATGTTGTGTATAAATAATTTCGTAAAAAAAAATAATAAAAATAAAAATATATTATACATATAAATATATTAAAATTATGAACTCAAAAATCTATGAACGATTAATTGTTATTATTATGTTATATTACTGTTTCTTCTACTTTTTCAAGCAATTCGAAGAATGAAGTCGATAATGAAACCGCTTTACACATAGTTCCACAATCTTCCGGGTACTTCGTATGCATTTCATTTTTCCATGAAATAAATGAATTCTTACCGATAATTTGGCTTTCATAAAGCTTACTGAATAGTTTAACTATCATGTCTAATGAAAAATATATTTATTATAAATTGAAAACAATTATAATATTAAAAACTAACTTTCTGGATATTTAAGCGCAGCGAATACTGTTTCAATGCCATATATGCATTGAATTTCTCGTTCTTGACGATCACGTGGCAAACCCCACTGTTTAGACACAACATAACGCTCTATTATCTTTAAATGAAATTTTTGGAAAAAATCGTTAAATGTGCCATCGAATCCATTACCTATTATAATGAAAAATAATAAATTTAGTACGAATTTCCTCCCCTCCAATTCAGTTGTTACTAACCTCCAATAATCGCAAGGATAACAGCCACAGTTACTGACCGTGTAAAATGAGGACAGCATACGATTTTATTGCTAAGATTCGCCTTATACGTAAAAATGTATTGTTAATATGATTTAAACACACTTTAATTTTTATAAATACTATACAATAAATTAAGATAAAATTTATTTAGTGAACGATCAAAACTTACTTCTACCCAAGAAATTAATATAACATACGTTAGTTCATTCTTACTATTCCTCATTACGTCACACATAGTCATGGATAAAATGGATACGGCTACTTGATCTAGTCCCTAAAATTAAACAAATAAAAATAATTAAAACCCAACTTGAAATACCTAATTATTCATTTTCTGATCAATTGTTCGAACATACTTCATTCTTTACATATAAATTTAAATCGGCATTTGTTACGAAGTCGGCCAAAGATTTTGCATGTTTTGATTTGTTCCACTTATTAAAAGTCCACGGAATAACACCATTACACTAAATATTACACAAGTGTTAATTACATATAATAATATTATACATTTAATAATAATATTATGATGATGATTCATTAAGTTATAAACCAAAAATGTATAGATATTGACAGGATCAGGATATGTACTAAGCATACATATGACTTATAGCGTTTTCCACATGACTGTCCTATTGCACCTAGAGCGGGCAAATGATATCACTCGAAAACTTGCCCAGTGCTGTCCAGTTCAGTATCATATGGAACACGATTTTTCGTTATGAAAATGTTATCAATTATTTTATCTTTGATAACGATTGTGTATACCGTTACCACAAAATTCTGTGCTATAATCCGTATTCCATGTGTGCTCTACTCGTTAACTCGTTTTAAAAATCGTTTTTATTAACAAAAATTTTTAACGAAAATGATGGTTGGCACTGTTATCAATAAAAGATAAGGCGCACCCTCTCGAGGAGCTCGTGCAATTATCACTGCACTCAGTGCAAAAAACTGACAGAGTGCACACATGTGAAACATAAAAACTCGCACTAGTTGTGAACTAATATTCCATATGGAACATAAAATAATTGCACCAGTGCAATAGGGCAGCCATGTGGAAAACGCTATTAAATGTACTACCAACCAATAATCAATTATACATTCTCTCCTGCGACAAACGCTGATGAAAATGTCTTTTAGTTACAATATTTATAATATGAATAAAACCTCTATGGAATGCCGCGTCGTTACTCGCGCATGTAATTTGAACGCCATTACGCCATTACTCGTAGCGTAGAGCGATTCACTTACCCGATTTATTTTAACACAAAATGTAATAATTTTGGAACAAATAAGTTTAGTATAAGTTATAATTATTTCTGTAATTATTAATCTATTATAAAATTTATAGGTACTTGTAAAATATGAAATAACCAAGCACACGTTTTAATTCATATTAATATTACGTTTAATAATAACCGCCATTTTACGACAAACAAATCATGGATATCCAACAAACTTATACAAACTAATTACCTAAATAATCTTCGGTGTCTCCATTGCACATTTTAAGAATTAAGACGTTGTACCATAAATGGTCTACATAAATCTTGCCCGAGAGATTCGAAATATTGACGTCTACTATTATAGTAAAGTCAGTGTTGGCTTTATAAATAATTTTGCCATTTATACCGGTTATATTCATAAAAGTGAAAAGCCGAAAAATACAAACACTACTCGCATGTAGAGAGATTTGCTCACACAACTTGTTTTCGGAATGCAATATGTTTCCTAAACAGAATGATAAAGTGCCCGTATATCGATAAATCTATTTTTACATACTTCCTTTGAAGGTACTATTAATTTGGGGAAAATACAACTACCCGCAAGCCAGTGGTTCTCAAATTAAAAACTATGTGAGGGAAATTCTTACATAAAAGCAATGACGGGTTAAAACAAGACGCAAAATATTGATACTAATCAAATATGGTAAATTGTAGTTATGTAACCAGTACTTTTTTCCAATTAATTCTGAATACATATTATTCATCTATATAAAATCAAATTTACTTTTGTATTTTTTTTATTCTTATTACCTATGTAACATTTAAAACATAAAATTACATATAAATATACTTTTATAGTTTTCCTATGTCATACAAAGGCTGATGTAGAGAAAGCGACTTATTTTTTTCTGGATTAGCAATAGTATCTAAGGTTTCGGAAACAGTCTAGTGTAAAATGATACATTTCATAGTTACAGCAACTCGCTTGTATGTTCCTACACCGCTCTGTTGATTAGCTGTGTTCAATTACATAATATAAGTACAAAGTACTCCTCCAGACTTTCGCATTCTTTTAGTTGGGTGATGAACAGTGGCGGAAAATTATGAAATGATGAAAGCAACATATTCGAACGACGAAAGGTTGAGTTTTTAGAGTTACTGCATTCAGATGGCACGTGGTCTATGATGGCTGCGAATCCGCATTCTGGGCAAAAACCATTGGTAATGGAATAGAAACTTGTCAATACAGCAGTGGTATTCATTCATGATTGACACATTCATGTCCATGTCTATGAGAGCTTTGGGTAACGCTACACTACACGTACGTCTATAATTTGGGTATATAATATTATAATAAAATATTATCGATTACTGAATATGTATTATAAATCATTTAAAAGTAAAGCACAAATATTGCAAATAGTGTATTTAATGCTATTAAATAAAGTATTGTAAATTTATAAAATATACTTTCATGAATAGTCCTATAAAATAATACTTGCGAATATAACACTGATATCGAAAGATTAAATGGAGTAGGTAGGTGGGGGGTTACATGTATGATTTGTGATTAAAGGGAAAAAACTTCTCGCCGCGCCACTGTCACCCACAGAATTTTGCATAATCATTTGAAAATGCCACACAGACGTTTTAATTCAGTATTTGCTGACAATTTCTTTAAAACGTTTACCAAGTGGCAAGAGCATCTAAACACTTGTTTAGCTGCTAACGACGAGCATTTTGAAAAAGATGTTCATTTACTAACCGATGAGGCTTCTAAATAAACATTTTTGTATTAGTTTTTTTTTAATTTTCAAAAATCTTAAGGCCGATGCACACACTAATTTTTAAACAGCTATATAACAGTGAGTTGCTAAGCAAATGAGCTCCAAATGCTCCCTACTGAATCAAATTATTACTCTAAAATACTGGCCTAAAATAACATATTTTGATATTTTCAATATTTATAGTCATTTTTGAACCAGGCTACAACTTTTTAATAAAAAAAAATAAAAGCAGTCATGGGACTGTCGGGAGAAGCTATGCTTCCAAAGACAAAGAAACGCTGAACCATAGTAGACATATAAAATAAACTATATATTTATATGTCTATGCGCTGAACGAGTAGGTGCTGGGGCTCCAGTGTAGTCAATTATTATGTAAGAAAACAAAATAAAATGAGACGAATTACTTACTTCCATAATATGCGCATGTTCTTCCGTATTATGTATTAAATGCAGAATTTCAACAAAAGTAATGAAAAAATTACTTTTATAATCCTTAACATCAAGAAAACAATCTATGACATTATGGAATTCGAAGCAATTTGAAATTAATAATGAAGCTAAGAAGAAAACATTCATACCATAAAAATTAAGAATGTGGAAAAAGTATTAATATATACTTTGTCCTGGTTAAGAGTAACCCCGGGCAGTGACATATTTTCGTTTGAGTGTGGCTAAACCTTACCTATTATGCTATCAGTTGTCATCGACAACTATCAAAATGAGCGGTACACGTGCTACGACTTGTATGTTATGTCACGTGCACTCATAATGAAAATGTTTCACCATGTTAATCATATGAAATTGTAAGCTTGGCGGCCGTTGAAATAATAAAACGTCGTACCCTGTCTCATAACGTGGACATGCCCATTGCCACCATTCAAGGTTACTCTTAACTGAAATAGATTACTAGATATATTTTAAAATGCTCACCAAAAACGTCACCGATTAACGCAAAAACATCAACTTCTTCTGACAAGAATTCAGTCCAATTTTTGAGGAAACGATTAATTCTATAAAAAAATATCTAATTTAATATTTATATTTGGATTAATTCAATATTTTAAAGAAAATACCCTTTAGTAACAGAAAATACAGTAAGAATTTTATCAGATAACAATTGAGCAATAACATGTGCTATTTCCATCCTACGAGTTAAAGTTATACTCATTGATACAATCATCATTGACATTACAGATATTTCATGTTGTGGGCGAAAGTTAGAGTTTACATCATATTCATTCAATCTTTCCAATAGTATCCGTGAAAAAAGCTAATTAGTAAAAAACACACTTTGTATTAAATAAGTATATTTTGACAAGTATATTAAAGTACACACAAGTAAATCTTTAGTCTCCTCAAATTTTTCAACAGCTTTTTTACATTGTGTACATATCTCTTCTTCTGACATTAAAGTTGATTTAACAGGTTCTTGTACAGTTTTTGCTAAAGCCAGGAATCCAAAAATCAATCAAAATAATATTAATTAATTATAAGTTAATACAAACAAGACAGTTTTTTTTTTTTACTTCAGCTCTCCGAGAAATTTTACCTGAATTCTTGCGTCCATTTCCATTAGAAGTACTAAAAATGATTTAGAAATTAACATGAATATAAATTACTATTTACTCGTGAATAAATATTTACTTTATATCAAAAGCAGTCAACGCTATTTTATTAATTTCAGAAGTTATAGTGTCACAGTCTGTAGATTTACTATTGTTTTTGTCAGTAGTCGATGATCTGTTATTTATTTTAAAAGATAATGTCTTAAAATCTGTAAATGTATTATTTTTCCTCCTAGGACAATTTGGAAGTATGGAATTTGGTGAAATACATATAGGTACCTGCAATAAAAAATATATATATATATATATATATATATATCAAAGTCTAAATGTAGATTTATGAAGTTATAAAATGTTTATCAATCACAGAGTTAAAGTAAGCCTTGTAGACAAACTTGGTGTTAGTAACTTATTTTAAAACAGAATATTGTTGTCGTTTTATTAAATTATATAAAGAAATGTATAAAATATAGACAATTTGTAAGTTTATCGTCGCCACCCAAGATCTTTGTTAGTCATAAATGATTATTAGGACGACTGTGGTCGAAATGCGTACTGCTACCATTCGCTCAATCATGATGGTACTGTCGCACCATTACTGCAAAATTATTTATAGTTTATTACAATTTATCCGTTTCTACTGTTCAATTTTCATTGTATTATTGTATCAATTTCTAGTAGTTTTTATTAACAAATTATTTTGTAATGAATATATCACGGGCTAAGAGAAAAATTCGATAATTTTGTTGTTATAAAATGAAGACTTCTTACAAGGCGCATTGGACAACTTTGATTTAAAATTACCTTACTAAAAACTATAAATTTTTTTTTGTTAAAATTGTTTGTATTAAAGCTTTTAGAAATATAATTTTGAGAATCAAAAACCAATGCGCCTTGTAGTTTTTCTTTCCAAAAAAAAAATATATATATTGAAATTGTATCATTCTATGAAGCATGTTTTTCTAGTAACATTATGTATTTGAGCTAAAACAGGTTGTGCGGGCAGGACCCATAAATGATTTTGAAAGAGTTTTGTTAACTGATAGTATCTCATTTTAAAAGCAGAGCAATATTATATATTCTAACATTTAATAAATTTTAATATTCTAATACGAGAAGCACTATTTGTATTAAAAGAGCTCCGAACATTTCATTTAGAAATATAGCATATTATATAATAAATAAAACAACGGTTTAATATATATATATAACAATAATAAATACAAATGTACACTTACTGCTGCTATTGAATTATTCATTAGAGGATGAAGTGTTTGCATATGGTTATCGTAACTGTTAAACACCACATTAATAGTCTCTAGATTATTAGTTTCGCTTTTTTTATAAGGTACTAAAAACGGCTTTTTAACTTTCCTTCCACACTGATGAACTGCTAACTGATTTTCTACATATAATTAGGTATATTTCAATAATTATATTATATAAATAATAATAAAGATAAATAGTAATTTTAACCTTTAATCATAAAATTAGAAGGATACATCGGCACTTTATTTATAGTTTTTGTTTTGAATTGTTTGATTTCTTTATCTTTTATTTCTCGTAGTACACCATTAGGACTTGTAATAATGTCATTTTTCTTTTTAAGCTCAGAATTTTGGTCTTTGTTCTGTATATAAAATATATAGTAATACAGTATTAAATCATCGTTAAAAGAATAAAAATAAAAATAGTATAATTACTATTTACCAAGCCGTCTACAATGTTAACTAAATATTTAAAAAAATTCATAATGAAAATGGAAGTATTTGTAAAAAACCAGACATTTTCAAGTAAGTTTCTTATTGTTTCACTAGGGATTCGAATGTCTTGGTAGGTAGTTTTCCATATTTAAGAGAAGCCATATACTACAGAAAACATGTGACATGTGGGAAACCCAAACATTAGTTCTCTGCTATTTTTATTTTTATAAATTTAAAATTATACCATAAACATTTTGGGATTATCATTAAAATGTTGTTACCCATTATTATATTGAAGTACATAGCTTATGTATGCTTATTAATAGTAAAAAAATTATATTTTCCAATTATAAACAGTCAATTAAAAAATGCCAAGAAAGAAAAACTTATATACAATTATCAGAAAAATGCCAACTTTTGTACAATTACAATTTGAATGAATATCGCACACATGAATCATCACCATGAAACGGCATTTTGAGAATTGATCATTTATATTATAATTAATAATTATTCTATATAGCTTCATTATTTCTTTAAAAAACAGATAAACACATAACTAGTTTCTGGAATGAATTGCTCATAAAGTTTCACGTTATACATATCTCCAGTGTTCTCAAGTATCTCAAATAATAATAATATGACAAATATATATCAAATTTACTAAAACAACTCAACAGAAAATTGTTTACAAAACATACAGTTTCAATGAATCGTGGCTTTAGTTTTGTAAAACATGCTTATTATACATAAATTTTATAGTTTACCTCTGGATTGGAGAACTGAATCGAATTTTGTACAATTTGCGAAGAAGCTGTAGCATTAGAAGCTTGTGAGACTCTTTCAACAGATTCCTGAACATTTTGCGATGAAGCTATAAAGTTAGATGACAAAGATACTTGTGGGACTCTTTCAACAGATTCCTCCACAATTTGTGACGAAGCTATAAGATTAGATGACGTAGATACTTGTGGGGTGCTTACAACAGATTTCTGTACAATTTGTGATGAAGCTATAATGTTAGAAGACGTAGACGTTTGTGAGTAATCAGGCAATGCATTTTCCACATCTAAATCAAAAAACGATTACAAATTAGTAGTATTTATAAATAAAATTGGTTTTTATATTAATACATATTTTCTCCTTTCTCGAAATTTTGAATTTACATAAAATTCAAAAACAACCAATTCAAAAATACACACAAAATAGTATAAATAAATAAATTGTATATGTTTGTGTATATATAAAATGTAATATATATTATACAATACAATTTTAAAATTGTATTTTGCATTATTTACTGTGATCTATTATGAAAAAAATACAATCAAAAGGTGTAGCATCATACTACTAAATACAAGCAACTTTAATAACTATTAACTATACTTCATTCACAGAAAGAATGCGGTTACTTCGCTCGTATGACTGGGCTCTTTCTTATCTGTTACCCACACACGGCCACACCGTGCTCCATTAATTGTAATTAAACAGTATACAGCATGATTTATACATTTGTTTCAATACCTAATGTACAGGGCTTGTAAGTCCATGCACTAAAAAACGTGTAAATAAGCATGCATTAAGAAGTTTGGAAATATGTATTTATATACACTAAAAATTTAAAACTTTGCACTTGAAATATGCGCAGTACAAAGATCATAAGCAAACATTTAGAAGCATTGCAAGAGTGTACGATTTTCGATAAAAATAAATTGGTAGGTACTGTTGTGAAACTCATAAATTTCAGTCACAGAAGAATAAAAATATAATAAGATTTCGTAAAAACGTTCGGGAAAGTAAATAAGAAAGAAATCAAGTAATTTTTTATCTAAAAATTTTTCTTTACCCACCTACCCACCCTGAAAAACGATTCTTCTATATGAAATAATATGCAATAGTGACTCTAAAAAATCTACGAAATGTATCAAATGGATTTGTACCTCATTTAGCATTTTACCTAAGTAGCAAAAAAAAAAACATGCAAATGCATGAACTTATGAGCCTTGCTGAAGTATATCATACAGCTTGCTATACCAGTAGTTCCCAACCGGGGGGAATTTAGATACTGCAAGGGGATATAGTGATGACAAAATAACGAGAATTTTGTTGTTAAAATAATTATGCCATTCTACAATCAGTAAATTAATTTTCGGATTATAAATTAATTTAAAGTGGGAGGGCGTGAGATTTTTGAAAATTTACAAGAGAGCATAGAATAAAAAAGGTTGGGAATCACTGTACCATACGATCAATGAAATTAATTATATAGCTGTCAGTGATGGGAGGTCAATCCACAACTGTAGGCGATGCTGCAGAGTATGACGAGGAACATGTTGTTTTGTGTGCAACCACATTCTCTCAATGAACAAAGTACTTTTAATCATTGATTAAATATACATAGATAGCTCACGTTAATGCGCGAAATGGAAACACATAAATTTAATAGCAAAATTTAACAATAGATGGCGTGTAGTGTAACGATTAAATAATAATTATTGAAAATTGAAATTATTGTTTGTCGTTTACGATCTTTCGATAATAAATATACGGGTTTGTCAGGTTTGGACTTTGAACATTATTCTGAGTAAAAATAATCTGAGATAAGAAAAATATTAAATATTGTTATATCTAATGTTTGGATTTATTTTATACTTTTATGGGTTTACGGTTTATCACTTATCATTTATCACAATAGTATAATAATAATACATAGAGTAATATTATTCTATGGTGATAGCACAGATCAGATTCATCTAATCCAGTGGTCCCCACTACGCGGCCCGCGGGCCGCATGCGGCCCTTTAGCAACTTTAGTGCGGCCCGCACTAAAATTAAATTGTTCATTCTAAAATCCATATAAAATTTTATCTTTCTATTTTAAACTTGTACAGATAAGAAGGCAACTACGATTATGAGTTTATTCATTTCCACCGGGTAGTCTTGTATATGAACAGTTTATACGTTATCGCTTATTGTCATTAAAAATGTATGCGGCCCGCAAATAATTTTCAAAATTACATTTGAATCTGATAGTACAGAATTTATTCTGTAGTAATAATTTAGATATCAGCTGATATTACAACACCTAGCGCATTCTAATTTCGAGTTCCCTCATCATTATTTTTGGGCTCCCATTTTCTCGATTTTTCGTATCTCATTTTTAGCATTACGTAGGCTATCTATGTATATTTAATCAATGTTTTAATATATACCGAGCAAAACATTTATTGATAATTTAAGTTGCCTACAGACTTTTTAAAAATCATTACGATTCTGAATATTAACTGAGTATTGATAAAACATAGACAGACATTATTTGGTACATGACGAAAGACTGCATTATACTGCATTCAAAATTATCGCACATTATCTCACAGACTATTTTTAATATAATTACTTTCTTTTTTTTTTTAAATACAAATATAAAAGAATTTATTGTCATTACTATTAGTCTTGATTTTTGGGTTTACACAAGGAAATTGATTTTTCAGTTAAATAATTTGTTTTGGAGTCTTTATCAATCAATTTGGATATACTTTCTACACATTTCGGTATCCATTTATTTTTTCGTAAATCTAAGGTTTTCTGTATCATAAATTGTATTTTTAGAAAAATACCTTTGGTTTTTGTTGTGGTCATCAAATATTCCAACATCTTGTAAGTGTTTTTATGGTCTCTACGTTGATTCTGAAAATGAACCATACAAAACATTCAGTTTTTAATAATTTACATAAAAAATTTGATTTCAAATAAAATTACTTAAAAAATTATATATATATACACATATACACACACGTTATATATTACGAATAATTGAAAAACACGTATTCCAGCACAATATTCCCTGCATTATGTTCCTGTGTAATATTTTCTTACGTTTTACATTCCAACTAAATCTTTTCTTCAATTTTCAGTTTCTACATATTATTTTTCCTTATTCTTATTTTCCTATATTTATTTTTGTTTTTATCATTCCTCCGTATTACTTTTCTGATTTCTATAGCTCTCTAAATAAACTACTTTTTTACTTAACCTTCATCCAGGCGCATGGACGGTAGTTTACAGTCTCATTAAAAAAAGCGCACTCTATTTTCTCCTACATGAGTGGTGGAGGTCGGAAGCAACGCGTATTCTCTGGTTACGTATTATTACACATGGTGGCAGTATTTTCATTGTTGTTTCGCAATCGGTCTTCTCAGTCCACGTGGAAATATTAACTAACTGTAGAATACCAGTGTGTGCCCATTAGCGTAATTATTTTCCGAGCATTTTTGTCAAAAACACACTAAACATATACATGTGATAATTGTCACAATAATGACGTGCTTGATTCAGATGAGAATGAGGATAAATAAAGTTCTTTATATTTTTTTGATATTTTATATACCTACATATTTTTTTTTACTATTTTATACTTAAGTACCTAAGTCAATCCAAGCTATTAATTTTTGTTGGTTTGTACATAGGTTGTACTTGTTGTTTTGCATTTTGAAAATAAAAGGCAGTTTATATGACAGAACGTTTAATTTTATATTTAATTATTTTCAACATTAAGATTTTGATTTTCACAAAACTATTGATCACATTTCAAGTTTGAGCTAGTCGCTGTTTTATAAATGAAAATTTTGCACTGCTGAAGTTTTAATAAATTTGTTTCATCATTAATATATGTGTGTGTGTGTGTTTGATATTTTTCATTAAGTCGATCCCGATTTTGAAGAGTCTGTATGAAATGTTAGGCAAAAAAAGGCGCAAAAACAAGGCGACGGTAAATTATCGTTACGCACCCAATGATGTTATGGTGAGAAGCACGCTCGGATGAATGTTTTCATGAATTTTTTTTAATGAAAAATACTATTATAAAATAACTTTAAATTAAGACAATTGAAATTAAAAACACATTCATACATTCATTTAAGTATAATATTTTTAGTAACAATGTTTAAAAAAAAATGTGTTTTGTAGTATTCAATTTAATGTAATTATGATTTCACTAAAAATTGATGTACAGGTATTATTAAATTTTAAGTTGATACAATTCAAAATCAATGATTTGTAATTAATATTATATAAAGTAAATTGCCCTATTGTTAACTTAAAACACCAAGTTATATATGTTATAGTTACAAATGAAATAATGAATATTGACTATTTTGAAAAAGATCAACTATAGGATTGTACCAAGCGCCATTGGCTTAATAAGCTTACGAGTAGTAATTGTGAAAAAAACCTTTACATTTGAAAAAGAAGAAAATATTGTTTCATCAAGACAAAGCGAAGGCAAAAATGTATAAATTGAAACTGGTTAACCATCCAGCTTATTCACTAACTTCGACTCCTAGCAATTTATTTCTATTTTAGGAATAAGAATTATCACACACCACTCATATGTAAAAACACGAAAAAAAAAAGGAAGAAAATAATACAGAATCTGCCACTTTTAAAATTTTGCTGTTGAATGCTCAGGCACAGTGGGCACATGTAGGGAAATCTATCGATGAGTGCTGCTATACAGAATTTGATCTTTTAACATTAAGGCTGTATTAGTCTATTTTAAATTAAATATTCATTTATTCAAAATAATGCATTTAATTTGTACACAATAATTTCTACCAATAATGACATTACTATTGATAACTGAGCAGACCCAAAGATTTTTTAATATCTTAAGTAATCCAATTGTGGCTCTTGCCCCTTCATTTTTAAAAATTAACAAAACTGTTGTATATATATATATATATATATATATATATATATACATGGTCAAAACGAATTGCTCCGAATACACGTGATTTAATCAACTCCACTGTTAAAAGTTTCACACCCAAACTCATATGATTAGAAATTCCCTAACATATTTTATAACTTCTATCGAATTTTATTACCCTCTTCTAAATTCTCTAATACAGAGAATCAATTTTAACATTTTTATCTCTATTACCCAATTCTATTTTACCCCGTCACTTAGTGCTAAACATTCATTTACATATACACCTGAAAATATTTTTATAATTTCATTATATATTTTGGTAATAATAGTTATTTTGCTAAAAACTATTACTTGAATAAAACTGTGTGTAATACCTTAAGTAAAATATGTGAAGGAAATTTTTTTAAAAATGTATTTCATTCAGTTACATTAGCAACTTTTGTAAATTAGCCAATAGCCATCATTCCCTAAAATACTATATATTTACATATACATTTATATTTTAATAATAAATAAATTCATAGTTTACTTACTTGCTTACTTTCATACTGTATATTTACAACTGGATTACATTCATCTACATAGAATAAATAAATAAGAACATTTAAATAATAAATATATAAAATTTTAAATAAGCCTATTACCATAACCAACTGAAGAATTCATTATAATTGAATGTAATTCATTATATATAATCTCAATTTTTGTATGTGTGCCATGAAGATTAGACAAACAAATAGAAGCTGGATTTTCTAATGAAAAACCAATAACCCAATCATGTTTTATTCCATTATCTTCTATTTTTTGTAATATGACATTAGGATCAAATAAACAAATTGTATCTGTCTTTGCAATAGATTTATTGTGTATTTCATTATTTTTTATTTCCTCGTGTTCTAACTTTTTTTTTTTTAATCCATTATTTGATTCTTGTAGTGTACCATTATTATTATATAAACAAAGTGAAACTGAATTTCCGCTTGATATACCTCTTAACTTGTCACATTTGATTCCATTACTTTTGGTTTTTTGTTGTATATCATTAACTGATTTGTCATGTTTTATTTCATGTAATACTACATTACTTTTCATAATATGTTCATCATTATTCCAAGAAATAATATCTTTAGTTCCACAAACATCCTATACACATAAATTAATTAAATAATTATAGTTATACGTTCTATTTAACAATATGATGAAAATATACATATATTTTAAACTAAATCAACAATTATAATTACTAAGCACTAAGCAGACAATATAAATTAAGTTATTAAAATAACTTAAAATAAAATACCTATATTGTGTGTATCAAAAGGTTAAGTACTTAAATGTATATGTCAAACTGAACTACAGTAGAACATTAGATTACTTTGCGTGTCAATTTTATAAATCATAAATTTCAGTTTATAATTATTCATTAGTAATGTAATAAAACATTTGAAAAGAAGTTCAGTTGTAGTGCAAACAAAAACAGAATTATATTAATTTTCTTTAATATTTTATGGAAAATCAATATTTTAAATTTAATTTTAAAATGGTAAAATTTCAATTGGATGAAATTATTTTTAGAATTCCTTGATCACAATTTAAAAATGAAAACAATTTTAACATAATTTTTAAATATTTTAACTAAATTTGATGACATTGTATTGTTTTGACTTTATTTAAAATATTAAAATAATACATAAAAAAGTTCTGTCAAAATCAATAATTTATTGTACTACTTCAAATTTCATATGATTTCAATGCTTTTTTTTTTTAAACATCAACAACTTATTTTAAATGATTATAGTACCAATTTAAGATCCTGAACTTTTATTGACTTGAGTAGTGATTGCAATACTTCAACAAATATTATAATTGAAAACTCAGGATATAGAGTTACGAAAGTGTTTTTTAAACAATTGACTTTCAAGGAAATAGCAGTTTCTGACATTTCTATGGGATCTACAAAAGAAAACATTTATAATATACACACACAAATAATTACAGAATTAAATAAACAGAACAATAATAAATAAATATTTAAACAGAACTCACAAATTAAGGCAGAAATTTGAGAGTATAATTCAGGATAAATCACTGGATGATTATCCTTCCACTCTTGAAGGGCATCACAGATTCTACAAAACAGGTTCACGGGAATATTAGTTTCAAACAGATGTGAAAACTCAATGAAGTAGTTTATTTACCCGTGAATAATAGCTGTTACAGATATAATATTTTTAAATAAAAGTTCATCAAACATGTTTCCTACTTTTGTTGTGCAACTGGGACGGCAATCATATAATACTATAAGTGACATAGACTTTACGAATTCTTTATGTCCAGTGCGTATAACAGAGTTCTGATCTTCGACTAACAAATAAATTACATCCTACAAACAGAACACGCTATAATGTAGATTACATTAAAATACCTATGTATTTTGGTATTAAACAGATATAATACATCTAAACTACGATTTTGCTCATATTCTTGAATAATATTTTTGTATTGCACATGTATTGTATTGTTGTTAATAGCCTCATTAGGAGATTCATTATCATCATCTATACAAAAAAAAAAAAAAGTTTTAACAAGTACATTTCAATGGTGAACTATCCAAATTCTTCATAAAATATATATTAATATTTATTTAGCCATTCAATCAGGTAAGTACCTATTTCCGAATATTGTTGTAGTTTGACTGAAGATGGCAAATGATTAACGTGAAATGTATAAAAATATTTCATGGCAGCCGTACATTCTTCTTTGGTTTTAAAATTTATTATTGCAAAACCGGGACTTGTTTTATCATCATCAAGCAACAGTAGAATTTCCACAATATTTTCATTTACTCCAAATATATTTCGTAAGACTTCTTTTTTTACCTATAAAAAGAAGTCTTTGATAAATCATTATTTCACTTGATACATAAAATAGATAGAATTACTTACATGGTGCGGTAAATTATACAGAATTAAACGAGACATTTTTAGACTCGTGTACAATTTGTACAAAATGATTTATATAATTTTATATAGTTGATTATGTCTTAAAAGCACCTATGGAAAATAATAAAAATAAAAAAAAATTGTTAACCATTCAGTTGCCTTTGTCGGTCACATTTCTTAATTTGTACAGCAATTAGGTAAATACACACAATGCAGAAAACAGATACATTACAGGAACACGTACAACAAAAGCAATCCTACGAATTGGATATTTCCATTTTCTCAGAGACAAGTCGTGACCCTAAACAGGCACAGAGTAGTGCTGTCCTACGTGTGTGAATGACACGAATGAAGAGCTAAAAATGTGTGCGAGTACTAAGTATACGCAGTAACGATTAATTTCAATGACGTTTTATCTTATTTTCGTATAAATTTTAAAAAAATGTCCGTTTTGAAAATACACACAACATACTGGTTACACTTTTTGCTTTAGTGTCACTACTGTTTCTTCTAATACGTTGAGGGTTAAAAATTATTTATTTAAGGGCGCGCCACGCTCGCTATTCTGCAAAGAACAACGTCTACCTCTGGCAATATAACAAAAAAATGACATTACGTACAAGTCGTGACATTTGAATTCAGAGTGCGAATAACGATGTGATACATTTTTAAAGAACAACGTTTTCGAGCGGATCTCCTATAGCCTTTTTGTAAAATATCGTCGGACAGAGTTTTGTACGATATTTTACGATAAGACGCACTCTTCGAATTCGGCGACAAGTGTTCCGAGTAGAGATGTGTATTTCGTGAGCGGGTCGACTCGGAACGTTTTTGGTGAATTCAATCGGTGCGTCACAAAACACACAGCGACTCGGTGACAACGCCGTAACTAGACCATTTGGGGCCCGCGCGCAAAACTCAAATTTGGGGCCCTTTATTTCTACTAAGTAACAATAACTCCCAGAAGGCCCCATAATATAATTTAAGCCCCGGGCCCGTGTGCAATGCACGCTCTGCACACCCGGTTTTTACGGCACTGCTCGGTGATCGAATGCCAACACACTGCCAAGCTAGTAGCTCGTAGTTATCTCGATCCGTACTACCAAGTACCGATTTCGATTATAATAATTGTATTCACGTTCGGAGCGAGCACGGTCGCTACGAACTGAAAGATTCGATACCGAGCAGTACGCGGTGTGCAACGCCGTGTCGGCGGAGTAAACTCTCGACGCGAACGCCACCACACGTATTTTCCGCGTTCTCTACGCAAAATAATTATTATTCATTTTGCCGGACCTGTTGGACGCGGCAACAACAAATGCGGACATGGCGTCTTGTCGAGAGCACCGACATTTTTTTTACGTCCGCAACGTGCAACAAACACAACGGATACACGAGACCGAACGTCGTATCCCACGACGAAGAGAATATTTCTACAGTTTCTAATGGTAAACATATTATACCGTACCCAGCGTGGTCCTCCCCGGCGGAACAGGTCTTGAACACAGCGAGCTCGGTTCTTATCACGCGCGGCCGCAAGTGCCGTGCACGCAATCACCTGTCGCGTCGACGGAACACGCGTCCGGAGACTTCGAAAACGAGACGCGTACAGAACAACAAAAAATTAAGCGCCGACTATAGTGCGAACAAAACGCAAAAAAACCGAAACGCGCGACACGAGGACGGTCCACACGAGTACGGCGCGGCGAACGACTAACGAGAACGCGCCACAAGAGTACGCGGCGAACGCCGAACAATGGCGGTTGCGCGACCAGTGATGCGATTGCGGCGCAGCACGAGGGCCGCGGGGTACCGAGTAAAAACACTTCACACACCGTACGCGCACAGGACCCGGCACAACTTACAGGAATGAAAACGTTTTTATCGCCATTCGTTAGCGGTCGGCCGTTCAAATATAAATCGCAGGAAAGACCACAATCATGGAATGGAATATGTTGTTACCGCGAAACCGGTTTGATGTAAATACATGTGTACGTATACACTGTACGCGCACAGTCGGGCGAAGAGTGACCGCTGACGTTTGCGCACCTGGCGGTGCTGATGAATTTCTTCAGGTTGTCGTAAAATTTTTTTTTTTTTAGTGATACGCACCAAAATCATGAAAACGTTTATTGTCGTTATTAGACTATTGACGTACTGAACGACGCGCGCGTAATAAATAACAGCTGTATGATGATGTAATAACAACAAAATAATAGCGCAGTTATTACTTTTTTTTAAATTTTTATTACTACTTTCGAAGACTCCTGTTTGGCGGAAAAAGAAGAAAAAAAAGATTGCTAATCACCACTTTTCCATTCACCGCATTGCAAGACAATACGCGAACGAACAACAACGAGCAACGACACGGGCAATAAAATCGCAACGGACTGCGCGCGTCCAATGATCACAAAACCCACTGACGATAATCACGATGGAGGTGGGGGCAAGGCGATCATGGAGGAGTTTGATTTTTTCGTCTTTATCACTCCGTAATAAATTACTCAGTTTTTTTTTTTTGTTCTTTACCGACGTTACCGCATTGTAATTTATCAGTGTTGTTCGCACGCGAAATAGAATAATTTTCTAATTTTAAACAATTTATAATATTACGCCGTGACAAAACAATTTTCTCGCGACTACCACAATATTTTTTCACCGACAGTTGCGTTTTCAGAAAATAATTACGGTTTTTCGTTTCGCGCGACTGGTAAACCACGGAACTCTTGCAGTTATTAACGAACTTTTCCCAAACGATCCAGTGATGTGATGTTACGAACGAATATTAACCGTATTTATATGGTTGAGAGTCGTTCTGCGTTCTCACCACAGAAGTTGCGGTACGCGGACTGTAAACGTCCAGCAGCCGTTTCAAATCGTGACAATAAAGCGGGCCTATATACTATTTTTGATTGTTTTAAGGCTCGGTCTCGTAACGGAATGCGACCTGCCAGCGATAGAATCGCATCATCTCGGTCGAACACGGCGCGGTCGGCGGACTAGAGTTGTATATTTTCGCGGACAACGCGGCAGTCCGGACGAGATGACGGAATATAAAAATTATTCGTATTATGTAGTTTATATAGACTTACCATCACGAGCCATTGCTTCGTCTCGGTAGGCTTTCTTCCAGTTTGTAATCTTTGATATCCCCGGCGACGCGTGTATTTCCTCTCGACTGTTCACGGAGACACGCGAAAATAATCAAAAAACAAAACGAACGAAGTCGGTTCGACGCAGGACGATGAAGTTCACCAAACTCTTTGTTCTTTAATTTCGTGAATCCGCTTTCTTGGTTTTCTTCAATGTGATGAGAAACATGAGTTCTTCGTCCGAACTACTACTACTACTGCTGGATGGCATCCGTCGAATTCCGAGTGATTTACAAGGTAATTTCGCGTGATAACGAACCCCACGTTACAAAAGCTCTTAGATAATACATATGTATTATCTCTAAGCAAAAGCTGGACCGCGGCGATTAGGTATTCGGATCGCGGTGGACTGCTGTCGTCCTGCCCGCTCGGCCTCGGGCGCACCGTTTTCTGTATTGCTGATATATTTTACGGAATACAAGTACTAAAATATTTGAAACGAGAAAATGCTCATTACCACGCGTCTAGACGAAATAACTTTTGCTCTGTCGTGGCCAGTACACGTATATTGCGTTTGTACGTAGCAAGATAAGTACGTCTGATCGTTGACTTTACACGAAAATGTCTACTATTTGAACCGATAACAAAAACGATTCGAATTCGGTGATAACAAGAAAAAGTGCGAAGTTTTATTTTTCTTTCGAAATTTCGTTAAACCGACGACGAGGTAAATCCTAAAAAAAAAAAAACGTAGATACTGAACGAAGTGAGAAAAAAAATGTATATTTATAACGTTTCGAATGTCGGCGGCATGTAATATTAATCCAATAGGCGTGTAACACCATAGATTTTTAGATTTTAGAATTTTTATTTTAGCATACTAGGAACAAAAATGTAGGGTGATGCGAAATTTCGGTGCGTACACCGTAATGTGTTCTGTGGTAAAATATTTAGTAATTACTAATTGACACTGCAGCCGGTTAAAATCAGTTTCATTGCCATTTTGAATTTTACAAACGCCTAGGTATAATAATATTATAATTAAATAGTTTTCGTTCGGATAATAACAGAAACAACAGAATGCTAGGCCGATTCGGGAAAAGTATTTTGTTCGATAATCGCCCGAGTGGAAATTTCGAAGTGACCCATCCTCCGGACGACACCGTTTCGGCGTTGGCGTTTTGTCCGTCCGTTATGCAGAGACACTTTTTAGTCGCCGGTAGTTGGGACAACAGCGTAAGTCAGTTGTACTTTTGGCGGTGCCCGAAAATTCACATTTGCGTAGAAATTTCACGATTAAAAATACATTTTTTAAACCTTACACATTTCGTGTTTTAACGCGACGTTTTTTCATTTTACGGACTCCGCTTCGCCGTAGCTGATATGTATCGTCAAATACTTAAGATAACGTTAATAAAAAAGTTGACCATGGTTTGTTTTCGCGTCGTTCAGTGTAGTTTCAACGATAGTATTGCGAAAAGTAATCGGTTTTGGAAACGCGTTTGGATTGCCTCGCGTCACCACCGCCTGTTGTTTTTCTTCTTTATAAATTGTTTCGTCTTAGGTACGTTGTTGGGACGTCGAACAAAGCGGCAAAACTACATTTTTATCGATGCAAACCATGGCCATGCCTGTTTTGGACGTCTGCTGGAGTGATGACGGCGCAAACGTTTTTATTGCTTCTTGCGACAAACAAGTAAAATGTTGGGATTTAGCAAGTAATCAGACTGTGCGAGTAGCGAATCACGACGCGCCCATCAAGACTTGTCACTGGATCAAAGCTCCAACGTATACATGTCTTATGACAGGGTCTTGGGATAAAACGTTAAAGGTATATAGGTATGTCTTTTACGTTTTTACAACTTACAAATATAATATATACCTATTTATTCTTATTTGTCACTACACTTAAAAATATTTTATTTTCTAGTTTTGGGATGTTAGGTGTTCGAATCCCATAATGACCGTTAATTTGCCAAACAAGGTTTATTGCGCTGATGTGGTAAGTGTCTACATGGACATTCATTTCTACCGCAATACGCTGACCGTTTTCATGATTATTTTTTAATTATTTAGGATTATCCTATTGCAGTGATCGGAACTGCAACAAAAAGTGTGTCCGTTTATAAATTGGAAGGAAAACCCGAAATGGTGAACACTATAGATTCAATTCTTAAATATCAATATATTTGTGTTGCAATATTCAGAGATAAAAAGAAACAATTACCTTCTGGTCGGTACACGTATTATAAAAAATGCTACATATTATCAGATAAAACTATGAATTTGTTATTTGTGTAGGTTTTGGTCTAGGAAGTGTTGAAGGTCGCGTGGCCATTCAATATATGGAACCTCAAAATCTAAAATACAACCATGTGTTCAAATGTCATCGCCAAAATAACAGTGGCGCCACAGTTGTTCAAGACATTTATGCTGTACGTACGTTTTTTGATACTAAATAATTATCTATTTACTCGCTAAAAATATTATCAGGTCAACGACATCAAAATTCATCCAGTCCATGGTACGTTAGCGACTGCGGGTTCTGATGGTACGTTTGCGTATTGGAATAAAGATTCATGTAAACCATTGAAATCCTCTAAGACACTTGACCAACCAATCACTAAATGCTGTTTTAACAGTGATGGGCAAATATTTGCTTATAGTATTGGTTATGACTGGTCTAAGGTTAGTAATTAATCCCCAATAATTGTATCGTTTATTATAAATTAATCAAATAAGTATTCAGAAAATATAAAAATAATTATGATTTTTAAATTATTGGTTTTATTGTGCACACACACACACACACACACACACACACACACACATATAAAACATTTTAATTGTATTTATATATTGTTTTAATTAACAGTCAGTTTACAGATACTTTGTATTAATTATGGAATATCGAATAAATTAAAAAACAGGAATGTCTACACAATTTTTTTTAAATTGATATTTGATAAAAAATTAAACTTTTTATTACGAATCACAATAATTATTTATATTTATTGATAATTCGTTAATGACAATGTTAATAAAGTAATTTTCTTATGGATTCAATTTTTTCTTATTTATTTTATTTCAGGGTCACGAATATAATAATCCAGCTAAGAAACCGCAGATATTCCTAAGACCATGTTTTGATGATCTCAAACCCAAAGAATAGGAGTAGTAAAGCTTCGTGTTTCTTGTCCAAATATCGTTTATTTACAATTTTAATTGTAACAAATTTAATATATTCAAATTTATTCATACTTTATATAATTTCATTATGCCAATATTGTAAAAAAAAAAAAATGTTGAAATTTGTGAAAATAATCGACTACTAAGTTTAATTATATTTTTATATAATATAATAGTCACTTATATGTATGGGATTATTTATTTGCTTCTTTAAAATTCAGTTGTGTAAAGAACAGTGTACCAACAATTAATAAATATCGATTTATTCTATTTATATTCTATAATTTATAAACATAATATATCAATTTTTATTCGCTGGAAAGTCAGCATACCATCCATACGAGCCCTGCAGACCCGTATGAGCACCAAAATCGACATAACCGTTGCTTGCACTACGGCGTTGCGATGTTAGGAGTTTATTCACTTTTACCGGACTTCCTTTGACGAAATTCCTAGCCGCAAGCTGCAAGCAAATGAAAACTGCGACCATCACCACGAATTTGAACAAACCATTCATCTGCGAAAAAATTCAATACATCTCGATTTGATCCTGTGAAAATCGCGTCATATAACTTCGAAAAACAATAAAGTATATGGGTTTTTATTTTTCATCTTTATTTCAAAACTGTGTATTTACTGTTTTAGTTATAAACTTACAAACAGAGACTTTGAAATTAAATAGCATGAACTCTGGAATCAACATGATAATAAAATAATTCTAAACATTTGATAATTGTTTGTAGAATATGCAAAATGCGTAATTCAATATGTTCTTTAGAGTTTAGAAATAATAGTCATTATGTATGAGTACATAAATATTGAAAGTTTCAAGTTTTTTCAGTTGTATTATCTATTGCAGGGGTTGGCAATTTGCGGCCCACGAAGCAATTTTTTATGGCTCCCACACGAAAATGTTAAATTAAAAAAAATTATTTTATAAATATAAATGTATATATTTACGGGATTTTTCTGAAATGTAATCTAATCTCATGCATTAGTCAACAGTTTTACATTTTTTTTATATTTAATTTAATTTTTTCCTAAAAGTAAATTTTTTTACTCGCGAACTTGTATTTTTTTATACTTATATTTTTTCATGTAAAATAACACTGATGTGAACTGATATTATGAGTTGAATAATAATAAAATTATTAGTATTATATGTAAAATTTGTTTTTTTTTTTAATATTAATGTGGCCCTCGATGAAAATATGAAAGAAATATGACCCACATGGTTAAAAAGGTTGCCGACCCCTGGTCTACTGTAATAAATATTTTGCAATCAAATTTGTCGACTAGATATTGGATACTTCTATCGTAGAAAATTAAGTTCTGTGCTTTTGTTTTTACCTCTTGTTTTAAGATACACTATAAATATTATATAAATAATGATGTAGGTACATATATATTCATAACAATTTTATTATTATTATTTTTTTAATGTAATCCGGAGGTCATAAAATAAAAAGATTTTTATAATTTAAATCGTTAAAAGAATGCCACACAGTAATGCTATAATAACCTAACCTGTTATTTTTACAAAAAGAACATATGGATGATTAAAAAAAAAAAATTGTATCTTATATTTTTATAAAAGAAAAAAAATCAATTGAATTCAGTGCTGCAACTACAATTTTGGAGGTTCCTTGTGCCAACTAATTTCGGAGGCCCTTAGACTTAGTTTTAAAAATAACGTGTACGGTAAAATTTGAGGTTCCTGTACATGAGCAAGAGTCATTTTGGATGGTGCGATGGCATTAAAAATACTTTAAAACAAAACCCTAATAAGATACAAAAATATATTACCCATACCACTGTCCATTACTATAAATTGTAAACACGTTTTGTATCCACAATCTACATTAATGGATTATTTAATTGTATAATATTATTATATTTATTGTATTAAATAATAATACGGTAGTACTTACGTTTTCCAGAGAGAAAAAAAATCGATGTGCAGACAACAGAAAGTATCTACCTATTATAAATAGTTCTACTCTTTTTAAGTAATATAAATATATTTTTTTAAAAAGTAACAAATTATTTATTGTAAATTCGATGATAATATGTTAAAATATTTATAAATGCTATTAGTACTTTCACTATTATAATACTGTCATTGTTGTACTGACGAATTGTCGTTTCCTCTGTTTATTGTGTGTATACTTTATGTAAGAGCATAATGTTTTGGTATACACTGGTGAGTGGTGGGAAATCGTTAGGTAAAACTATAAAAATAAAAATATATATATATATTACACGCAGACATATAGTGGAGGAAATAGTAGCGGTTTTATGCTTCATTAAACGCGAGTGAAAATTATTTAGTTCCGAACCTCGTAAAATTGGCACCGTTTAAAATATACATATATTATATAATGTAAACGTGTAAGGTTATACGTTGAAAACAATATCATTTTATCTCTGTCTGTATACGGTTTGCAATATTATATTAATTTATTAATGCGAAACTGAAGAACTTTCACGTATCTATATCCATATTTTGAGAATATACAGTGTGTTTCAGATAGGTAGCACCAAATATTTCGGCCGGATGACATTGTATTGAAATGAATTTTTGGCAGTGCCTATGGTGGGATATTCAAATACACATTTTGTGGATTTTCTAAATTTTAACGTTTTAAGAAGCGCGCGTGCGCAATACAACTTGCATTTTTTTAAATGGCTACACCTATTTTTAACACCAGATTCGGATTAACTGATTTTTTTAAAGTCATTTTGATTCTTAACATTAGGTTTTAACCTAAAAAAAATTGATCGAATAACAATCGTTTCAAATATCAAATAAACATTTTTTTTTACGCATGATACCTGTCATTTGTCTGTGTTTTGAGCAGTTTTATTTTTTCTGATTAAATTTAATATTTATAACATTTTCACGCAGAATCCTGACGCGTGAACGTACGTTCTTTCAACAAGATGGTGTATCCAGCTCTTGTTAGACAACATTTAAATCGAATGTTTTCCGAACCATTGGACTGGTATTAGACATCCAATGTACAACATAACACCAGCAAAGTTTCGATTAAAATCGAGGAAAAGCTTTCTAAAAACAAGCATGGAAGGAGAAGCGGGCCAGGAAAGACCAAAGCGATGGAGACAAAGCATAAGGGACAGTAACGGGAATGACACTGTAGCAGCGTAGAACCAAAAGAAGAAGATACATAGAGGGAAAACTCTTCCTTGGAAACTTTGGAGAACAATATTAACCGGATTAAAGCGGAATGTGGACGAACAAAAAAAAAAAAAAATTGTTTAAATGGGGATTGTCAGAGGATGACAAGTGTGAATGTGGAAGAGTATATTATATGAATGTCCTAACTTGGAAGGAACGTGTAGCAAAGAAGACGTGGACGAGATTATAATGACAATGCTATAAAATTGGCAGTTTACTGGACGAATAAAATATAAATGCAAAAATGACCGGACACGAGAAAATAAGAAGAAAAATCTGAAGGATTGGATTGGTACTTATGAAATAGTTCCTTGGCCGCCATCCTCTCGCGCATAGAAAAATATGATCGGCTTTAGTTTTAAAACGACATTCATTGCCGCGGATGCGGGACATACGAGTTTCTCGTCATTTATGGCCCGGGGTAATTTGCTGATCAAAGAGTTTATATAAAATAATATCATTGAATCAATATAATCAATGATAATATGTACGTAAAGGGGGGACTCGTTGCAGCCGGCGAACAACGCACATTACGATCGATGAACACGGCGATGGCTTCCAAGTCCAGCTGCAGTCAAACACGCTTTATTGCACACGCGGCACACAAAATATTTCCTGCGAACCGCGTCAACGGTGCTGTTTTCGCGCGCATTCGATCGGCTGCGGCTGCCCGCTGCGGACGACCGAACTTCTCTCGACACCGGCAAATCATTCGCCATACGATCTGTATAATAATATATAATCCGCGTTTTATAATACTACAATAATACGATATTTATTGGGAATTATATGCGGTGATGGAGGTGAATCACCAACCAAATATACTTGTTTTTAACTACGGATTTATACGAATTTTAAAATTTAAATGTACCATTTCCTTCTTTAATCATATACTGGTTTATTAATTTAAGACATTCTATTTATATTGTTTAATTGCTTTTATTTTAATTCATTTTATATTAACCTTAAAACATAATTGTTGTAACTAATTGTAAAACAAAGTTCCAAAAAAAAAAATATATATATATATTTTTATATACGATACGCAGTGGCGTAATTTGCTTAACATAATATTTCGCGTTGCCTTAATAGCACTGGGATTCCTTAGAAATTTCAGCTGATATAGTCATAGAGGGGAATAGGAATTCTCGTTTTATAAAATGTCCATACCTGCAGTAAGCATTGATTATAGAATATATTCTATAATCAATGCTATATAAGGAATAACGCTGCTCTAAAACATTCAAAAAGGAATTAACAACCCATAGTGATGTTTAATATGTATATCGAAAAATACGTGTGAAATATATGTATTTTACTCTTTTGGGGGTACCTATTTTACCTGTTTTTACTAATTTAGGGGAAATTAGTTCATTATAATAATTATTGTAATGGGTAATTTTATACTTGAATTATTGTTTCCACATTCAATGATTATAAATTCGGATTTGGATTCCAGCATGCCATTTGTTATTAAAAAATTCATAACAGTCTTTATGATCGGTCGTTTCGCACACGTATGACTGTTCTGAAATAATTGAACAAAAGTTTTGAAGTTTGTAGTTAAACAAATTATACGAGTACGAGACAATTTTCCACGCGTAATGCGAAAAATAAAAATATTCTATATGAAATGAAATTATCGTTCGTGACCGCTTTTCGAAAACTATTTTGAATACACCACTACAACGTATAAGGTTATTATATTATTACCATGATATAATTAATAATTGATTGTTCGTCGGAATTAGGCACCAGTACGATTGCTTTGAAAATTGTTCGTACGTAGCACGTAAAACACGTTAAAGTGCGACAATAACAGGGCATAAACATTGTCACGTTACAAAAGTGAATACACTCCCACTGAAATAACGAAGCGCGTAATTGAAAAAAATACATTAAATTGCACAGAAACAGTACAAATTACAATGTCAATAACTACGCGAATGCGTTGCACGTTGTACATCATACACGTATTTTTTTTATAAGCCAGAAAACGTAGTAGGTCTCTCGATATAAACGAATAAAAATTTTATACACCAAATAGATCCAAAATATCAAATTAGATCTATGCAGTATGAATCAATCCCAGGGTTTAACTATAAACCTTTAAATTCGAATCAATCCAACAATATCGATAAAAAAAAAAACGAAAATTTTAATTTTTAACATTACGGTTATCACGTTTCTTTCCAATCAATCGTTATCAATCGCACTCTGACGATTCTCTGATAATAATATTATTGTCTCTTATCAATGCACGTGGTTGTTTAAGGTTACTGATGTTCGACTAAAAATTGATAACACCTGTAAATTTTAATGTATTTTTTTTTTTAAAAATATAAAACCGAATGTAGCTGATGTAGTTGATTATTGAAAGTATTCGCGTATTATTGGTTTCTATTAATTATTTAATATGAATTGTGACGAATTTGGAGATGGTTTGGATAATAACTGTGTCATAAATGCTGAAAAGGACCCTGTAAATTCAAAAGTATTCGGTGTTAATAGAAGAGCGACATTTACGAGAAAAGTAGGTATTTATTATACGCATAGTATAACGGCTAGTACGTTAATAGTGGTTTTTTTTATATATATCTACAGCAGAAGAGTATTGGCGCTAAAATCAACGGGAAAAATACAAATTTTCAAAAGAGAAATTCAAATGACAATAAAAATGGATATGTGTCGTCAATGTTTAGAAATAATCCACAAGTACCTGTGCCCGTATTCAATAAAAACATTGACAGTAAAGTCGTTAATAAAAACAAAAACTCATTGTTTTCTACCACTACTTATAAAGATTTAACGGATTTACACGCACACATGGTTAGTAACATACATTATATATAACAACGTTTATAATTATTATTATAATCAGTTTATTAGTTTCTTAAAAATATTTCAATTATAATTGATACTCGGTGATTGCAAAAACGTCATGAGTCAATTATTTAAAACTTTTGGATAGGAACTTTTGGAATGACATAATTCATTGACAAAAGACGTTTTCGCTCTCAACCACATTTTTCAATTGTAACTTTATAGATAAAAAAAGTATAACTAAAGACGTTTTTACACTCAACGCATAGAAACACATGACTAGTATATGTTTTTATTAATATCTCAATTTCATAAAATATTTGACTCGTGACGTTTCTGCAATCATCGATTCAGTTGATACTCGATGAACTATTATTACAACATTCTGTTAATATTAATACAACGTTCTGTTTAATACGGCATTACACACTAATTTGTTTTTTTTTGTGTGATGTATGCACAACGTGGAAAATTTACGTTTCACAGTTTTTTAATTGTTACACTTGAGTAAATTGACCTGTTATCATATTTATTCTAAGCATATTATGTATGATCACTTGTCTGTTTTTTCATTTTAACGTATATTATTTTATTACAGTAGAGTCTCGCTAATCTGGTCATCGTTAGTCCGGACATTCGATTAATCCGGACAATCAGTTATTTATATTGTTTTTCCAGTGAGTTCAAAGACTTATTTTTTTTATTTTCTATACAGTTTTATTTATATAATACATAATATGTATAATGTAAAATAAATACATGAATATATTTTGAATTTCTATAAATACCTAATGTATTATTATTTTCTATAAAGTATTAATTCGTAAGTTGAAAAATTAGACAAATGATGTAGTATTGCGACTGAAAAAGTCATTTTTATTACAATAAAAATGATTTAAAATATCTTACCCTCCTAAACCTTGTTTTACTGCTATTTTAAACGTCATTCCGTTTAATCCAGATAGAGTCTAGTCCCATCAAGTCCGGATCAGCGAGACTACTGTATGTTTTTTTTTACATCAGACAGAGATGGCAATTCAGTGTATACTTATTGTTCTCTATAAGCTCCCATTAAGATTTATCATATCCAATTTTTAAATTGTTATTTAAATAATATTGTACACTGTTAAAACTTATAAATATCTTTATTAATAATTTAGACTACCCTACTAACTATTCTCAAAGTTGTCACAGTTTGTGTTTTAACGCGTTATCGACTGTTTACATATTATTTAAATAAATTATGGTTTGTATGAGATCATGAAATTTGAGTATCTATTATTTATAATAGAAAATAACTGAATTATAACATATATACAAGTACATTATCTTACTTTTTCTTCCTTTGTTATTAGATTGCAAATTTGGAACAAACCTTAGGAGTGACTAAATTGACAACTGTTCAGAGTCAATCAATTCCAGTTTTACAGTCGGGTAAAGATGCTATGGTTCAGTCTGAGACTGGTAGTGGTAAAACATTTGCATATGCTGTCCCGCTTATTGAGTCGTTACATAGTATTCGGCCAAAACTGTCTCGAACTGATGGACTTCGAGCTCTAATTATTTTACCGACCAGAGAATTAGCATTACAGACCTATGAAAATTTTATTAAACTGTTAAAGGCGAGTAAATAAAATCATTCATATTTTTAATTACTAATGTATTGAGTGTGATTTTATAGCCTTACACGTGGCTTGTACCTGGTATGTTTACTGGAGGTGAAAAACGAAAATCCGAAAAAGCTCGAATGAGAAAAGGCATCACAATACTTATTGGAACACCAGGACGACTGTTGGACCATACAATGAATACCAAGTCAATATCATTTAAAACACTTCAATGGTTGGTAATTGATGAAGCTGATAGAATGCTTGATCTTGGATATGAAAAAGATATTACAAGGTAAAGATAATTATTTAAGAAGACATTCATGTATGTTGTCTATATTTAAAGGGCGATACGAAACAGATATATAAAAAAAAACGAGAACTTTAAATGTTCTAACTCTTTTGGCAGACAATATTTTTCAAAAAGACAGAGGTGTTTTTAAAAATATTCCTCTTTTTTAAATTTATGAATACTTATTTAAATTTAAATTTAATCTAAAATGTCACAATTATGTTTTGTGTAACACCATTAAATCATGTGTGAATAATTTAGACAGCAAATTCGGCAGTAGCATCCTTTTTAATTTCGATTTTAATAAGAGTATAGTATTAATGTAAATTTTCTTTATTTAACCTCTGTTTTTAATTGTTATTTAATTATAATTATTTTTATTTTTTAGTATTTTGTCTGTTGTCAATGAACAGCGTGATGATTCTGTATCTCGACAAACCGTTTTATTATCAGCGACTCTAACTGAAGGAGTACAGCGGCTCGCAGGATTATCATTGAAAGACCCCGTTTATATTGATGCGTCTTCTATAGGTGATACAGATCCAGAATGTTTAGCGATACCAGATAGTCTTTTGCAGTATTACGTCGTAGCTCCTCCTAAATTAAGGCTAGTTACACTTTCAGGTGTTTTGTTACAAAAATTACAAGTAAGGCTTCAATATTTATTGGAAATGTAAATTTTACTTTATTTTAGATTATAAAATATGAATAACATTATTTTTAATAAATAAATGAATTGTATTTTTTAACAGAAAGGACAAACTTCGAGCAAAACATTAGTCTTTATGGCCACTCAAGATATGGTAGACTTTTATACAGAATTGTTAACTACTGTTTTAACTTGTTTAGCTATGTTTAAACTTCATGGAAATATGACTCAAGTAGAACGTACAGAAGTTTTCAAATCATTTAAAGCTGCAAATCACGGTGTTTTACTTTGCACGGTATAGATTGTTTATTATTTTAGACTTATTTTTCAGTGAATGACTATTTTAAGAATTGATTGAATTATCAATATGAAAATTTTTTTACTTTGATGTGTGTTAAGAATCTTGTTGTTTTTCGGAAATAAAAAATAATGGCTGAATATATCTATATGAATTTGAAATGTGTATTAAATACTACCAAAACTGATATACAGAAAATGTTTGATAATTTTACAATTAAAGTTATTATTTCCTCCTTTTAAAATATTTATTTTAATAAATATTGAAATTCGATCCTTTTCACAGTTTAAAATTTTGATTCAATAATTAATATTAACATACCTGTTTGAACAAATTATTGTATTAATTACAATGAAAATATTTAACCTTTTAATGTAACATTTAAAAATAGTTGTAATAAATGTTTATTTTATTTATGTAGAATTTTGTAATTAATAGCAATTAAAATATTTTCAGGATGTAGCATCCAGAGGGCTAGATTTACCTTTGGTAGATCGTATATTACAGTTCAACGCTCCAATAACGCCTACTGATTATGTTCATAGAGTTGGTCGGACGGCACGAGTTGGTCAGAAGGGAGAAGCGATTTTATTTTTGACGCCATATGAAGTTATGTTTATTGCCAAACTTCAAGATCATTCCATTATGTAAGACCTAAATAAAAATATTTAATTAGAACACAATAATAAATGAGGAAAATGAAGTATATTCTTGGTTGGCGAAAAATACTTTTTTATTACTCAATGTGTTATGACAGAACAATAATTTATTACTGTACTTATTATGTGTAGAGCCTCTGAATTGAAAATGGACAAATGTTTGACATCAATCCTTACAATGGAATTTGAGGGTGTAAGTATATTAGTAGTAAGATGTAATAACTAATAAGAAATGTTATTGATTTTACGAAAGTTGTTAATTAATGAAAATCTTTATTTTTAATGAGAAATCCTGAATCATATATATGTTGCTTTATATACATATATATATATATATATATATATATAATATATATATATTTATTTAGTAAATAAATGTAAATTGTTGTTTTCTTTTAGGAACGTGTAAAAACTGCTGAAATGGCAGCAAATATTCTACAATCACGTTTTGAAACAGCAGTTCTCGAACAAGATCGTCTTCATGAATTGGGTTGTAATGGTATTTAATATTGTTATTATTGTACATTTTTATGGCATTTGTGTAGGAAATACTTAAGCATTTTTTTTACCGATTTCCTTTATTTCAGTTGATAATTATTATTTATTAATTGTTGTATTTTTACTTAATTGTACAGTTTTTTCATTTTTTAAAATTTAACGTACATTTCGTAATGGTTACAATAATTTTTCTTTTATTAGATTATTACTTTATTTTAACATATATGTTTTGTATCCATCTCTGTTGTTAAAAGTAATTTGTTAGTTATTGATTACAATAACTATTGAATACTTTTAATTTTATAATTCTTGTAAGATGTAATATTATCACTTATATAAACTGTAAACGGATATAGAAAAATACCACAATATTACCATATAAATTTTTCTAACTACTGTTAGTTGAATAAAGTTACAAGTTTCATTTACTTCCTCAATCACAACTATGATTACGATGAATATTGGTCAGACAAAAATCAAATTTCTGTAATTAATGACTATTTTAGTTGAATATTTGGACACATTTTTGGAATACTTTTAAACAATATTTGAATATTACCAAAATTTTATTTGAAAAGTGTTTTAAGTAATACTTTAAATATATTTTTTGAAAATCAATTGGTAGTATTTTAAATACTTGTAAAAAGTATTTATTACAACACTAAGTGTAAACTAAAATACAGACTACAAGATACACTTCATATTTAACTGTAAAACATTTAAACATTTTTTAAAAATCCGTAAGTTGATTCTCAAATAATATAAAATGTCTGCACTAAATGTAGCCCGAATGTTCCCTTTCCTCGAGACGTGTGGTTTTTAATAATACGTCATGGATAAAATCATTCGAAATATTTTTGCTGTAAACAATATAATATAAAGTGTATATTTTATTGTGCCTAATGTGATCATATTTTATGATAAAAATGTACACTTAGACGTGTAATGCACAATATAATTGTTTTATTTTATAATGACACCATATTAGACAAGGTAGATGAGTTCGTATTAATGACATTTTGTTTTGTTTTTGAAATAGTATAATTTGACTTCTTTAAGCAATGTTTTATGAACATTTTTTATTAAATTAATTCTAAACCATTTGTAATGTGATTTTGTGGTAGATCCTACTGCACAAATGCCAATTTTCGCTAATAATAATTTTTGTATTTATGTGATTAATTTTTATTTGGTGTGTATAGCTTTCAAGTCTTGGGTTAGATCATATGCGAGTTATCCAAAAAGCAGTCGAGAAGTTTTTAACTTCAAAAATTGTCATCTTGGTCATTATGCAAAGAGTTTCGCCATACGAGACGCGCCGAGAATAATTGGAGGAATTGGCAAACCAAAAAAAGATCCTAGAATGAAGTTAGTAAAACATATTATTCATTTATTTGCAAAGGGAAATATTCTAGATATCAAAGTTCATCAACTGTAACACAGGAACTAGGTATTGGTTCAATGAATGTGTAAATAAAAAAAAATTATTTTCTAGTGTTTTGCTATAACTGTTTGTTAAAAAAATTATTATTATTATTTTGAAGTTAGAGTGTTTAAAATATTGCATTTTGATTGGGTGTATAATTTTAGAATATTTGAGAAAATTTAAAACAAAAATCATCTTTTATTGATTTATAAAATATTGAATTAAGTATTATATTTTATTATTAACATCGAAGACAATTTGTTTGATATATCAAGGTCGCATTTTTGTTTTGGTTGTTTTTTAAACTTAAAAACCATACGTGTTTGTAGTTTTATACTACTTAAAAATATAATAAACCGTTATTAATTCATTCTTAACCTGATAATGACAACGATGAATAATTTGTTAACTGACTTTTTATAATTTCAATTAATTTTTCACAACTGTTCATAGTCTGTCCGGTTAGAAGTGTAATAATATTGTTAAGGTCTGATAGAGTGGAAAATTGTTATTGAAAACAAAATTAAGATAATTTTTAGCCATTTTTTTTATTTTGCTTTGGTTTAGGTAATTGATTTGTAAAATACAATTGTTAGTGTTTTGAACGTTAAGTGAAACTATTTTTGGCCTTAAAACGTTTCATTATAGATTATTGTTTGTTATGTCATATTATATTCAAGGTAATCAAATTGCGGTACTTAAGTATTTGTAATAAATCTGTATATAATATTTTGTGTGTTGAGCAAAGAATCTAGAATGATATGCAATTTTAGACCTTGGACGTAAGTGTTTCATTAGAATTACTTGTATTTTGTTACCAAAACTGAGTAAATTTAAATAAATAAGAATTATAGATTTGTACGACTGAAAGTGGCTGTGTCCGGAAAGAATGGAAATAAATGTAAGAAGAGGATGTTGGCAATCTAAATCTTCACGGTACTGATTCAACGATGTCTATGGTTTTAAATTACTATTTGACTGGAAACTGAATTGGATGTTAACAAAATATTATTCATTTTTCTGGCCGGAAGATTTGCATCGTCGTTTTTCTCTTAAGTGTCCAATTGTTCCAAACTGTGTAGTAGTAATAATCGATTTAGAACACAAAGAACGACAGCAAAAGTGTGAAAATGGAACGGTTTTCCTTCAAACAATCCACTTTCCATTGTGTAAATGGATGGTAGTGTGTGATTATTGTGTTCAGCTTACTGAGAAATTACTCTTAATTTGTTTTCCCCGACTATATACAAGAAGTCAAGTCAAGATACCTATTACCTATACAGTATACATTGTATTGCAGTCGACATTGTTCCGTATTTTTTTTTATTATTATATATATTTTTTTTAACGAAATTCAATGTGTAAACGAGAACTGTTCAGTACGTTCACTGAACGATAGAAAACAAAATTATTTTTGTATTGATAGTTTACGGTAATTTTATCATGACAATATTAATTGCGTTGTTTAATTCTCCTTTCTCATGTGCAATACAAAAGATTCATTTTGCTGTACATGTAATTACAGATTTATGTATGGGTGTCCTATGAAGATGTAACACATGCAATAACTTCTCATTTTTGTTCTGTTCAATATAATTAATATAATTATAATAATTAATGGAATTACACTAACAATTTATTGTACTCGTAGATTTTTAAAAATATTTTTACAACTGAAAATAAAATCCAAAATCTAAATAGCCATTTTATAAATCTGTTAGTAAAAAAAAAAAAATTCGGTCTTTAGAAATTTTTATTAAAGATTATTTGTTGATTTTCGACAATTTTTTAAACTTTATGAAAATATAAATTTCTTTCATTAGTATGATGAGAGATTGCGGCCAGCAAAATGAATGCGGGCAAGTATACTGTAAAAAAATTGATATTTTCTCAAATTTAAAAAAACTGTAGATAAACAGTTTATAGTTTTCATAGTTACTATGAATATAATCTTTAATAAAATATTTTATCAGATCTTTGTATGAAAATGATATTTTCGTTTGAATCGTTTAAATCTGCAGTGATAACTTTCTAACCTAATTTCAAACGTTCAGCATCAAACGTTGTCGGTTTTTTTTGTGCAAGCATAGGCATAGCCGCGTAGGTAAGGAGAGGTTTGGCGGGGTTTGAACTCTCTCCATTGATGAACACCCAATAGAAAAAAAATTATAATTTTTACTAGATAAAATTTATATATTCTTAAAACATAAATAATGGAGTTTATAAAAAAAAAAAAAATCTACCGACTTTTTTCTACTAATTATTATACAAATTATATAGTATCAAATATCGTGCATTTATTTGCAAATTATATTACATTATATTAGTAGCTTTTCTCGCGTCTCAAAATGTCAGTTCAGAAATACATAATTAATAATCTAGTACGTTTTATGTTGATATTATAACATATTATTATATTACGAGTATATACCATATATAAATAGTAAGAGAGAAAAAATTTTAACTTTTGCCACAAATTAAAACCTTTACTGATTTTAAAATCGTTATATCATATAATAAATAGGTTGTATATCATCCAATCGATCTACTTACATTTTAATAAATAATAATATGTAATAGCGTATAATATATTAAGATACATATATACTTACACTCTGTGTGTATTAAGTAAATCAAAACCTGTCAATA
Source organism: Slavum lentiscoides (assembly GCA_032441835.1). NCBI lineage: Eukaryota > Metazoa > Arthropoda > Insecta > Hemiptera > Aphididae > Slavum > Slavum lentiscoides. The sequence goes on from CM063709.1 coordinate 4,154,138, forward strand.
ACCACGAGGAAAAGGTTCTTGAAGATATTTGTGTGGAGCGTCTTTGCTTATGGGTGCGAATCGTGGGCCCTAGATAAACAGGAAAGTAATAGACTACTCGCTGCAGAAATAATGTGGTTCTGGAAATTAATCATAAAAACAAGTTGGGCAGCAAGGAAGACAAATGATCAGATACTAGTAGAAGTAAATGTGAAGAGGGAAATCATACGAGTATATACCATAAATTCTGGGAAAACAAAATTATTCAGACACCTGATTCGACACAACGAACTTTCTAAGATAATTTTAGAAGGAAAGGTTTTTGGCAAAAGAACCAGAGGAAAACGTCTATTCTCAAGAGTATTATGTCACACACTAGTTGTACGAATAACAAACCATTAAAAGAAACTGCTCAAGATCGCCGCTACATTTGGCTTCAACAACAGTGACAAGGTATAGCCTTTAGGGAAAAGAAGAAGATATTATATTAAGGTTTCGACTTTCGATATAAAAATAATTATTTTTAGTGGGTGCAATACATATATTTTATCAAATATTTTTTCTTCGTTTTACAGTAGGTACGAGTATATTACAAACGTACTCGTTACGTTTAAGAAATAAGTGGCCCCAAAATTTAACATTACCACCATTTCTCGCGGGGCATTACCACCCTGGCTGCCCGTGTGGGAGTTGATGCACCGTAGGTACCGTCTAATCGCGCTAATGCCACGAAAGCTTTTTGCCGCTTTTACCAAGTCTCCCCAACGTTCCCGATCATCCGCATCTTCTATTCTCGTCGTTCCCAGGCTTTCCAAATCCTTGATCACTCTATCGCTGACGAGGCCTCTACCTCTTGGTTTTTCTTTCCGCTCGGTTTATAGTAATAATCAATATCCTATGTACTAGCTTATCCTTCGTCCGCCACACACGGTCAGCCCAACTCCAGTCTTCTTGCTTTCAGACATGTTTGTATGTTTGGTCTGTTGAAAATGCTTTCGATTTCTTCATTTTTCTTTCTTTCATAACTTCCCGATTCCGGGTTTAGTGTGGGACCATAAATGTTTCTAAAAATTTCTCCACTCGAATATTACTAGTTCATCGCCTCTCGTTGTTGACCAGGTCTTACCGTCATCCGTCACAATAGGGCGTAGATGGGTTATATAAAGTTTTGTTTTAGTTTCTGTCGAAAGAAAAAAAATGATAATATACGCGACCGCGATGAAAATCGAGTACCTATAGGTTTTATACGTAAATATATATTTTTTTGAAATTAGTGTGCGTGCGTGTGGTGTGTATACACAATATAATATCGTAAGTCCTCCCCTCCCCCTCTCCTTCGGTATATTGTCGTGTATAGTCGTCGTCGTCGTATATTGTGTTATGGTCAGGCTAACAAATTGATGTATATTTATAACAAACGGCGTGTAGTAATATATTGTATCTCTTACACGTTATAACAATATAATAATAATAATAATAATATGTATTATTATACTTTTAAAACCGCGTCGCGCGGCGGGATTATTATTATTATTATTATTTTTAATTTTCCGGCTGTGCCAGAGATGAAACGTTTGTGAAACCGATCTATTATATATATATATATATATATATATAAAGATCGTGTCTTCGTCGCGAGTATCATACACACGTTATATATATATATATATACATATATATTATGATGAGATCCGATTGTTATTTATTTTGTTGTTATATAGTTCTACGGGGTTTGCAGCGCAACAATACACGCTTGTGTAGACGATGCGCGTTATACGCGTATACGTGTATACTTGAAAAGATTTTTGGTTACAGGTCAATTGTTTATTGTCAGAGCGGTTCAGCTGGAAAATCGGGACTCTCTCCGGACACCGTAGTAGTAGTAGTAGTAGTAGTAGTAGTAGTAGTGTAGTGGTAGTCACGGATGGCGGCGGTGTTACGTGTGAGGGGAACGGAGGGGAAAGGGTAAACAACACAATAAAAGATATCCAATTATTCGGCTGCGGGACCAATTACCGATTGGATGTGCGCCTTGGGTTTCCCGATTATGTAACCGCACATGCGCCACATAATCTTCAAGGACGATTGGAACATTTTTCTCATTTCGTTCTCCTTTTTTCCTTTCGCCTCCTGCTCCGCAGTATAAATATGCTCTTTTTATCAACGTATAGACGAAATTCAGCGGCGTAGCCAGGATTTTTATTTGGGGGGTAGGGGGCTGAAGTCGATAATTTCTTATTTAGAGGCTTAAAATAGGATCCTCCAGAAAAATATCTGTTATATATGTAAGCATTATTAAATTTCGGGGGGGGGGGGCTGCAACTCCATCAGTCCCCTTCCAGGCTACGCCACTGACGAAAGTATTTTTAACGATAATTTCTTTTTAAAAATTTTTTTTACAATATCTCGCCTACGATATCACGAAACTCTCTCCCCTCTCTAAAATCTTAATACTCGAATACTTTGCCCATTTTGCCCGATAATAATTTAATTACGAAATGGATTTATTATTAAAAAAAAAAAAATACACCAGTAAAATTCGAACGGGTTCGGAGGATTTAAAACGGTTCTGTAATAAAGCTCGTTCGCCTTCACTGTATAATATTGTGTCAGTCGTTTATTATAATATTGCACGTCAATAACCATCGATTTACACTTTTTTTCTTTTCCTCGAAGAATTCCACGAGTGTTCGATAAATACTTTCGACATTTTTTTTAAATACCCCGCAGACACCGCAGGCAATTCTCTCGAAAACGAAACGAAAAAGTCTTCCAGTAGAATAAACGTAGAAAACAACTCGTGTTGTAAGGGGTAAATCGAACCCGTTCCCGTGTTGACTGCAATATCGTTATAGTCGTTATAATATTAATATAATATTTTATTTAAACAAAACGTGTCCGAGTGCCGTTCAGTTCTCCACGTTATAACAACTGGTTTGGGCGCGTACGCTTTAAAAATACCGTCTCCCAATGACTAATATACGAGTATAGGTCGTGTAAAACGTAGTAGTGTTCGAAACTGTTTGTGAAAATAATAGCTGTTTCGCTAATGTGTAAAAAAAACTTTTTTCCTTTTATTAAATAAATAAATAAAAAAAAAAAAAAAATCAATAATATCGTATGAAAAGTGGGGACAGTTTATAGTATTTAAGACGTTCGTAGTTTATAAAGAGATATTGAAATTTAGTGGGGAGGGGCTGAAAAATCGAGATTTGTAGCATGCGCGTATTTTTCTTCGTGCGCAAAATCCTGCGCAATGATTTAAATATCCTACCCGTGAAAGTGTTGTGTGATAAGAAAATCTTTCGGGTTTTATTTGACATAATTTTGCGTGATTTACGTCTCCGTCGTATACTGCCCATGTACTCGTCTTGAATTTTCGTGTTTTGTTTTTAAAAATCTTGCTGCTGCTGCTGCTGCTGCTGCAAAAATGTATACTCGTATATATATAATTTCAAAATTAGTTTACCAACGAAAATTTCTTATTAAAAAAAAAAAAATGATTGTATTTTGTAAGATTATATAAGAAAACTGTTAAATGCTCGAAACTTATTATTATTTCATATTGTGCACGTTTTTTGTGTAATACGATTTTATAAATTCATCAATACAACGAAAACAAATATTGTCGAAAATTGAATAATTTTTATAACGTATTTGGTAATTTTTGTAGTCTATATATATATATTTTTTTTTGATCTACAAGTCTAATATACTGTACCGTCGGTTATTTATTACAATATAAAATACACGCGCGTCCCCGGCGCGGATACGATGTAAAAGACAAAATACCGTTTTATGTAATAATAGTAGTGGTTTGTGAATTCTTCTACTCGAAATTTATACAACTTATTCCAGTGATTACCTAACGTCATTATAATATTATATACCGACAATAAATATATTTGTTGTATACAAAAAAAAAAATAATCGTCGTACTATGTGTCGCATGTGTGTCTTATTTTATAGTAAAACATCATTTGTGGGGGGGAGGGGGAGAAAAAAATTGTTTATGCAATCGTGACTATATACATTAATCAACACCTACTACATAAATTCCAAAAAAAAGAAAAACATCCGCTATTTATCATCTTCTTACTCGGACTAACAACCGCGCCGTTTTTTTTATAATATAACTAATTAGACATTTAGATCGTATTAACGAACGAAACGAATACCGACTTATTTCTGGCACGCGTACTGCAGCCATTTACACGTTTTTATATATAGATTTGAGAATTTAATTATCACATTTTATATTGGTACACCGATGATAATTTGCGGTGAATCTCGTAAAGTAAGTGCAAAAATTCAAATTTCTCAGGCCCCATGCAAGCGGTCGCAGACCTTAATATAAGTATTTTTTTTTTTAATACGTTCTATCACGAAAATATGTTTTCAACGATTCAATTTATTTTTCGATTTATCGTCGGATGATGTTTTTTTTTTTACTAATACCGTTTATATTATATATAACGTTTCCCAGTGGTTTAGCCAGGAATTTCGTATGGGGGAGGTTAATATTACCCATGTATAGGTAAGAATAAATTATCTTAAAAGTGTCAAAATGTATATTGGTGTTAATAATTAAGTATTAGGTAATACAAAATGTCAGAATATAACAGTTAGGAATAAATTTAAAAAAAAATATATATATGTATTATAAATATGATAATATACCTATATATATATATATATATATATATATATATATATAAATAAATATCTATTATAGAAAATATGATTAGAATATTCCCAAAATGTTCATAAAGGTAACAATTTTATTATTTCCGACTATAAGTTATCATCAGGTTACAACCTGATACATTAAGGAGGTAATGATGTTGGTTAACCTGATGAAGACTTATAAGCGAAACTAGTTGTTATACCTCTATAGTCTATAAACATTTTGTGAATACTCTAGGCATATTTTTTATAATACATATTAATTTTGTATTATTATATTTATATACATATATAGTTATTTTTATAATATATAATTTATATTAACAGTTAAGATTATCAGTCTGCTAATTGCCAGTCTTCTAGTACTTTTAGGCTTTTAGTCTTTTTAGAAGTAATCACTAAATAACTGCAGTCAGTATAGCATAAATAACTAAAAAAAAAAAAAATCACGGCCAATGGGGGGCGGGGCTTTAGCCCCCTTAGCCATCCCTTTGGCTACGCCCTTGACGTTTCATGAAAACAAAAAAAACTGATAAACACAACTTATATATATATATATAATTCCCCCTTAACGTTTCAACGTTAACTTTCGACCTAATCCTTTGATCTGCCATCAATTCCACGCGTAGCTTAAAGACTCGCCTTGGCAACTCCTTGGACCGCGGTAATGCGAAACTATTATGATAATCGCATCGAAACTCGGATCGAGATTGTGCCAGTCCATTAACTTGCGTGGCGGTCGACGATCCTTGCACCATATAATGTCACCAGAGAACACTATATATATAATATATATGTATATATATTAATAGTGTATAAATATATATTTAAGTCACGCTAATAATAGTGTATAATTGTTGTTGTAAATGTTAAAAAAAAGATTGTTTTTTTTTCTTGCTATATACGTTTGTATGTATAATAATTATAATAGTGTAATAATAAGCGACGAAAAACAAGAAGTTTCGGTCCAACTCTGCACGAAGACAAATGTTTTTCGAAATTAAATTATTTGTCTCGATTTCATATGTATAGAATAATATACACAACGAAAACGCGTTACAATACTGCCCGCCCGAATAATATATAATAAATCTTTTAAAACATTTATTTCTTGGCAACGAAATATTGTATTACACACACACACACACACACACACATCCGTATAGTCCGTTAAATTATTATTATGTTTCCCTTATTTAATTTCCCTCGGTTAATTTTCACACTGTGACCGCACGCGTTTGCAGCCTAACCAGTCATTTTTGTCTCGCGGAGATTGTTTCTTTCTCTTTCTGTATATATATATATATACACACACTCAAATATAATAATTTATATTATTATTATTATACATTTGTATAATTTGCGGTGTTACGAAATTCTAAAGCGGTTTATTACAGCGTATATAGTCGTTTCAACGCATATAATATAAAATATATTTTACTCGTTTTGTTATTTATATTTAAACTATATATATATATATATATATATTACGTATTATTATTATAATAACATTATATCGTATTACACACGAATAGTTTGGCGTTATTGTGTGTCTGTAATAGACACTATTATTATTATATAAATACACATTTTTAGACATTATATAGGTATATACGCGAGGCACGAGCCAGTGGAATGTATTTATGATTTTGTTTTTTTTTTTCGTGACCAATGCAGTGTTATAAAACGTATTACATTCGCGTTATTACAAAGAGTAAATTATAAACGATATATACTATTCATATATAGTACATTATTATTATTATTCTATAATAAGCTATATGTATGTAATATAATTATATACTCTTTGCTCGTATATACGCGTAGCCGAAAGAGCTATTACTTGCTTATGTACTTATAAATCAATTTTCGATTCGTTGATGATTAGTGATTACCTTGTATGTATGATCTTGCAGTCAATGACAATGTGTAAACTATACGTTTTTGTCTTTCGTTAAAAAAAAAAAAAACCATTATTATCAATTGTAATACACTGCGCAGCTGTTTTGACGCGCAAGAATAAAAATGTATAAAAACCAGCAGCGCTGTAATAGATTGCGTTTTATTCGAAAAATAGTTTAAACGGACTTCTCGTAGATTTTATCATAATTTCATCGATGGTGTTATATTTTGACTTTTGTATCGGATTTAGAATTTTTGAAGAAAAAAAAAAGTGTATTTTAAATGGCGGGGAATGTACGCGGGTCGGGGGAAATTCTTAGCGTTAGTTCGGACGTAATAAAAATACAAAAAACAATTTAACAATACGCGTTCAAACAAATTACTGCAGGTCTGGAGGGGGTGGGACCAAACTCGCTTTCCTTCTCGAATATCTCGATTTTCCTTTTAGCGGTATATATATATATAATGTTTCGTTGAAGTGCAGTTTTCGTTTTAGTCTAATCGCGTTATATTCATTTCCAAACAGGTCTCGATATCGCCTGTAATGTTTTTTGGTAAGCGTCTAAAAATGTGTGTTTTGAATTTTTATTAAATACTTGTACTCTAGTACCTTTACCGATGAACAAACAAATCAAAGATTTGGCGCTCGAAAACCGTAGTCGATTAACAATTTGGGACCTTGCTGATGGTGTTGGCGTTTCAAAAGAATCGGTTAACTCCATTTTAAAAGATATTTTGGGTGTCAGACGCATCAAATCTCGGTTGGTAACAAAAACGCTAAATTTTTTCGAAACAGACCGTCGCGTTTCGCCAAAAATTCAACTCGCATCCGTCGCACGACCACCGCGTTCGCCTGATTTAGCACCGTGTGGCTATTTCCTAAATTCAAAAGACAGCTCCGGGGACATCGTTTTGAGTCGATTGAAGAGATTAAACGTGAATCGCAGCGCGTTCTGAAGGCCATACCGGAAGGTGGTGACTATTTGGCGTGCTTCGAAAGAACGTTGGCGTAGGTGTATTGTGGCGATGAAATAGATTTGGAAGAATGTATAAAGATTTTTTTGAACAAAATAAAAACTTGTCTTACTTTTTGAACACAGTGTTACACCTCCGAGCGTGTAACAAAAAAAACACGTCAATGACGGAGAAGAGGATACCTCATCTCTTTGCAGATTACCGCAATCACTGCATTATGCGAGAGAGCAAACGCGTAGCAAATCCTCCCGACAATGTTTGGTTTTCACCGCGATGTTTTTTAATACCTACCTAATATAGTATATAGCTGTGTAATAACATTATATAAGTCCGTCATTTTTTTTGTTTTCCTGTGATATTTTTTAATATTCGATTGTCGCGCGGTGTAGATATATATGTATGTAGAGAGAGAGAGAGAGATAGTTTTTAAATTTAAAATTCGTTTCGGCCGCCGGGGTCGACGCTGTTTAAAAACTTATTAATTTCTCGGCGCACACTGATTATAATCGAACAACAATCTTATTGTTTAAGACAAGCGCGTGGAAAAAAAAAGTGAAGAAGAAAAAAGGAACACAAAAAGGATACGCGTACGACGAATAAGAAGGTTTTTAAATTCTGGTAGCTGCAGGGGTTCTCATAGTCTGCCCCCCGTCGGTCCTGTGTTTATCGGTCGCAGCTCCCGTCTGACAAAATCCTTTCATCATTATCGCCGCATCACACCCTTTTGTGTGATACTCGCGCGCGCGCACACACACGCATAAGAGTGTATATAATATATATATATATATATACTCACTTCGTCGCATTGTATACAGTAAAAACTTGATACATATTATATATACTACACCAGCAGCAGATATAGACACACGTTATTATTAACTGCTGCCTCACTTATTATTATTATCATTACCATCATCATCAATTGTGGTGTTATAATGATTAAAATGGTCCGGGGGCCTTTTTCCGAATCCTCTCTTTTGTTAACCGGCTAATAAACATTATGCCGCCCGAGACAATGGTTATTATTTTATTTTTTTTTTCACTCGTCCTCTATAGGCATATATAGCATCGTCTTCAGCAGTGTGTATCAATAAATTGTCGAAAAATTCCGCACATTTTTTTTTCTCATTTGTCTTCGTCGTCGTTATATAGCACGGTTAACGATAATCGTCAACCGTTGTGTTGTTGTAATTATGTATTTACTTTCGACTTTAAAGATCATTTTCAGATTTTTTTTTGATGATTTCAGACCATTTAGTGATCATTATTTTATTATTCAGTATTCGGTTAACTTGTAATGTACTCGGAGAAAAAAATATTTCTTCGTCCGATCAAGTTCAGTATGAGGCAAAGTTCTTATATATTTATTAACAGCACGCGTTAATTGTTTTGTTTTTTGGTTTGTACAAGTAGCTGATGTCAATACAGTTTTAATACCCGGAAAACGTTTAATAAGATATATTATTTACAAATTTCAAAGTGTCTTTTATGGGGAAAAAAAATATTGATTAATTTAGCATGCGACGTTTTATCAAAATCATGAGGTAAAAAGGCGAATTTTTCGTTAGTTAATTATTTTAGGTTAATATCATTGCAGGTGAAATGAAATTTCGATTAAAAATACTCGACGGTATTTTTCTTAAAATCCTCGGAGCCGTTTCGAAAATTTGAAAAAAAAAATTCAATTTTAACAGAAACATTGTAACAACAGCTTTGAAGGAGAAAACAAAGTCGGATAAAAAAAAAAAAAAAAACCAAAACATATTAAATTAAAATTTTTTTTTTTGTATTGGCTCATTACGATTTATATTATTAATTATTATATACAGTGACGTTCAATTAAATATGTAATATACTGGCGGTTCTGTAAGGGTTTTTGAATTCCGTATTTAATTTCATAACGATTTAAACGATTTCAGTTAATTTTTTTTTAAGCGTTCCCAGGGTCTAGTATATTTTAAATAAACGGGGGAAAATTGTTGAACGTTCCGTCCTACGTTTTAAACACCTGTTTACACACACACACACATACATCTATATAACATTTATATACCTATCGAACCGCATCACCTTCACTCTTTGGAAACGTGAGACGTGCAAATCGTATATATATATATATATTGTGATAAATGATCGTCGTCGTTGTTTTACGTGTACAATAATAGCTGTTGGATTTCTGCCGGAATTATGGCACGGCGCGGCGTGAGAAGACGAAATATAATATAATACCGATTCGATAGGAAAAAAAAGGTCCCGTTCCGAACCGCTTATTCGAAAAAAAAAAAAATACTCGTATACGATATATTATATACTAGCTATACAGTTGTAGAGTATATTAATAATATTATATAGGACGCGTTGCTGGGCCTAATCCCCGGTTGTGTTAATGATAAATGTATAATATTATATAGTCAACGTACAATATTATAATAATGTACTGCTGCGTTTACGCGCGGCACACCGATATATAACAAAAGCCTTTCAAAACAGTCGTATTTATTGTTCCGAGACGCGTATATAATACGGATGATGCGCCCGTCGTTGTCCATTAATTTCTCAACTGGATCTCGATGATATCACATATTATGTCTTGTAATGCGTATGTTGGGTGTATAATGTGTGGAACAAAAGGACCCGCTCGGTATATAGTCTCCTCCTTCATATATCTGTCCCTTCGATATAAACGCGCGTACCCTATTCCTTAAATACCCTGCTGCTGCTGCTGCTGCTGCTGCAGTGGCGTGACGGCGAAAAGGACGATGTGCGGCGTTTGAGAGACGATCGCTTCTGCGTTTTTTTTTTTAATGGATGGTGTGCTGGTGGTCGTTACTGTGTTGCAGTTATGAGGCAGGAATACCATATAGCGCTCATATGTATTTAATCGTAACGTACTGTTGTTAATAATATTGTTGTTTGCGAATTTGTTTTGCAGAAACCAAAGGAAAATACCGAAATCCGATGGCGGTCCTCTGTTTAAGAAACGAAAATCGGATAAAATCGGATCGACTTCGGAGTTCGACAGCGGAATGAAGGCGAAGAAAAGAAAAATGAATTAGTAGTAATATTCGATTAAAATAATATGTAATACCGCGTGTCGAATGTTTAATATCAAATTGTGCGTTTTACGTAAACGACGACAACTGTTATGTGTAATAAATATGAAAACCGATTTTCCAGAAAATAGTTTGTTTTTGTTTTTTTCAAATACTTTGAATTTTTCACTTGTAAAGCACAATCCAAATGTATACAATGTACGTGTAAAAGTCTGTATATAACGAACGGTAAAGTTTGGCTTTACTAAAATATAAAAATGTGTTTCGTGCAAGCCATCGCAGAAGTGCAGAACCCTATAATTTTTATCTCCCCGTAGAAAAAAGACCCAATATGACTCCTTTGGTTGTGTATACTCCTCGTAAAAAAGAAAAATGTTCGCCTCGTGATGTAATTCGTTTTATTCGTAACTCGCAATAGGCGATTTAAAATTTAAGTTTTTTTTTTGGGGGGCTCGAATAGATTTGAATAAAAACGTATACTATAGTATAGGTAAGTACATCCGAAAAATATAATAAACTAGTCCGAAATTCTTGGGGTTGGGGCTTCAGTACTGAAGTGAGGCCCGGAGATAGCGAGCTGTCCACACCCCGTTTTTCTCAAATACTCGATATTGAAAACGACGAAAAACCAAAAGTTTTAAACACAACCGCGATGAGTCCGGTTTGATTAATTCAAACCAAAGATTTTTCTGGCTACTATCAGAACCGATGTTATATACAGTATAGAATTATAAGTTTTAGGCAAACCGATTTCCATATAAAATATGCCATTAAAACAATACTTGGGTCTTGACTAAAGAATTTTCTGAGAAGAAGAAAAAAAACGGAGCTTCTCCCAAAGCGTCCGATGGTGTCTGTGCGCACGCCTATACGACGGCGGTTTTTACGTTTAAATCGATTCTTACCTCGAGTTCAGAAAAAAAAAAATGACTTGTGGCGCGTTTCAAAACTGTGTTATCCAAAACGGAGACATAATTTGATATTTTTTTTTCGGTAATCTGTGTCGAAAATTTAAAAAAAATCCTCACTTTTAGAGGCCCTCTCTCTACTTCTATACGGTAGTAAGTCCCTCGCACAGTTGCCGGCAACATAATAATTAAACGGACGAATTAAACGGACACGGTGCCGCCGCCACCATTCGGTGTGTGTCGCGCGACCGACGACGCTGCGATGATGACAACGCGTACACATAATCACGCGTTAATATTATATTGTAGCCCGAGGCTCAAGGTTAAATCTCAATGACCTCTCCCGGGCGCGTGTGTGTGTGTGTGTCGTATCTTCGCCAAGGATGTTATATATTATAGACAACAACGAATAATAATAATAATAATAATCGAAATTTCAGACGGCTCTCTGCTATTAGGTGCCGCGTAGGTATAGTCGCGTCGTCGGATCCCGCGAGATGCTGCGCAGTACTTTGTTAAGCGTTTTCCATTATGATCCTACTAGGTACCTACTACAGAGCGCGGCAGCAGCTCTACATATTATATAGGCGGGGACCGTCTGTCTTCCCGTCTCTGTCGGCCGCTGTGTAGGTACCACCTATTCTCATGTTTCGTGGTATACGCGGTATACCTAGACACGAACGCATCACACATTATATAATAGGTACGACGCGATGGATTTTAATTGTAATGCGCCACTGCTATTACTATGACTATACCTACACCACAATGAGAATGCCATTGCCGCCGCCGGTAGCGTTTTGTTTTGTCGGTTCCGATCGGACGCGATAATAATCGGCGCTTGACTTGGGGGAAAAAAGTAGTAGAGGTACTCAGCTAGCTAATTTTTAAAGAGTAGCGTCCCTAGCGTTTTAACATCCCTCACATTACCGCCGGGGGGGCTTCGGTCCCCACACCCCCTTTTACGATCCCCTAAGAAACATTAATGTAAAACCGTAAACACGTATCATAACAAAACAGAATAAGGAATCATTAAAGTACCCGAATTCATAGATAACGAATGGTTATCATTGATGGCTACTTATCAGTTATCACGCGTGACATATGAGATATCTGATATCAATACGTTTTGTAAGCTTTATGTATTTAATACAAAAATGTAAGTTGAGCGATTTTATAAAAACAAAAAATTTAATCAAAACTTGTCCCACGTGTTCCCTGTTAAAAAGTAGGGGTACGCTAGAATATCCAAAAAATTAATTGATGTACTCTGTCCCCACCCCAAATCAAGCACTGACCGTCCCCCGCGTTCCTCTTTTTAAAAAAATAGTAGGGGTACGCTCAAATATCTGAAAAAATAGAAGGGATACTCAGTCCCCCCAAGGCGACCACTGATAATAATACACACTCGCGTATCATCGGTGCCGGGCGGCGGGGACTGCGCGCGTACATCGCGGGAGATTTCAAATCCGCGGACCTGCAGGGACCATATAGGCGCACGTTGGGTGTGAATTTAGGGGGTGCTAGAATAATGTATGGTACACATACTATTTTTAATGGAAAAAAAAACAATTTTATCCAAACAAGTAAACTACAGTAATTTACAAATGATTGGTGAAACACTAAAATAAATTACTCATGAAAACTGGAGGTGCTAATTTAAAGTCTGGGGTGCTTAGCACCCCCTAGCACTCCCCTATGTGTGCCTATGGCAGGTACGTAGGTACGCAGAAAAGAAGTTTTGGGGGTGATTTTGAAAATCAGTTATTGAAAATTAGAACTTTTTTTTTGTTTAATAAACACTCGAAATTTTATTATAAAATTATCAATATACCTACTTACAATACTTAAAAAAAAATTAAATTAAAATTAAAATTTGTTAGTATTAAATTAGTATTTTGCTTTAGCCGCGGTGTTCCACAAACATAATTTAATATTATAGACGTGTCTGTTAAAGTATAATATAACAATAAAATTAAGTAAGTAACTATACAAAAAACATTTTGGGGGGGTGTTTGAACACCCAAAACACCCCAGTACGTGTCTGCCGAGGACTACTCTGCAGTGGCGCACAGTGGTATAAAATCAAATAAAACTGGCCAAAACCACAAAAAAAAAAAATGTTTACTCATTATCATTTTTCGTACGCTTAACTATAGAATTCGGGGCCCCGGGGGGCAGTATCGAATTTTTCGGTCCATTTTGTACGCTGCTATACCAACAAAACATTCGTTTTAGAAAATTTAATTTCCATTCGTATATCAAGAAATGTATAAGTACTATTTTAATAAAGATATTTTTTTATTATAGTCTCTATAACTGCGTATGACGTGAATTAAAAAAAAAAAAAATTAAAAATTGTATTTATGTAATTATGCCACTACTGCGGGGACTGCTTTGAACGCGCAGGGATCTTATGCGCATTTATATTAACGTTATTTTATAGAAAAAAATTTCGTTATAAAAAATAAATGGCCACGCGTTTGTGTGTACCGCGTACTGATTGTAACCTGTTTGACAATTTTCTACGAAAAAATTAAAACAAGTATTTTCAATTATTACTCGTAACTCTGCATTTTTCCGCGTCTCCCGTTACTTGTAAACGAATAAAATATATTAGGCTTCTCGAAATTCTCGATCCGTTCCTGAATGTTCAATATTCGAACGAACCATGCAACATTTTAACAAAACTCGCTTTACCAAACCGTGTCATTTGAAACACGCAACGGCTCTTAAATATGTTTTCGAGGTATTTATACGTACGAGTTTTGGACGTTTTTGAAAGAAAATCCCTCTCCCCGCCTAGAGCATATTTTAACATATAAAGTAGACGTCACTTAGCTATAGTGAACGCGATTAGTGTCACCCACTGGTGGTTGATGGATATGCCACACATATTATTAAATACGAATGACCCCCCTTTTTTGTGTGTGTGTGTGTAACGCGGCAAATAAGAGCAAAAAATAAAGAATAAAAAAATTATTATAAAGTATTAATTTTTATAAGAGTATGTAAAAAAAAAAAAAAATGTTTTCAAACGATACAAACGTGTAGTTATTTGTTTATAGAATTAAAAAAAAATTATAATTTCGAGATTTTGTAATTAAAATTCAACACAGTTTTTTTTGTTGTATAGAATGACCCATCACTGTTTTAAATAATAATAATTATTATAGTAAATTGTAAATTATCCCAAGGGAACTATAGATACGAGTGCACGGGCTAGTGGACGATTTTTTTTTAAGTAAGTCATTAACTAAAAAAAGGTACCCGGGGATTATGCACTTGGCTTAGTCCTAGTGCCACTAACCACATGGCCGGCCTTAGATGTTTCGCCGCCCTAGGCAAATCTATTTTACGCTGCCCCTCAAGGGCTTATTTTAGGGGGGGGGGTTGATAGGGACATTCGCCTCCCCTCCATAACCATAAAATATGCATTAAAAATACATAAATCGTGTACGGTGTATCATGATATTATCACTTCAGATTTCGGTTCATTATAAAATTGCCGCCCTAAACTATAGTGCTGCCCTAGGCGGCTACCTACTTTGCTATGGCGTTGGGCCGGCCCTGACTAACCGCATCAGTACAAATTCCTTAAAATATGCTCTGCCCCGCCCAATTTAAAACGCTAAAGAGTCTATAATGTAGGAAAAGTGTTTTTTTTTTTTATAAAACGAACTAAATATACGTTTACGTTAACATTTTGCGTACGTAGAAGAAGAAAAGTGAATAGGATTTACTTTTTTTTTTTTTTAGATTTGTCGTCGTATAAATTATTATCGTTAATTTTATCAACTCGCAGCATCTCTTGCAGTCTGCAGTGTGTGTACGTCTTATGATGCCGCATATGTGGTACACGGCCATTAATCCATCCCGCAGAGATACGCGGCCAAATGTCGTTTTTTGACCGTGACAATATAAACAGTCTCGACAACGCCGCCGCACTATATATAATATATTTATTACCATTTTAATTATACATAAATACGTATTTTTATTATGGCGTTTCGCGTTTACATATATAATTGTGCATATATATATATAAGAGAAATCGAGCGTATATTATTAGACGATTAGAGTTAAAAAAAACGGGGTAAACTCGCGCACGAGTATACATTATGCGTCGTTAAAAAGTAATACCGTCGCGCGCGTTACTGTAATAACTGAAATTCGTTGCGAAATACACACTCGCAGGATCTGCTGCGGTTCGCGGTGTAAAAGCAACGGGTGTTGTCGTTGAATTTCTCAGATCTGATCTCGGGGATCGGAAGGTCGGTGTTTTTTTTTCTTCTAAATTTCTGTACCCTTTAACCGGATTTGGACGTTACGGATTTTAACTTTGTCTAATTTTTAATCCTAAACACCAAAGTGGGCAGAAAAAAGCGAGTTTTTCGACTGAAATTTGAACATTACGTACACCGTTCGAATATACGGAATAGTATATTATATAATATGAAACGCGAGTGTGGAAAATCAGTCCGGAGCATTTTTTTTTTTTTGTTGAGAAAATCGATCGTTTGGACAGAACAATAATAACGGCGACGCGTGAATAGCGAGAAAAATCGTTAATTCGCAATTATTTTATAATTAGTTTTCGATTTGGTCGTATTAGAGTCTAAATACATATATTACAAATGGTTTTTTTATACAAGTTATTTATAACGGCCGGTCAATTGTAACGACGTGTGTACCGTACGAATTATTAACAACTCCCTATCCCTTCCCCATGCAAATCGTTAGCAATTTTTATACTATTTGTGTATAGAGAGAGAGAGAGAGATGGCTTCGAATAAAATAAAACGATTATTCTCCTTTCGCTTTACGGCTATTCGAGAGCCTTTGCTGTTGCTACAAATACTCCCCACGATTCTCCATCTTAAGCGTACTTTTCCCAGTACGTTATACCCCATGTCTTCCACGATTTCGTCCTTCCAACGCTTCTCAATCTGCCTCTTGGCCATCATTTTGAATCCAGTTATAATTGTTGCCTTTATTCTTTCTGCGTTTTCCCTTCACGTTGCATGTCCATACCGTCATTTAATTTTTTGGCTTTTTATATATATAATATAGTTTGTAAACCATCCAGGCGCGTATCCAGGACATTTCTATGGGGGAGGAGGGAGTTTAACAAATTTAAATTTAAATATTAGTAGACAGTCACTCTTGCATGCGTGTGTGTGTAACGTGTTTATAATAACTTTTCAAGTGGAAATCCTAATAATATAGAAACGTATAAGAAAAATCTGTGTTTCATATACCTAAAAGTGCATAAACTATTAGACTATTCGACTTATCTCAGGTCCATAGTGGAGGGTGGGGGTTCTGACTCCCAAAATCCTTCCATGGATACGCCACTGAATCCATCCGTTTCTTCTCTTAGTTCTTTATTCTCAATTTGTCTCTGTTTCTATCAAAGATATTTTCCTCAACACCTTGCAGTTCTCGAAACGTAATATCAAATTTTGTTCCGCATTCTCTTTGCACATTTTCACAGCCATGATAACGGCACTTTCATCACTGTTGCGTAAAGTCTCATACGTTTTGTTCGCTTCGAGAATAATACTTCGATGTAAAATATTTTAGCAGGGCATAATATTGCTTTTTCTTGTTTCCTATTATTGATTTCTATACGTTTCAAAATAAAACGGCAGAATCCCGTAAGACATGTGTCGGTGGAACCCCGGCGCTCTAAAAATTTCTAATTGCGGGGCATTGCGTGATACGCGCAGTACCGCACGTTTCAGCACATATTATATTTGCAAGTGCGCTAACGAAATGATTTACTACAGGCAGCGGATAACGTTCAACGGTGCTGCTAACTGCGCGTTCGTTATTATATCTCTGAGGCGGCGCGGCGACGAGTTTCGTTCCGGGGTTTCTTATAAACGCGCAGTGTGTGTGTGTGTGTGTGTGTGTGTGCACGCCGTAGACAGCGAGATGAGCGGAGTAATAATTTATTTTTCAACGCTGCGCACATGGTCGTAACTCACGGTAATAAGGGATCCCCGGCAATAAGCGCAAACGGCTACGACGAAAAAATATATATAGAAGTTCTCTCTCTACATATATACACGTATAGAATCGCGCTTATATATTATTATTAGGGCCCGGATTTATACGTTTTATAAAACCCTTAGAAATATGCGTTGTAAATTATGCATTTTGTAGAAATATACCCTTATAAAAAAAAAAAAACAAATGTACGAAAAGAAAATTCGATTTCAAAAAAAAAATGTTCTTTTATTGTTATTTTATGTGTTAAAAATGTCATTGAATTGAATGTTTAGCTAGGACAGCGTTTCTTAAACTGTGTTCCGCGGAACCCACTTCAGGGTTCCGCGAAGCTTAAGTAATTTTTTTCAAAATTTTCAAGAAAATTACTTAAAAAAAAAAGCTTCCAATAATTAAATGCTTTTCGGAAGAGGAAGGGGTCGAAATAAATGAGGTTTTCATTGTGGAAATTATTCAGCACCTCACGGATTGAGTGAAGGATTCAACCAGTATTTTCCAAATGAACAACAGGTGAAATATAAAAATGAATTGTGGATTGAAAATCCATTTATTGTCAATACACGACCTCCAGCCATGTCAGCAAAAGAATATGAAACCTTTATTGAATTGACATCTGATTGCATCGCTGCAAGAAAAATTTAAATCAATGCCATTTGCAAAATTTTGGTGCAGTTCAAAAGATGAATATCCTCAATTGTCACAAAAGGCCGTGTTGGCACTTTTACCATTTGCAACCACTTATATGTGTGAAACAGGGTTCTCCACCTATGTATCGACAAAAACAAAATACCGCAACAGACTTGATGCCGAACCTAATATGTTAATACAACTTTCATCAATAAAGCCCAATATTAAGAATATTTGTAATAATAAAAAGCAATTTCACGCATCTCATTAAGTAATTATTATTAAAGTAATATTATATACAATTATTATTTTTTTAACATATTTTTAATTAAATACCTTTAACACAATATAAGTATATGAAATAATTATATTTTTTTTTGCAAATAATCCTAAAAAAAGCTTAAAAGCTAAAAAACAAAGTAGGGGTTCCACGATAAAAGTGGACGTCAAAAAGGGTTCCACGGATAAAAAAGTTTAAGAAACGCTGAGCTAGGAAAACATCATCTATAAGACGTTATACGAAACGCAAAAGTCATCAACATCCGCGGTCCTTATTATCGATGACGTATCCTCCCCGGTGTAGCGCGCAGATATATACTTTGAAAACTATTGCGAAGCTGCTGCGCGGGAAGGAGCGCTACGAAAACCCTATTATTTATGTACGTTTAAAAATACAAACTATTCGCTATCGTCGCAAGGAGAGGACGGCTCGGTAAAAAAAATGATTAAAACGAGAAATATGTGACTGCGCAGGCTTCCGTTACGCCACGCTAAACTCGGCGCAGGCGGCGCCCGACTCCTCGTGGGTTCGAATGTGTCAAAAACTGTCGAGACGCGTACACTATTCAGTTGTAATAAAAAAAAATCACGAGCTCATACGTGCGTATAAATCCGGCCATTCGACGATATTGCTGTGGAGAAAAAAAATCGCGTTTTCTCCATACGGTTCACGGATTTAAAAAAAAATTAATAAATCGGCGTGAGAGAATTACCGAAGTCGTTATAATATAAGGTCAGTCCGTCGGAATTTTGATTTAACCCTAACAATACGTTTTATACCTCAGTGAGTTTATGCGTATTATATACAGAAGAATTTGCGAAAAATAAAAGGACAGTAATTACGACAAAACTAAAGGGGCAATCGTCGAGAGAAAAATAATTTAATTTTTTTTTTTTTTATACATACAAGAAATACGCGAAAATATCAATACGAATCGATTGTTTTTTTAGCGCTCACCCAATTATTATTTTACGTGCAGTACACATAGTTAATTTACCGACAACACATTATGCGAGCACTATATAACAGTCTCGAGCTCTGATTATTATTATACTGCACGTCATAATAATATACGTGTACACAGGATGTAAATCGCCTAAAATATTAGCAGTTTTAATACGCGCGTTTATACACTGCATTTACATATGTATTGCGTGTTATTGTCGGTTATACAGTTAATTCGTGTGTGTGTGTGTGTGTGTGTGTGTGTGTGGTCTGTCTGTCTATGCGAACGAGCGTGTGTTTTTTTTTTTACTCGTCTAATAATTAGTTTATTAGTTTTCGAGAGACTCGGTTTTTTAGCCAAACGCGCATTCCAAAAAAAAAAATAAATAAATAAATAATAAAAAATATTTCACATTTAGTTTTTCATAATACGTTTCGAATTCCCGTTTCTCAAACGCGTTATAACGTGCAAAGCAGTATATAATAATAATAATAATAATAATAATAATAATAATAATAATAATAATAATAATAATAATAATAATAATAATAATAATAATAATAATAATAATAATAATAATAATAATAATAATAATAATAATAATAATAATAATAATAATAATAATAATAATAATAATAATAATAATAATAATAATAATAATAATAATAATAATAATAATAATAATAATAATAATAATAATAATAATAATAATAATAATAATAATAATAATAATAATAATAATAATAATAATAATAATAATAATAATAATAATAATAATAATAATAATAATAATAATAATAATAATAATAATAATAATAATAATAATGCGAGAGCGCACGCTGTGATCTGATAATGCAACGATTCGCTTAAAAAAAAAAAAATGTTATATAATATATTGGCGCTAATAATTATTATTCTTTTGTCGCTCACGTCTCCTATTGGAAAACTATTTCGTTCGAAAAAAAAAAAAATTTAATTATATTATTATTATTATTAGGTTTCAAACGTTTGCGGGCGTTTAGTTTATACGAAAATACGTATTCGACACACACAAATATTATAAATTATTTATAATATAATTACGTCAGAAATGTTTTAATACGCGTATTTATATTCTCTCTATTATATGTACGAACGCGCGCGCTATAATATCGTAAACATTTATGGCGGACCGTATTAAAAAAAAAAAAAAGGAGTATTCGTAAATAATTCAATAGATCCGAAAACGACAAAACGTAATATATTATTTATTCGAACGTTATAGTAGTATAACGTGTCGTTCCTGCTGCAGCTACTATATATACAGACAGTTTTGTTCGTGTACATATATATATATATATAGGACGTTTTTCCGGATAATTTCGTAAAAAAATTAGTTGTAAAATTCTTTTTTACTCCTTTTCTCGCTGCGGCGTTTATATATATATATATATATATATATAACGTATTTAAACAGAATATTTAACGTATATACAATTATAGTTTACGAGCAATTATTTTAATTCGTATACAGAGTACATAATATATATATAGAGTACGTGTAGTGCACAGTCGGGTTATAAGAGACGATTATACGACGACGACGGTGCGGTTAGGTATAAAAAAAAAAAAAATAAAAATAAAAAACGACGTTAAAATATGCACTTATCACGGATGACATGATGTTTTTTTTTTCTCTCGTCCGCATATATGCGTGACCAAACGCAATTTAACGTGTTCATATTATATATTATACCGCACGGCACAGACGAAATTAATTTTCGACTTTGCAGCGTTAAAACGTGTATTTATATACGAATATAATACGTAATATACGTTTCAATTTTTTGAAACGGTAGCAGTACAATAATTTTGCGATTAATAAAAATTCGTTTAAACGACGGCGAATGTCGCCCGCGGGCGCGTACAACCAGGACTTTATTATTTTATTTTCATTTTTTTGGGAAAGGGGGGTCTATTTAAAAAAAAAATGTTACGAATTCGATTTGTTTGACTGGGTATCGAATAATAGCGTTCAATCGATAATCGAACATTTAATCGAATATTTTTTATTCGGCACCAAAACGTTTCGATCGAAAAATTATCGACAAGTCTCACAAACATAAGTATAATATTATTTATTTACAACATATTATTATATTAAAAAAAAAAAAAAAAATGTTGGATTATTAGTAGGTATATAATATTAATATAAAAGCGAAAAAAAAAAAGTCGTTTTATTCGCTTTTATAATACACAAGAAACGCTGTTCTTTTCGGGACGTTATGAAATATTAAATACTCGAATATACACAATATTAATATATATATATATAGCCAAAAGTATTATGTAAAATAAAGAAATCGCGTTGTGTTAAAATTTTAGTTTTTCGGTTTTATTTAATTTTAGTTTAGCCGCTGTTTCGACAAAAAAAAAAACTCATCCGCACGGATATCTAGTGAGAAATTTAGACGAATATACAACGAAAATATAGTTTTTTATTTCTTTCGCGCGCGCATTATTTTACAATTTTTCGTTATTACCAAATAAATTGCCTAAAGAAAAATATACCTTGTAAATTTTAAATTTTCAAAAAAAAAAATTTGATTATTTTGTGGTAAAGCGAAATTCGTTCGTTTCATCAACGGGCTGCTGCGGGGCATTTATTTACACGCGAGACATTTCCACGATGATAACGTCCAAAAAACTATTATTATTATTATTTTTTTTTTATTTAACAAGTGAACGTTGCGACGTTATACTATCGTGTTACCTAATTACAGTAATAGTGAAAGTTGTAGTCGTCGTTAATTATACTTATTTAATTATAAAACATTACGTGTATTTATTGTGTTTGTTAAATTATTTCCGGTTTCGGTTGGTCGTGGTACGCGCGAGAACGTCATATGATAACAATATTATATTATATTGTCGTATATTTTTAATTTTTTTTCCCCTCTCCGTCATACCAAAGAAGCTCAATTGCTTTTTTACGTTTTTTACTGTCCAGTACGTTTATTCGCTAGTCCCGGGATTTCGAGACGAGTTAAAAATTCAAGTTAACTGCAGTCGTTATATTCGCTTTATTGATCTACATATTTTTACTCGATCGTAACGAGTTAAAACTCACAAGCGCGCGTTACCTTAGAAAAGTCTCGAATAAAATCGAATTTTCCGAAAATTTTTCTCACGTCGTGTTATGTCTTTTGCCGCGCCAAAAGCGTTTTTTTTTCCCTCGCCGATAATAATTTAACGTTATGAGCATTTTTTTTTTAAATAAACAAAGTTACGTTTTATCAAAGTATCGTTTGACTTGGCCGAGTTAATTTTTTCCACACGTGTGTGTCTTATGAAAATTTGTCCGACACCGAGAATGCAGTTACCACGATGACGTCATAAACGAAACCGTTGCTATAATACGCGACGGTTTTAACGAAATTAATTAAAAATTTCAATTTTTAAATTAAAATTAATATTAATAGTAACTTATTAATTATTATTTTAAATTATTAAATATTTAAAATAATTATTAATTTTAAATTAATATTGTTAAAATTTAAATTCAAAATCAATTAAAATTTTTAAAATTAAAAGTCGTCTATAGGTTATTATTAGTACCGCTCGTACCCGATCAACGATAACTGCGCTAAATCGATCGACATTCCTATGCCATTTGTCATATGTCATTTTTCCTATGTCGACTAAATTCAGCATGGTCACAAGACCAGGGGCGTATTTAGAAATTTTTTTTTGGGGGGCTGAGGCATTGAGTAAATATCATTGTTGAATTATTTCTAAGTTCTAATCCGAGACTAAATCTTAAAAACAGGACAAATTACCGAATTCTCAACGTTTTAAAATTATGGAATTTATTAAAAATATTACATCCTATATGCCATAAGGCATAGGAATTAGTAAAGAAAGTTCCTGAAATTTCGGGGGGGCTGGAGCCCCATCAGCCCCTCCTCCATAAATACGCCCCTGCACAAGACATATCCATATATATATACCGATGTATTTATACATCCAGTGTAGATATACATTTAATTTTTCCTTTAAAAATTATCTATCGACTCCTCGGAGTAGTTTAAAGTAGAAAAAAAAAAAAAATGAATTCGTCCAGACTTTGCCGCAAACGAAAATATAACATGTATGTACAGTGGAATTTTGAAAAACGAATCGCGGATGCTGCGGCGGGCGTGATGCGCGCTGTTGTTGTAATAATAATTTGTCGCGGCGGCGGAACGTCGAGACGCGTCGCGCGCGTTTCAGAGCCAAATAATAATTATCATATCGGACAGCCATATGCGCGTTATACAGCGGTTAATTAACCCCGAAACACTAAACAGATTTGAATAGTAATAATTTGTCGCGCATAACATTTATTTATAAAACAGCTACGGGCGTCCGTCGTTTCAGTCCGTATATTAATATTGTGATTTGCATGCGTGCAGCTGAAGAGTTGTTCGCGCGGCGGCGGCGGCGCATAGTTTTTTTTGTACGGTATTTTACCCGATAAAGAATTTCGCTATATTTGTACGCGAAATCTGCCCAGTGTCGCGTCTGTGGCAGTAGGGCAGTGGCGTATAGATACGTTTTTTTCTTTCTGGGCGCGGGTAGGGGATTTCGATGGTAACTTTTTCGAAATAAAATTATTTCAATATATATATATATATCAAGCAATTTTTAATACGGAAAAAAATGCCGTGATTACCGGAAAAAAAGTTCAACTCGCCGCGATCGTTATGTATAAGGGCTTACGTCTAAAATTTCTTTCATTTGTATACGGTTTTCATGAAAAGTAGATTTTTTTTCAAGAGATATATAACACGCACTTGACTCGGTATTTAGGGGAAAACTATCCGAATTTTCTTGTACACAATATTTTGTCGCGTTTTCCACAGTCGAATTAGAACAATAAAAATTCAATATTTCGTATCGATTATATTTACACTTACATATTCGCACAGCGTTGCTACGCACAAGATTCTGATATAATTATACCGTATATTATAATATGCACCGAAATTTACTATATTATTTTTACGATTAACGTTTCACACAATTTCAACATCTTAAATAGCAAGAAGAATTCATTTCTTTTTTTGTGGTTTAACTTTCTTTCTTCTGGGTTAATCGGCCGCTAGGACCATCCCGTCTCACAACCAATTCTCCATCCATCTCTATTCATCGCCAAATCCTTCCAGTTTGCTCCGCCTCCTAAGTCCTCTACATCTCTCTTAACTATATCTTCCCATCTCAATTTTGGTCTTCCCAAGGGCCTTTTTCCTAATGGATTCTGTTCCAGCACCATTCTTAGTAGAGAGTTCTGACTCCGCATTGCGTGTCCTGCCCATCGCAACCTTCTTTTCTCGATCGTCTCTACTATGTTACTTTCATTATAAATTTCTTGTAGTTCTCTATTTTTCCTTCTTCTCCACACTCCTATGATGTCATCTTTTATTGGACCGAAGATCTTCCGTAATATTTTCCTTTCAAGTATTAAAAACTTATTTTCATCTAATTTCCTTAGTGCCCAGGTTTCCTATATTATAGGAAATAATATTCCTATATTAATTCCTATATTATATGTATTATATTTATATTATAATATGCACCGAAATTTACTATATTATTTTTACAGTTAACGTTTCACACAATTTCAACATCTTAAATAGCAAGAAGAATTCATTTCTTTTTTTGTGGTTTAAGGGGGGCGGAACGCCACTGGTGTAGGGCGTTATAATATAGACACATACTCGAAGAATTTCAAAGAAATAAAACACGCATTTTTATAAATTTATTACGATTAGTTCATTAAATGGACACCGTCCGCATTTGAAAAATACAACGGCCTTAAAGTAAACGGCCGTTCATTACGGCTGATATAACGATATTATAATAAGGCTTCTGCAACCTTAAGTCCGAGTCGGCGGTGCGCGTGGCGGTAGCAGTCTCTGCACGGAGACGAGAAACTCGCGGTTGAGTAGTTGCGACAATCTCATCCGCGTCCACCCGTTGTGCGCAGGAATACGCCGGCATTACCAGAGCCCGGGATCGTGTCAAAAGTACAATAGTGGATGTTTATAGTATAGAGCCCGGGATCGTGTCAAAAGTACAATAGTGGATGTTATAGTACAGAATCTTCGCACAGCCGAGTTAGGTTAGTGTAGTCGGTGGAGACGTTTGATATCATTTCCGTCTGTCCGCAATAATATTATTACCGCGCGCTCTTATACGGATTTCGCGCATGATCTTCGTGCAGATCATATCCATATCCTTTCGATTTCGAGTACTGTTCTTTCCCCGCGATCGAGCCCGACGTTCCGGGTTCAGTTAATCCGAAAGATCCGATTCGCTCGTTCAACGTCTCTATACAGTGCCAATCGGTCCCGACGTCCACGTTCTGTCCCGGAAGATACGTTAGTGTCGGTCTTTCGGGAAACCGTCCCCTCATAGCACAGGGAGTTCTGTGGTAAACCCCCAAAACTCCCAAAAGGAGTCCTGGGAGTTTCTTCATAAGCTCCTTATGTCCACGGTTTAATCCTCTCTTTAGGAGTGATTCAGGAATTTGAACTAAAATCAGATAGTTAGGAATCCTGACATCGCTTTATAGGGGACTCTTAATATAGAATTATTTTAAAAGTTCTGAATATACTTCTTAGGACTCCTAAATTGGGATTCCTATACAGGAGACTGCTGGGACACTCCTGGTTTATTCCTGGGACTCCCTGTGCTACGAGGGTCATAGCGTCTGTATACGGATACACTATCGGGGCGCCGACGAAATTTTTGTTAAATATTTTAGTGCGTCCGTCCGGTCGCGTAGTACCTACCTACACTATACGGCAGTGGCGCATCCAGGATTTTTTCAAGGGGGGGAAAAAACTACATTATGAAAAACATAACTTTTAACAGATAACAGTGTCGTTGCCAGTCCGTATTATCTTAGTTCATGGTTGTTGACAACCGGTGTTATCTATATCGTATTCGAAATGTTGACAGAAAAATACGAAAGTTGTATCAGAATTTGGATTTTCATCGATAAATTTAATACTATTACACTAGCCAAGGGGGGGTCCGGACCCGGAGTCCACCCCCTTGGGTGCGCCACTGCTATACAGTCGCGTGCAATAGTATTCGATAAAGAAAAGAGTGAAAAACACACAGTCGCCGTTTTGCGTAGGTACCCAACACGAGACCCATTGAATCGTCCGGATCAGACCGCACACACACACGTCATATTATTATTATTATTATTGTTGTTGTTGCTCGCCTGTATTATATTGTACAGTGTAGTAGTCGAATTAATTACGTCTCGACCGCAAGTACTTATGTGTGTGTGTGTGTGTGTGTGTGTACACATATTATTATAATAATATATAGGAAACATCGAACAGATGTGCTCCGCGAACCGTAACATATTTTTAATTGTTCTACCGGTAACACTGCGTGA
Organism: Slavum lentiscoides; assembly: GCA_032441835.1. Lineage (NCBI taxonomy): Eukaryota > Metazoa > Arthropoda > Insecta > Hemiptera > Aphididae > Slavum > Slavum lentiscoides. The sequence continues at coordinate 4,180,944 of CM063709.1, forward strand.
CACGCACTTCCGGCACGGCTCCGCCGCCGCCGCCGCCGCTGCAGCGACCAAGTCCCCACTGATTTTCGTTAATTAATTTCCCCGTAAATTTACACGTACGCGCGCGCGCGCGTGTGTGTGTAACAATGATTATACCCACAAAAAAAAAAATAAAAGAATAAAAAAAATATTATATCCGTTACCCCACAAAACGTTTTCGATCAATTCGAATGAAAAAAAAAAAAAAATTAAAAACACATATCATCGCGCATCACGTACAACAAACACGGCACGATCAATATCGATACGTTTACCTGCTGCATTACTCGGGTAATGAGTCCTCCTCATGACGATTCCTCACTAGTCCCCGGAGGATGACGGGCGACGTTTTTCTGTTTTTGTGTCGTTTTGAAAAATTCTTACCCTTACAGTGTTACTCAAAAGCGTTAAACGCGCAGCGCTCGATAATCAGCAGCTGACTATATAAAGCGTTCTATACAGGAACAGTTATAATATTAAGAGCTCCCTTCCTGCCGGAAGAAATTGTGTGTTTTTTCGCGTCGAAAGGAGTAACGAGTTTCTTCGACCGCCAAAAACGAAACGAAATAAACAAAACCCGTATATATAATATAATCTGCAAATCCCGCTAACACTGTATGTTTCGGGCTTGTGGAATTGAAATATTGCGCCGCATCATCCCTAATCCGCAGCACTATCCTTTCTCGTCACTTATCCGGATCTCGGTAAACGCTTGTCCTCGCGTCATAACGATTCGGAAAAAAAAAATCAGTAAATCCACAGCCACTGAGCGTTATAAACAATTTCACTTTAGTACATTTTAAAGCGTCTTTATATATGGTTATTGTATATTGTCTTCTTCGGTAATATCCGTGTGGATCTCGGTCGTGTCTCTCGGACTCCTATATTGTGTTCTATGACGTGTCCGAAGAAGACTGCGACGATAACAATATTTCAATCCGTATACGAAAGCTTTAACGAATATTCATAAACTTACGCGGTACGCTTCGAGTATATATCTGCGCGCGCGTAGACATTTTAAATCAATCGATAATATTGAAATATAGTGTAGAAAAAAAAAGAAAGAGAAATCTCGCATGGCAGGCAGCTTCCCTGTCCCGTTTATATCTGTTGCTAACACGTTAATTAAACGTAAATTATGTACGTAGGTATATAGTGACTTTTTACATTTTTCAAAAGACGTTATCGTTGCTATACTAACACGAGTATATAATATGACTCCGGACGCAGTGCCGTAAATAGGATTTTTATATGGGGGGGGGTTCAGTGCTATAGATAGAAATTTAATATGGCCTATGTGAGGTCATCATTAGTTATAATATTGAGGTAAACATCAAGAAAGTGTGAATGAGATTTATATTATTTTTATACACTATAATTAATTTATAACGATATATCAATTTTTCTCGGTTTCTTATAGATAATTCATCCAGTATCCGATGTTCAAGGGGGGGGGTTTGAACCCCCTAACCCCCCCCCCCGTGTCTACGGCCCTGTCCGGACGAGTTATACAGCAGTACTATACTTATGCTGTGTACACTTGTACCGATAATATATTATACGAGTATTTTATGCGGATACACGTCGTATTCACCATGAAATGCTTTTCAATACGTTTTAAACTATACATAGAGAGGAGGACATGCGTGCAACCGCGAGAAGAAGACTTGGCTGGCATACACACGTATGATATCGTTTCTCCCTATTTTGTCGTCACAGTAAAAAAAAGAAAAGAAAAAAACTCACGGTAATCGTTAATAAACCGTAACGAATTAACAGTTTGTCCGTTTAGCCTCAGGGCAAAAATTATGTTTTTCAGTATACATATTATATTATATTATACATATTTTATTTTGAATTTCTAACCGCGCTATATTCTATAAATTATAATAATAACAGCGTGTAACGATAAAACGCGTGGTACGCGTCGACCGCGTAATTTCACGCGAATGGCATGAAAAAAAAAATACAAAATTTTTTTAAAAAAACGAATACGTATACGAAAACGACGACATCGTAAATATATCGGAGATTCGTTAAATTTTGTAGAGTTTAAAAGTATTTATAAATATATTGTACGGGAGATCTGACAAACGCAATAACTGCATTAATTGTTATGCATTTAATATAATATTTTTACTTTTTTTTGTATACGATTAATCTTAAGAATTTATTAAAAAAAAATATATATATATAGTGCAGGTTGTATTCGTTGATTTTCTACAATTTTTAAATTTCATATTTTATTGGTCACCCGCGAGTTCTTAGCTCGTCGTGCACCTGCTGTATAATATAACGGAAGAGAAATTGACGTTTTCATATACAATCAAAAATCAGCGAATTTCTAACATCAAATAAAAAAAAAGGAAAAAAAAGCTTTCATAAAATTTCGGGAAATAAAATTTAAATTTTCAGTTGTAAAAAAAAAAAAAAAAATCCAAAATACAATAATATTTTACCCGCCGGATTTTCTATATAATGTTAATAATTTCAAATAAACGTAAAAACAATATCGATTATAGGCCAGGGCTTGTTTTAAAGTTTTTTTTTCCTATAGAAGTGCGTATCACTTAGAATCCTCTACTCCGTTGACTTCTCCCCTTCGTTCCTTCACCGTACCACCTCTTCCTGTAATACCCCTCTCCTCTCTTAACTTATCCATGCCACCAAATTTTATCTCAGTGGCGTAGCGAGGATTTTTATTTGAGGCTGATGATTAATTAATTAATATATGTATATAGACGCGGTACGTACAAAAAAATTGATTATTTATTCATTGGGGGGATGGGAGGGGGGCTGTAGCTCCATCAGCCCCCTTGGCTATACGCCACTGCTTTATCTTCTTATCATATTCTCCCCTCCGTTTGCCCGTCCCCCAAACAGAGCGATAGTATTAGTGATTTAGATTGAGATGTTTAAATGAAAAAAAATGTGTTATCAAATTTAAAAACAAAAAAAAATTCAAATGTAACATTGCACTCGTATTCTCGATCGAAACAATGAAATATGTTACAATAATTGACAGTTATTGTACAAGTACGGAAACCTTTTAAAACTTCGTTAAAATTTACGACTTTTCTTAAATATTAGAGCTACGCGTTTTCCTGCATACTCATAGAATCACGCAGAACGTGTTAAAACGAGCACTGGACTACACCTTAAACCTAATGTTGCAGAACAACAAGAGTTTGTTGTTGTCGGATTGCCAGCTATAGCCCGTGATTGGTACACCCTGTACATATATATATCAGCCCGCAGTAATCTGCTACGCGCTATATAATATATTATAATATACGATATTTTATAATTTGCTAACTATATATGTATATACGCATATTATAATATTATTATACACACGCGAACGTTTTTCACTGTTTCTACACCGCGAATACGTTATTATTACGTACAGAGACAGTATATACGTATGTATATACCCGCGAAACGATCTACACAATATCATTATTATAATGTGTAACAGAGCTGGTGGTATTACGCGCGGTGGCGTGGCGCGGCCAGCAGTAGCAGCTGTGTAGCTCCGAACGGCGTCGCGCTCGGCCGTTTATAATATAAAATTTGTATAAAATATTATGATCTATTACACGCGGATACGCGAACGCTTTCATAAATTATGTTAATATATTATTATCGCCGTGGAAAAAAGAAATACAGAAAATGAAATAAAAAATTCCGCTAAAAACATTATAGCCGCACGCGGTATTTTCGTCACAGTCGACTTCCGCCGCCGCCTCCGACTGCTGTATGTGGAATATTTATATTTTGAATTTTTTTTTTTTTGATCTCCTGCAGGATATAGAAGTAAAAAATTGTTTATCGTCGATTTCCCGCAGCGAGACTCGATTATAATACAGTTTATCGCAAAAACGTTTTTTTTTTTACTACACTATAATATTGGACAAAAAAATGTATACGAATATATATTATATTAAACGGCAATTTTTTTTTTTTATAAATACTCGACGAATTTTCCAAAAAAAAAAACACTAGGTTTTTGTAAATTATTTTGTGTGTATATCGAGACGGGGGAAAAAAGAGAATGTACGTAAATCGCATAAGTAACGACGAATCGTTTTTTATTTACATGAAAAAAAAAATTAAATTTTAAACTATTTTAATAATCGTCGTCGACGGTATGATAAGACGCGTCGAGTTATATACGCGCACATCTTTGATATATAGTCAAATAGGAGAGGAAAAAAAAAACCTATAATAATATACCCATTTTTATTCGTCCCTCATAAATTTGAGTAGTCGTCAACGATTCATCTGTTCATATTACATCCGATATATGTGTGACTTTTACGCAGTGACATAAAATATTACCACTCACAACTCGTAACATAACAATGTTCGATGAAAAAAAAATCGTTATTTGATACGTATAGTAGTTGTCACTTGTCTATGCGTATACGATATAATAAAACATTACACGGTTCCTTAAAAAAAAAAAAAAATAAATACATTTTGTCGTTTGTCAGTAGTTGCACGTGTATTATAAAGAAATAACGTGATATTGTAGCAGCGGATTGGAAACACACACACAAAAAAAAAACATTCGTTTTTAGAAAACAAAACGATAGCGAGGCTATTTTATGTATATAGTGGCAAAATTAAAAGCAATTCTTTTTTTTCTCGAAGTCTCATTAAGACGATTTTTAAGCGGACTGCGGGAAATGAAGGGAAAATTCATATAAACAATTTTTTTTTTTTAAATTTCATATCGTCATATGCTCTCTGAAAATAAAAAGTATGTAACTATATACATATAAGAAAAATTCATTTAGGTTCAATCTAAATAAAATCTATTAAAAAAATTTTCTAGACAAAAAATTTCATTTTTCGCGCAAAATATATACGAAAATAATACGTATTTTTACTTGTTATAATTGATATTTAATCACTTGTGTGTTACGAGTTATTTTTTTCAAATAACCACCTAAATTTTCCATATATACGTATATATATAGAAAATATTCAAAATAAAAAAGTATTATTGTTAGAACCTATGAAGTATATAAATAATATATTTAAGAGTACGTTATATAGATACGGAAAACTATATACATTAAAAATACACGTAAAAAACTGGTAACCGGCTAAAATAGCGAGTGTAAAAAAGACGAATTAAAAAAGGCGAAAATTAAAATAGCTAAAAAAAAAAAGCGAAAATACTGTAAAAAAGTAAAACACAGTAATTTAATAAACGTTTTTGCTGTAGTAAAAAAATATATGTTTGTATATTATATATATATATATAAATGCGTATGTTAAATTAATTAATTATATATATATATATATATAAACTAAACTATTAGTTATATGAACAGAATCACTGTTTAGTGATAAGTTATAATACACGACGAAGTTTTTAACATATTAGCTCTGTTGCTTGAATTATTAGTTTTAAGTATTGAGGACGAAATCATCTTTGAACACGAAGAGATTTTTTCTTACGTGCTGTTGTTCGCTATATTATACTGTTTTCCTTTTCTATAAATGTTGATTTTTCTTTTTTAAATTTCTTCCATGCATTTCCAAATAGTAAGAAATTTGAAAAAAATACGCGCCTCTTAAGGACATCCTCTGCGTGCCATCCTCCGGATCACCATGATTGATCGTTGTTGAAAGATTGTTTGTTGCAGAATGCTGACAGTCCCACGTAGGTATCGATCGGAAATCTCGGTTGTCGGCAAATTTTTCTTCTACCCGCGGTAAGTTCTGCTGTTTAATTTGCCGAATGTTTTCTACTGTTTTCTCCTCCTAATCATCCAATTAATATACATTGTACATATATATATATACAATAAAATAGGAAAAAAGGAAAACAAAGAATGAAAAATAAATAAAAGAACGATAAGTTTATGTGAAAGAAATAGAAATAAAATGTATACAAACTATAAATTAATGCTCGTAAATAATATATATATATATATATAACCAAGCCAAAGGGTATTTTGAAAAATAAAGAAATATAATATGTAGAATATAGATGAGTTGTTGTATTGAATTTGTTTACTTATTATATCGGTTTCGGCAAAGTCATCATCAGGTATTAAGCGAAAAATACAACAGAATAAAAAATAAAAACGAACAAATTGCATAGAGAAATTATGTGTATTACAATGAAAAGACACAGAGTTTAAAAGAATATATACAAGTAAAACAAATCAATAAGACTTTTCATAATAATAACCTTTGGCTCGATCTTGTATATTCACATATCTCTATATACGTAAATAATTGTCAGCCCGTAGTTTGGTTTGCAGCCATCTTTCACTCTATTATCCGCTTTCCTTTTCATTCGTATACGCGTATGAGATTAGAATACGCTTACTCGGTATTTTATTATGTTTGTCGGATTTGTTCTCGAGACGTGGTGTTCCCCTGTGATTCAACTCTTTCACGCACTCTTCTACAATCGCTTTTCACAATCCTCCGTGTCGAATATTATGTGGCCGTATCCACTCATTTCGCCGTCTTTTATAACTGAAATCTTCGATAACAGCCGCCTTCTTTCTGATATTCTCATCTCCAATACTTCGCGTTACACGCGGTTACTCCGTCCATCCCGTTTATCTTCGACATAACACCACAATTCATACGCTTTCGATCTTCTACATCCTGTACTGCAGCTGTTGTTGTCCGGGTTTCGCGTCCATTTAACGCTACATACACTTTACAGGCATACATATACATATAGTCTTTCTGATTTTTCGGGCAAAACGCTTTTTGTATACACTTTTCTTATTGTCGAAGGATGTATTGGCTCGGCAAATTATCGTTTGTCTCCTGTTCCTTCGGTCATTACTAATCACACTATCTACCCGGCAGAGGTAAATCTACTCATTTACTCCGTTGGCCATTGCTTGTTTTCTCGCTGGGTTTCATTTTCATTCCGCATTTCGTTATTCGGATCGTAATACGCATGCGTGCAGAAACGTATACGCGACGTACGCGTTGAAATTATATACGGAAAAATTTCGTTATTTTCCCGCGTAATTTCAATACGATTTTTTTTCTTTTTACAAAATTTCGAAAACGATACAATAGCCGCGGCAGAGCTGAAACGTGCTACGGGTACCTCCTACTTGCAGTATACAATATAATATAGCGCACTATTGCTGCATGCGCTGCACCCGGCTACGGAAGACATACGCTTTCCGTCTCGTCTCGTATAACCTTCGACGTGAAAAATCTCGTGTTTACCCGGAGTTAACGGAGGTGAAAAATATGTGCTCATATATGACATTAGTCTCGGTTGTTTTACGAGATGTGTCTATTGTTAACTAGATTAGTCCGGGGGAGCTACTCTACTAATAGCAACGTATATATATATATATATATATATATATATATATATGTACCGTGTATAATACGCATATATTCCGCGCCTATAAGTCCACGCTGTACGCCGTAAGTATATATATATATTATTATTATTATTATTATTATATATATATAATGGTAGTCGGGTGTTGTAGCGTGGCGCGGTTAGGTATATAATATAATATATTATATTCCATCGATTTCACGGTGATGTCCATTGTTGTGTATTGACTCCGCGCCGCGCACGGTTTCTTCGGCTGCCGGGGGGGAGAGAAGGAGAAAACGTATAATATTACACATATTATAACGATAAAAATTATTGTATATAACGATAATAATAGTTTTCAAATTACTCCACGCTGTTCTATATCAAGGACGCGCGCGTTGCTATTAGTTAATTTGGATGGAAAAAAAAAAAGAACAGAATAAAACGAAAAATGATTTACCGGGTGTATTATAACGCGTTATAAATATAATATCGTCTTATTATTATTATTATTATACGCTCAGCGTGTGTGTGTGTGTGTGTAATGGCCGTGGTACAGGCGACGATACGGTGTGTGCTGTGGGGACACGTGTTAAACGTCGTCGTAGAGTATAGGCATTATTATTATTGGACAGCCGATATAACAGCAAATACGGACGGTCGTCGTCGTCGTCGTCGTCGTCGTCCTGTGTAACGCGTCTAATTAGACGTGCACTTCGTTTAGTCGAAAATCCTCGTGTCCTTTTCCTGCGCGCATTACCCTACTCCGGTCCCTGTGCCAACTATAAACAATATTATCCTGCGCCGTTTTGCAATGTATTTATACGATACTTTTAACGAGAGCCTCGGCCCCGAAACCCGCGAGTCTCGTATAATACGCAATATAAATCATTTAACATTTTTTTTTTTTCGGTCTGCATAACGTTCGCGAAACAATTAATTATCGGAAAAATATCGCGTATACCGCCGTCCCACTTTCGGTTCTCACGGGCTATTTATATCGTTAAAATAATAAGAACGACTTAACCGCGCGTTCACTATAATATGTGTATTATGGTATAATCATAGGTGTGCGCAGGAATTTTGTATGGGGTGTGCCACGAAGAAAATTGGGCCGCTTTCCCTTATATGAGCCTAAGCAAATCTAACCTAACTCTCGACCTAAAAAAAAGGATAAATTTAATGCAAAATATCAATTCATAAAAACTTATCGATTAAACGTTGTGCTTCACAACATTTAGATATACATATTTTTACAATATAGTATATACCTATATACCTATAGTGGTTAGTAACCTACATTAGAATATTAAAAATTTTACTAGAGCGCCTAATTTATTTTCTCTAATTTTTATTATTTATAGCTTAAAATTCAAACAAAGTCCCCGAACGAATGAAAGTTGTACAAAAAGCCACGGGCCACGGGGTGTGCCACGACACACCCGGCACACCCTGTGCGCACGCCTATGGGTATAATAGTACATTGTGAACGACGCAATGTGTTTACGTATACGCCATGTGTCGGCTAACACTTTTCCGACGCGTAACCAGTGCTTGAATTGGGGGGGGGGACGCGGGGGGACGGAGTCCCCTTTCTTTTTTCAAATTTTTTTAGCGTACCCCTTCTAATTTTTCATACCGGGACGCAGAGAACGGGACGGTCAAGAATAAAATTTTATTGAAATAATGAAATTTAAAAATTTTATTTATAGGGAGTAGTCGGTAGTTGTCACAATATACAAACAATATATTTCTTGAAATGACAATCGTCGATTGCCAATTTTTCTCGGTATTATTTTGTTATTATGAACAAAAAATGTAATCTACTTTATTATATATGTTGTTATTTTTATAAAATATGTTTTGTTTTATTTTCATAAGAACATTACTGTTCAACACACAGTAGTTTTCTCGTCAAAACAAAATACAAAAAATTTATGAAAAATTAACCAGTGCGAAAAAAAATATAACACTTCAAAGTTCAGTAAAAGAAAAAAGCAGACTGTATTTAACAAATTATTAATAAAATTCAATATAACAAACAATAATTGATCTTAAAAATAAAGGGAATATTAAATATAATGTTTACATAAATTCCATACAAAGTTACTGGATAATATAATTATTAATTATTATAAAATGATAAATACACCAAAAAGAAAGTAAAAAAACCTGATCCTTGAATGGATGAAACTCAATAAGCTTTTTACTGAGTTTCATCCACAAAATACAAGGGATACTCAAACGATAAAGTTTTCTTGCGCAAAACACAAATAATATTTTTTGTAAAAATAATGACGAAATATTATAATTTTGGCAATGACACAACAACAAATTTAAATATCAATACCAATAATAATAATCATAGTATTTGCTTAATTAAACAAGTAAATAAAATTAATCGTAAATTAATAAAATAATAATAATAATAATAATAATAATAAATGCTCCTTTACTATGTGGCGTAAATTTTTACAGTTAAAAAAAAAATGATGCTTATTTATTATTGTATAATGAAAAATATAGTGGGGGGTGTGGGGGGCGAAGCCCCCCACGAATTTTTAAGACATTACAATCTGCTGGAACGCACATTATTTTTGTACTTTTGCATCCCCCTTCTAATTTTTTCCCAATTCAAGCACTGCGCGTAACAACGATCTCGTCGAGCCACTCGCGAAAACGGAGTTTAAAAGTCCGCGGACTTTTTCCTCCGGGACTGCACTGCGCGCAAGAAAACCGCGATCGCTTCGGCATAGACGCCCGCGGGGAAAATCGTTCGGTCGTTTTTTTTTTTTTGTTTTCGGTCATTCATTTTGTTGATGAAAAACGATTCGCTCCCATAAATTGTTTTGGGAGGAACCACCTCTGCAGTATATTCTCGACTTCTATTCTGTCGCTTTTCAGGATCCTTATTGCGGCTGCTTCAAAAACCTTCCGCGCGATTCTCTGCAGTCTTCCCGATATATGTTATTCCTATAACGTGTCGTCTTTTGTTTTGTTGTCCTTGCAACGCTTCTCCTAGGTCTGCTCCTTGGTCTCTTTAAACCGTATGGTTTTCGCTGCAATTAATTGTCGCTTTTATTTTTTCCGCGTTTTTCCTTCGCGTCGCACGTCCATATATACACGATTCACCATTCGTCGGCTTTTTATCGCGTATAATAATAATTAGTAATCCACGGCGCCCCATTTTCCTCTTTCTTCACACACTCGGGATGTCCGCGTCTAACTTTTGTTATATGCTCTCGCGGTCGTCATGACTCGTTGCACTGAACTCAATACACGGAACGCGCATTTTGTACAATTCTCGTGTATGAAGTGTGATGGACCCCTATAGTGAGCCGCCGCGTGCATTCCGTTTCTATTTTTCTGTTTTTCTTATCAACTTCATTTTGTAAAAATAAACGATTTTGGTGTTGACACCGATACTAATTGTGTCCTGTTGTCTCAAAGACAATAATAAAACGTGATAATTCGTCATTTCGTGTCCTTCTTTCTCGAAGTAAATAATGAAACACGATAAATATCATGGAAAAAAATGATATTTAATCGTATCCTCCACGACTTTTATTCTTATAGAATGCCTCCTATATGGGAGGCCATATATTTTTATTGATATACGCGTTCCATGTATTGAGTTCAGTGATTTGTTGTTGTTGCTCACACGCGTCACCCGAATTTGTTTCACGGAAATAACGCATACGGTCCTTTTTTTTTTTTTACCATCTCATCCCCCTCTCTCTGCCCCGCCCCCTTTGAAAATTCCTAAATATGCCTCCGTTCTTATTATTATATTATTACCGCGCGCGCGGTATATAACGCATTATATATATATATATATATATAAATGTATGTACTCGTATATACGCTCAGTGCGCAGGAACGGACCGCACCGGGGACTTTATCGAACGCGAAAAGCGGAGCAAAACACGCATAAAGCCACCCCGCACATATATACATTTGGTCCGAGTGCCATCAGTCCGGTTATATTAAGCTCCGACAAAATGGCGGCGGCCGGCTAATTCAATTCCACCGTGGCCTTTCACCGTTAATTGCCGTTACACACTCTAAACAATAATATATAAACTTGTGCTTGTGTGTTTGTATATACCCACGAGATTCTCTTATCCCCGTCCCCCTGCAACACACAATTATACCGCGCCGTTTCGTTAATACACACCGCGCTCACTCAACTTGCACGAGCACACACGCGCACACAATATGTTGTTTTATACTGCAGTCCTATTTATTTCCGTTTAATCCACACAAAAACCAATAGAGCACACGCCCATGGGCATTTATTGGGAGGGGGACAAGGCGGAACATTTGCCCCCCTGGAAAAATAATATTAATTTAATAAATACCATTATTATTTAATCTCGATTCAATCGATTTTGACGAACTCGCTTTTTTACCGTTTTTACGTGATTTTTCGGTAGTTTTTTTTTTCTCCGACGCTAAAACAAAAAAGTACCTACAGTGAAATCTCCCTTAACGGACACACCTAAACAGCGGACACCTCCGCGAAAAGCTGACGTTTTTTCGGTCACGGGGAATTTTACACTATTTATCTGTAGGAAAACCTCTAAATACGGGACACCAGGGTCGTATACAATAGGGGAGGATGTGGGGGTCAGATCTCCCCCATGATCTTTTTTTTATAAGGTTCCTTATTAAGGCCCATAGGCATAATTCCGCCCATAGGCTACCACATACCTAAATCCGGTTCCTCCCATTGAAAAATCATGTATACGCCACTGCGGGACACTCTAAATAACGGACACTTATGGCTATAAATATATTTTTACTCATCATTCTAGTACACCGTCTTATTATTATTAAATCGGTTTAATGAATATATGCGTCGAGTCCTGAAACAGGCTACAGTAACCCATTTTTTTTTCAATAACCGTTAATTTTTACCTTAAAATTATTTTCATTTACCTTTAAATAATAAATACCTGTATTATAAATAATCACACTATAACAAAGTATAAATAGATAAACGCATAAAAAAAAAAAAATTTCATTATTATACATTAAATATACGTATAGTTTCAATTGATATACAAACAATCGATAATTGCAGATTTACGAAATACATTTCATTCCCAGCCGCCAACAAATTTTACTCCCTCTAAATAGCGGACAAAATTTCGGCGACCGTCGACAGTGTCCGGGGTATTTACAGGTTTCACTGTATTGAGAAAATCGAAAAATGATGTACCCACCGACTATAGATAGGTATGCTACCGGAAAACGTAGTGATACACGTGTAGTAAAGATCGGAACAGCATTCCTAATTCTGAATTTTTGGATGAACGTAGAAAAAAAAAAACCCCGCTCCGCTCAGAATCTAAAGTTCAATTTAATGATATCATAAAAAAATATTTTCATTTCGAGAGTTTCTTAAGGGGATTGAAAGCGAGTATTTTCTCTCTTTGTCTTACACACATGAAACATAGCAAAATAGACGTTTCGTACTTCCAACGTACCGATCGATCTATTGATGCGATAAGAAATTTGAAAACAGATTTGAATTCCTCGTGAATTTTACTACAAAACGACTTTCCCACTTTTTTTATTTCTTTTTTTTAAGACCTTCAAAAATGAATTATTAACAATTTTTTTTTTTAAAAATTTGTTCGGTTAATTTTTTTAAGGGTTTATAAAAAAAAAATGAAAAAGTGGGAAAGTCGTTTTGTAGTAAAATTTACGAGGAATTCAAATCTGTTTTCAAATTTCTTATCGCACCAATAGATCGATCGGTACGTTGGAAGTACGAACGTCTATTTTGCTATGTTTCATGTGTGTAAGACAAAGAGAGAAAATACCCGCTTTCAATCCCCTTAAGAAAAAAAACCTATCCGACTGTAGACTTTTTAAATTTTTTTTTTAGAACGCCGCGGCGACACTGTGAATATTTCGGAGCCGCCGTACCATTCGGATTGCGCCGGACGGCCGAGCTGGAGGAGAGTGTGTACACACCGCGCTGCTCATAGCTCGCATTGCTCATTGCGCATTAGGCGCGGAATGACCGTAAGTGTTATTATAATAACGGCCGGCCGAATTCGAGTGGAGAGAAATCACGCAGCGCTCGTCACCGTCGTCGACGACGACGACGACGACGACGACGACGTAGGAAAACAGTCGAATTAAAAAAAAAAAAAATAAATAAAAATACCTACCGCGGTTAATACCGTCCGCTCGGCGAACGGATCGATTAAAATGTCGTTAAGTGCGTGTAAAACGTGTATAAACGAAAATAATATACGTATATTGGAAGCGCGGCGTGCTGCAAGTGGGAAATGGTGCTGTGCAGGTGAATAATAATAATAATAATAATATTCCGGTACGATCCCGGGTGCTGACGGTGGTCCGTGCGCGCGGCCCGTAACAATTAATCATATTCCGGAATCGGTATTGTTTTTTTTTTGATACGCGTTAGGCGATTAAGCGTACACAGGCGCGATGATCGTGTTTTCGGCTACCGATCATCGTTTGCGCCTCGGTCGAATCCCCCGGGACGGTCATCGCATCGCGGTCCAGCCTGCACGCGATTTAGAAGGACCTTAATTTTTTTATTTTTTTGCTGACTACTACGCAGTGGTCGAAGCGAATCGAAACAATTGGAGGGACGGAAGCAGTGACACTCATTTCGTGTTTTGAAGGAGGGGCGGGGGGCAAAGTTATGAACGGTCCGTGTTATGTTGAAGAAAAAAAAAAGACTCTGTTAACGAATGGCTCTAACACCAGCCCCGTTAACCTTGACGGTGAACTATATTTTTTATGATTCTAGTGACGTATGAGTGTTAAAATTTTAGAAAACGAAATAATTCTTACAAAAAGAAAAAAACCGATTCAAAGATATTTTTCTAAAAAAAAAAAAAATTAGGCCATTACAATTACGAATCATAAAAAAAAGTAAATTTTTAAAAATCCAAAAGGCATGAATAATTTAAAACAAAATAAGTGGGGAGGGGGATGATAACTGAAAGAAGTGGAGAGATGAACATCAACAATAAAATTATGCTTAACACGCAACACATTTACCCTTATGAAAATATAAAATCTAATGATACTAAATTTAATAAAAATATGTGTAGTATACGTAATTGTTATGTGAGTATCGCTTAAACATACGCGTTACAAATAAAATTAGGTTATTCATATATAGATGACGTTTCGAAAACAAACGCAATGGATTTTATTTGATCTCATAAAATTTATCAAGATCACATTGAGATATTATTTTCATCAGCAATAACAGATCGAGAGGTGGTTTAATACACGTATTTTTTAAAAAAAATTTGTTTTAGCCTTTTGAACGTTTAAGTAAATAAACTAATTATCATTTTAGATATAACGTTAAAAACCCGTTTTTATATGGGGTTTTTTAACTAAAGGGTATTTATTTAGAGCTTAATTTTAAACGATTTTTCCACAGTTTTTTAGCACATCAAAATCCGTACTCGATAATTGACGACCGAGTTGTATCGAGTTTGTATCGTTTTCTATGTTATAAGTTATAGAGTTCTGGCCAGTTGCAATACCGTTCATTTATGCGTTGCTATAGGAGATAAGCTTACACTTAAACGCAAATGAAATATTAATAACAGTAAACGTTCTTAAAAATACGATTCAAGTCGAACAGTCAGTACGATAGCACGTATATTTGAAATAAAACGCAAAATTAACTGACAACAAATTCCGTTGTATTCTACTACATACAAGAACAGAGCTTACGATATGTCTAGCGAGTCCGATGCTGACGAGTCGTGTCTGTCAGACACGAGTACGGAAGAGAGACGGGTTTGGGCGCAGGACAGAAACGGGACGGCACACGGACGACAGCCGTGTGTTCGCCAACAGCGCACTGCTGCTGTTCCAGTCCAGTCGCAGCCGAGTTGCCGGCGCACAGGCGCACAGGCGCTGCAACAGGAACCGTTGAAGCCGCAGGAGACGAACGGTCGACTGCAGGGAACGTGCCGACCGGAACGTCAGCCGCCAAAGCACTCGGACGCCCGTAATAATAATAATTGCAGCCCGTGTCTCGCAGGTCAGCACGACCGTTGTACGAAAGAGTCGGCCAAACGTCGTCGGTCCGACGGGAACAGAGGCCGAAATTCAGACCGGAATAATACGACGGTTATTCGCGCGAAAGAAACCGGCGAGAATAAAACGGACGGAGCGTGCGAGAACAGATATAACGCGAACGGTGCTCGCGAGAAAGTTGCAGGACCCGACGGTACGTCCCGCACGAGTAGGGTGCCGGACGAGACACACGAGCAACGGGTACAAGTATTGAAGACGCTCTATCTCAGAAACCGGGCGGTTGGAGCGGAAATTAAAGCAATGTTGAGAACCGAAAAGGAACGGGTTTGCAGGGCGCAGAAGAGAAACGAGACGCCACACCGACGACAGGCGTGTGTTGGCGAACAGCGTAACAGTGCACCAGTGCCGAAGAATCCTTCTGCACACAACGCTAGTAGTGCAGCAAACGAGTCGTGCGTGACAGACACGAGAACCGAAACGGAACGGGTTTGGGCGCAGAACAGAAACGAGCCAGAAAAAGGCCGGAAAAACGGACCGTCTTGGCGGTCGGACGGCTACGATTGTACACCAGAGTACCAAACCGTTCCGGAACCAAATCAAAAGGATCGTAACAACGCGTGGGACGACGAAGGGTCGTACGTGCCAGACACGATGGTAACCGAAAAGGAACAACAAGTACGGCTACAGAACGGAAACGAGACGCCACGTCGACGACAGACGTGTGTTCGCGAACAGCGTACTGCTGCCGCTCCAGTTCAGTCGCAGCCGAGTTGCCGGCGCGGCGCACAAGCGCAAAGGGAACCGTTGAAGCCGCAGGAGGCGAACGGTCGATTGCAGCGTACGTGCCGATTGGAACGTCAGCCGCCAACGTACTCGGCCGCTGATCGCCAACGTCTCGCAGGTCAACAACAAAACCGTTATGCCGGCGAGTTCTCCGAACGCGACCGGTTCAACGGGAACAGAGGCCGCAATCCGGAGCAGAATACGACAACAGTATATGCGAGCAAACCGTGCGAGAATAAAACCAACGGAGCGTGCAAGAACAGAGATAACGTGAACCGTGCCTGCGAGAAAGCAGGACCTGATACGTCCCGTACGGGGTAGAGTGCAGGACGAGAGTAGATCCTGTGAACCCCGACCGTCGAGACCGAAGCGCACCGATCCGGCCGAAAGAATTCCGGAGAAGGGCCAGAGAAACGGACGATCTTGGCGATCGGACGGCGCAGATTTCAGACCAGAGTACCAACGGTCGACGTTCGTTCCGAAACCAAATGAACAAGATCATAGCGACGCGTGGAACGGCGGAGAGACGTCGTGCGCCTGACAAATACGTCGGTAATCGAAAGGGAACTTGTACGGCTGCATTTCGGAAACGAGACACCTCCTCGACGACAACAATACGACGACTACTACGATTCACGCAAGGCAATGGAGGATCGGAATAGAAAGTAATGTTGATATTATATTAACGAGTTACTCGTAGTAAAGCAAAATCGTTTTAAATTATTGTAATTAATCGGTAAATTATTTTGGTACAGTTGTTTCAATAACGCGTGTAACCGAAAACAAGGAGGCGTGTTGTTAAAAGACATGTCCACACTTCCATCAATGTAAACAAGATAAGTATAACCGTTTTTATTTATGATTAGGGTTATTCTCCCGGAACACGCGAGAACAGAATTTTTCTAGTCTCTTATTTAATCGTTTCTCTTCTCTCTCTCTCTCTCTCTCTCTACTGTACCATGTAGGTATCGTAACGTAATATATTCAGTGGCCGATTTAACTGGAGGGAAATGAACTACACAGACTTTCATACGACGTTATAACTTTACGACATACGTAGATATTATATACACTGGTAGCATTTTTTTTTATGTATAAGCTATTTTTTCAATTTTATTTTTTCAATCGGCATTCGTTTAGCTAGTGAATGACCTATCGGACAAAAATACAATATCTATTGGTATGGGCATTAATACATTACAATACATGTAATAAGACGGATTTTTATTGATTCTTAAAGCGGCTATATAAACACACGAGACGAAAAGCGCGAAAAATATTATCAAATTTTCGCAAAACTGTAATTATACAATAATATACAACACAGAACGCAAGTACACGACCAGTGTTTCTTTCGGGCATTTTGTTCCGGGGGAGGGGGACATTTTAGAATTTCGGGGGTGCAATTAAAGATATTTTTCTTCGCCAGCTTGTTAAAAACTTTTAAGTATAAAATTAGAATAGCTAATACAATTTTTTTTTCTTCAAGTAATCGTATTCGGCGAGTTTTCTTCATCGCATATACTGCAAGTCTACTAATTTATTTAAAAATTCGTCGGTTAAATTGTCAGGTCCCTCAATACTTATACAATGCATCAAGGTTCCTCGTAGCATCCTATTTATGGTCTTACTCAGAATTCTATTCGTTATACTGAAGGATCTTTCTACAGAGGCAGCCGTTGTTACTGCAGGAATGACTAGAAGTATTTCACACAATTTTTAGTAATTCGGTATAACCGGCCGCACGTCAACTTCTAAGATTTTTTCCAACGGACTTTCATCTGCTTTCTATGTCCCACTATATCAAGAATTGATTTAATACAACATTTAAATGATTAACGTGTACAGTTTCATCATTAAGCATCGGAAAATAGCCATAAAACTTTTTACTACTTACACTACTCTACCTAGGTACTCATGTTATAATGAATTCTCGTTCAATAATTAGAAAACAAATAGGTTTTCTCTAATTTTGTCGGGAGGGGATGCGACGGATTGCGTCTGGGAGGGGGGGCTGCTAATCTATTTATGAACGCTTGAAAAAAATTTAAGTACGCTGCCATTAGTAGTGTTCGATGATTGAAATAAATTCAAACATGTCCGAATCCAAAAACAATAGATTGACTTTTCATCGGTCGGAGCACTTTTTCAGTTTTGTCAAATTATTTACGTGAATGAAACGTTTGAAATTTTTGCACATTTTTAAATTTCCAAAAGTAAATCGTTATTTCAATGAAAAACAATCTTTACGTTTTTTTTCAATCGAAGTACAGGAAGTACCGAAATTTTGCATGGCTTATTTTAAGTGCAAATATATTTACTTATATTTAGTCTTTTCTCTTTTTTTTATCTCGCACACACACGAAAAACATATATGTATAGTAAAATAGACTGTTCATACTTCCAACGTTCCGATCGACTTAGTGTTGATGCGTTAGGGATTGGGAAAACAGAATTTGAATTCATCGTGAAATATACTATTTCATATTTTTTTTATCTTAAGATATCAAACGAATTGAGCGTTTTCATTTTTTAAATTTTAAATTTGTTCAATTAATTTTGAAGGAATTTATGGTTGGGGGGAGGGGGAGGATAGAAACGCGGGAAAGTCGATCGGTACACGTTGGAAGTACGAAACATCTACATATTAATATGTTTCGCGTGTGCAAAAGACACAAAATACCCTCATCCAATTCCCTTGAAGTTATTTCATTTTTTAATCCAAATGACATTTTATACAACATAAAATAAATTACATTTCTACGATAATTTATTTCGATTATTATAATTTTTAAAAGGTTTAAAATGATTTTTATGTTCATCGTCCCTTTAAAAATTTCATTCATTTTTAATCATAACGTTTTCTAGTGCCACCCCCTATAATGATTTCGTACAATGTAGTGATTTAATAAGACAAACCAGAAAAATCGTGTTCCGACGGGTGACGGGATAGGTATATAACCGCGTACAAATGTCTATACTACCACTGCGCTCCGGCCAATCGATTTCAAAATTAATCTTTGAATTTCGAATACAACCGGTTCACATTAGTTCGGGCCGGATCCGGACCGGGCTGGATCCGGACCGAAAAAGTATTTTTCTAGACGATCTTGTTATCGAGTTACGGACCGTCTGGTTGACCAGGCGCCAGATCGGACATCAGATCCTGCAGACCACTGTGAATGATGTAACGGGCTGTGTATATGCGGCCGTATCGTCCGTTCAACAACGTCCAACTATACACGGAGATACGGACAGGACGAAGCCAGGACCGAACCCGGACCTCGGCACATCCGCGGTTTGTCCGGAAGTAACAAAAAATCACTTGTACCCGGCACGGAGTAAAGGGAATAACGAGACGTTGTTAATATTATTTAAAATTCGCCGGTATGTTCAGCTTTGTGAAATTTGTTGTCAATAAAATTATATTTCAAATACAAAACGTTTATTTGAACGAATTTTCACTTTATTATATTGTAATTCAAGATTACCTCTGTACAGGACGATTTTCTCCGTTTACTCCGTGAAAATATAAGAATTTTTTATTTTTACTTCATATAACGTTATGAATAAATTACTAAGGCAATTTTTTTTTGCCTTTCCCTCCCTTCGTTCCATTAGTTATATTTTTCTCAGTGCCATCGAGACTACCACCTAACAATATCATACTCGTACAATATCTTCTAAGGGCCCGTGCCACGGACTAGGATATAATTATATATCTCACTCCGTGTATTTTACTGTCTCAAACAGTGATTGTAATCAAACGCCACTGTGTTTGTGATGTTATCAATCTCAGATCCGTGACGATACGTGAGATCGAGTGATAAACCATTGACTATTGATCACACAGTGGAAACCAATATATAAAACCCGGTATTCAATTATTGATTCCGCGCGCCAAAACCGATCGTTTTGAATATTTTTTTAACCTATTGATTTTTGAAAGTAATTTTTGAAGGATTTAGAAGACAGAATAGAAAACGAAGATTATTTCCGAACTCTTCGCGGCGTACATTACAACGAGATTCGTGTATTTAATCGACAATTTTTTTCGTGAAAGATCCCGTTTTACAACTGCCGGGGACATTCTTTCTAGCAGAAAATTCAAAATTGTAAAACCAATAGTTATACGTTCCTAAGCGTGTGTGTGTGTGAGCTTCGCTCAGAATCTAAAACGATTCATCGAAACACGAGGCTCGTGATAGAAATCATTCTGTACACACAGGTAAGTAATGTCGGCGCGCTTACAAGTCTTATAATATTATATTATATTAGTCAACGCGTTTCCGGTCGCGTCTCGCCTATGTACTCGAGGAGGAGAGCGATTAAGCTACGCTGTAATCAGTCATCGTGTACAAGCACTCACCGGGGAGACGGCCGTGGAATTTCATCGAGTCCGTTCGTACGAATAAAATTGATTATCAAAAAAAAAAAAAAAAAGAAAAGAAAATCAAAGTCGCCGCGCGGTAGCTGATACGAGTGTTATAATGTATTCAACACCACGCCGTCGCGTCCAGTCATTTGTCTGATCCGCGACGTATACGCGTACGAAATATGCGAGGCTGGACAAGTCAACAATATTGTTTTGAACTCCGTTAAGTTGATTTTGAAATAATTAAGTTAAAAGTTAACCGATAATATTTAACTTTGAAAAAAAGTAATTTAAATCGAATTTTTCTGATTATCAAAAAAAAAAAAAAGTAAGAAAGCTGCCGCAATGCATGAGTGTACGTCTCCTGAAATCAAATCCAAAAACAAACTTAATGTAGAAATACAGTTAGGTATAGGAGTTCACGAGCTAAATGTTCACGTTTTGTATCCGATCGATATTACGCTATATTTACACTATACATTAAGTGTTCGCGAAAAAGTATTCTGACAATGATTTTTTTTTTTTTTTTGAGATTAATCGAATTACAATAAAGTGGTAATATTGTCGTAATTATCAACACATTATCGTTTTAAACTCAAAGAATCATTTTGTAGTGTTACTATATATACGTACCCGTTGACAGTATAAACTAACGAAATATTATTAAAGAAATGCGTGTAAATTGCTTTGGATTGTGTTGCTGCGATTATCAAAACCCTTGTGGAACCCCTTCAGGAAACCGCTTTGGGAACCGTTGAAAAACGACGTCGTGTTTTACATTTTTTTCTTGTAACAAAAAAAAAAAAAATCTAATGAAAACCTATACGTTTTCCGCAAATAGTATAATATAGAAATAAGGCAGAAATTTCAAAACGTTTTTCTGTCAGATTCGAATTTCGGCCGGGCGCAAACGATTTTTCGAATTATCGACATTTTGATGCACGAGCGGTACACTATCGCATTTGTTTTTTTTTTATATCACCGCGAAAATGATATAATTTATCGTTTAAGATTTACAAAATACACGCAATTAAATCGTCCGGTAGTTTATACGAGTATTTCGGTATTTTTTTTTCTTAATAAATTTAAAAAAAAAATAAAATAAAAATAATCTTATAACGAGCCCGGCCGTTCGGTCGAATTTTTATTTAATTACACTGTCTGTATAAAATAATAATAATTTGCAATCGTCGCCTATCCACGTAACGAAACGATTTGTAAAGAAAGAAAGGATTTCAACACGACATTATTTAATTAGTTATACGGAGAAAGAGGTCGTATCTGCCTAATGAAATTGAATTGAGAACAAACGAAACCCCGCGGTCGGAGTGTCGGATATCGTGCAATCGTGTGTACAATATAATAATATTAATTACAATACGATAAATATTCGTATCGACAATAGAAATGTGTGTGTGTACTGTGTAATGCCGTTCAGCGCCCACGTCCAGAGGCAACGAGTTCTCGCCGTATATATTATACGCGTCTGTATGTGTTAGTAAATTGTCTAATCAATTCGGGGCGGTAACTTGCAGGAAACGCGATTATATAGTTATTGTATTAAAAGCAGGGCTCTCATTTGAAAAAATAATAATGTTTAACGTTTTAACGTTTTTTATCGTTATTTATCTTTTGCGTTTATCGTTATAGTATATTTTAACGTTATGGATTATTTGTGTTTAACGTTAAAAAAAGTTTTATCGTTATATAATATTTACGTTTTACGTTTATCGATATTTTAACGTTATTTGGTTTAATATCGATTTTTTTTCCAAATTAATAAATCCATTCGTATTTCATAGACTATAGCACGTTTTCAAATCTCATAAACGTAATGTACTTCATTAAACTTCATTGATTATAAAAGTCCTAATTTTTTATCCTTAATTTTTTGATTTTATACACTTTTTCAGTGAGAACCTTGGTTTATTTTTGACTTTATATTCCAACGCAGAATACTTTTCTTAAAATGTTGATTATATTACTAATAGAAACTTTTCTGACTAGCTGACATCTTCTCTGACACGTATCTTTGAATAATCTTTACTATCAAGTAAACAAAAATAATCTGAAAGGTCCAATAACAATAAACAGTATTTCAATTCGCGATATCACACCGCAGAAAGAGAATTTCCGCGAAAGACATATCGGAAACCAGTGGCGTACATACGGGGGGGGGGTTTCGGGTTCAAACCCCCCCCAGGACCAAAAAAAAAATTTTGATATTATTATAAGGCCCGTTGCGCGTTATAACACGTTTTAATTTTTACACTCTACAACGGTGCACAGGTATTGTGTGCACTATCGGCTCCTACTCATAAATTCCTTCATGCGCCGTTTAAAGGGATGGTTTTAGTGTTGGTTATTTTTTAAACCCCCCAGAACAAATTTGAATGTACGCCACTGTCGGAAACCGTATAATATCTCAATACATGTGTCTAGCTGACACGCGTGTACGCGTCCATGTGAACCCAGCCTTATTATAGAACTATAATAAACCTACACCATAGGCTTATATTTTCCATAGTAAATTTAAAAAAAAATTAAAATAACGGTAATTCTATTTTTTGTTTTTTGATATTTTGATATATAACGTTAATACATTATTTCGTTTAATGATATGTTTTAATTTGTGATAGTTTAAAATTAGTGTTTATTGTTTTCCGTTACGTTTTTTGATATTCGTTTCAATTGATATTTTGCAAATATAACGTTATAATCAAAACGTTATTATAACGTTTGCGAGCCCTGATTAAAAGTGATTTTTTTTCTATACGAGCGTACGCTGTTTTTCTATAAACGTATAATATTATACGAACACAGTTTTTTTTTTTTTTTTTTTTTTTTAGGTCGAACCCGAACTTAAAAAACTTGGAAAGGATTTAAATTTTAAATTGATTTTTAAATTATTTGAAACAACCTCGATATTAACCTCGAATACTCGATAGATTTAAGAGTAAATCGAATTAGTTGATAATCAATTATTAATTCTTAAAATTAATATTAGGTATTACATATACACTTGCAGAATACCAGACTTGTATTTAGTATTTCAATAACTGTATTCGAATAAAAATATATTTAAATACTTATTCCGTATTCGAATACACTATTTTGGATAATTTTTGGAAAAAATAAAAATAAACACCAGTATCTACACTGCATGCAGATACATCGGTACATGTATATATCTCATTTATTTTTTACACGTGAAAAAAGTTACCTATAGCTTAGCCTCGTCTCCTCGTATCTATAGATATCTATATATGTATATCTATAGATCGCGCTGCCATCGCCGTTCCAATATGACTGGCAACGACGGTATAGAAGTGGGGGGGACCTGGCCGGGTGGCGAGTAGAGCCGGGTTCATGACGTCATGGTAACGCTCTCGGTGTCGCACAAATTTATAGAACGACCCCAGCCGTAAGACATATACATGTCAAAAAACATTCGAATACGTATTCTTCTGAATATTTTTACTGCGGTGTATTTGCTTTCGCCAAAATTTGGTATTCAGTTAATCGCGAATGAAAATTATCGATTTGTGGAAAAAACATGTTTGGAGAATCATAAAACTTCGCATGATTCTCTTACCGAAACAATAATCGTCGTGTATATAATAACAGGCGCGGATAGAAGGAGGAGGGGCTAAGGGGCTTTAGCACCTCTCCCTTTTGGGCTGTAATCATTACTTAAAAATTATACGTACAATACCTATACTATTTGTCAAGCATTTATTTCTCCTCCCAATTTATAATTTCTAGATCAGGATCAGTAACTACCTAAATAAGTATTATTTTAGGTAGCTGATCATCGTATAGCCTCCCCATTTGTGATTTCTGGATCCGCGCCTGTATAATAATAATCGTTTTACTTGATATCCGGTAATACGCGGTAAATGTGTACAATGCACAAGTCGTATCGACTTATGTACACTATTGTGTCTCATAATAAACAACGTGAAATTCAGATAGACAGTATTTGAATAAACTAGTATAACTAGTCAAGTTAAACTAAAAAAACGACTGGAATACTTTTAAAGTGTTCGAATACAATTTTTTTTAAGTAATCGAATATACACCTATTCTGAATAATTGTATCAATTTATTCGAATAAGTGTATTCCGAAAAGTATTCTTTACAAGTCTGCCGAATGGATATCGGAAGATTACCACCACTCTGAAACGGTATAATGCAATGTCTCTTTAAATATAGCTCACACACACTGACTCCATTCGAAAAAAAATCCTAGTCGCTGGGACGCGTCTTGAAAAATCACCCTGCATTAATCCCTCCAAACAGTGGTGGCTTTAGGATTTCATTTGGGGTGGCCACAACCATGACACAATTTACTATTTTTTTTTGTTTGAAGTGATTTTTTTTTTGGGATCTCCATAATGGTTCAACCATAGATAATCACAGTAGTCTAACTGAGTACTTTAAATTAAATTAAATCAATAATTAAATTGCGTAGATAATATCAAACTATAATATAATTAAAATACAAAATTCTTTGCCAATATAACGGGGTGGTAATGTTCAATTTGATATACTTTAATAATTAAAAGTACTATGTGACAACTTTTTTCTTAGAATTAATTTTTTGGGGGTGGAAGGGGGTCACGGCTCCGCGGGCTCCCCTCCAGGGATTGAGTTAACTCGATCCGCTGGAATTTATTTATTTGTTTAATACACGCGGTCGTATACGAAGAAAATATGTTACCATGGTAACATGAACGACGAACTACGCGGACCTCGGAAATGTCTCACTGTGCCATCGGCTTTAGACATAACACGTTCTATATAACGTTTTTTATAACATTTTCTTACACATTTCTACAACAAATATATCATCGCGTAGTCTTATTACTACTCAATTTTTCGTTCACGCGTACTTGTTACAAATTCGTTGTTGAGTGACGTAAACCATTTTTGACAAGCGAAAAACGTAGGAATCATGGTGGACAAGAAGGTACAGGTAACGCATATATATATATACAATTTTTTTTTATTTATACATATATATATATATATTTAATAGTATTTAGTATAGAATATGACGGTATCTCTGGAAGCTTCCCTAGAGTTCCTTCGAACATACTTTTTCCTTCGCCAAGTTCAGTCGTTCCGTCTGTCTGAAATCCGACGCATTTTCCTCGGTACCATCAATTCCTATGAAATCGCAACTTACAACACACTCGGACATAATCCTTTTCCCTCTCGTTCATACCGCACCCATACCTTAAACTACTCTCCCTACGGCATCCGCGGCATAACGATCTGGTGGAACGCTGCGACGCCCTTCATATCCAGTTTGACTGTCTTCTCTTTGTTCTAAAACGTCTTATTTTCTTTCTCAATCTGTATATTATATTCCTGTGAAATTCCATAAACCTTTTCTCAAGTTTTACCATCCTCCGATATTCCTTCAATCGATTCCCGAATACATTTCTTCCTCCCCGAAGACTCCGTTATTTAGAATAATTAAATTTTTCTTTTTGCTCTCGTGTATGTTATTAAAATGATTTAACTACGTTCGATACTGTTTTAAATAGTCGAAGTACAATATTCGTAAGAGAAGCCCTACAAAATAAAATAAGAAATAAGCTAATATATAAGACAAAATTTCCGAATCTTTTGCGAGTTCTAGTCATATGCATTAACTATTAGGTTGCCAATGTACACCCTAATTATTTGAAAGTCCACATGATATAAACTGTAAGGAAGCGGTAAGACTGCATAAGTACTCGCAGTACTACTTACTTAAGTACTACTTTTTTAGTATAAAGGGTTCATTTATTTAGGTATGTAAAAAGAAATTTTGTTACGATAAATATTGTATTAAAACGTATACATTATTTGAAAATTTGAAATGTAAGATATCGTGAAATATGAATCTAACAAACGCCATTCATCAGGGCCGGGTCGAGGGCCTGGCAAGGGCGCAACATATCGAGTGAGCGGAGGAGCGCAAAATTTGATATATTTATTAAATTTAATATGTGCTCAAAAGTCTTATGTCGACGTCAGTAATTGAGTAGAATTATTATGATGGAAATAATTTTGGTAATTGTCGCCCGGACGTGTTTTCGGCATTTAAACATTTTTAGTCATAATGAAATTGTTATCTTGCCAGGAGCGCTACTGCTGCTCGGCCCGGCCCTGCCATTCACACACACACACACACACACACACACACACACACACACACACACGATTTGATTAAAACGGAACAATAATGATGATAGAGATTAAAGATTATAGACTTAGAAGATTTTATAGATAAAAAAAACAAAAGAAAATTTATATTTTAGTTGCTTGATATATATATAAGGATAAAACGATATATTGTGCAGCCTCCCTAATAGATCTCGTCGTATTTGAATCCGCATTATTGAATTCGTTCTTTTTTATTTAAAATAAACAGCACCGTGGTTACGCGTGTAACCGCGCGATTGTATTTTACACAAATTTCGTACACATTGCGGTATATTTTTATTCGGCCAGTCGTTATTGTTTCGAAATCGGAGCGAAAATGTTTTATTTTTTCGTATTGCATATACCTTCCAGATTTTACCATCAAGATGATTACCATCAGGTTTCACGCGAATGTATGTTTTCCCGGTTTATTTCATAGACCATTTTGCTACGTGTACTTACGAAATACGATTCGCATCATTGTCTCCAGACTATTTAAAATTGTGTGCTTAATGCTTAATGTTTCGACGTTCTTGTGATTTTGGGCATATTTTCCATTTCGTTATTTCGCTTGTTTGACACGCAATATTGATAATTTGCCTATTTTTGACAAAAATCAAAACATTTTTAAAACACTCGTGTTTTTTTCCCCAACACAAATCGTTGGAGTTTTTAAGAACAAAGTCAAAAGGTTTTCGTCTTGTTGTTGTTTCGGTGAACACTCCTGAACGTGTGTGAACAGTGTTTTAAAAATATCCAAAAGACAATAGTTTTTCGGGGTTCCGTGAGTATCGCGATAAGCCGATAAGGTAATTTATACAAATATTTACTCCTTGTATATTCTTTTTTTTTTGCAAAGTTGGCCTTACCCAAAAACGTCTTTTGTTATTATTTTTTTTTTGTAAATAAATATGTCTAGTACCTAGCACAAATAAATCTTCATCGTCTTCAACATTTCTTCTCGTTTTCCACATTTTAATTTGTGTTTATCTATTACAAAGAAAATCGTAGAAATAAACGACCGAAATACTGAACGTCTGAATTGCTCGAACTTTAGTGATTGAATGAATGTCTGATCGGTGAAAACTAAATGCGAGTTGTACAATTTCAAAACAAACTTGTGTTTGTGCAATGCACTACACGTTACAGGTCTCGAACGCTCGTATAAATCTATTTCGGCTCGAAAATATATAATATTCGTGAGTTGTGCACTCAGGGGCGGCCCGTAGTAAGACTTTAAGGAGCGACTGCTCCGGTTCTAAAAGGGGGTGGGTGTCTATATTATAATTAATAAGTGTGACATACAATTATAGTTTTACAAATATACTTTATGCCACATAAAATGTTAATAATAGTATGCATTTACAAGCCGTTAACACTGTCGTATACTCGTATGTTAACATTACGGTTGTATGGTGAATTTTAGTCATTAATATCGATGTTTATTTCTTTTTATTAAAAGTACTGTGATCTAAATTTCATAGGTAAATAATTGTTGGTAAAAACCATTCTAAAATTAACTCCCGTTACCGTATGATTTATGAAGTATGTTTGTCAGGGGCAGTACGATTTTCGTATAAAATAAAAATTATTATAAAGTATTTATTCCTAATGTGCTATGGTTTACGACTAATTTATTGTCGTAATTTGTTTTGTCAACGTCGAAACTTGAGAATACTCGTATGCAATGGAATATTGTATATTATACTTAATTCTAGTATTATTTATGAAACACGGATAATCTTATTTCATGATAGCTATGTACCTTGGTAGCAGAAGTTAAAACCACAGAACATATTCTGTGATAGAACTATGAAGACGACAGTCTATGATCTCTAGTCTTTGTGGATAGAACATTAGAACGTAATAATGTATTACGTAGGTAGTCATGGATAGCAATGATATTACCAATGTCAATTAGTAAAATTTATTATAGCGTATTCGATTTACTGCAAAAAATCAAATTTCAAAATATCGGCACTCGACACTTCGACAGTGTTTATATTCTTTCTAGGCCTAAAGTTTAATTTTTATTTATTTCAATTATTTTTCCACGATAATACAAATTTTATTTTAATGCAAATTAAAGTAAATAACCTTTTTTTTTTTTTTTGCTTATTACCTTTTCAAAACTACGAACGGGGCGTTATTTTTTTGTTGCCCCCGGGCGACAAATTCCTAAATACGACACTGGGTCCAGGACATTTAATGGGTAGGTGGGTGGTACTCATAAATAATTTGTGCTCCTCGACTGTCACACACTTGGGCCGCCACTGTGTGCACTACACCACGCCCAACACATTGTACATATTATGACGTTACCACCATTTTATCTTTATTTAAAGTTTAAAAAGACAAAAAATAATAGTAACTTATATCGACTTATAAAAAGCATTTGAAAAAAAAAATTAATCTATTGTCGTATACGACGAATTTATAGAGAGACGGTTTGAGTCGCGACTTGTAGCTAAACGCGCGATTTTAATATATATATATATATATATATAATATTGATACGCAAAAAAATATCACGTGAACCCGTTAAAATTATATAAAATGTTTGTGTAGAACAAAATTTCCTACTCGAAATTTTATGCCCAAATTTCTAGTGTAGGTAATCTCTTTCAAACGCGGTCGGTACAAAAAATACATATTGCTACGCGGAACGTAAATCGTATGGACAAAACGTTATTAAGTGCCTTCTTCTAATTCTCCCGTTTATATAATATGAGGTTCACCGCCCTTATATTATACACTATAAACCCAAAATCACAAAAATAATACACTTTAATCGCCATATAATAAACGTATTTCGACAACTACGCTGTCGTTTACAGCGCGAACCAACTACTACTAAATCGTTAGACACTACATACACCCGTATTTATACGGTTTATATCTCCGATGACGTCACCACAAACCGGCCGCGTCGGTTGGTCGTGAGTCAACGACCACGCCCACCGCAAGCCTACGCTGTCGCCATCTGGTTTACATTAAATTAATATTTTAATAATGAATTTTGTAATGTACCAGTTTAACGAGTTATTTTTGAAGCGAAGCTTTTCACGTCTCGTTCGCCAGTGGACTGTGGACAGTGAAATCGCAAAACCGACAGATAGAAACGACCGTCACGCTTCCCCCACTCCAACGGTTTCGTATGCACGTATATATACATATATATATATATACGCCAATATAGATATAATAAAATTGTTGCTGGCTGCTGGTTCCGTTCTTCACTCGCCCCACCCAAGCACCGCCATAACGTCCGTCTGAGTGCTTGCACTATGGACCTATTGACTTATGGCCCGCGCTTCCCGGGAGGATACCCGTTGTCCGACAAAATGGAAGGGGAATAGGATTTATCAGTCCGACTTATCATTGATACCAACACACATTTTATCTAAAATTATTAAAAAGAATTTTTGTGTTCTGTAATATGTGTCTGAATTTTGTTCGATGTAGTTAGAATTAGTTATACACTTCGTTAACGACTTAACGTTGTATTCATTAACTTTTTGTGGTTCAGTTGTTTGTGCACGTGTTTAAATTGTAGCAGTAAATTGATAAGCAGTAGTTAAGTATTTAGTTATATTTTCGTCAAATTCATTATTATATTTTTGGATTTTAGGTTTCTATAGTTGGTAACAATAATTTTCTTATCAATTTCTGCCCCCACCAATCTGTCGAACAACGGGTTTCCTGTGGCGCTTTCCACACCACACGACAATCATTATCAGTTACATAACATTTTAACATTTTCCTCTTTTATTATTAACTTTATCAAATCAATACTTGCCTGGTAGTGCGTCACACTACCGCACGGTGCTACCGCTAAACACGTACTTATGGACGCGTCACACACGGGCGTTTTTACTGCGTTCTACCGTTTACAACCGCTCGGTACCGCAACGTGTCGCGGTTTGACCGTAGCGCCGCGCGGTAATTTATTGACCGTTCGGAAAACGAAAACGAATGGTTTACAATCAAACGCGTCGTCATACTACAGCGGTATTAACGCGCGTTTCTGGTGATCGTTTATTATTTAATATTATATTAAAGTAACATCAGTGGTGTACTTTCAATTTTTCTCTTGGGGTAGGGGGGTTATAATTTTATATAAAACATTGAAACTCTGTCCCCATAATGTTTCAAATTCAATCATATTATTGAAATAAATCAAATAAAACTTCTGTTATATATATAATAATGTAATATAATAGTGTTACAAATTATAACACATCCACACGATTACACGAATATAACCGAAGTCTGTGAATAAAACTGGTAATTTTTCGACCAAGAAACAAACGTAATGTGCTATGTGCTATCACCTATCGATAATATTAGGAATTTTCTTTATCGATTCTTAGATTTATACAGATTGAAAATTATATACTAAATATTATACTCGCATATCATGTCTATCTGTTCAGGGGGCCGATTCTCGAATTTTCGTGATAATTTATCAAATACGATAATTATCAATTTATATATCACGCACGATAATGTTTTATCAAATGTACCAATTCTCGAATGTAAAACGATATTAAAATGTCGTATGTGATAATTTATCGATATTTGATAATTTATCAAATGTTTACCGGTCTTATCAACGTATTATCAGTATATTTTACCGTAAAATTTAAATGTAACTATTATTTTTAAGATATATACATAAAATATTAAAGTTCCTATTAATATAAAATTATTCTTTATTAATATTCATAAAATGGAGATGAAAGCTAAAAGGCTACATGTCTATTTCACAAAAACAACACTTATTTTAAATTATTTTAACACTAATTACAACCAGATATAGAGATGATGGAACTGATGGAAGTTTATCCACTGTCCCTAAGCCATTCGGTCTTCTTACAGGATAGAGCATTAATTAAATTTGGGTATACCGGTAAATATCGGTATTTCGGTATACCGGTACTTTTCGGTATTTCGGTATACCCGCGGTTCGTATCGGTATTTTACGGTATACCGTTTCAAACCGGTATTGAAATCAATTCCGTACTTTCGGTATTCATTTTCA
The DNA here is from genome assembly GCA_032441835.1 of Slavum lentiscoides. Lineage (NCBI taxonomy): Eukaryota > Metazoa > Arthropoda > Insecta > Hemiptera > Aphididae > Slavum > Slavum lentiscoides. The sequence continues at coordinate 4,212,744 of CM063709.1, forward strand.
ATACCGTCAGCCCTAAAATAGTAATGGCACGATAATAGCACAGATTTAAATTAACGATCGTTGAATCTATGATAAAATAGTGTGTGATAATCGATTATCACCGGTAAAATACCTTGGGATAATTTATCGTTTGCATTATCAAAAAATGTTTTCAGAATACGAAAAAACGATATTTTCGATATTCGTGTGATAATTCATAAATATCACGCGTGATAAATTATCACAATCGTTCAAGAATAGGGCCCCAGCCATGTGGTGAAGTATAATAAATTGAAAACAAATAATATTTATATAGTATAAACTAAATAATTTTAAATCTTTTTTTTTTAGTCCTGGGGGTTAACTCGAAAACCCCCCGTAAGTACGCCACTGAGTAACATAATTATATAGTAATTGTAATCCATTTTACAAAACATTTTTATATAATTAAATACCTTATACTTTTTTCTTAATGTAGGTTATTTATAAAAATGTTATGAGATTCGTACTTACTTATGATATTTAAAAAAGAATAAATATAAATATAATATATATATATATATATATATACACACACACATTTTTTTAAATTTTTTTTATTAGCATTATAGGCCATTTAGGTCCTTTGCTGTCAATATTAAATTCTTCCATTCCTCTCTATTATACGCATGGATCATGTCTATACAATATACCTAATAATTTTTAATAGAAATAATCATACGAAATAGTGGTAATACAAGTAAGAAATATATGCACAACACACATGGGGATATCGAAAAATGTGCAAATGAATGCGTTTTCCTGCGTTTAAACCGTTTGTTGTGTGACGCTAACTTACCGCGCGGTATATTCAACGCGGTAGTTACCGCGCGTTGCAACCGCTGTAGTGTGACGCGGCCCTAAATGTTGTGCAATTGTATCAGAGGACGTGTGGCGTAAATAAAGTTTTATGTGATTTTTTTTGTTGCCTCGAAGGAGTGCTACATTTAAAATTTTAGAACTAGAATACAATTTTAGAATTTGTTATATTAAAAATTGCAATAATCGACATACAATTGCAATTGCCTAATTTCAATTGTATATGATAGTATCAAAGTAATCAAAGTTAGTGTTAATAAGCACGGAACTGCAGATGACGGTGTCTGGGTAGTGCGCTCCAAGTAGTTATGAATCAAATGGATTTGGAGCATCGCATTCAGTGTCTAAGAGATTGCTGATTCGCTTCTTTTGAGGGTCCCGACATTTTTACATTTCTATTGATTTTCTTATGTTTAATTCTTTATAATTATTTACATTTTTAAAATGTTTTGCTGACTTAATATTATGACTCGTATTCAATATAAGTGTTCCGCAATAGGAGATTTTTCGTCTTCTTGTTTTCTTAATATTTCACAAATGTTCTTTGAACCTAATATCTACATTTCTTTTTGTTTGGCCTATTTATCGCATTTCTCACATTGAATTTTATAAATACCTGATTTTCCCCCCTCATTCTATTTTATACCAATCCTATGTGTTTCCTACTAGTGCTTTTAAATTATTGTTTTTAGTTGTTATTTCGATTAACCCCGTAATTTTTGAAAATATTTATTAAGCCATACGACATTTTGGGACAAAATATCATTGTTGACCGTATTATTTTTTTGTTCTCTAATCCATTATTAAGCTTGCTTACCATCTTAAGGTTCTTTTGACCATTTATGTTTCCTAAACATTTTTAATATTAAATCTTTTTCGTACCCACTAAATATACTTGCGGTGGGCGTGGTCATTGACTCATGACTAAACAACGCAGTTGTTTTGTGGTGACGTCATCAGAGATATAAACTGTATAAATACGGGTGTATGTAGTGTCTAACGGTTTAGTAGTAGTTGGGTTCGTGCTGAAGATAACAATGTAGTTGTCGAAATACGTATACGCAATACAAAGTGTATTATTTTTGTGATTTTGGGTTTATAGTGTAGGTATAGTATAAAATAATCACAAGTTCTCCTCAAGCGTATTTTAATTCACAACCTTTGTTCTGTACCACACCACACATTTTCGGTCTTCCCCAAACGACTAACGTATCCAGTTCCATTCTCTTTGTCATTTGCCTCTGTGCCTCTTTTCTCGTTTTATATTTTCTAGTCGCTTCTAGTTCACCGAATTCACGTCCCTGAATGATATAATATGATACCATTTAACGCAGTTTATCATATTAATCGAGGTGGTAAATTTTCAATTTATTTTTTTTGCATACGACATCGAATTATCCGTAATATTTTCTTAGAAGTTATTTGCTCTTAAATTCATGTTTATAAACGATTAGTAAGCACTGTGTAAGCACGCAATAAAAATAATATGTCAAAGAGGCTAAAGCTTCTGTACTATCACTAGTCACTACAATAATACGTGCAACCATTGCTGTAGGATAGGATACATATTTTCGTAAAATCAGTCGCGATTATAATAATTAATAAATAATACAGTGATTTTCTCTCAAAAATTTATCGGAAGATTACCACTCGCGGAAACGGTATACTGTAATCTCTTTCTAAATATATCACATTGACACTCTGTAGATTGACCACATCCGAAAACGAATCCTAGCCGTTCGGATATGCGTCTTAAAAAATTGACCCAATCCCTTTAAACCACGGTTTAAGATAGTACTATCTTAAACCGTGCTTCAAACATATACAAAGAGATAAAAAAAAAATATTTAAAACATTACGTCCCCAAGAGTCGAGTTCACTTGACCCCTTGGAATTTATTTATATTTTTAATTAGTAAAAATGTCACTATGGTTTCCGCGCGTACATAAACGCGACTAACTACGAAGACCGTGGAAATGTCTCATTGTGCCTTCGGCTATAGAACAAACACATTCTATAAACTTACATTTTTTTGTACAACATTCTACGCGTTTCTACAACGAATATATAATCGTCTTTACAACGCCACTATACGAGTATACAGCCGGTATAATCTTTACTAGAATTAAAAAAAAAATTTTTTTTCGTCACATATTGTACGTCATTATATAGTCAATCATTGACGTAAAATCTTTTGGCAATAAAAAATATGTACAACGGAATCATGGCTGACACAGCTGTAAAGGTAACATATATGTTTAATAGTACTTAATAGGATACATCCGGTATCTCTGGGAACGAAATTGCCGATTTTCTAGTTTCTTTAACCAAACATTTTTCTGTTCTGTCTTCTATTAAAAAAAAACTTACATCACCACACTTCACTTCCTCGTCTATAAATTGTTTGATTCTTAAATGGAAAAATCTACACTCACCCTTCGTTAAATTCTATCCTTGTAATCCTACTTTTTCCTAGGTTCCATCAAATCCCATCGAATCGCAGTCGTATTTTATCCTTTTGTCGTTTGAGAATCGGACATAATCTGCTTCTCTCTCATTCATACTTATTCAGCTACATTCGTACTTGTATATGAATTGGCGGAAATTTTCATTTTGCACGTGGGTAAAAGGCAAAATAAATATATAGGCAAAGCAGGGCAACTCGAATACATTTTTTTAAACTCGTAAATAGTTGAGTTCAGTGGCGTATTTAGGATTTTCTTGAGGGGGGGGGGTATATGGGAATAAATTTTAGTAGAAACCGATATTTTCACTAAAATGCGTATACTTTAATACTAGTGCTCTATACTATTTACTCTAATACTTTATAGGTATCAGGTACCTATCACATACTACCATGTATACACTATATACTCTATATACTAATACTAGTATTAGTATTATAAGGCGTATTAAATAAAGAATAACATTTTTTTAAAGTTTAACATAATATAATATACAGGCCCGTATTGGGCCGGTGAGCTACTGCGCTGAGCGCGGTGGGCCGCAAGATTATTATGATACATAGGCCGCTTACTAAAATATCTACGAGTAGAGTTAATATTAAAACTTTTTTTAAACATAAATAATAATACAATGCTACGTTATCTACGTATCTATGTACGAGTATATGGACAACTTATAAGTTTAATGGGCCGCTAAAATTATTGTGCTCGGTAAGTTTCTGGGCCCCAATCCGGCCCTGATAATATAATAAAATAGTAACCTATTTTATAAAACAAACTCAAGTTTTCTTTTTTTTTTTAGAGATAATTCGTCTATGACTTCATCCGATGTAATTTTAGTTTCTGTATGACACGCTAATAAAGCCAGTCCATTCAGTCTAGTCTATAATAGAAAATCACATTTATCGTGATTTCACGTCTATCACATTTACGAATAATTTGTGCTTGGAAATTGAGGTTATAAAATGTAATAGGTAACTAATAACGTGAAGCTTATCGAACAATAATAATATATAAAAGTATAGGTAATTTTATTTATAGGCCGATAGTCATGTTGTGGAGTGACAAATGGTGGGAAAACCGGCCTGTACTCGATAACAATATTTGAAAGTCTAGTAACAAATTTATTCTGCGGTCACACAGACGTACCCAACTACTTTTGTATATTGATAATGACATAATGTACCAAAGTTCATTATCGTTGAACACGCCGTATCACCGTACGTTAAATATACCTAGCGGGCGTTCAAACGAACGTTCAATTCTTACTTTTTATTTCCTGTATTTCCTATATTAGATTATTCATACCTGTTGGCTATTGTAAATAAGAAAAATAGTCAAAAATAAAATAAAATATTAAAAACTAAAAAAAAAAGCTCAAGGGGGGATATATCCCCCATATCCCCCGTAAATACGCCACTGGTTGAGTTTATATCTTGAAAAAATGTAGATTTCAGTTAAAAATTATACTTTTAAGTTTTATTTTTGCAATTGAGGGTTTTGTGTTGTAACTTCTTTTTCTGTTTTTTTGTTTTAATTTTATTTCCCGTTTTTAATTGTCGAGGCAAATACGTATAAATTTACGTCTCTTATAGAAAAAAAAATTTTTTTGCAATGACCCGCAAAAACCTTAAAATTCAGGTATAGTCGGGCTCGCGAAAAGTGAGCGCTGGTGGTCGATGGGCGAAGATCAAATAGTGTTGGAACCAGGGGTTCTCAGATTTTTAGTATTGTTCTATAATGTCGTGAGGCGTAGTCCTGGTCGCCTCGTGTGTCATGCTAATAATATTTCTTTATAAATATTTCGGCGGGAAGTTGTAACATTTGTAACAAATTATAATGCAGCGCGTATAAGAATACAGCGTGAAATAAAGTAAACATTTTGAAAAGCGCGCCAATTGTTTTTGGTGATCACTTATTAAAAACGGCCACTTGGAACGCTGTAGTCAGCGCTATGATTATCTGCGACGATAGAAAGACAAGAAAATAGATTTTTGTCTTTCATTTTAATATAATAGCCGATGATTTTATTTGAAAAACGTATCAACTCAAAATATACCTCGCGCGCTGGTTGTCTTTATGATGTACGCTGACGCGACAGCTGTCAATCGCCGTTAACCCATCCGTTTCAATCTATTCTCTCGCATTTCATCGACTAATGGAGCCAATCGTGCACTCAACCGTTTTAACATTCTCATCTCTATTTAAAAATCATTTTTGACTCTTCTCTCATTCTTACTTCTGCGCATCAAAGTCTCCATTATATGTCTGTAATACAGACCCTAAACACTTGAAACTCTCAACTTCGCACACAAAATCGCCTCGCATTTTATTGGGCCGCATACATTTCATCGAATTCACGTCCCTGAACGAATGACTATGATAACCATTTAACGCGGTTTATATAATTCAATATTAATCGCGGTGGTGAATTTTCAATTTTTTTTTTTTTGCATACGACGTCGAATTAACCGTAATATTTTCTTAGATAAAATTATTTTTCTTTTAAAATCACATTTATAAACGACAAAAGTAAGTACTATGTGTAAGCACGCGATAAAAAAAATGATGTCAAACGGGCTAAAGCCTCTGTACAGTCATCACGATAATAGCTACTACCTCTTCTGCAGGGTAGGACATACGTTTTTGTAAAATCAGTCGATTTTAATAAAGAAGACTGCGATTTTATATTTTAAAATCTATCGGAAGATTACCGCTCGGAAACGGTATTCTGCAATTTCCCTCCAAGTATATCACACACTTTATATACTAACCACATCCGAAGACGAATCTTAGTCGTTCGGATGCGTCTTAAAAAATCACCCTAAACCAATTCATCCGAATACAAACGACGATAAAAAAAATATTTAAAACACCACCTCCCAGGAGTCGAGTTTACTCAATCCGACGAAATTAATTTATTTGTTTAATATGAGCGGCCGTATACGAAGTAAACATGTCACCATGGTTTCTGTGCCTACATAAATGCGACCAATAGCGGAGACCGAGAAAACGTCTCACTGTGCCACCGGCTACAGAGCATTCACGTTCTATAAAATTACATATATTTATGAAAATTTTCTTCGCGTTCCTAAAACGAATTTAATCGTTTCTATTAATTCATTACCTTCCTATATAAAGTCGGGTATACTATTTAACAATATTTTTTTGTTTTACATTTTCATTACACTATTGCAGTAAGTCATAAAAAACAGCGGAATCATGGACGACACAACGATTCAGGTATAGTTAGTAGTATTTAATAGGACGAACGGGACTGGAATTGCAGATTCTCTAGTTTTTTGAATCAAACATTTTTTCTGTTCCGTATGCCATTAAAAAATTCTCACATCAGTTATTTGTATTTCTCGTCTCTGATTTATTTACATTGTAAATGGAAAATCTACTCTCACCCTTCGATTAATTTTGTCACGTTTCATCTGCCCTGTACTCCTACTTCGGTTCCATCAACTCCTATCGAATCGCAATCTTATATCATCCTTCTGCTCTTATTAAAGGATCAGACATAATAATAAAATGTCGCGTACTCGTTTGGCGTCTGCGACGGTAATAAGAGTCGAAAATAGTTTTTTCTCTTTCGTTTTATTTATGACGAACGTTGACGCAACGACTTAAGGATTTATAAGACTTTACCTGTTATAACATATAAGTCGGCAAACTTAATAGTGATAGACCCCCAAAATGCCGATTTTTCATAAAATTGTACGTAAGTGCTAAAAAATTTCAAATTTTTAAAGTCGTTGAATTTCGCCGAAAACTGTTAAATATTGATAGTGTGCAGACCAGGGACTGGAACCTTGATGATTTTACCGGTTCAAGTTCCGGTTCGGTTCTTACAATAAAAATATATTCGGTTCCGGTTTTTCAAAATTGTGAATTTTGGTACCGTTTAATACCGGTACTAACCGATTCTTTTAATGTTGGAAATCATGATCAAAAAGTGATAATTTATCAGTTATATTGTGGAGTAATAGCAATAATAATTAAAGGTTAAATAATTTGTTTAACTAGCTTCAGCATATATAAGTAACAGTACCAATTATTACTTAGCATAACTGGTTATTAAAATTGTAAATATTTTTATACTTTTTTGAGAAATTGATTAGACTTTTACGTAGTCACTCGTGAGAATATTCTTCTTATCGTCCATCAATATTAGTAGTTTTATTTTGAATATTTTAGATTCTTAGATTAACCATTAATGTATTACTGTATTAGTTTTACAATGTGTTTTTTTTTGGTCTATACCTAAAAATTCTATTCAAAGGATTGTTCCAAACATTTAGCAGTAATGAAGTTTTTTTAATAAAAATTCATTCTAGATAATAATTGACTCGATTTTTTCAATAATATTAAATAAAATTACACAGCTTCACTCCAAATTATTTTAACTAAAACAAACAATTTTTTCATTACTTTCCAATTCAATTTATGATATACATTCACGACCTGTATTTTACTTGTTTTGTAAAATACTTCCCTTGCTTTTTATTTTATTTATTATTTATAGAAGAAAGGTATCGTCAAACATATTTTATTACAGAATAAATAATTAGTAATAATTATGCCACAAGGTAGAGGCAGTTTGACATTTTTCAGTTAGTGGTTCAAGAATAGGTAATACCACCCATTCACCTCATAGTCACGTGACAAATTTTGTACTACAAAATTGACTTAATTTCATAAGGCGCTTAATAATTTTAAATATATTTTAAGCCATACTTAAAACAGTTAAACACAAACATGAAATCACAAAACATTTCAACTTTGAGAACCGTTAAGAACCCAAAAGAACCGATATTTTTAATTTACAATTTTATACGGTTCCGGTTCCGGTACAGGTTCTACGAAATATAAAATATAGGTTCCAATATCGTTTCCTGTTCTTAAGTACCCTCAGGAACCGGTTCTTTTCGGTTCGGTTCCAGTCCCTGGTGCAGACAATGCAATTAACATTGACAAAAATGCACAAAACCACATTTGATATCGTTTGATGTTTTCCCGGTATTCGTTGTCGTCTATACTCGCATAAACCAAATCAACTTAAATACTCGACGTGTTGTAGAAAAAACAAGGACGCATGCATTAATTTTGTATAACGTAAATATAAGGCATTAATGATGAAAATAATTCATTTTCCTCGTATTAAGGCTGGAACTCGATTGATTACGCTTTTGGATACGATAAATATAATAGATAGATATAAATGATAAAACCTGTACAGACCATCCAGCAACGTAATTAGCTGAAATCGGTCATGAACCGCGTTGTAATTCATTTTGTCCCTCTGCGCATAGTCTTTTGGTTTTTTTTTTTTGTACGCAGCACACTTCGACCATGCGGATTTTTAAATTAATAATAATACATTTGAAATTTATTTATTTAAGAACGCGATTAAAATTATAGAAATTGACGGTCAAATAAACGTTATGTATACATTCTAGAGTAGTGGTTGCCGACTCAACTCAAGCCACGGACCACTTTTGCACATTTTTTACCGCCACACAGGCCCGGCGCAAGGGGTAGGCAGGGTAGGCACTTGCTTAGGGCGGCACTCAGGGGGGCGGCATTTTAGGTACAAAATATGAGACAAAATATAATTTAAGAAATTTTTCCTTTGGCGTGTGACACAAGAAACCGAAATCATTGGATATTACCACGCGCCGCGTGACGCACACGCACGCATCACCAGTCCCACGACGCTTTTACTATCCCGGCTTAAAATAGACCAAATTATTTTTTAAAACTAGTATAAGGGGTGGCAAATTGCATACTTGCCTATCCTCAAATTTTGTCTTGCGCCGGCTTTGCCACCACATTCCACTATACCTTATATTATACACTTTCTTTTAATATATATTGAATAATAACTATAAGAAGTAGGGAATTAAAGATAGCAATTCATTGACAATTGCAGACTAATTTAGTAAAACACTAAAATTCATAAATACTTAAACAATTCGATAATTATTAGTTCGCACTGCTTCGACCAGTATTGGCATTCTTGGAATCAGCATCATTGCATAAAGCAAACCGTATATTATATTACATGAATTACAATTTCACGACCTACATTTGTTGAGTACAAGGCGACATTGTTTATTCTTTAATTTTCAAGTTAAAATTTGTTTTAAAATTTAAAAAAATTGATGTAAATTAAAAAAAGAAGAACGTTGACACCACCAGTTGGGAACCACCGTTCTAGAGTACTCCAAAAATCGTTATTTTTTTTATTAATTCGTAATATTTCGTTATGGATCGATTTAAAAATGGAAATTAGATTAATTAAACATACGCCCTCAATACGATACATCATACTTCCTTGAACTGATATACTTATTTGAAGTGAGCACGAAGCCGTGGAGAAAAAACGATTACAACCCGTTTGGAAATTATATATACCTATTACGTTTTCGTTAAATTGTAATATTTTCAACTCCAAAACGCTTAAATCGCGTATAAAAAGGGTTTAAAATTTTTTTAGTGGCTTATTCTCTCGGATCTAGGAATATGTTTTTCTTTTTAAAATTAAAAACGCGTAAAATTTTCGTTACTTTTAACTGAAAATTCGAACGAAGTCGAAACTCGAAAATCACGTTTGTAAACGACACTGCACTGTATAGGCACTGCAAGATAGAAAAAATTATGTCAAGGGGGCTGAAGTTACAATACGATCACCTACAACCACAGTTGTAGGATAGGAAACATATTTTCTAAAAATCAGTCGTTTATAAAAAGAATACGTCGATTTTCTTCTAAAACCTATCGGAAACGGTGTACTGCAATTTTCTTCTAAATGCAACCCATGCATTCTATTCACCGAAAATATAAAGTCGCCAGTAAAATAATATACGTAATAAAAAAATCTCTGGTCTATAATAATAACTTAAATAATATCCTCCCAGGAGTCGAAATTACTGGATCCGATAGAATTTATTTATTTTTAATATAAAAAGTGGCCGTATACGAAGTAAACACGTCACCGTGGTTTCCGCGCGTACATAAACGCGAGTAACTGCGGAGACCGAGAAAAGGTCTCACTGTGCCACCGGCTACAGACGTTACACGTTCTATAAACTTTCCATAAACGTTCTTTTTTTCATAAACATTTTCTCTTTACGTTCCTACAGCAAGTATAATTGCGCTCAATATTGGTCGATATTGAAATACATTACGGTGTAATTTATTCTATTATTTATATTTTTCGACAAACAAAAAGCATACACTGGAAAACATGGTCGGCAAGACGGTAGAGGTAACAGTGCTTATTTTAATGTTTTTTTTACAAGTGTGTATGACTTACAGTCCTCTCCTCCCTTAACTTCTCCCTCTCGGCCCTTAACAAGGGCGTAGCCAGTGTAGTGGCTAAGGCTAATGGCTATAGATCCCCCATTGGCCGTAATTAATTTTTATAGCTATTTATGTTGTAAAGACCGCAGCTAGCAGATTGAGAATCCTAATTATTCTTCTAAAATCTATCGGGAACTGTGTTCTGAAATTTTCCTCTAAATGCAGCCCACACACTATACACTTAATCCCATCCGAAAACATAAAGTCACCAGTATAATAGGTAACCAAATTTCTAGTCTATAATAATAACCTAAATAATATCCTCCCAGGAGTCGAAATTACTGGATCCGATAGAATTTATTTATTTTTAATATAAAAAGTGGCCGTATACGAAGTAAACACGTCACCGTGGTTTCCACGCGTACATAAACGCGAGTAACTGCGGAGACCGAGAAAAGGTCTCACTGTGCCACCGGCTACAGACGTTACACGTTCTATAAACTTTCCATAAACGTTCTTTTTTTCATAAACATTTTCTCTTTACGTTCCTACAGCAAGTATAATTGCGCTCAATATTGGTCGATATTGAAATACATTACGGTGTAATTTATTCTATTATTTATATTTTTCGACAAATAAAAAGCATACACTGGAAAACATGGTCGGCAAGATGGTAGAGGTAACAGTGCTTATTTTAAAGTTTTTTTTTACAAGTGTGTATGACTTATAGCCCTCTCCTCTCTTAACTTCTCTCTTTCGGCCCTTAACAAGGGCGTAGCCAGAGAGGTGGCTAAGGCTAATGGCTATAGCTCTCCCATTGGCCGTAATTTTTTTTTATAGCTATTTATGCTGTATTGATTCCGGTTATTCAGTGATTTGTATAAGAAGTACTCTGCTAACTGCAGTCTTCTAAGATTATTTTTAGAACTAATCGATGAATAACTGCAATAAATATAGCATACATAGCTAATAATAATAATAATAATAATAATAATCACTGGTAATTATTTATATAAAATACAAAATCAATATATAGTAATCATTGGGTTATCCTACGTCATTACCTAATACCTTAATGTATCAGATTGAAATCTGATGATAACTTGTTATCATCAGTATTAGTTGTTATATAATAAACATAAATAAATAATAGTTGTTATCTTTAAACACATTTTGCGAATACTCTAGGCATATTTTCTTTTTATAGATTTTTTTTTAAATATATATTAATTTTGTATTACATATACATATATATTTTTTTAATTCATTCTTAATTGTCATTATATTTTGTAATATATAATATCTAACTTTCCATCAATATATTTTATTAAGATAATTTCTCATCTTAGCTTCCCCCATATGCAATTTCTGGCTACGCCACTGGCCCTTCACTACCATCCTTTCTCTTCCCATCACACCTCTCCCCTCTTATCACCTCCATACCTTAGCCACCACCCCGTCATACTTTACTTTCTTATCATATTTTTCTTCTCACCTATCTCATCCCTAAGCAGAGGGATAGTATGTAGTAATTTAGATTAAGATGTTTAAAATATGGACAAATGAAAACCAAAACGTAGACGTACCCCTATTTTTTATAATATCTTTTTTAATATTAAAAACGAAAAATGTATATTTATAATATTATAATATTAATAACTGCTACAGCAGTACTGTATGTAAATGATTAAAATAATTTTGAAAGTCTATACAGTTTACACTTACACTGTACAGTGTAGTCTCAAGAATCCAAATGAAACCCAAATTTATTTATTACAAAGTGTCCACAATATTTTCGTTATAAATACAATGCGAACCGATACGGAATGTTTCATGGAACGTTTTAACCGTGTGGCTGTTAATTTGCTTATTTGTTATCGAATTAAAAAGAAACCAAATGTGTATTTTAACATTATTGTGCCCTCGATGAAAATGATTAATAAATGTTATAAAAATTGAATTATATAGATTATAAGTAGAAGCTTACTAAGTTAAAATTTATAATTACACCCATTTCTTAAATTGCGTATTTACTAATTAGAATTACGCAAAACGTGTCCGAACGCGCGTCAAAATACGCACTGAAATTACGATGATATAATAATATTCTATAAGCGATTTTGAGGAAATCTGGTATACTTAATACGGGAAAAATCATAATCATTTTTAAGAATATGTAATAAGATTTGCCGGAGATATGTTACGAGTCATAATTAGCACATTTTTTCGATATAAAATTAATATGCTGTACGTACGTAATTCTATTACGGACGCCTGAGACGATACTTGAGTTCGATACGGCGGGTTATCGGGTTTAAATCGAAAAAATACTCCGCTGGAGTAACTCCATATATTTTATATTCGTCCTGTTATAATCGCGGCACAACACCGCCGTCTTATCAGTAAAAAAAAAATTTTAACGTGTGACTCAATGGCACCATTTCAATTTGTTTTTTAATAAGCACACTTTTATGCAGGCCACAACCCTGTCTGAAATTTTCAATACAACAAAAATAAAATAACTCATTTGTCTCCAATAAAATGGTACCCAGTGGCGTAGATATGACTTACCGTGTTTTAGATGAATCTATTACGCTACTGCAATAGTAATTAGTTACTATAGTATTTATTTTAAATACGCAAACGTATACCTCGCGCGGTCCAAATGACGTGGTCATTGATGTGGTTACAAATAGAGATTATGCTGTTTTTGAAAATGTATGTACGTATCATTATAGATATTAATTACATTACAGGGAAATTTGAACGAAAAGACATCAGTACTCACTGGTTACGAATCCAATTCACAGTTGGAGGAACTGGCCGAATCGCTGCATCAACAGGTGTGTATACAAAATGTCACGGCATACAGGGAGACTATAGATTTACAAATCGATCAGACAAAAATAGAAAAAAAACCACTCTTTTTTTATTCTTGTGAATTACTCGTTTAATTGTTAATCCGTCTGGTATAGGCTTTGAATGACCCAAATAAGAGCGTGATGTGTGCTAAAAAATGCGCTACCCTGATCGGCAAAGACAGCTCGAGGAAGGATGCGAAATTCTGTGCATTCCTACAGGTTATTCTGTGGAAATGCTACGCCGTGTTTTATTCATACAAAAATAAACAAGACGGTTTCAATAAAACTACTACTACTACCACCACTACTACTACTAAAACTACTGCTACCGTAAGTATACAAACAGTATATTTTACTCGTTTGAATCGTATTTATATGTATACATAACACGATTTCTTGTTGTTGTCATTCGTTTTTTGAACACCACGGCAGAAGATATCATCCGCTGAGCAAAACGACAGATTGTTGGCAAATTCCACGTAAGTTTTAACGTTTAACGTTTAATATACTTACAAATATTATAATAACTTGTTACAAGTGCTTTGGTCTGAAACGGAGTTTAGGTCGTGTTTTTATTAACAAGAGTCGATTTTAACTCTAGGGGGATGTTCAATATGTATTAAAAAAAAACAAATCAAAGGGGGATAATATGGGGCGGCCGTAGTGTTTCGTTTTCGTTATGTATTCGCTAAAGAGGAGACGGAAAGCGAATTATCGAAAAATTTTAAAAATTTTTATTAATTCTTATATACGAGTATATATATATATATATTCTGATGATATTAATTAAAATTACCTGTATGTTTTGAAAAAAAAAACGATATAATTAACGTTTCTTTTTGTCAACAAATGGATTTATGAAAAATGTCCAGACATTAAATAAATCATACTGGACAGTTGCAGGGGGAGTTTAAATCTTATTTTTATGAAATATTTTTTTGTGCGATTCGTAACCACGCCGAAATCGGTTCTGTTTAGATTCATCTCTGAACTTTACAACGAAGGCGTATTGCCAGATTCTTGTTTTTGGTACTTAATTATGGAATTAATGGAGGAAAATGGAAACGCTCAAGTTCATTGTCTAGCTAACATGATAAATTTAGCAGGCACAAAACTTTCGAAAGTACGTGCATATGATCATAGATCTATAATTATATTATGATATTAATCGTGTTCGACATTTCGTTTCTACGTGCGTGCAGACATACAGCTTGACGAGAATCGTCGGCCATTTACTTTTATTGGACAACGAAACGTACAGAGAAGAAGTGATGAGTCCCGATCTGCATAATCTAATACACCGTTTAAAAATTATGCATGCCAAGTATTGGATTCACACAGGTACGATTTTTTCGATTGTTCAAGTCGATTGATTCAATCAATATTCTACGTTAGAAATCGCAATACGTTTTTTTTTTACGTATTTACTTTAACTTTTTTTTTAAGAACTTATCTCTACTAAAAACAATAATCATATGTATGAAATATTGCAGTCATATTAGTTATGACGTATAAATTTAATGCTGCTATTGGAAACCTTATTAAGTCTAAAAATTATCCCAAATTTTTGCGTTGCTGTTTCGATGAAAACATCAAAAATAGATTATAAAGAAGCCGTTACACTAACTGATATTTCAAAATACACATAACTGTCTAGTAAACGCGCGCATAATATTATGTTTGTAGTTCCGGACAAAACGGTTAAAGAAAACTTCCGTGCCTTTGATGAAAATTTAATAAAACCAAATAAAACAGCGGCCGTACGAAAACAGTACGAGCTAAGTTTAATGGCGGATTGCGCGTTAGAGGATTGTCGGGAATTACATATTAGACTTGCTAGAAGAAAGGATTCGGATGTAAGTACATAATTAATACTCCGTGTTGAGTTTGGGTGCATTTTTTGTACGGTTTTACACGTATAAAAACTCTTGAAGTGAGCGGAATTTGGTTTCGCGAAAGAAGAAAGTGTTTTTACGTTTTCTTGGTTATTGTGGAAATCGAATTTTGAAATTCTCAATATTAAATCGATGTTAATTTTGACATAAAAGTATAAAAAAAAGTACAAATTACTTCATACTTTCATACAAAGTATGGAAAAGAAAGATTTTCAATCGTAAACCAATACACCTGTATCGACTTTTTTGTCAGGAATAATTACGAGAAAGTAAAAGAATTTTATGATTGTGTGTTGAATGCAAAATGGAGCTGAGCAATAAATTCGTTTATTCTCGTGTAATCTTAACCGAGAAATATCAAAAGTGAATTAAATAGATTAAAAAAAAAACCCGTCTCCCTCTTTCGGACTTATAAAAAAAAGAAATCGAAATATCTACACTGCGCCTAGATACATAGGTACATGTATATGTCTGGTGGCTACTGAATTTAGTCGACATATAGGAATGTGAAAATAGCAACGGTTTCGTTCATGACGTGTCTCGGTGTCGGACAAATTTTCGGAATACGACCCCCAACCATAAGAACCCCAACCATGTCAATATCGTCCTAAATCGATTTCTACAATAATCTATAGAGGAAAATAGAGGGATTATAAGTTCAAAATTTTTTTTTGATTTTAACAATTAAATTCGGTTCGACTGGATATCGTTTAAAACTGTACAAAAATATGGTCTTGTAAAAATAATAATAATATTCTAATCTCGATACACGTCGTCGTTTTCCATCAGGAGGTTAAACGTTTACTGTCTCCCGCGTTACACGCTTCAATGAACACAGATCTACTGTGCTTTGTGGTTAACGTGATCGTGACGGCCGTCGACGGGGAAAATCAGCATGTCATAAAGAATGCTGCCAAATTTTTAGCCGACCTCGTCAAGGCGGGATTACAGTCGAGATTCATCGTCTATATGGGGTGAGTGACGTGATTTTTTTTTTTTGACTCGTTTACGTACGACGAGTATTATAACGTAACATTTTTGTGTTATTTAAAAAAATTAAACTCTTTTTTTAAATTATTTTATTTTTAAGGTTGGACAGAGTGGGTAAAGAAGACGCGAAGTACAAGAAGTCGGTGGTTCGCATGGAAGAGGAGTATGCCAGGTTTTTAAAAACCAAAACTTAAAGTTTTTTTGAATTTTTTTTTTCTATTTTCGTTATTATATTGTTGTTTGGTCCTTTTATTATTTACGATTTGGTCGTTTCGCCTTTTTGTTTTTTTTTTTTTTACTGCATTGTTTATATACCTATATATAATATTTTGTTCTTATTGTATACTGTCGTTCACTTTTTACTTACTTTATTACTCGTTTATCTAATTTTTTTCATATTGTTTTCTTACTGTTTTCACGTTATTCTACGTGTTTTTCCTTCACATAATTGTTTTCTTGTTGTTGTACATTTTTGTCATTCGCATAATAAATCGAATACGTTAAATATGTATAACACCTGTTATGTTTTTATACGTACAATTTAGAAAAAAAACCCAACCTGCCAACTCATCACGAGGTGGCGCTTCATAATCGGCCATTTTTCGACCAAACCACTATTAAATCCGCCATCGGTCTCTAGGAACGTACGCACCTAATGCAGATACTATAACATTTTTATAATAAGTACTATAAACATTTTTTTTTCATAAAACACGCGTTAAAAAAGGCGTTGCGAGACACTACTAGTGCCCGGGTATTTCGAATATTTCCAATTATTATTAATTCGATTTTCGGTTCGGTTCATAATTATTTCTCATACTATCATCTCATAATTATTTTTTAACGTTTAATTTTTAATTTTTGTAATATATCCGAGATATAGAGAACAATATAACATCGTCGGCACATATGTAGTGACGACTGATTAGATTTGTTCATTAACCACCACCCCTCCCCTCCACTATAAATACTCAATATAATACCCGTCGACAATATTATGTACAATAGACACGCACGCATACTTTGAAGTAGAAGTCTATTATTATTATTATTATTATTGTTGCGTAGACGAGTTAACAAATGAAACGCGTATTTTCTCTCCTAAAACTTCAACAATTTGATAGTGATACGTTAAATTAATTAAAAACTTTCATCATTGTACATTATATCATATTGATCGGGGAGGGAAAAAAAGTATAACGATTAACATCAACAAATGTGTATTGTTTATAATAACTGTACATATATATATACAGTGCCGTCCTTACCACCAATAACGCCCTAGGGCAATAATATATATTTAAGGCCCCCAACCCCAAAAAAAAATTTACAACTAACATAATATCTAATTACATAATTTTATATATTTTAATAGTAAATACACTCATCCTCGAAATCATCGTATAAATACAAGGGAAATTAATATCTAATATATAAAGCAACAAATTTTTTCTTTTTATCATTCATTTTTATGACGCCCCCTACATTCATAATACTTTGGACGCCCTAAGGCACTTGCACCATTTGCCCCCCTTTTGGGACGGCTATGTATATATATATATAATAAGCGCGTAAACATTTATAAAAATTATTAAAAATTGACGTATTTTATAATACGAGCGTATATAATATATAATTCAGTATATACTATTATTATTAACTCGTTATTTAAAAAAAAAAAAAAATTATCAAAAGAAAAATAATACAATAGTGGCACGTATTATATATTAAGAATAAAAAATATACACACGAATAATAGCGTAAGGATTTCGTGGGTTTTCTTTAAAAATCAATAAAGATATTATACACTATGCGTGTAAAATATTAGAAATTATAGTTGGTTTTAAAAGTAAAATTTCAAAACCGTTTATTATAAAATTTATAGCTAAACACGCGTTGTTCTTTGTGACACGTATCTGTACGACTATAATTAAAAAAAAAAAAAAAAAAAAGTGCTTCCGTTAATTAATACGAATTACTAATGTAAACTGTAATCAATAACGGCGTTCCAAAATTTGATGTCTAATCGGCGTGTTGGAAAACAAAAAACTGGTGTTCTATAAACGTAGTTTGTTACCTTACTTTTCGTATTTCCATCCGCGTTCTTCACACCGGTACATCGTCCGAGTTCCTAGGTATAGTTTTGTGTCTGGTCTATAGACTTCCACAGGGTATACGAACAATAGCCTCCGAAAAACAAAAAAAAAGTCGTTATAATATAACTCAATTATTACGGTAATGTTATCCGCTTCGACTCTCATTTAAAACGTGTCGTTTCCGTTTTTAGAGTCAATTATTTTTGCTCTTTCCAAACGTTTTGTCACACGACCGAATCGTTTTCCGCACGTCGCCTTTTACTCCGTCCACTCAACGTTTCAATAGGTCCAACACTTGGTCCCTCGCCGTTCGTCGCAGTTAATCGTCTCTTTTATTTTTACGTAATGATACTGTTATAGTAAATCCACGGTTTCCTCGTTCGGTTCTCATGCTCCGCCCGTCTCTTTCTGCCGTATCTAATACGTCCCGTTCACGAACGTCCCTTTTTCTTTGTCACGGGCCTGCCGTATTTCGAATTCGACGTAGCCGTCACCGCTTAAAGTCTCGTTCGAACATATAGTTTTCTTCTCGTAGACCATTAAACGCGTATTTATACACGCGGCGTGAATTAAAATAATATCGTTAAATAAAGCGCGTTCTCCCGATGGTTTATATAATATTTTCGTATTGTTGTGCGGAGCGGACACCGCTCGGCCGGTCTTTCGTTAATATATAAGCGAGTCGGTTTTCGACACGTCATCCGAATATATCGGCAAACGTTTATAACACGATAATTATTATAATGGAAACACCGCGCGCTCTCTCTCTCTCTCTCTGCACCGGCTCCCAACACCGTGTTCCGTACAGGGTCAAACGTTATATTTTTTTTCCTTCAAATATTTTAATTAAATTCGTATTTTTATACAATATGTCGGGGAGCGACGTTTTATACACTACAGGGTGTCTGGTTTTTTGTTTTTATATATATACGTCGTTCATTTAAGTCGCTTTTTTCCTGCTGTCGGCCTCTTAAAATATCAGTTTTTACCGGTACAACTCCGGGACGCGATCGTGATTTTACTGCGGCGTTATTCGTCGGCTTTTGAAAACAAAAAAAAAAATCCCAAAGTCCGATATTACACACACACACACGTGAATTCAGTCGTTTGAACGATTTATGTATTTCTCGAGACTGTGGACACCAGGCGGAGGGAGAGAAAAAAGTCATCCTGTATATATTAAAAAAAAAACCCGTTGGTAGTGTTCCGGTCGGAAATTAAAGAGCCCGCGCGTCTTCGACTGCGCCGCGCCGCTGACTTGAAAACGACTACGACGCTCGGCACTCGGCGCGCCGGATCAAAAGAGCCGCACGGTAAACAGTCGATTCGGCGGCGATTTTTTTTTTTCGTTAAGGGCGCCAAGAGGGCACCGCCCCTACACCGAGTAAAAAAAAAAAAATACATTCGTTATGCGTAGAGGGACTTCTATTATTGCGCGCGCGCGCGTGGACGCGATGACTTGCACGAAACGACCACGACGTATTATTATTATTATTATTATTGCTCGGTGGTACTCGGGAGAGATATTATACGCGCGTTATACTCGGTATGAGAGTAGAGAACCGAGTAGTAGTAACTAGTGGTGCAGGCGTTGGTGGTGGTGGTGGTGGTGGTGGTGGCGGCGGCGGCGGTGGTGACTTGGCGAAAAACGTGGGAATCGAGAAAAATACGACCGCTTTATATTATATTATTTAATATACGCGCGCGCGCGCGTGTTTTATTATTATTATTTTTTTTTTACATAACCGACTTAATAACGTTTAATTGAATGTAAAATTTCTCAAAAACGTTTTCTCTATATTGTACTGCGCGCCGTGTATCGCACGTGAATAACGCGCGCGCCCGCGTATTATCCCCACCGCCGAGATATTCCTACCCCGTGCGAAATCCGTTTCGTCGTCGCCTTCTGCCGTCGCCGGTGCGTTCACAACACCGCGTTCTGCACGGTGCGGTAACGACACAGAGCTGCAGCGCGCGTGCAACGGTTTTTTTTTTAAAACGGAGCGCGGTTAGGTCGTGACGAGACGGAACACCGTAGCACTCGCCTAAAAACGTTTTTACCACCGAACGGCATAGGAATTTGTGAAAATTCGATTTTACCGAGTAGATGAAATATTTTTAAAAAAAAAACGGCGGCGAGAAATTAAATAAAAAAATTAATTTAAAATTCGTAAACGATAAATTTGTCAAAAAAAAAAAAAATGACGTAAATACACGCAGGACAGTCATTACATTTTTCGCGCCCCGGGGCAACACATTTTTAAAAATTACGCTTTATATATATATATTTTTTTTTTTGTTAACACACCGTATTATGTATATAAAAATTTACCGCCCCCTTAATAACTAACAAATTTGCCGTCCCGGGCAACAAGGTACACTTATACAGCCCTGAGTACACGATCGAGTAGAAGAATATTATAAAAAAAAAAAAAGTATATATACATGTACATAGTGCTGGGTTGCATCGTCGGCTTCTAAGCGCTACGCCTCGTCGTCTTCGCCAAACCCATCTGTCATCCGCGGCTCTCTTCAGGTCCGCATAAGAGGTGAGATTTATGTCTTTTATCGCGTGCCTTTGAAGAAACGTGTTCCGAGCGTTTCCTCCGCTTCTCTTCCCCCCGTAACTGTCTTCCTTCAAAAACGTGTTACGACGGACGATGTGACCTACAAGTTTTGTTTTTGGCGGAGATTTTAGCTACCCGGCATTGACGGAATACCAGCAGAAATAATAACAAAAAACTCAGACGGATGTACCGAACAACGACTTTATGAATTTATAAAACAGCGCTATGACACGGGCAGGATTCCAACTGATTTCACGAAATATAGAGGGCCGTAACAATACTAAAAAAAGGAAACGCGAATGAACGGGGGTCGCATAAACGGCTTTTAAATTTATCCAGTAGTCCGAAAATCGTCCGATTAATCGGTAAATTTTTAAGACTCGTTAAAATGTGTTATATCATTAATCAGTTATCACTTACCAGTGAGTATAAAAAGGAATTTTGTTTTTATTATAACTATTACTCATTATTTATTTGTTTATATCGTAATTTAATTATTAAAGTATTTAAAACGGCATTAGACGATTCATTGTCATCGTCATCATCGAATGATAGTGACGATGAACTGATATTAATTGCGTTTACCAAGACCCAGGGTATTTCGAAAAATACCTAAAAACCTAATTAATTAATAACTATCAATAAAAATGTACTTTATCAACAGTTTTGTGATACGAACATTGTTGTAAATAATATGTATTTATTCTTCTCGAATGATTTGTAAAATGATTTTGGAACCGAATAGTGATTTACCGTGCTACTTAATGTTCAATGAACCATTAGCAAGTTAACGATTGATTAATCATTAATAACGTAATGATTTTTATGCAATCATTTTGGCTGTTTCCAAAATTAAAATACGCGTTACAGGGAACATGTTTTGAGTGAATCGAAACCGTTCGAACCGAATCGACAGAACTATTACTGAAATCATTACAAGAAAATATACGAATGGAAGCGATGCAGTAAACGCGCGGAGGGAAGTATGTAGACGGAGAAAAATGTTAAATTATTAAAAATAGTTAATAAAAAGTTTTTAATAGCCACACCTCGTATGCAAGAGTTTATTAAATATATATATTTTTTCTTCTATAATCTTAATTGTATATTTTAAAATGCGTGTATAAATGTATTATTAATTATATATTACCAGTTGTAATTTAAGATCAGATTTAATTTCAACATAGAACGTAAAATACAGAATAATGTGTGCGGTCTAATTTGTACGGACATTTAAATACGTTTGATTTATCTGACAACAAAAAAAATGTTTACGACATCAATTAAATCTGCGCAGGTCATATAGTTTTATTAAAATCCAATATAAAATATGTTTTAAAATATTTATCAACTGACAAGAATATATCGTGTGCACACGTACTACGTGCTACGTATTGTGTCCACACGGCGGCACATTTATTATTCAAATAAATAATAAAAAACGTAATATTTATTACAATTACGCGCACTATATTATTGTTGCGAACATGCGTTCTCTATTGTATAATATCGTTATTGTTGTCCATATTCGTATACGAAATTGTCACGTTGAATTTTTTAAGTAATTGGACTGCCGCTGTTACTGTTACGAATAACAAATCAATAAAAAGTATGGTCGCTAATAATATTTTTTATTATGACATTATATAGACTATTATATTAGTTATCGATAAGTGTGTGTGTGTGTGTGTGTGTTTGTGTATAACACGTCGAATCAAATATGATTGAATAATAATCGCGTTTAAATATGTATACACTAGTATTCGTCGCCTGGGTTTGAAAGGTGCAGATTTTGAATGAGGTTAAGGAAATGTTGAACGTTATACGGTATGATGGACTCTATCGCAGAGTACATTAACGCGCGTCTTCACGATTAAAGAACAGGTGCGTAAATCAGTAAAAAAAACAGACCCCATCAAGGCGTTCCAATATTCCTCAATCCCTGAAAAATAGCGACAACGGCCAACGATACTTGTCCGGTATAAGCTCGACTAGCAACGATTAGACAGTCCGGTGAACGCGGTAATCCGAACGGCTGAATAGGTAATAATTTATAATTTTTTAGGACCTTATTGACGCTCTAAAGACCATACATTTAAAAGACACGGTTTTTAGCGTTGCAATAATTGTTGGAAATTAGTGTCGTCCATACTCATAAAGAAATCGTGGAAAAATATGCTTCATTTTCTTGCAAAAAGTGAAATCGACGAAGTGGCTGAAATCAATGAGATTCAACTCATAAACCACATACAGGAAACGTGTACGACACAAATGTCTGATTCTCAAGAACAGAAATAGGCTTGCGGCTTCAGACTGATCTTCAAGCAAAGGAATGAAAAATTGTTGTGGTGACGATGACGAAGATTTGGCGAATCATGAAATTATAACTGACGTCCGAAATTTTACACAAATTGCAGCAAAAGAGGATGACATTGAAAACGAGATGGCCTCTTCGACACATGTAAATTTTCTCCTTCATATAAGCTCTGTATACACCGAATACTGTTTTGTAATGGGCTGAAGATCAAAAGCATAGAAAGCGTTGAAATATTGTTGCTGCATCGATTCAGAAAACGCGCTTTTCAATTGCAGATAATCGAGTGTATTAATAAAAAAATAAAAATACTGATTTTTTTTCGCTATTACATACATATTCAAGTCCTGTACTTAATATATATATATATATATTTGTAATTTGTTAAATTCAATAAATAATTGTGTCGGAACAGAGTTTCTTAGTCATTTGATTAGGTACACTTAAAATACCTCCAGTAATCCGGACGACACCCGGTCTGAATTCGTCCGGGACTATCGAGGCTCTACTCTCTATATAGTGTTAAATTCGGTATTAATTTTCAATCGTATACGATGATAATACCGTCGTATGCACACACACACACAAACACACACGAGGTTTTTTTTAAAGGGGCCTCTATGGTACATACGATATTTCGGTAATTTAATTTGACTCGAGGAAGTGTATTGGACCCGGGGTATTTGCGAAATAATAATACACAATAATACCGCGCATTATACACGCGTGCGCATATATTTTATACACGTCAGTTATCCCCGGGCTAGGTCATTTTCGCAACTGCCTTCGCGAATTTCTAGGCTAATTATTGTTTATTGTACACCACCAATTCGGTGTCGTATTACTCGACAAAAAGGTAGACGGCGTATACGTTCTTAAATAATATTGTTCATAATGCACGCGCGCCCGTAACACACGCGGATCGTTTTGAATTGACAGCCTTAAACGCAATTTCAAGGTTTGCTTTTTGACAGTTACCAAGAAAAAATAATAAGAAATAGCCGTCCCGCGTTTCGTTTTGTGCATACGCGCGATCGAAATACGTGGACCGATTTAATATTTTTTTCTCGCACAAACGTTTTGTATCGGGATTTATTAATTATTCGCAGTCAATGGTTCACGAATTCGGCTGTTATTCGCGCCGAGAGAGAGAGAGTGCAGAATTCTCGACAAATCACGTAAATATAGCGAAAATGTTTCAAATGAATTTACCGCGTTCGTTTATGATTCGTAGTGTTTGTGAAAATGATTTTACATCGTAATATACTTGGACGCTAGAGTCGTCTTCTGAATATTGTCAAGCAATTGAATTATTGCTGTTGGACTGATGTGTCCAAGTGTTGTCACGCGCGGTTTGCGGGCAAACTCGACGATTTCTTCCACGAACGTACAGTAGGAAGCATTCCTTTCGGGCCGGTATGCTGCTGCCAGTAATGGTGCGATGGGCGATCGTTTTGGCATCGTCGTGCGACTTCGATGTCGGACATATACCGGTGCGACGCCGCCACAGTCGAATACCGTCCAAGTCCAAATCCGTCTGATGACGGCCACGTACAAAAGACTGATTTTTCTACAGACATTTCGGTACGGCGTCCGACTGTGTAACCTTTCGGTTACTGACGCCCTGTGTATTTAGCCGGGTCGCCAACCTACATCCGGATATCACCGTACCGGTGACGGAGATGTAGGATTTTTCGTTTATAAAAAAAAAATGATTTTGTACATTTACGTGGGTACGTTTATTACTTTTTAGACGTTTTAACGATCAACATATTATAACAACATCAAAAAAAAAAATGAATCGATTTAAATAATAATTTAGTAATGAAATAATAATGACACAATCATGGAAATATTAATAATACTATATAAAAAAAAAAAATAAATATTACTTTAGGTACCGGCCAAGATTTAATAATAAAAAAAAAAAACATACCCGTTTATATAATTATCTTGCCTGTGTCGCATCGTGGGAGAGATCCCGGAGGATCTACTCCACATATTTCTGACAAACATTATTAACGAACAAAAAAAAAAAGAAAAACGATTATAAAATAAAGAGACGCTCACAAGCGAGTCGTCTACAACAGGGGCGTAATTACGGGGGGATATGGGGATGGATCCCCTCCCATGGGCTTTCTTTTTTTACACAACATATCGTCTAATGTACAAAAAAATGTAATAGTTAAAAATAATACTTTTTTTGCGTTAACAAAATTTGTTAGTATTTATCATAAGTCATAGGATTCCTCAGTTTATTGACTAGTTACTGGTATGATACGGTTAGGTTAGGTCACTGAAGAAAGGTCTATCCATATTCAGATTTTTAAGTAAAATTGGATAAAGTACTTAATAAATTAGCTAAAAAAAAAAACGAAGAAAATTAGAAATTTTATTATAAAATATGTCATTTTTATTAAAGAAAATAATAAAAATACGAGTATCGCAATTACTTTATTAATTTCGATTGATTAACGTTTAAAGGGTCGTTAGTCGTTACAGTTATTATTATGGGTTATCCAATAATGCTAAATTGTCTATCCCCTCCCATATAACATTCGTAATTACGCCACTGGTCTACAAGGAAATGCATCGATTTAAATATAATAATTGGCCTGGCCGGCAACTATTCTCGTATCAACGCATTCTGGGGGTGGTGGCTATCGGTTGCGCTTTGAACTGTGTTCCGAAAATATACGTGTACGTCGTCGGTACGTCGCGTGCGTCATTTTCGACGCACGACAATATTTTTGAGACGTTACAACTGTTATACAGCCGACGGAGTTTGCGCGCATTTTTTTCTTTGATTTGTAATCGTTTCTGGCGGACGCGGTGTTCAGTTTAGTCGAGACGCGTGCCCGGGAGTATTTCGCTGGATTTCGTTGTGGGATTATCGTTTAGATTATCAAGCGCACCATTACAAACCGGGACGGGTCCGGTTTTCCGTGACGTATATTACGTAAATTACTTTTCGATATCGACGTAAACATTTTTTTTTTTATATAGTTTTGTAAATAAAAATAAGCGTTTTACGCGATTTTTTTTATTTTTATATTCCACGTATAAATTCTAAATAATAAATTTGATTTTATAATTAAACGTAAGGCGGCCGTACAAAGGAAAGTACACACGCACGTTTATTTATCGTGTATAATAATACAATCATAAAACATCATCATTAGCACCTGTGCGAGCGGGCGATACCGCGGCCGCGCCATTGTACGTAATAATATAACGTGTAATGACACTTCATACGCCGCAATGACCTTTTGGATTTTTTTTTTTAATTCTCTCAACGCCGCCGTCCCGTAAGTGCACCACCACCAGCAGCAGCAGCAGCAGCAGCAGCCGCGCACGAACGCTGCACGTTGTTCGCGATACTATACGCGCACGCACTTGTACCGGGATAATGCAGATTGATTACTATTACCGCGGTCGCAGCATATTGTATAATACGCGCGGTATACTCGGAGAAGTCTTTATACCGCACTGCGGTATATACGAGTATAATACCGATACCGCGGTATATTATATCGTATATATAATAAACAATTATACGCGATCGGCGGTGGCGGCGGTCGTCACGAGAGAGATCCGTCTCATCGTTATTATCGTATTGTGCGGTGCATATACAACAACAACAACACATTGACCGAAAGATTAACGTGACTTAAAAATAAAAAAAAAAAAACGTTTCTAATGGAAGCAATCGTCCGCGATTAATATATTATATATATATATAACGAGTATATAACAAATTTTTTTCCCATGGCTGCTCAACACCAAAATACCAGCGGGTCAGATTAAGAAAAAAAAAAATCTATATTACACGCGCGCGTCCCGTTAGAAAGTTGTGTGCGCTCCGGTGTCCGGGTACTGTAAGAAATCGCTATAGTTCGAAACGTTTTTCTCTTTTTTTTTTTTTTTTAAAACCGTGTGTTTTTAAAAAAATATGTATTTAAAACGACAGCGCGTGTGGAATTTCGTAAACTCGCTTTCGATATCCGCGATTCGTTATAAAGTGTGCAGTTTAATGGTCGAAATCCTCCGATAATATTTGGGAAAATTTTTATCGTGGAAATATAATTTTTTTTTTTGGAAAATGTTTACGGTTTTTCTTCTTTTCTGTGACTTTTGGAGGAAGAAAGAAAGAACGAAATAATTGTTGCAAAAAAAAAAAAAAAAGATTATTGAAAAATTCAACGCGTTACGGAAACGAATAGCGAACGTTTCGTATATGGAGAGTACAATTATATATTTTGTACGACGTTTTGCAAAACGATATGTCCGATTTCGATTAAAAGAAAAAAAAAACAAAACCACAGAGAGTTCAAACAACGTATACCGAGAAAACGTTGCAAATAATACACGACGAAATATTATCGATTATATGCGTAAATTTATACTGCAAAAACATTCTGTACCGTTAGATATATTCTTATAACAGTAATACTCTGCAGAACAGGATTAAGGAGAAATGCGCCTTTTGCGAAATGATTTTACCCACGCCCCGGTATACTTTATAAGTTTTTATTTGGCTCTGTCTCAAACACTTTGACATCTTATTTTATAAAAGCCAGTGCATATTATAATATGTCACATTAAATTATCACAATGTGTGAAATAAACGTTGCCAGTAAGTTATAACAATTCTTTTGCTTCAACATCATTTTAGCGGCTTTTAAAATATTAGCGCTCTAGGCGACTGCAGCCTGTGTTGCCTATACGTTAATCCGGCCCCGGCAACGCTATTGTAATAATGTGATGGTCTAAAAACGAAATTCTGATATTCGACCTGTTTAATAAAAAAAAAGAAGAAAAACGAATTTAATAAAAAAAAAAAAAATGTAGTTAATAGCGAAAAGAAAAAGAACACGAGCAAATGTCACGGCGACAGCGCGGTGTGTGTAAACGGTTTTTGTAATATTATACGCGTATAGGCGTGCGATTGCGGGAAATCGTTTTTTTTTTGTTGTATTTATTCATTTAAATTGCCCGAAGACTTTTATTCGGTGTACGCGTGGAAACTGTGCGAAATCGACTCATCGTCCGTCGACAGTATTAGGTTTTGTTTAAGAAAAAAAAAAAAACGATCTTAAACTTCAATATTATAGCTCATGTATAGAAATAAGAAATTAGTTCGGGAATACGTTTACTCGGACTCGCGACTCGGGTCGACTGTCCGAATACTCACAGTGTATATGTGTACTAAAAAATTATTAAAAATCCGTATATTTCTTTACATAACATTGTTCCCATATTATTTTTTGAATGCATTACTGAGTTTTACGTTCGTGTTGAAACGTTATTGTACAGGACTCGTCTCCATCCGTGTATTTTACGTGTAATTTTTTTTTTAATAACCAGCACCGAATCTTTGCGATACGGTATATACATTACTCGCAGACAAATCGAACACTTTTTTTTTTTATACTGAATATTTGAATACTGAATATTTATTTTATTAAATACCGAAAGTATACCCGCAGCTCGTCCGGCATCCGCACACTGTTCTGCGTAAATATTTCACGTTTTTAACAATACGCTTTTTCGCAGTGACGTTTTTCTCGGGTCGCGTAAAACAATATTTCGTTTCGATTTCATTGAAAATTCGCTTTCCGAGCACGAAAACTATAAGCGCATAAACTAAACGAATTTTTTTTTTAACAAAACTGTACTGTAGATTTATTAACGTTTAATAATGAAACAAAACCGGAGATATTACAATATACGTACGTAATATGGCACTTTGAATTTTAAATTGTAGGTACTTTCGTCGTCACTATTACACGTTGTTGTAATAATACTTTAATTTTTCGTACGAGTTATATTTTGTGGACACGAAAAAGAAAAAAAGTGCTTATTTATTTTCGGGGTGTGAAGCGAGGGCGTTTATATACACGTGTATAAAACCAGTGCAGTGTACGACGAGGGGCGTGTTTATCGTTAACACGCTGTTGCTCGTCATATTCTTTTATTTTTACACATCTTTCATTCCGACCCTTTAGGAAAAAAAAATAAAAATTAGCTCAACAGGCCTATATTGTATTATGTACACCACCGCCCATCATTCGATGCTATTTTAACGGAGTATGTATTCATTATTATACACACACGCAATACGATACAGTATTTGTTATTAAAACGGCCGATTAGAACTATTCGTTATTGCGCGCGGAAAAAATATAATATCCTTTTTTTCCCGTAATGTTTATTATAATATATTTATAGTAGAAAAACAACATTTCGAAAGTACTGCCGTAATATTCGTGAAAACGCTTGTTGTTTTCGCGTTTATGAAACATGTAATTTGAACGGTTTTTTCGAGAAAAAAATAAATTGAAAACTCCGATGAGTTGGTTTGTCTCGGTTAAGGTGTTTTTTTTTTCCTTAAAATTTTTTATCTGTGAACGTTTTTTTAAAAATAATAATATTAACAATGTATAATAATAAAAAAAAACCTTACTACTTACACGTAATAATACGCAGCACTGCAAATACGAATCGCCTGTAACGAAGTGAAAGTGTATCGGTTAGAACGCTTTTTTAAAATCGCTATATTGAAATTATTACAGCTGGAAGTTTTTTTTTTACTTATAGTTTCGCGGACAAAAATTACGATACGCATATATTATATATATATATTGTTCGATCGTTATTATATTAAATTACGTTTAAATATTCTTTTTCACGGTGTCTCTGTATAGAGTATACATTCTATTTTATTTGCTTCTAAAAATATCTAGTGTATGACGTCAGGCCTGTGTGCACGCCTCGCGTCCGTGCGTGACATAATTATTATTAATTTTTTTTTTTTATACATTTTTTTAATTGAATTTGCAAATCGTTTACACGTACCTATAATACACCTATATGTATGAGCGTATATTACGGTCGATTAAACGTTAATATTATATTATAATAAATAAACGTATATACGTACGTCGTATAATAAGCTATAATGAAGTAACGAATAACGATTTTCGAACCGAGTCTCAAATAATATAATAATAATAGTAAATAGTCCAATACTCGACGTCTCGTAACAATATATACGGCCGGGAACGACCGTGACTGTAGTATATAATATTATAAGAATGGTCGCAGCGCGAGCCATTAAATAGATATGGTGAAAAAAAAAATTGTGCAGATAATCGTAAATTATTGTTAATATTTCCTCCCCTTTCTTTGAATGAGTACGTACACCTTATTGTAGAATATATATTATAATATATATATATATATAGTAATGTAATAGAAATGTACTGGTAATCACGAACAGATGAGGCACAATTTATTTAAAAGTTTTGCTGGAAAACAGGACTGACGAGTAAACGGTACAGAATTTAAAAGTCATAGATTCGTTCTCGAAAAATATCTTGTACGTACGACAATAGCTGGTAATAACTGATAATTAAGGAAGATATTTAATACAATTTTGCACAATGTTATTGATTTGTAAAAAAATAGCTACATTTTTCATTATACCAAAACGAGTTTATGTATTTACCATTTATATTTTGACGCACTTCAGAAATCCAGTACGAGAACGTTGTATATATTTTCACCGGATATACACACACACAAAATTAAAAAAAAAAAATTCCTACTTAATTTGCGTATAATACCGATGTGTATTATTTAAAATTTTAAATTAAATAAAAATTATTACTTAGAAAAATGTGTGCGTGTTTTTCATTCGCACGTTTTTAAAAGAACAATGTCGCTTTCAGAATTTAACGGACCAGTGAATTTCGTAGGTACTACAGAACTGATTATATAATATATTACTGAGTATTTATAATAATTAACGGCGCGGATGAAACGAAAATCGCTTGATATTCTGGAACTTTGTTTAAAGTTTTACCATTTAAAAATTTCTTTGCCATAAAGCGTGTTTTTTTAAATACTTTTTTTTCGCTCAATTCGCGTGCACGTTTTTAGAGCATATATAAATGTGGTCTAGTAATTGATACGTTCAAGTGAAACGCTCTTCGTCGGTGATTTCAGTGCAGAATTTTTAAACGAGTCGGTTTAAAAAAATATATTATAATTAATTATATAAGAAAGATTAATAATTATATTTTTAATATGAAAAAAATCTTCACAATAAAAACGCGCATGTTTTATACACACAATTTTTTCCTAAAAAGTCGCGTATATATATATATAACGTGTTTTAATTTTAAACGGACAATTTTGTGATTTGCGCGACGAATTTTCCGTTTCTTTTTTTCGTATATCGTAGATACTCCCTTAAGACATATCCTCGCGCAAAAACAGGCGATTCAATCGTCTGAAACAATATAATATATATATTTTGGGGTTAAACGAAAAAATTATAATAAACAATTGATTCGAGAGGAAAAACCACCTTCAAATAAACAGATCGATATATATATATACATATTATAGAAATAAATTATCGAGTAGAACATAGTATTATTTCTTTCCAGTTATTGTAATTATACATACGTTTCGCGACGTATCGTCAAAATAAATTATCATAAATTATATAGCGTTAATTTACCACGTAGGAAATTGGAAGTCTTATAATTTATTATCATTAAAAAAAAAAAAAATAACAAGCGAAACGTTTTAATTTTTCAGGAGTAATTATATTTAAATTGTAATTAATAAAATTCAAATGGCGATCGAATATTATAATAATATACGCGTATTAAACGGCGGCGACGTATCTCCTTGTATTTATGTATACGAATGTTTTGGTATTTTTTTTTTTTAATAATCACGTTATAAATGTCTAAAATTAGACGTCTTTCTTTTCATTTTTTTTTACGGTGAAATTTATGTACATATTTAATGTTGTTGTTTTTTTTTTAATTTTTTTTTAATGAAGACGTGAATAAATTAACGCGTGGCGGCGGCGGCGTCGTCGCAAAGTTAAGTGGGCGCGACGAGGGAAAGGCTCGAAACGTTTGTCTTTATATATATATATATCTATTTTTATAATATTATGCCGCCATTTCGTATAAGTATACAAGATTAATCAATCGTTTGTTCGTTTGTTCTCTACAGTACAGTACAGTAAAAAAAATTGGCAAGACCATTTTTTTTTATCGAAATCGTCATATCAAACGTTGTCGAACGGACAGATTTCGGATTGAGATAAATACTGATTTTCATAGAGCTTTCGATAAAGTATTGCACTCACGGTCTCGGTGTTATCGCAATACTTTCGATTTAGTGCAGAAAATTGATCCAAGTCGGTTTTAGTCAAAACCAATATAGTATTCGAGTAAATACATTTTCGTTATATTATTCCGAAGAATTTTCAGTGTTTTCTCCGACTCTGCACAACGGTTCTCTTTAAGGACATTTAAAAAAAAAAAAAAAATGTATAAATTACACCTTCTTCAGTTCTAGACGCAGCTCATCTGTTAAAATATTAATGTTTGACGAAAAAAAGACGTTAAAGCCTTCCGAGCTCCGAACGAAAAAAAAAATATATTGTCAGCGATCGACAGTGGCGTATGTTCATATTTTTTCTCGGGAGGGAGGGAAGGCGTCCAGTGGTACATATTACCTAAACCTATTTAATAAATAAATTGTACTGAAATATTGAACACGAAATTTAACGCGTATGATGAAGTGTACAAAAAAAAAAATCTCAAAATAACGTTCAAAGTTATTTAAAAATAAAAGTGTATTCAAATTGTATGAAATCGCGAATGTAATACATTGCGATATCTTAATGGAATACATTGCCACAAAGGTATTTACAAAAAAAAAAAAACAATTCTTACAAACAAAATTTATATTAACAAAATAATATCGAAAATTGTATTTATAAATGTATAGAAATTAATAAGTTCCTACTCCGAACACTCTTCTCGTCTCAAATATTAAAGGCGTATAAAATCTTTTTTTTTTTGGTTCTGGGGGTGGGTTCAATACGTCACTGGTGACCGATTTTCTGCCCGATCTCGGACGGTTAGGACACGCGGAACGATGTCGGATCTGACGTACGTGAACAGATATCCGATTACGGTGTACGCGTATACTCTAAAAATCGAACATCCCAATCGCGTTTGTTCGACACGCGTGTTATTACAAAATGTTTGGTTTTTAATTATTTTATACGAGCTAACGGTTGTCGTTTACAACGCCTTAATTTAGCCGCCCCCGAACGTTACGATAGAATATAATATTTTTATTTATTTGTAAAAAAACGATTAAACGTCTCGTTCGAAAAGAAATTTCGGTGGGGGGGGACCCCGTAGACGCACTCAATATTATCACAGATAAGATAAAACCAGATGGTTCACTTTTTAAAATTTCTTATTCAGCCCGTGTAATTCTCAAAAATGTAAACAAACTAAAACCCTCCTGAGATCAGTGTCATCACTGAGAGGGAAAACAATTTTTTTATGAGTTCCTTAAATGTACAACACTGATTTTTACTGTTTACTATGCGTCCCGCTATTGTACTAACGCCCGCCGCCTATACTCGTTCAGTCGTTTACTTGCAATTTATGTTTTTTCCGACCTACACGTGTAAAACGCATTATAGCAAGTACAGCAAGCATTTGAAATTTTTTAACATCAATATTTTAACACATATACTAAAGTTATTGGATACAATAATAATATTATTATTGTAGAAAAATATGTACAGTAATTTAATTTATCGTATGTGCACATACTGATCTCAGGTGGGTCGAATTATCAGTGCATCAAAGAGTGAACCATCTGGTTTTATCTGTGATATTATTATGATTTTCGACCACGACTCGTTTTGTAATAATAATATTACGTATACGATATGCATAGGTATGTAAAAAAAAAAGCTCGGGTTACCGCCGCTTACCCATTTACGAGCGTATTATTTTTGTATATACGGATATATATTGTGCAGTATGCAATACTCGTATGGCTCGTCCGAGTATAAACGAGTCGGGTCCGGTAGGATCAATGCCGGAGATCAGCCCCGTGTTGTTTAGCAGATTAGTGGATGTCACACGCTGTACGTACGTCGCCGACTGTGTAGACCGCCCACGACGAAGTGTGTGTGTGTGTTGCAATCCGATCTTCGGTTCTGTCCGAACCGATTAGTCGGACGACGAGCTCCCGAACGTACACGGCGCGCGAGCCGTCTCCTCTCCTCGTCCTCTCTTCACCGCCATCTCAGAAGTCGTTTCATCCATCGTACATTGCCGGTGTATATAGTGTGTAAATTAAATACAATAATAATAATCGCTCTTTATATTTATACACACACACACACACAAGATGGAGTGCAGTGTGTGTGTGTGTGGTGTAACATTTCGTCGGCTTTGCGTGGCGCGGTTGTTAACGCGGCGACAACGATCGTTAAAACGCGCCGTTGTGCCACGGTCAGAAATACGGAACGTTCGTGAAATCGACGATATGTTTTGTGAAAAAAAAAAACGTTTTTTTCCCCGCCTGTCGGTCATTGCAAAATTAACGTCATCGATGAGACAACGTTGATGTTCCAGTGGCGTAACGACGTACCTACGACGTCCGCCGAGGGGTGTTAAAAAAATAACGACGATTTTTGAGAATTTCCCTGTAAAATGTTTTACTTATTATTCGTCTGTGGCTATATTCGAAGGAGTCCTCGTAAGACGACTACGTTTATGGACAATTTTATTTGGGTCCAGCGATTGCTCCTACGTTCCAAGCAACGACAGACCCCCGTAATTAGAGTCGATAATCGTTAGACAATGGCATCGTTCCGGTCTCTGAACTCTGTGCTGCTGGCACGTAGCTGCTAACACTGGCACCCCCTGCCGAATTTCGGGAAGCATTTCCAATAGCGCTGACGACGATTTTTCTTGCATTAACGGTGTTGTTGACTCGAGTTCGGACCGTCATTTCTTATCGGGGACCCCAGAGATATTTAGGTTATTATTATTTATAGAATTAAAAAAAACAATGATAAATCGTCGCGTATTCGATAAAAATAAAATACATATTTGAAAAAAAAAAATGATTATCATTTTACTTTCGTGTGTAAAACTCGCTTGTATTCCCGAGAAAAAAAAACGTTTAAAACGAAAAGCGTTTATGTTTACGAAATCTGCATTTGTAAAAAAAAAAATTGTCCGTCACCATGATCGATTCGACGAATATTTTTTTCTAAAATTAATTTATACACATAGCTTTTTTTAATTTGGACGCCGATTAGTTTCGAACTAAATATTATTGTCCTCGACACATTCCGAGACGAATGCCGCGCGCGTATAAAGAAGTACGGCTTCCGCAAGCTGCAGCCGTTCGTAGCCGCAAACCACAACAACTCTATTATATAACAATATAAACACTTGGCGCGTTTTCCAAGGTACCTAACCTATGCGTGTTTATAATAGTCGTTGCGGCTACTCTACTGTTCTCCGGAAACGGTGGTCCGAGCGCGTCGCTTCGTGCAGTGTGCGTATCATATTTTCCATACTGTTTTGTGTGTATTTAATTATATATACATATATATATATATAGGACTTATACTAAGGATTTTTTCCTACTGCCCAAAAGTTGAATAAATTATTTTCGGATTTATTCGGATCATAATATTTCCTTACCCTAAAAAAAAAAATGTATGGAGCCAGCCCTCTCTGCCAATGAAATATCCACATAGCCAAGAAGAAAGATTTATAAATGTATCGAGACGGAACGCAGATATAGAAAAAGGAAGAACAACGTGCATGCAATGAAATAACAATAAAACGGGAAAAGAAAGTAGTCACACTAGGTAGCGCTACGGCACAACATAGAGGGTGTGGCAGAAAGCGCATATAAATAGCGGTCAGTCAAACACACACACACCTACACTGCAGTCAGATGCGAACTACGTTGTTCACGCCTGACCGCCGTGACTACACTGAGCGGTCCGATGGTTTCGGACCGCTATTTATAAGCGTCTTTCTGCCACGCCCTTTATGTTGTGTCGTAGCGCTATCTGGTGACATCTTTTTTTTTGTGTTTTATTACGGTACGTTACGTAACGCGCAGTAGGGAACCAGTTGAGTCTGGTCGTTGCGATTGACCGTCTTTACACGGCGATTCGTATTTTCAGTAACAGACGATAAAAATGGGAAATATTTTATAAATTTTTTTTTTTTTTATAAATCGCTCAAGCGTTTAAACACTCTCAAAAGTCGCGTTCAGTATTAGTATAAAAAAGTGTTTTTAATAAATTTTATAAGACTTATATTGAAATCGTCGTCGGAGCTCGTTTCCCGATGACGATATTTCATATATACGTTACTAGTCATATTTCTATTATCGAAAAACGTGATATTAATACGCGATTATAGGTTTTACGTATGTTTATATACAGGGGTGGAGTGGACGGTCTGGAAAATGGGAGTTTTCCAGATGGCCTGGTGTTAAACTTTTTTTTCAAACCAGCTCGTTTTGTTTCTTTTAAATAATTTACACTAATAGAAATATACTAAAGGAATTTAACAATTATTTTGTTTTGAAAATTAATGAAAAATTTTTTTTTGTTTGAATATTGGAATTGCTAATAGAAAGTTACACTTTGATAAGTGTGTGGTTCTAGTGACCTGGATAAACAATCTTCTGGCCTGGATTTAGTTCACACTTCGCCCTTGTTTATATAGGACAAATCAAAAACTCCACTCCAGTCAATATCGATCGATTCAATTCGACCTTAACACAACACGCACGTCACACGCCCTGTAGGCGAGTTAGTGAACCGGTCTCTGATAACTTTGCGGGGGATTTATTGCAAACATCCAGTGGCGTATTTAGCTTTTTGCCACCCCTAGGCTAATTTTCCCTTCAGATCAGTGATTTCCAAATTTTTTCGTAGGATTTTCTATTTTCAATAATATTGCACAGTTCAACTATTTTTTCTTATACACATTAATTCGTTTTTAGATACAGCGAGAATATATTAATCCGCGTCACTTTCGGTTACTTTTTCTGCGACAATCACTAAAAGTACTCATACATCTACAACACAAGAGAATAGTTACAAAATAAATAAGATATTTTTTTAAACATAATAATAGGTATATAATAAAGTCAATAAAGATGAAAAAATATACCATAAAACCTCGAAATTTTTTATAAGTACTACCCGTATTGAAACAAAATAAATAATAATAACTATAAATCTTGATATTACTTTTAGCAGTTATAAATTGTTAGATTTAAAAAAAAAAAAATTTGCCACCCTCCCGTAAAAAAAAAAAATTGCTGCCCTGGACTTCAGCGTACTTAGCCTGGCGTTAAATACGCCACTGCAAACACGGTCGCATTACACGGTTGAACGGTTACCACGGTCTACGTGCAGTGATTTTCTTCTTCTCCTGACGTCTATTTTACGCGTGTGTGTACGCGTACGACCTCGGCCAATCGCTAAGATCCGCGTTAAATTCCATCGTTTTTGTCCCCGTTCTCCCTTCTCCGGCTGCTGCTGATGCTGCTCGCTATAATATTATACGCGTATAATTATATCATAGGATTGATTTCACTGCGGTGTAATGAATTAGAAAACTGTATATTGTACTAGTGTGGATGGTCGGTAGTGTGGATTTCGGGGGGGAGGGACATTGCCGCATGGCCGGTCTCGGACGGTTTCAAATATTGTAAAAAATATTATACGCTTTGCCAAGTATAAACCGCAATGAAGTGCACACACGGTATCGTCGATAGGATCATAAGAAGAAAAAAAAAGAGTCACAATATTCGTCGTGCGGGGTTATATCGAGTTCCGCGGTTATAATATGTTTTATAACGATTACGAGGTACGACGTTAAATTTTTTTTCCTCTCGTCACAAAGCGTAGTTTTTAAAACGCAATAATATCTCTACGTATTTAAACGTAGAGGTACAGTAGACCGCGACGACGTAGAGGAGTGTTCAGGAATTTTTCATGGGTGAGGTTGGCCGTATTGCCGTAAATATATATTTTTTTGTACAAGGAGGATGACGTAATATGAAATATAATTATGTATATATAAGTGTTTTATATGCGTATTTATGAGATGTAATTTGACTGTAGAGTTATAAAGCACTCTTTCGATTTCGGTAAGCAGTCGATACGAGGCTGCCTAAGATGATCCAATAATTACCACGATTAAATACCACTACTAAGTGCGCAATACTCGCGAGAAGTACCTTACAATTTTTCAGAATAACTTAACCGATTGTCACTTTAACCGACGACGTTGAATTCTTTTTTTTGCTTTAATAACGTAAATAAACATTAATAAACCGCGTGTTATCGCGTGTTGGGTATATATTGTTAAAATATTCCTGCACCCCCTCCGACTACTTGGGGACGTAGAAGATGCTCGGTCCGGAAAAAAGTCCATTTCCGGACAATTACGACGAATTCTGGCTGACGTCAGTCTTTCTAAACAACGATTCACTTATACTCAAGCAGTAGGAGAATGAAGAACGAAAACGTCAGAAGGGGCCGCCCAGGGACGATCCAAGACGAGTCGGATCATCGCAGAGGTAAATTTGAGGCTGCGAAGCAATAACGTGTTCATTGAATAACATGGTTAAAGAGAAATTGTAAGCTGAAGGCGAATCAAAGCGTGTAATTATTGTGTTTGGACAAGTCAGTTACTCTACAGTCCAAACCGGGCTGTATTCATTAAAACAAACGTTTGCAGCAATGTCGGGATATAACCTTTTCTCCACGCTCAAAATGCACTTATCCGGCAAAAAGTCCAGGAAAGAGACGGTGAAGTCGATCACATTTTTTCTTCAGCAATTCGGACGTTTTATCGGTCCGGGGAATCGGAAAATTAGTACCTGCCGCGGCACAATAAACGTTCGGATAAATCGTTTCGTTTTTGGTGACCACTGGAAAGTCACTTTTCAGACATTTTCCTATCCGTATAAGCTGCAGTTGATCTCGGGAGTCGACGTTTTACCACCACACTACACAATATTATAATAACGTACGCGGTGCTCGGTAAACCCGTTGGCCCTTTTCCGTTTCAAAACTCGATACTTAAAAATTGTTTTTTCACTTATATTGTGTGTTGTCATATTATGGCGATGGTTAGAGAGCTCCGAGACTTTTTGTTTCGGATCGTTATTATACGTCGCATGCGGTTAATTTTTATACGTCCCTTCCCGAGGAAAACATTATAACGTTGTTTTATTTTTTGACGTTTAAAATAGGAAATTTCGAAAACCACCACGTGAGAGGGACGTGAGTTTATATTGTTCATACCGCGTAAAAAGTTTCTCACCGATATCGCCGAAAACCCGCGCCGACCAGTTGCGCTGCAGTGATTTCACCACGATCGTTGCGGTTAAATATTTTCCACGCGCGCATTATTGAAATTCAACACCTGAAACGCATAATATTATAATACATATAGTATACACTTTAGATCTTTTTTTTTCCTAATTAATTTAATACTTATTTACGTGAACGCGCGTAATCAAATACGAAAACCGCGCGCGCTAATATAATACGATACGTTTACCATATATGTACACCAAATAGGATAAATGTATAAAACGCGCTCTTTGCAGTATATATAGGAAGAAATCAATACGCGTTCGTGCGACATTCGGCTGTTGTACAGTAAGACGACAAATAATAATAATAGTAATAATAACGTGTAAACCAGTTATACGGAATCACATTTTTTTTTCCTATATACTTTCTTCGGAATCGGCGACGAAACTCTACGTGTGCTGGAGGGGGATTTAATAATAATCGTATATTTTATTATATAATTTAAATAAGCGCGCCGGATAATCTAACCTAACCGTGGTTGTTATCGGCCAACGAAACGTTGGTAAACGCGGCGATTAATCAAAAACTGCGCTCGAGTGCAATTTCAATAGGCACGCGAAGATTTTTTCATTTTTTTCTAAAAGTAATACACAATCTGTACTTATAGAAAATACAAAAAAAAACGTAGTGATAAACACGACGGAAGAAGCCACTCATCAGTTTTTTAAGCAGTCTCTTACGTTTACATATTTTTTTCTTGATCGAGATGGTCTCTACATAAACTGCGCTTAAGACGTCTAGGGAATAACTGTATTTTTCACAGATATAGAATCAGGGTGAGAGTTAACGCGTGAATAGAATCACTTATAGAAAGTATCTACTGCCTCTCTTCTTGCACGGTCTTTAAGTCTGCGTGAAGGTGGGGTAATTTTTCTGAGAGTAACGTATTGTTTGAGTTAGAAATTTTGCCATTTCTCCATGAATGAATGCCATAGGTCCAAATCGGTTTAAGGAGAGTAGTTTAATGTTTAATTTTGTGATCATTAATGTTTTAAAAACGTTCGTAGACAGGAATTCAATTGTGATCTTTCGGCTTGAATACGGTGAGCCCAGGCATTAATCCGAAACGGATTTTGCAGCCGGGTTCGATGGGATTTGAGTGCTGTAAATAGATACATCAAGACATCGTATCAGTTTAATGGTAAATATAGTATAGGAAATGATACGGTTTTTGTTGATTCCAAAACCGCCACTTTTAATCATTCGAAGATTAAAATCATACGATTTACTTCGCGTTACGAATTCGTATATGTATGCGTGTCGAGTTTTTTTCACGAAACGGACACGTCCAGAATGTGAAATGTAACGGAATTTAACGCGAACGTCCCCCTAGTTGTGTTTCGCGAAACGGACAAACACGTCTGCAAACAGTTTGCAATTGGTAAAATGGACGTATTCTCGTCAAACGGATAATTTAGATAGGAATTGTATAGGAAAGTGAAATTAGTTATCATCCGAACGCGCAGTCGAGGCGATGACGATTTATTAATTCGGTGAGCGAAGACGTCAACTGCTGCACGTTTACAGCGCGAGACCTTCTCTTCTTTAAGACTCAATAGTCTATGAGACGCGTGTGGGAGGTCTCGATCGAGACTCGCGTAGTAATAACGCCTCCGGCTCAGTATAAATATAATATTATTTTATACATTTTTTTTTTTGAAATTTTTTTTTTCCAGAACGTAACGCCGGCTGCGGTTTGTACTCTGTATATATAGTTCGGGACCGGACGCCAGAAATCCGATCGCGATAAATCCTTCCCAAGATTTGATACAATACGACGGGAACGCGATCACGAAACCGGGTGTTATAAATATATTTTACTGCGTATAATAACTACGTGTGTCTCCGTATTAAAATATCATCACAAGTGCGCGTAATTTGGTCGGTCGCGAATAAAAAAACGAAACGAAAAAAAAAATACAATTCACACCTGTTACGCGCATAATGATGCAGTCCGAAA
Source organism: Slavum lentiscoides (assembly GCA_032441835.1). Lineage (NCBI taxonomy): Eukaryota > Metazoa > Arthropoda > Insecta > Hemiptera > Aphididae > Slavum > Slavum lentiscoides. The sequence goes on from CM063709.1 coordinate 4,254,319, forward strand.
AATCGTGTAACGAAACGCGACTACCGTATACGTGGCGCGCGTGATTTAATATACAGTTTCAGTCCTGGAATTGGAGGGGGGGGGAGACCTCTTCTTTTTTTTATAAAATATTTTAGCGTACTCCTTCTAATTTGTCATAACGGGACGGTCGGGACTCTTTTTAAAATTGTATCGAACTAATGAAAATAATAAAAATATTTTTGAATTTTGTTAAATAAATATATTTATATAGTGAAATAATTATATTTATAATAAATCAGTCAGACGATACTTGTTTTAAAAAACAAAAAACGCCACGTTGACGATTTTGGAAAAAAATAAAAAAAAACCTGTGCAAATATTTACAAAACTGTTATAAAAGTAAATTTACGTCCCTACTACAAAATACTCAGTAAGGCTAATCCGGTATAAGACGTTGTTATAGTGTTCAACGAGTATCTCATTCGAGAAAAAAAAAGATAAACCGTGCAATATAAATTTACACATTAATTCATAATAATATTTTTATACTTTATACGATACGTATAATTTGTAGAAAAATGCCCGTTATTAAAAATTAGTAGATTTTATCTAGTGAACAACCCCCTCCCTACCATTTAGATGATGTTCGAATCGATGTAGAGGGTTCGAACTCCTTTCCGTTAACACCATTATATTATTATTATTAAATATACTACGTGTTGATGTTGTCGAATGAACACTGTAGCGTGGATTTTTCAAATTTTCTCCGACAAAAATCTCGTTTAGATTCGTTTCGTAAAGCGAACCAATTATTTTGGACACTGCCGCAGTCGCGTTGGCCATAATAAATCAGTGTCAAACTTTCATCTCTGATGAAACTTCATCACTGCTGCTGCTGCTGCTGCTGCTGCTACTGCGACAGACGTGGCCGCGCGGTGACGGTATTCGTTCGGTCGAAAATTCGTTCTCAGAACGTGTGCAGTGGGTACGATGTACTACAGGGTGTCTCACAAAGACCTGACAAATGGAATATTATTTTTTTTTTCTATTCGATATTTTTTTTAAGTTTAGGTTTTTTTGTTGTTGTAATTATTATTAGGACCTAGCGCTACAGATAAAAACATTATTTTAGTACAGAAACAATATGCGCTTTAGTTCATCTCGATAAATCTATTTTAAATTATTATATTTGGAGTGCCAGAGTGAGTTGCACCTGTTCGCAACGATAAAGAGACAAACCAATAACGTTTAAGAGAAACAAAATCCGTTGGTTATACATATGTATACTAATATATTTAAGCTCATTACATTAGTTATTGTATAATAATAAAGAAAAATATATTGTAATTACAGAGAATTCGCTATTGCTTTCGAAATCTGCTTTCTATTAGAACCTATACAAAGCATATATCACGAGAAAGCTTATCGTGTCAACAGTCCAACTGTGTCCGTTTCAAATATTTTACATTTCCCTGCCACATTTATTTTTATGTCATGAAGTTCGCGAACTTCATGACATAAAAATAAATGTGGCAGGGTAATGTAAAATATTTGAAACGGAGGGCCACATGTGGATCATGGACTATACTAAATAAAGTTTAACGCGGCGACTCATATACTCGTCGTATGAGTCATAAAAAGGATAATTTTCTTTATTTAATTTAACGTAAAATGTAGTGAATATGTTGGAATTATTTATTAAACGATACGTTTTACTAATTAGGAAATTATTATAACGTTTACGATTTTCATACTCGTATATAAAAAAAAAATATATATATAGAGAAATACGACAGACAAACTGACCGTTATAGTGCGCGAACAGATTTTAAAAAATCGTTTAGAAAATCTAAGTATAAAAACTTGAAAACGCGGAAATTTCTCTAAAATCGGGATATATCGATTATTTATATTTTTTAAAATCTTAGATAAAATTTCCGAGTCATTTATAATCGAAATTGAAAAGTTCCCGTTTATTATAGTGAGCAGAAATCTAATAATATATAAAAATTTCGTGTCACGGTGTTTGTGGTCGCACTCCTCCGAAACGACTCGACCGATTTTAATGAAATTTTTTTTCTATATTTGTTAGGTATGAGAATACGAGTAGGTCGTAAAGTATTTTTCACTCTCCTACCCCTCCCGAGAGTGGTACCTAATACGGGAAATTTTAGGATTCTAGGCGTTAAACAGTTACCACGGTGACCATTGAAATTGTTATTAAAAATAATTTATGCTTCTTTCACTTTACATTTAACTTTTAAGAGATCAAACAATGAATATGTCAGTTACGTTAATGAAATTAATTGAATTGATAAAATGAATGGTTGTTGTTTTTTATTTTTATCGGCGGTCATCGTCTACAGCGCTCCATTCTTCTTTCTGTCATAGATCCCACATATCCGTTTGATCTTCATCAAAGAATGGACCGTCATCATACTCAGGCAGGGGGAAGACCATTTTCCCAATGGCGCAACGCGAAACACGGTCGAACCTTAACGTATTTGCTCGATATGCACGCGAAATCTATCATCAACGGCGAATAAGTTGTGTCCACTGTCGTCGTACTTGAGATAACCGACCCGGTAGAGCTGCATCCGAAATCGGGCCCAAAAAAACTCCTAGGACAGAACTGCGACACACAACAGCACACTTTCAGTTTCAAATTTAATATTTCACTTTCGATTTATACTTAAGTTCGATTTATTTGATAATTTATACGGCAGAACAACGTTTGCCGGGTCAGCTAGTGTCATGTATAAGAATTATATTTTCAACACCTTTTATTTTGTCCGATTTCACGGCGAGACACCCAGTGTATTATATACAATTTATTTAGTCGCTGTATTTATATACAAAATAAATGCCGCTTGTGACAAATCGTATATAATAATATTTGGGCGCGGTTTTTTTCCTTTTGATAAACTACTACTACTACCCGGCAGTCGTCGCAGTACATTATATAATATATAGTTGTGTGTTTTGCTCGGTCCACCAGAAATAACGCGTTACAAGCAGTAGAGTAATTTATAGTTTTTCCAGCCGTAAATTAGCCGCGGTAAACTCAAAACGGAAAAGGGTTGAATTCGAAGTGTGTGTGTGTGTGTTATATAGGAAAACGCCGTGGTGAAGGGAGACGTGTGCAGTTCAGGAGGGGGGAGCGAAAAGGGTTTGCGGATTGATTGGCAAAAGCGACGTACACTAATAATAATGTCTTTTATATATAATAATAATATTATATTATAAAAGTGCCGGCGGCGGTTGTGGCGGCGGAGGCGGGAAGACGCGGAATATAATTCTTCCGGCCGACAGAGCGGAAACCCATTTGGACGTTTATTTTTATTTTATATTTCTCTGTCGCCACGGCCGTGGAGTGGGCAGAGGGTACCGGATTTCCACGAGGGTAAAACGAGAAAAAGGAGAAATAAACCGACTCTTTCGCCGGCCTAAACAACGTTACAATACCGAAGGAACAGTATAAAAGGCTTCGCGCAAAAACGCGACAATATTGTGACGAGTCCGGCGGACGAGGCCACGCCGAACGACAACACTTAAATCGAAACGGATTAATAAATATTTTCCGATAAAACACACACACACACACGTAGTCTACTATAGTCATTTTGCCGCTATCTATCTGTCTATCTGAACGTCGGTAAATTAACCCGTTTTGACCAATGACGCAACTGTATAAGATTATCCGAGGCCCGTGTGCGAAAAATCATATTGACAAATTTTTTCCTCCAAAATTAATGTATAACCACAGTTTTTACGTATGTACTTTCTTAATATTTAGACTGATATTACATATTATATACATTTTTTTTTTTTTTTTAATAATATTTATAATTTTTTTACTATACTCATAGGTATTTATAAAATTGTACAATATATTTTGTAATAATTAATAATTAATTATTAACTAATATTTGAATACTCAGTTTTTTAAAATATTTTAAAGATTAATTAAAAATTTAAATCGCTTGAACTTTTTTTGAAGCTCAGTTCGGGTTCGATATTTAAATTGAATAGTTCGGTTCGGTTCGGTTCCAACGTTCATATTAAATAACTCGTATAACGTATTTAAGACACTTCTACGAAAATTTTGCGTAATAAATTCTAAAAAAAAAAAAATACGAATATTTAAATAGGTTTTTATAGGTAATATAGGTAGTTTCTAGTCCAATGCATTATAACGATTTCATTATCCGTAGAATAGATTTTTTTTCTTCTATCGCCATTATTATCGTAATAACATAATGACTTTAAACGCTCATTGTAGTCGTTGAATTTCGCAATCTAATTTTTTTTTTTTTTTTAGTTTCGTTGCAGTGTTTCTACTGTCATTACTCGTTTGAAAAAATTGTTATTTTATTACGTTATTAAAAAGGTAAAATTACATTATTATTATCCAGCGCTAAGGCCGTTGACGTCTAAGTGAGCAAATATATATATATAAACGAGGAAAAATGTTGACCAGATAAACGTAACAATTTACTTATGGAAAAGTCATTTTTGTTTTTTTTAAACGAACAAATTGTCTAAGAAAATTCAGACCGTCTTAGTCTCCGCTCCTGCGGCGAGTCGATCGCCGTTAGGTATTCAGTGCTTGATGAATGGGGAGGCTGTACGGAGTACGTCTTATTTTTTTACAAAAAATATTTTTTTATACTTCCTCTCCGACGTTTTTCGAAATGGAGAATAACACTAGTTTTTATATACTTTTATGTTTGTATAATCGTAGTTTTATCGCGCACAAACGAAAAAGACTTTTAGTTCGCACGTTGTTTTTTTAGAGTGAAAATTATGTGAGATTTGACGTTTTTACAATAGACGTGCGCAGTACGACCCGTGAAAAAATATATCGCGTATAAAATAAGCGTTCCGATTTCCGTCGATAAGTAAACAACACCTTCTTCGATTAAACTGATGAGTTTAAAAGGTCCGTATGTGTGTGTTTAGAGTTTGACGCAAAGGAAACGAAGTGTAAACCGCATCTAAAACGAGATTTTATGCGTATGGCAACACGGCGAATCAATTGAATAATCATTGAACAATTTTTTAAATATATTTATATATTTGAATAGACTAAAGAATCGTTTTCGGTCGCGTACTACAAGTGTTTACAAGACGCGTTTCAGTGTTTTGTAGCCCGTAAATTTTTTAATATACGTTCCTCTATTAATTTTTTTTTCCCGATTCACACACACGCGCGCGCACACAGTAATATCGGTATATATATATATTTTTTTAAAGAGTTAATGGAGTTTTTTTTTTGGATATATTTTTTTTCCCGTTCCTTCTCGCCGTGTAGCACCGGCGTTTTTTTTTATTCGACCGCGTTAACGGTCGGCCAGAGCGCGGAGACATCAATCATCGGAGCCGCCGCGATGCTGCCCGCCGCAAGTAGCCGGAGCGTAAAACAAAAAAGAATAAAAAACCGATATAAAGTGTTAATAACTATTTTAATATCGCGCGCGCGCGTCAAGACGTGTTATTATGTCGGCCGTAATGAGATTTCTTGAATCCATTACCGAAGCGAAGAACGCCACCGCGGCCAGCAGCAACAGTGACCAAATATCGAGAAATGATTGTGCTTTCTTCCATTCTTCGACCCGCGGTCGAATGTGCAGTAGGAGAACGACTGTCGTTCGTTTCCCAATAAGCCTATATAAAAAAAAACGTACACTCGAGTTCGTAATTTCGTACTGGGTAGCATACGAGCGACTCCGCGATAGAAGTGGGGCGATTTATCGAATTCTACTCTAAATTCTATATTTCTTGTTTTAAAATAAGTTCTACAAAAAAAATTTTTTTTGATTTCGATATTTTCAACGCGACACGACGACAAAACACAGCGTGCTGATGGATTGTTACCGGATGGTTTCACCCAAGGCTTTATTTTTATTATTTTTCGATGGGGGAGGGAATTTATATTTTAACATTTGTTTATTGAATATACGTATTACAAAATCACTTATATTTAATATTATTTAAATAAATAAATGTATATGTTATGTGTATACATTTTAAACTAATAAAATATTTCTACTTTTTTTTTTTTTTTTTAAGGGCAAATTGTTTTAAAAATTGTTTCGGGTAAATGTTATTTCTTCTACGGACGCCTTATAGATTTAGTAGGCCAGTCTTTCTTGCCCCATAGAGTTGCGTAAACATGTCTTGCACGCGTAGTTTGTGCATTTCGAATAGTTTGTTAATAATTTACGTTTATATGTCAAAAATGCTTATAAATTTCTGATTAAAAAAAAATAAAAAATTACGTATTTTACTTTTGATGTTTTCCTCGCATCAACAAAACGTCTTGTGAGCGTTAGGCGGTACGCATAAATGTCAGACATCTGATATATATGAAATTTAAATTTCGGTCGTCTTTTTTTTTTAATTTAAATTTCGGATAAAAAAGTGTAAACATTTGTAAAATGATACTATATTAGCTGTTAAATGTTTATGTTTATATATGTGTAATAAATGATGCTAAATAAAAGGCGTTTCGTTTTACACCAGTCTATATATTTTTATAATAATTTTCTTATATAAAAACCTATTTTATATATATATATACTTATGTTACCGCAGGTGTGATACCGTGTTATTATTTTTGGTTAAATCGTCTTTTTTGGTCTTTCTTTATTTTTTTAAGCGTATTATTTGTACTACGTTATTTTTTTCTTTTCGTCTTCGGCGAAAAATTTCGATTACACAAATTTATTTATATCCGAATAACGTGATTTTCGGTTGACCGCATACACGACACGTAGCAGCCGTTATTTTTAATTTATTTAAATGACAGTTAAAAAAAAAAATAAATAAATAAAAAAACCTTCTTTCTTCTATTATTTTATTATTTATCGATATTCGATCGTTTATTTCGTACGAATGAGAATGCGCATACGTAGCACAGACAAAGTCCGTAAAATCTGTGAAACATTTACAAATAATATTTTTCAAAAAATTTCAGTGTCTATATCGGAAAAACGAACGTACTTTCGACTATAACTCTAATATATTGCGAAAAATAGTGTAAAAGTGTTGTTTTTTTTTGTAAAAGAATAAACAAGTTCAGAGTTTTCACAACTTATATGATAATCACAAAAAACATATAAGTCCAAAAAAAGTCTTTGGCCGTTTGAAAAGTTTGCTTTGGGTATTTGGCGCGTATTTTAATAGAATAATTCTCTCGATACGGATTATATGACGTAGTGTTTACCGATTAAAAGTAAAATTTAACCGCGAGTGTGACTCTTATATACTATAAGTTTTTCGGAAACTATTATGAAAAAATGTACCCTTTCGGACGCTGACTTTATGAAACGCACGCGTGTAAAACGCTTAGAGAATTGCGAGATGCGACAAAAATAATCTCCTATTATAAAATAATGTTTTCAAACGTTTAATGACGTTTAAAATTGTATTATTTTTATTTAAATTTAGTTATTATTTTAAATATCTGTCGTAATGTACGACTTAAACGTCTAATATGTCGATTTATTCAATGCGACGTTAGAAAAATGCGCGTTATATAATAACGTATTCGATTGACAAAACCGTACGGTGGCCGATCGATAATTATTATAGGCGACTAGTAAATTTCGGCATAATTAATTTGTAATCAGTTTTAATTGTGGATTATTATTTTTTAAGACTTTCCGTGTAGTAAAATTGTTGCATATTTGAATCGATCCGTTTCGAAAGTGTATTACAACGCGACAATATTGTCAGAAACGGCCGGGATTATGAAGTTGAGCAGGACTGACAATTTACTTACTACTCGGTCGACTCGAACTTATATAATCGACTCGAAATAGTCGGTACTTGGAATTCTGTCTCCGGTCCGTAGAATTTTCCGTTGTAACCAACGTATAGCGAGTGTATATACACTCGAATACTTCGCGGACGCTTACCATATTTGGCGAAATACTGAAGTCATTAAAAGGTTATTGTGCCGACATTAAAACTGACGTACTGAAAACGTCAAGTTCAAACGAACGGTAAGTCGAGAAAGGATTAAAATCGATGTTTTCGACAGGCAGATTTATATTCGATATTTCACCAAACACGTTGTCAAAAATTAAGAAAAAACGTGAACGGAAATGACTATTTTTTTTTTTTTTTTTTAATATAAATATTATAATACGCGTGTACTGTACGAATAATATTATAATATTTAATATGATTTTAGATTCTGAACGAAGGTTTTACGACGATGTTTATTTTATTTTTTCTGTGTAGAAATTCTCGACAAGAAAGAATGTTCGGATGATCTCGTCATGCGCGTGACGTTCCGGTAACAGATTGTAATAATCGTAGTCCGCGGTACTTTATTTGAAACGTTTTTTTTTTGGATTTTTTCAGTATAGTTCATATCTATATGCGCAATTCCAAACGACTCGAAAATTAGAAGAAAAACTATTTTTATTTTTTGTAAAACGCGGCACGAAAAACTACCAAAATAATTGTTTTATAGAGTCTTGAAACACCGAATATGCGTGACTTTGCAACATTTTACGTTATTAATTTAGCAACTCTTAGACGTTGAGCTATTCAAAGGGTTGACAATTATATATGAAATGGGTCCTAGGCGTACAAACCTAAGTGAACATTTTTTTTTTTTATTACCACTTTAAATTTTCCGACAAAGTGCGTATTATACCGAAGCAAGAATCGTTTTATCGAATTTTGAATTTATAAGTAATAAAACGCTAAAACTTTACCAAAGTAATTCACTAAATAGAGGCTCGCTACCATATTTTTAATATTTTAATTTCACGTTGTATTTTTTTTATTCTCGAACCATTCGGAATTTCTTCTTTACTATATAAAAGTCTTTTCGACTTCGAATTAATCGAGTACCGTTGTGCTCGTACGTTACGACACAGTGGAAGAGATTCGACGACTGAAGAGTGGCGGGTCTAGGAACAAATTTTACGCCCGCGTTTTAAAGATATTTATATATTTTCATGTACCTCCCCTTTAAAACTATAACATTTTTAAATTTTTACTGTAACTCAAAAATTATTTCTAACAAAATAAAACCAAGCAAACTCGAGGCGACTACAACTAATTGCGAGATTTCTTCAACAGTTACTGGAATGTCTCGGTGTATATTAATCGGCGCGAGAACATTTAATCTGTTCTTCGCAATAGTATTTCTTATAGAAGTCTTAAGGCGCCGCCGTCGTGCAAAAAACGAGCGCTCACTTGTTGTTACTGGTAATAGTATAACGATTTGTGAATTGTTGGAGACATTTTGGGATTACAATCGGTCAAAGCATCTAAAACGTTTTTGGGTTTGATTTTTTTTTTTAAGCTGTTGTTTTCAAACTAAGAACTCATCCTTTGCACTTCTTTCTATTCGATATCTCCTCCACGTACATGTTTAAAAGCTCAGGTATGGGTTTGTAAAAAATATATATACATTATCATCGAAATAAAATATGTTGGTCTATTCCAAAATCATTTTTTAACAGACACTCGAGTATGAAAAAACTAAAAATGAAAAAGACACGGTCGAAGAGGGGGTTGTCTGTTATATAGCCTAGAACACCCGTCTTAAGGACGTCAAACGTGTTAAAAAAAAAAAAACGATCCACGGATAGAACAAGAGCAGCTCGTGACATTTCGTCCGTCCGTCTGTACCGGTGGTGGAATCAGAGGCGGTGGCAGTGAATTAGTTTTCGAGAGTGGCGCGTGCCGTTGGTGATATTACGCTACGACCTTATTACGAGGACGGACGTGACGCGAGCGTTTAGGCGCGCTTCGTGTACGTGCCCGTTGGTTATCCATTTCTGACTGCAGTAACACTGTTGTACACAATGCAGACGGACTCGTGGCGTTCGCAGTCAAAGTAAATTTTTATTTTTGGAGAGCATTTCTTTTTTTTTCCGTCACCGTCACAGTTGGTTTCTTCATAAGATGTGCACTTTAAACTTGTCTCTTTGACCGCTTTCCCCTCCCGACACGACGATACAATAAACGCGCGAATAGAACAGAGAAAAAAAAAATAGACGGACAGATTATCACTAACAGCCGGTGCGGACGAGACAAAGGATTGTACACGGTTGCGCTTTTGTTACAGTAAGACGCGGTACGCGCGCGTGTACTGGCACTCACTTGTGTGCGCGTGCACTGCACAGTAGTAAATATCGCTGTAATGACAAATGACAACAACGACAATAATAGCAAACGAAATAAATGAAATAACCTACTCCGTTATTATTTCATTTAAAAATAATTGGAACACGTGACGAAAATCTTTAATATATTGTAAAATAATACACGGTGGTCGTTGTCGTCGCGGATTGATCTCGCGTCTTGATCCTTCTCACACCCGGACGAAGATCGATCATCGCAATCATCGTCGATCCGTCCGTCGCGAATCGTTAAAATCCTCCGCGCCGAACACATTATCATAATACATCCCGTATTCAGTAAACCTAACCTTGTTTTTTTTCTTAAACCGATGATCAATTGTGCGTCCAGTTACTGCATCCCTACCGCCATCGTTTGAGAAAACGATACGCGCGTGTATCATGTCTCTTACATTAAAACGAACCCCCTACCCTATTTAATTTTAGCATTCGATTCACATTATATAACTAAAAGTTTAATCTCTGGCCTTCCGCTTCCATCTCTTTCTTCGCAAGTAAATGTTCCCAATCGTTGCTGAAGTGAATGATACTCTGAGCTTCGTCCGTTCGCTCATGGTCTCATCGACGAGTCTTCCGGTAGGTCTTTCTGGCGTATCTTCCGGAACCAATCGCTTTTGATATTTTCCAGACCGCTTGCCATTGGTTTACAGTTTCTTCGCGCTCTTGCCTCCCCCTTTAATGGTCCGTATTGACTGTTTTCCCGGATTCGTTTTACGTCGTTATTTACGCATTTTTAACTAACCTCGTCTGTAATCGACATAACATTTCGACACACGATTTCCGGAGATATTACAATTTTCAGTGGACTTATCTAAAGTGGTTCGTGGTGTCAAATTTCTTTAAAAAATGTATATCACTTAATTTTAATTAAAAAATAAAAAAAATAAACAATGTCGCGTTATAAATGTAAGGAGTGAAATTTCGTTCCGCGTGCGGTTTGCTTTAAGCAAAAGCGTCATTCCAAGAACGCCACAAATGCCGGTCAAAGGAGTACGAGCTAATAAGAGCGAAACTGATTGAGTACTCATTGATTTTATTTTTACCAAATCAATCTGCAAGCGTCAATGAATACAAGTATTTAAAACGCTTTTCCCTCGATATTTAACTACTGCGATATATTTGATTACTTATTATGAAATACGAGTATATATATATATATAGGAGACTCGCGGGTATAGTGTGAGCAGTGTTCCGCAACTAGGGTATCACTGATTTATAGGAAGAAAACGGGAACGTACGGTTCGGATATCAAAGAAGAAAAAATTAAGTAAACGAAAAAATGGCGCTCGGAGAGGAAATATTTGTAAAACCGAATATAAAATCGACTCGATATAAAAGAAAAAAAAAAAACGGAGAACAGTACAGCAGCAGCAGCAGCAGCAGCAGCAGCATAGGGTTTTCGGTAAAACGTTCGTATACGTGCGATACAGTAGCCATAATCGTTTAGACGCGATTAAAAGGCAAAAATAAACTCCTTTTCTGACGGTTTTTTCGAATATTTTTCCGTTGTTTTTACCACACAGCGTATAAATGAAATATCGGGGAACGCGCCCAAAAACGAAGAAAAAAAGAACGGCCAGCAGCTGGACACGGGGCACGCGGTTTTCGAATACGCAAAATATTAACAAAACCCATAAAAGGCGCGCTACAAGGGAACGACGACAACAACAACAACAACAACAACACTGCGTAATAATAAAATAACGATTTATCACAGCGGCCGGTTCGCAGTCGTCCCGAAGGCGTATAATATAATAACGGGGCGAAAAAAGAAAAAATTCTTTTGAGCAATTCGCTCTACAAACGAATAAAGACGTCCGCCAAAGGTACATATATACACATTGCAGACAGTAATTGAACGAATATAAAATGTTACCGGTCAGATTTTTGTCTTTTTTTTTTTCCTTGTACGTCCGCGCGTACAACGAGTACGACCGCAAACAAGAGCAGGCGCACGCGGTGTTTCGAGGGCCGATTTCGCGGTGCGACCGTATCCCGCGGCAGCGGTGGCGGCGGAGTGTTGTACGGCCGCGTCGAGTGCGCGCGTGTAACGAAAATCGCGGGGTCGACCAGCCCCGTTGTCGGAAAGTGTGAATTAGGGTTGTAGTAATAACACTTCATTAAACTCCATCAAAAGGGCGATTTTTTTGGGGGGGGGTGAAATACAATTCCCGAATTATTGCGGTGCTCTGGCTGCTGCGGCTCTCTCTCTCTCTCTCTCTCTGCCCCCGTCACCGCCGCCGCGGCGTATCGAAAAAGAGCACATCAATTAGTCAGGCCATGTGCAATGGGTCGTCGACATCGCACACACACGCGCGCTGCACACAATTCGACAGAACGACCGTAATTCCTATTTAATTCGTAGGACAGAGCACATAAAAAAAAAAACTTTTTTTTTTAAATTCCATTCGAAAACGGCGTTGAAAATCGTACGCGCGCGTGTGTAAAGAACGAAATAAATCGACGTACACATTAAAAATACATACATTTTTTCCAATATTTATTTCTTTTTTTTTAATGCTTTACAGGCATTTCGCACGCTTCTACCAAACTCCTCCGTCCATTCCGGTCAATTGCATCCAGTGGCGTGCTCAGGGGGAGGTTAGGGGTTATATCGCCCCCCATTGTCTTTTTTGCCGACCTACAGAAAACAAGTTATTAGTTATAAGAGCTGCACTTTTAGAATCATTACTTAATACTTTTCATTAGTTATTAGCAAAAAGTTATTACTTATGACAATAAACATTCACTATACATAACATATGTTATATTAATTGAACAACTTGGTATTAGTGTGTTATAATTTAAATTAATTTTAATTATAGAACAATTTACAAATGTATACAATTATAAGCTAGAAACGATTTTGGAGAGCTTGAAACTATAAACGTATGAGTTTTGGTATTACCATGACAATTCATTAAAATTTAAAATGTATTATTACTATTTACTTATAACATCCCCCGCCCCATTGAAAATTCCTGGGCACGCCATTGACTGCATCGTCCCCGATCGCCTCGACTCTTTGGTGTCCGAGATATCAGATTAGTATTAACATCAGACTGTATTAACGGGGCACAAATTATTCCGAAATATTTCTTTTAATTTTGACCTGTTTATAGCAATTGTAGATTTTGAGGTATTTAATTCATAAAAAGGTAATTTTTTTTTTTTTTTGGTTTTAAGGCTTAAAAATTTAAAACGGTGTCGGACGTTTGTTACTTCGACCGTATTGGAAAAATCTTAAAAATCGTTAAGTCGTAATTTCAAATTTTTCGACAAAACGTATTACACCGATGCGCCGCTCAGAATCGTTTTATCAGAAATGATTTATCGCATTGCTTTCAAATTTACAGTAAAAACAAAACTGTAAAATCTTTATCTGAGTAATTCATTTAAGCGTCATCCGCAACATCCCGTGTTACCATTTTTTTTTTTAAGTAAATTTCTGCGTTCATTCAAATAAGACGCGATTAATGGATACAAAAAAAAAAAAATTATAATTTCGTATCTATTATTTTTGCACTTCAGAACCTGTATTTCGTTGAGTAAATCCTCGAGACGTATTATAGCGGGCGGCATATTTTTATAAAATGCCAGCAAGAGCGGATTGGCGAAAATGTTCGGTCCGGGAAAATATATGTAATCAATGCTCGTAGCCTTTGATTATCTTTTGTCCGAATAGCCTTACGTTTGTTTTTGAGTCACAAGTCGAGAGAAGAAGAAGAAGATTATACAAATTATATCAATCTCCCACGTCAACGACGAATTCTATCGCTCTGTATATACAGCTGGTAATCTCGAAAACGATACACCGCACGTAAATGTGTCGAAATCGTCTGCCGGACCGCGTATACGCGCGCGTGTTTTTGTATCATTTAACTGTACCTATCCTGTAGAGCAGCACAAAAACACTGACATTATAGATGGTTAATATGTACGCGTATATCCTTTTTGTTAGTCGGGTTTTGTGAAATTATCCAAAACGATCGTTTCGTGCGTTTTCACATCGCGTCCTGCGACGAGAACGAGAAAAACACATATAAGATATAATACGTTATATAGAAGGATAGACATCGAGTGTTTGTGTGTGTGTGTGTAAAATGAAACCGATTCGTAATTTGACCATTTCAGTTCGGTACGTGTATGTCGGATAAGTACTTATTTTTCGTAGTCGAATCGCGTGAGTTTTGTTTTTAAGCCGTTTTTACTGGAACTAAAAAAAAAATATATATATCGAACCGGTTACATACGAAGGCAAACATAATTATACGGTAAAAGTATATATGTGTGTGTGTATATAAATCTCGAAAATGATTGGTCCACCGTATTTAATAAATAATTGACACGGGCGTATGTGTATATAATTTCAAAAAAAAAACTATTACGCGTACAGTATACGTGTAATACATTGGTAAAAACACTCGGGTGAATTAGTTATTTAATAATATTAATAGTAAAAATGAAAACAAAAAAAAAAAATTTAATAACTAAATGGACATAAAAATACGCGCGAAAGAAATTAAATTAATATAAATTAATACTCGTAAATAATAAATTTCTATTGTTTAATTTAATAATTTCTGTTAAAAATCGAGCCGAAGAGTATTATCAAAAAAAAAACACATATAATGTGTGAAATACTATACCTGTTTCCGAACAAACACATTATTTGGTATTATGCGAAAAAGGCTAGACGTAACGGAGTATTTGATATTTTCCCATTGCTGAAACGTCGAAATCGGTTCGAGTAGAACAGTTTATAGACGAGCTGTTTGACGTTTAATTTTGAAACGCGAGTTGGTGAAGGATTTCTGTTCATATTGTAACAATATTGTACTATAATTGTTACGTATGAAGTTCAAAATATCTTGAGCATTACAATGCGTTATATTATATGTACGCGAACGTATACAATAGTCAGTAGTCACATGATATAAATAGTTTATGAGAATTATTGATTTTTGTTTTTACTCGATTGTAGAAAACATTTCGAAATTCTGTACGAGAAAATTCGCTAGTTTTTCCTAAACCGAGTCGAGTGTGCATTTTATCTAGAGATGGAAATGTAATGGTCAATAAAACTCTAACAAAAAAATAATGCAATTATGCCCCAAAAATTTTAAATGATATCACTTAAATTTGTATATTTTTAATAATATAAATTTTTAAAAAAAGTTTTACAGACAACTTTAGATCTCGTCGACATGGACTTTTTTTTAATGTGAAAAAAAATTACTACTACAATTATTTTCCGATAATATAATACGAGTGTCTACTCTGCTACAATTCGTTATATTTATATGTAAAAATCACGTTGGTGTGTAAAAATCTTAAAATAAAATTTCGAATTCATGTTTTGTATTCAAAAAATGGTCTAAAAAATTAAGAAAATAACCATAAATACCGAAAAATAGTGAATTTTTTTTTTTTTTTTATTAGTATTTTCAGAAAGTTCCTTTGAACTTCCCCCCTCCAGATAAAAATCGTATTTACGCCGCTGCAGCAAGGTCGTATAAACATTTTTTTCTCTCTCTCTCTCACACACGCAGGTCGCGTTATTCGTATATACAAAAATATGCGCGCAGTATACACACACACACACAAATAAGTAGGTACACGTAACGTTGTATAAACGCGTACAGACACAAAAAGAGGAAGTCCTGGCCTTGTCTGGGGCGCAGGATACGTACGGGACGGCGAATTTTATTTAAAACAATTGCGCCGCGATTTGTTGTCGTTGTTGTAAATGGATCGGGGCGGGCGAAATATCTTTTGCCGCGGCTGCTGCGTCGGCGTTCTTTATATTGTGCCGGTCGTCTCGCGCAGGATGTGAGCTTGGGTTTCCTTCCGGGCACGCCGCCGCTCATCCTGCTCCGCACGATCCGCGGGTCCTTTGCCGCTCCGGTTTTCGCGTACACATAAAAGACACACACGCGCGCGCGCGCGTGCGACACGCCTCTGCAGCGCGCCGTGCAGTGTTTTTCTGAGGGATTCGAGCGGGACGAAGAAGAAGTTAATGGCCACCGGCGACGGGGGCAACGGTACACACACATGCGACGATTGTTCGGCGGTATTGTTATGTTATCGTCGGTGTATATTAACGCGAAGCGCCGTTAATTTTCTATTTTAATTATATTAAAATGTAATGCGAGCAATTAGCTGTGTATTAGTTGTATACCTACGTCGTCGTACGTTCTTCCTGCGCAGAGACGCGCTTAACGCGCGCGCGCTCAAAAAAAAAAAAACAAACACTCCCCGAAAAGGTCTCTTATTCTTGACCGCGCGCCTTTGTTTCACTGTTTTCCCCTCCGTCTCGGGAAATGTATTCATATCGTTTGCCGTATCTCTCGGTTAACGGCAAAATTGTACGGGAAACGGTTAACGAGTCGAAAACTTTTAAAGTCGAGTTCGATATCGACGCGAGTTGTTATTGTTAAGTTTCCGATGATTTTTTTTATTTGGTAAAAACAAACGAAACCGCAGAGAAAAGTATTTTTCGCAGTGATTTTAAAGAAAAAAAAAATACATATTTAAAAAAAATGTATATATAGAGGACAGCGCGTCTCAAATGTTATCTCGTGTGCGTTTACCGAGCAGAAAAATAGTTGCAGAGCTATGTGTTTAATGCAAAAACGCCGTATGAGGTTCCTTGGAAAATACTGTCTTCTGTCTGTTCTATTACACGTGTTTTATCTCCAAAATCACTTTAAATGGTACGCTTTTTTGTTAACACGGACACGTGTTTTTTTTTCGTCGTTTCATATTATATTTTTCATCAATACGAGGCTATTTTTTTAAAGAATTTTGAAAAATATTTTCAAATATTTTTACATTCTTACAATTTGTGTTTTTTAATTTCATAAAAATTACTAGTTTAGTAGTACCTCTTGAACACCATCGGCGAGGCTTAGAAAAATTAAGTTCTGCTTTTTTTTATACACATCGTACAAAATAGAATACATCGAAATTTCAATCATATATTTAATATTATGTTTTCTCCGTCATCTTATTACTATCATTACTATTGTTATTATTATTATTATTACCTATTATTATTGCTACAAAAAGCAGTGAATATAGTAATTTACTACGACTTGCTTTACCAATAGCGCATTTTTTTGTGCAACTGATTACTCGGCCCAAATTATTTTTAATTCAACAGACTATTATAGCTTTACGAATATTTACATTTTTTCTCAATTTTAATTGTTGACTTTTTTCGAATAAACTTAAAAATTGGGTTTAAAATCAAAAGTACGTCACGTTCGAATTGTTGCAGAAATAAAAATGTAAAAAGGAAATACGTATGGTACCAAGCTTACGGAATCGAAATTTCTCGATATCTCTGTAAAAAATGTCTGTTAAAAATTTGACGGAATAATTGTTTATTTTTTTTATGCAATTAAATAGTTACGATTTATCGGGTTTAAATTTAAAAATCGGATTTCCGCGATTTACCATTATTGATCCCGTAACGACTATATGTGTGACAAAAAATAGATTTAATTGATTAAAAAGAACAGAAAATTCGTTTTTATCGGTTATCGTTATTATGTACGATAATATATCATCGCGACGCGTGTAGTGTGCCACACCGAGAGAAATTTCGAAACGCGACGAGCACACGTCATTATCACGAGTATAATAATATCAGTGTCCGCGTAACTTTAACTCCCTCTAAAAATAAAACGTACAACGACTCTATTAACACGTCAAATAATATTATATAATGCTGTTTCATCCGCGGGAAATTAATGAAGGCAAAATATGTAATAACACGTTTTTTCACTATATAAACTTCATCGTCGTTACCGTGTGAGTACACGAAACCGCGTATCACACTCCTGCTCTGTGAAAATAAAATAAATCATACCTCGTAATTACAATAATCGCAGGTCGGCCGAAAATTGATAATATTGTGCGTGGGTACAGAATAAAAATCGTATACTGCGTGACACAATAAGGGGTAAAAAAAAATGTGTAGAATAAAATAATGTACAAATATAAATTATGAAATTATAGCGAGCCTCGCTCTTAAGCGAATTACTTTGATATAATAAAAATAAATAAATCTATAATATAGATATATTATATTATAATAAATGTATACATTTTGAACGGATGTAATACGCGCTTTGTCGGAAAATTTAAAGTGGTAATAAAAATTACGACTTAGGGTTTTTAAGATTATTTTTTAAATATAACGTATAGGATTATCTATGTCTCGTATACAATTTTTAGCACTTAAATCCAAATGATTTTTTTTTTTTTTTACTTTAACAGTTCGATATTTAATAATTGCTATAAACAGTCCAAAAAATATTTTTTTGCGTGTTAATAAAATTCGTACAGAGACGAAATGCAGATGTAGAAAAAGAAAGAACAACGTGCATGGAACGTAAACGAAATAACAATAAAACTGGAAATGAAAGTAGTCACCAGATAGCGCTACGACACAACATAGAGGGCGTGGCAGAAAGGCGCATATTAATACATACACACACCTCAGTCAGACGCGAACTACGTTGTTCACGATGAACCGCCGTGACTACACTGAGCGGCCCGATGGTTTCGGACCGCTATTTATATGCGCCTTTCTGCCACGCCCTCTATGTTGCGTCGTAACGCTATCTGGTGATAACTTTCTTTTTTCATTTTATTACGATCGGCTGACGGGTTATGTCGATATATGCGGGTGTTTAGTTTGATGCTGACCGAGCGACCGATCGTGTGCGCGTATGCAATCTTTATTATTTATTTTATTATTATTATTATTATTATATTTCGCGTATTTCAATGAAATGAAATGAACGTAAGAATTCATTTTTCCTCGTTGTACATTCGTTTAGACACGTTTACTACTTATTTAACGTTTACTCTTTTACACTGTATACGACCGACCGAGTTTGTCGTCAGCTATAAGCACTAAATGCTTGATCACGACCGATGATCAGCTCGTACCATCGCTGATCGTCGGTCGAGCACTTATTCCAGCTTTCTACGGATCACTTGACACAAGTCTGCGGACCACCATTTGGGAACCACTGATTTATCAGTTATTTCAAAACACAAAGTAAATTACGGCGAAATGAATTAACAAATATAATATTTTACAGTGTAATTATACGTTGTACGACGCGTTAAACACATACATTTTACGAAATATACGAGTACTCGCCATTATTTTAAAATGTATTATTTATTAGTGACATTTACTGTGGTGCGATGGTAGAATTCATCATAATATAACGATCTTCGTGTTTACAACACGTATAATGTATAGTTCTCGGGGTTTGCTTTTATAATTCGTAAAATAAAAATCGAAAACAAAAGTTATATATATACAAACGTAATTTACATATATTCGTGTGTAAATATTATTTAAAAAAAAAAGTAAGCGCGCGCGTAATGTGACGAATATATGATTTAATTTTAACTGTAATTTAGAGATTAATTTTTATGATTTATTACCATCTTTCTTTTTTTTTCTGTTTACATATTATATAATTGGGTAATTATACCGAGTCATGCGTTGTTGAAAATTTGTTTTTTTTTTTTACGAATTAACCGGATTATTATATAAATGATAAACACGACGGCGAGCGGATGCGGAGTGAGGTAAAGCAAACCAAAGCTTTGATTTATTCGATTAAATACGCGTTTTAAAATAATAGTATTTGAAAGAAAAAAAATCCTCAAGCCCTGCGCGAATAATTTCGCGTTTCTTTTTCAACCGCGTATGTGTCTCGACACAAGTGCAGGCGTAACGAGTATTAAATAATTTTCGCACGGTGAAAACACTCGGTACGTACTTAGGTAATTTATTGTAAAAAAAAATGTTTATTAGTTTTTGTTGTTTTTAAGGAAACATTTCCGACTGTTAAAAATCGGTTATTGAACACGTCTAACAAAACGGAGTACAAAATAAAAAAGTCCTAGACGTTAATACACAATATAACCTTTAACTTGTGGCGTTTATACGGTTAATATTTTTATAAACTAAAACTACAAAACTTCTACAAGGAAGTATACTACGCATATAGTGACATATTATGTCTTTGAGGCATATTCACACGACGGACATTATGTGTACGGCGTGGGTGTTATGTTTCTTTTTTTTTGTTTCCATTACTTTTGACGCGGAGAAAGAAAACGCGAATAAATTTATAAATCGTGACGTTCCAGCGTGATTGACGAATTTTAAGGACGCGCAAGAGTCGAGGTACATATATATGTCGTTATTTCAAACGGATTTTTAAAAGGATAATAATAACGTATACAACGCAGGCTATAAATTGTTTATATATAAAACAATTATTCGGTAAACGTTTTTTTTTGTTTTCTAAAACAAAAAAAAAAAATTGTCCGATCAGTCGCCCTTTCACACGAAGATTCTCCAACTCTACTAGATTATTATGATGAAAATGGCAATCGATTTTTGACTCAACATGCGCGGAAGGCGAACAGATATTTTCTCGCACGAACATAACAAACAGAATTAACGGATGCGATCGTCTTGACTGAATTTTAATAATTGGTACGAACAAATTCAAATACAAATTTCACATTGAATTGTTCCGTTGTTAATTATTATATATGGGGGTTTTTTTTAAATAATATATTATAATCAAAATTTTTTTTTTTTTTGAACAGAACTCTGAATTTAAAAGTATTTTTAAATTAATAATAATAATAATAAAGAAAAGGAAATTTTAATATATTTTTTTTTAACACGAAAATTGGCCGCGGTCCACGGGTTGGGCATCACTGGTCTAGGGCCCGCGAATACGGCCCAGCATCCGGCTGCAGCGTTATTTATATTATTTACGTACACGTGTGTGTGTGTGTGTGTACAGAAAATGGAAACCGCGCGCGCGCTCGAACCGTTTAAGCGCGTCCTCGGTCGTCAACGCTACACAAGCACGTATGTGTGTGTGTGTGTGTGTGTGTGTGTATAGTACAGCGCGATTTTGACATTGTTAAAATATAATATAATTATCGCTTTAAATAATATAATTATATACGTGCGCGTGTGTGTGTTGCTTTTCGTTGTGTGTGTGTGTGTGTGTGTGTGTGTGTGGCGGGGCACGATGGGAACGACGATACGGACGACGAGACTGATTTATTTCTCGACACCTCATGTGGCGCTTTACTCATTAGGATGGCGCCAGTTATGTGTAGAGAGCAGCGTTACCCGACACCTACACATAAAACCGTACGCGTATACCGTATTTACCACCACACGGTGGTACAAAAAAAACGACCGCTCGCACCGACAAAACGTGCAGTATTATATTATATTATGTATAATAACTATAACAATAATAATAATCAAATAATAATAATAATAATAATAATAATAATAATAATAATAATAATAATAATAATAATAATAATAATAATAATAATAATAATAATAATAATAATAATAATAATAATAATAATAATAATAATAATAATAATAATAATAATAATAATAATAATAATAATAATAATAATAATAATAATAATAATAATAATAATAATAATAATAATAATAATAATAATAATAATAATAATAATAATAATAAGAAGAACGAAACCTGGGGCGATAGAGACTAGAAAAAGAGCCCGAAAAACAACTCGGGAAAGCTGGCAACAAAGATGGCAGGAGCGCACGAAAGGCAGATGGACCGCGCGACTTATACCAAAAGTCAAGGAATGGACGGAGCGACAACACGGAGAAGTGGAATTCACACAGTTCCTGTCGAACCACGGCTATTTCCGCGCGTACCTACACAGGACGCGGAAAGTAAGGACGCCACACTGCAAATACTGCAGATTCGAAAAAGACGAAGCAGAACACTCGTTCTCTTCACTTGTACTCGACGGACAGACGGTAGACGGCATCTAGAAACCAAAATAGGACGATTATTCGATTCTAATTATAACATCGTCGAGAAGACGCTACCGAACCAGGAGAGGTGGAACGCCGTAGTAAACTACGCGTCTAAGTCTATACGAAGGAGGACGGCTGTCTAGAAGACTGACGGAAACCGAGCAATGTCCTACTAGACGAGCGAACACGACGTAACGAGGACCCAGTCGCAGTGGCCCCGGCTTGAAGTTTAAAGTATGCGAAAGCAGATCCCAAGCCGGGTGTTCCCAGAGCCGGGGTTTGCCAGTTATAACAGCTCGTAGGAATCAAGCGGGTTGTGAGTCTCACACAGGGGAGTGCTCGTACACTCTCTACCGTGCGTAAATGCATCCTGGACGACCAAAAAAAAAAAAATAATAATAATAATAATATTTTGTGTGTACCGCGGCGTGTGGCTGCTGACTGCAGTGTTACCGTCACGAGATGTGATTATTTAGAGACATAATATACGAGTATAGTGTGTGTATTAAATTGACCGAAAATTTTTTTCTTTTATACCGACAACGGATGACGCTCGTATATACTCTTGTCAACGTGGCGGCGGCGGCTTTACCATACACACATTGGACCGTGACAAAAAAACACACACACACACACAGGAAATCGTATTGTAATAATATCGTTTTTTTATTCTTCTTTTTTTTTTTTGTATATAATTTTGTATTCACAATGATTGAATTCGGGAGCCGTAGGACGACTACTACTTTTACCCGCCGCCGCCGCCGCCGCCGCGCGTTATTTGATTTTGCGGCTACGGCGGCGGCGGCGCCTTGTGAACACACCGCGGTGGGGCTGATTAGATATTCGAATTGATTTGCGGCGGCGGATAGGTGCATGTGATGATTATTCATCTCGTTTCGGCGGCACCACAACCGGCGGGGGAGGGGAAAAAAAATCATTTCCCATATTATGCGGTCGAACATTCCGCGGCTTAAACGAGACCATATAATACGGTGCTAGACGATGTTGATTTTTCCTATCGTTGGAGTTTCGTTTTTCGTTTCCTAACCGTCTTACGCCGTCACCGGACGGCCGCGGTCATACTACGGTGGAAGTTAAGGGCGTGTCCTTTATGTTATTGGATATTATACGTTCGTCCGCTTCGGAAGAAGGGACATTAAGAGAGGAACACCGCCGCCGAGGTGGTCACCGCGAAGGTCCTCTTTTTTTTTTTTCTTGTATTCCGTTCTTCTTTTCTCGTGTGTTCGGTCGAATCGAATCGGCGCGACCGCACACACGCGCGTATATAAAATATAATATATGATCGACGTCGTGCGGTCAGGACGGATTTAAGGTCAGCCGAGTTCTGGTTACGCTACCGGTAAGGTCGTCGACGAAGGAGTTGTTTGGGGTTTCTGTATTATAATATGTGTGTGTTTGCATATTGTCGGGGGTGAAACGGAAAAAGTCTTCGGAATATATTTTCATATTAATATATAATATATTGTTACACGAAAATTTTCTTTTATACGCGACGCCAGTGTGTAATGTTATAGTCGTATATATTCGTATTATTTTTACGGTATATCGTACGATGGTTGACGAAACGGATTTTTGATAGGATTCACGTCTCCGTGTACAACAAACGTGTCGGTGATTATGTGGTTTTTTTTTTTGTTCTTCGATGACTTACGACGACGTGCGCGTATAATATTATACATAATACGGAATAAAACACAAACGACGAGTGTAATACGTAATAAATATAGAGACGAAAAAAAAAAATTAAAAAAATAGTAGCGATGTCGCGGATGTCGCTCAAGTGCTGATTACTCGGATAATGATTTTTAAAGGGGAGGCGTAATACCCGACTCAGTATTGTCTTTGTCTTAAAATTGTATTTTTTTTTTTTTTTTTTACTAGTGTATTGTATAAAGTGATAATCGAATTGTAAATATTTTGTTTGAAATTGAATTGTTCGAAAAATCGATTCCTATACGCGACACGGATTGTGTTATTTTTATTAATTAATATCGTCGTGTCCAAAAATCAATCCGTTAGTCTCACGCCGTCGGAAATACGGAACTCGATTTTATACAGTGTCGCGCGTGTACCGGACAAAAACAACCGAGTCGGGTATTACATTATACGTCACATTAAAAAGAGTTTTGCTATTACTATACCCGCTACGTGAATTTCAGAGCAATGCGATAAATCATAATATCGCGTTCGCGATAAAACGCGATTCTGAACGGAGCTATTCGGTGCAGTAATATTGTTTTATTGTTAATAATAATGAAATTTTCCACAAAAAAAAAAAAAAATAAAATATAAGTTTTGTACCGGAAAATTTAAAACGTTTAAAGAAAATTGTAATTCAGGATTTTCAAGATTTTTTTCCGTATACAGTTGACTTATACTTATGTGTACGTCTGACATTGTATTATATTTTTAAGCGTTAAAACCAACAATTTTACCAATTAAATACCTTAAAATCTATAATTGCTAAAAAATTGAAAGTAATTTTTTTTTCCTTAATACAATATTAAGTTAGGTATTTGATGAATATTTTTTTACACCCGTTAGTTTTAAAGTACCAACTAGATGTAATTTACTACCGGAAACCAGGTATATGATTGTTAAGATGGGAACAAACCTTTTGTTAGAATTTTCGGTTACAGACATAGAAAAAACACATCATTGTAAAACCGAGACACATCTCGATCCGCTCAGCGTCTAAATGAAAATGAAAACTTTTTAAGGGTATATTTTATATGCGGTTTCTCGAACACCTTTCTCTCTCTTTGCGTGCTGAGCGTTGCTGACGCGCGCGCGTGTGGTAAAATCTGATGCGTTATTGCTCTTCATTTATTCGACTACCCTCTCTTTATATTTGTATTTTATAATATAGCATACACGAGGGCATAACATATTTATACAACGCGTCGTATTATAATATAATTATGCCATTATGGATTTCAGCTCTCGCTCTCGAGAATAACCGTTTGAGAAGAAAAAACCGCCCCTCGGAGGGAGAACACCCTCGGATTGCACAGCCCTTTTCAAACGTTTTCGTTGCGACTTCTGCGGCGCGTATAGTTTGTAGTGTGTCGACACGTTTACACAATCACAATCATAACACCAATAAAACCGAACGCAATAATAATAACGAATAATAATAATAATAATAATAATAATAATAATAATAATGGAATAAACCGAGTTATCAATATTATATAGTTTTATTAAGGAAATCACGCGTATATCATTGTGAATAAAATAGTAAAAAAAAAAAAAAATTAAATGAATAAAAAACAAAAAGGATACGCGAAAGAAATAAAAATAAAACTACGAATTAATAAATTCGTATATACGTTATGTTAATCGCGGATTATTAAAGATTATTACGAAAATTAAAAAAATTATAAGAGTTGTTTTATTAAATTTGTCTATATTTATACTACCGGTTTCGAATAAAATTATCATTATTATTATGTGAAAAGAAAATACAATAAAAAAATTAACTAAAGACTATCAGCTATACAGAGAAAATAAAACAAAGGAATTGTGTAAGTGGCTAATTAAATTTTTAAAAAGGCGTTTTTTTAAATTATGTTTTAATAAACAAGTCGATTGAAAATATAATTTTTTTAAATCTGTATGTTTGAAATATTTGAAAATTTGTTACGTTTAATTACGTATAATTCGTTTAAAACTAAATTTATATTACTAAGTCGCGTTATCCGTATATTCAGTATAATGTAGTATATTTTTAGAATTTTATTTCAAAAACGTGTACCATAACAAGCGTATGTCTTGTTTTATAATAATCGTATTACCATTATACATTTAAATTCGTATATTCCTGCGGGACAATTAAAATTTTTAAAAATTGAAACCCCTTATTCGTTGGATTAAATGATTAAAATGATTTTAATATTATTGATTCGTTTAGATTACCTCCCTCCTTCTCCGATATTTTCTTTAATTTTGTCGATCGATATTTGTTTTCCAGAACGATATCGATAAATATTTATCGAAAAAAAATCCAAAAGTCTGTACAAAAAAAAAAAATTGCGATTTGTGTGTGTGTGTGTGTGTGATTGATTTAAATCGTATAACAAAGTCACAGTAAGCGGTTTCATGTAAATATCCAATTCAAATTTATTGTTAACTGTATAAGAAATTAATTTCGAGAACGACTGCGGAGTTAGAAAAATCGGCTCGCCTGTCTCTCCCGTTGCGATTTTCGTCGAAACCGATACGGAAATAAGAATAATAAGCGCGACGTTACACATATAAAGAAATAACTTAAAAAAAATACAAATAATAATAATAATAAGAACTCGTATACACAAATCGCGAGCGAGAAATGTACCGTATAACACGGTTTTTTTTTTTTTTATTATTATTTTTTTCTTGGCGCCAGTCGCGTATGACGCCCCGTTTATTTCGCTCGTATTTCGTATATTATTATTTTCAATTATCGTGAAATATTATCGTGCAACGACGACGGCACCCGTCGAGTTGTGTGTCTGAAAATTTGTTTAATAATAATAACACCGCGTATTGTGTGTGTGTTATTGCGCGATAACCGCTTATAGGAGGAGAGGGGAACGAGAAAGGAAAAAAAATTGAATAATACGCGATTTCTTTTTAAAAAAAAAATACGCTTGTGCCGTCGTTGCCAGTGGCGTATTTACGGGGAGGGAAGGATTAGGGAGATGTAACTCTTGGCTTTTTTTTATATGAGTACACCGCGGTTATAGTCGTGTTTTCCTATTTTATCACTTTATCAGTAGATATAATAAAACGATGATATATTTGGAAAACATTATTGTTGCTATATGGATTTTTTTTTTTATAATCTTCTTCAAACTCTTGAACGCACATTATTCGTGCGTACGAAATGATTAAAAACAGTGGCGACGATCTGTTCTTGAACCCCTAGTGTAAAACGTTTTTGTAAGTACCCTGCACTTAAATCCACTGTGTTCTAAAAATCAACTATTATTTTATAATATTCTCTGCGTCTTCCGTCCACAGTCCAGGTTGGCAGCATTCCTCCATTCATTCATTCGCTTCTCTGCTTTTTTTTTTTTTTAAATCGTAATACGTTTCGCATATGCCTGACTACTCGACTCGTGAATTCGAGTGGTGGCCTTTCTCGGTCGCTCTTCCCTTCTATGGATCCTTCTATTATTCTTCCTAGTAGATTGTTACGTCGTAATGTATGACCGATTAGCTTAGATTTCGTAGTCTCCAGAGTTTTTAGGGAGCTTCTTTCTTCTTCTACTCTTCGAAATGTTCGTTATTATTATGATTTACCCGACTTATTTTAAGCAATCTTCTGCAGCGCTACGCTTCAAACGCAAGTAGCTTCTTTTCTTCGGGCTTTTTTGTCCACGTCTCACTGCCATAATGTGTTACGCTCCAACACACGGGTCTTCGGTAGATTTTTCCTTATTTTCGTGTCTACGTTTTTGGAAGTGATTTGATATTACATTCAATTATATTGAATATAATTTTTTGTACCGTCTGTCTTCACAGATACCCACAATTAAATTATTAAAACATATATGTGTTTAAAAATCTCTACGAAAGCTATATATATATATATAGATATTGATCATTATATTTACTATATGAAATATTATTTAATAATCGATTACGAATATTAATTTAATTTTAGTACGGGTCGAACGCTTTCGCGACGCTGTCCATCCGTGTACAGTGACATTGAATACCGGACGTCGAGGAAACAATGACGGACGAGAAAACCTAGCTGAGACTATAGACTTAATGTTTTACATACGTAAACGTATGAAAACCAAAGGGTTACGAACGGATATGCGTATAGTTATTAAAAATTCATACTATCGGCCACGTATATTTCGAATGAACGGAGAAAAATTTTTGTTCCCGCTTCACCGTCAAAGAAATCTTACGTCACTGGTCGTAGCGGTGACACGCATTTATATCGGTCGGATCGCGATAGTCGTATAATATATTATTATTATTATTATTGTAATAGCTTCGGTACACATCTGCTGATGCTGCAGCGTTCCTTCTAATTGGGTGTACATATTTCAGACGATTATATCGTCGTCGTCTCCGTAGCACACACTACACCGCGGGTATAACACACGAGTGATTTACACGAATATTTTATAAATACGGTTGAACGCGTTTCAGGAGAGCAGAACCGAAATCCTATTCTGGCGGCGACCGGAGCGAACGGCCTCGGGGGCGTGCGGATCCTCGGGCGCGGCCAATTAACGCGCGAAACCCCGCGGAGACCGAACAGTGTAAAGAAGTGTACGAGCGGATAGTGTATAAACGATATTATTATTATTAATGCCTTTTGTACGTTGAAAAAAATTTGTTTCGACTCCGGCGGACTTTGTGCGCGGCCGGGTAACGCGATTAAACGCGCGCGCGCGCTTATTACTGGAGGGAAAAAATAACATTTTCTCTAATAATAATAATAATAATAATAATATGTTAATAGAATTATATATGCGCCGCCAAGTGCCTGTGTAATAATAACGAGCACGTATAACGTGTCACACAATATTGTATTATATAATACGAAATGTGCGTTGAAAAGGAAACGGACGCGAAAAACGAAACGGAATGAAGGCGGTGGTTGAATGGACTGGACGGGATGGTGTCTGCTGCGCGCCCGCGGCAAATCGCATTAAACGGTCCCTATTTTACACGTGTGTAGCAGTTATAGCTAGTAATAATACGATGAAATGTGTGTATTGTTGTCCGCTTTTGGCCGGTGCCAGTACGGGGAGGAAAGGTGCGAAACGAACAACCGAAATGTGTTCGATACGCCGTGAAATTATTGTGTACGAGCTGCTCTGTTGCCGCCGTCGCCGCAAGGGATTTCTTTCTTTTTTTTTTCCGGATTCGGACCGCGGTGGTGGACGACAATGCTGCGATATTATGCCACTCCATTTCTTCTTTGGTCCGGTCGAATCGAAGACCGAAACAATTTTGGCAAGGTTTGGAACTAATTCCTCAGAAGCCGAATTTGTTTTTTGGTTCACAATATTAATCTGATGAACGTAATAAAAGCCTACCTGCAGCAAAGCGCATAGCCCTCTCCATCCCTGAAAAAAAGGAAACACACCACACTTTGTTCTTAAATTATTATCACGCGCTGCAGGACAAGTAAGGCGCGACGTGCACGAATGCAGGGTTTAAGAGAGCCGGTCGGAGGTGCGCCAAGTCGATGCGACACACACCAGTTATAGTGTCGGACTTCCGCGGTCCAGGAGATACGACGGTGACTATACCGGAAAGACTTTATCGAAGTAACCGTGTGGCTTGCTGCACTCTTTATACGTCGATATATAATGTGATACGTTGTCAATGTCTACGTTGACTTATGGCTTTCTCGACTACGTAACATATGAGTTTAAAGAATGTTCACCGGTTTGAGAGGAACGACGCCATACATCGTGATGCGATGCTTCCTACAGTCGTGGAAGAAATCAGCAAGTTTGCCGGCAAACACGAGACAAGCCTGGAACGACACATCAATCCGGCGGCAACTCAGTTACTTGACAATATTCAAAAGACGTCAGACGACTCAGACGTTTAAAGCCATACGACCCAGTTTGATGAGATATCGGATTAAAGGCGAGAGTGATTCCAATGGGAATTAAACTACTCCGCACGTGTGTATGTATTTGTAATTGGTTACGGTTAATTAATATATATATATTTAAAAAGAATGTTTGGGGAACTCAAAAGTCCTCCGAAAAAAATTAAATCCCTAGTTATAATGAAACGCGCGTTTTTGTCGAAATTTCATTTTATAATTCCGCAACAATCGTTGAAAACCCTTGCACATCACACGCACACTGTACAATAACGACATATACGTCGGATGCTGTCCGTACCCCGTACGGTGTAGTAGTGCTGAGTCAGTTCGATGATTTCCGTGGAGCCGATCGTCCGGCCGTCGTCCGAAATACGTATAATTGTTTGATATTAAAGGGTTTAACTCGACGACGACGTGCGGTGTAACATGCGTGTAGGGCTTATGATGATTATAACCAGATGTGTGATACGTGCTACTGTTCGGGAAGGGAAGAAAACGAACGATATTTTATAATTCACAACGAATCTTGTTTCGATCGTATATTATCGTACAGTTCGTACGTATTATGCCTGAGCATAAACATACAAGGAAAAAAAAAAAAAAAGAAGAAATTCACTCGAATTCCGCGTCGCTGACGAAAACGTCCTGGAAAGGATTATTACAATAATGCGTACATATTGTGCGAAGCCGCCGGCCAAGAGTCAGCACATTTATTTGATATAATAATAATAATATATCTTATTATTATATATAAATTTTTCGACGCGTTCCCCCTTGCGACTAAACCGAGGCGCGCGAGTATTATGTATTCCTGTGGGGACGTGTCTTCTTAAAATACGTGAATTCCATCGCGAAATACACAAGTATGTCCGATTTATACGTACTTATACGTAAAGGATAATATTGTTTTTATTCTGTCGTAAAATTCATTAAGATTTTTTACAAGTTCGAAACGATATTTGCTGCAGTACATTATTTAAAAAAGACGAACAAACGGAAAGGGGTTTTTTACAAAAAAACGAATTAATAAAAATCAACATTAAAACTTTCGATAGGAAACAAAAAAATATATGTATATCGAAATTGACAAATTACGTTCTAGTTGAATATTGAGGTGTATAAAAACGAGTAAAATTACAATAGTTTCAACAGTATTTATAAAACACTATGCTCTTACCTAGGAAAGCTCGGAGCTGTCTAAACAGGATTAGGACCGGACGTGCCAGAACTAAAGAGGAATGCTTTTCAAATGGGGAGCGACAGAAAGCACTCAATGTGATTGCGGGAACCCAGTAAAAAATGTCAAACACGTTGTCCAGGAATGTTCTCTGAGAAAGTTTCAAGGAACGTGGGATGATATACGCACAGCGTCCCTTGAAACGACTGCACGGATAGAATCACTGGACTTGGAACTTCTAAACCCAAATCGTTTATAAAGACGTTTGGTGTCGAGTCAAATCTAAATATAATAATGTTGGTTTATCACAGTTATATATCAATTTTGTATTATTAACTGATTTTATGTCTTACGCTATAAAAACTGTGCAGCAAATTTTTTTATGCCATACGATGAATAAATAAATTAACGATATGTAAGCGTTCTTCGCAGCTGTCCGATAAATATGACGGTGAAAATAACCTCAATGGACGGCGCGCGAAGCTGTTTAGGTTTTAATTTGAATTTTTCCACAAAAAAATCCGGTATTTCGTAACACTAACGCTTAGACAGACGCGCGTTATGAAAAACGTGTCTTAAATCACTTAAATAAGCAATATATTATATATATATAATTTGTAGGCATTCTCTTTATACGTATGTTTTACAATGAACGGAAACCGATATTATAGAAATCAATTTTCGATAGCCTCTAGTTATTTTTAAATAAAACCTGACCGGCTGACGCGGAGAGACCAAATGGAGTGTAATTATATTCTCGAACAACAGTGACGAGGAATATATTACGGAATTTAACGCGCGTCAGCATCAGCGAAAATCGTTGCGACGACGACGTCCAGTAATCGCCTAATCGCTTCGATGCTTTATTAACATTATTATCATAGAAGTGTGCGTTCGATTTGCAATCAGACATATTTTTGTCTACACCTATAATAATTGATACGATTGATTCGTATTGTTTACATGAACGTTAAATACTCAAAACGCAGTTTAAAATAATTTTAAGACAAACTGCGTTTTGATCAATTATTATTGATCTTTACGTTTTTTCTTCGTCTTAAAATACGCATTAGAACTCGCCGCGTAATATATTATTTTAATATTATTTTTCGAAGTATTTTTTTTTTTCACGAGCCGAACGTTAATAATATCGCGTACAGTGTATTTATCAAAACATTTTTCAAAATCGCTACACAATACGTATATTAATAAAAACGTACTCACATCTGCGGTCATTACTGGCATATTGTTATCCGGTACACAAGTATTTCGTATAATACAACGCATTAGTCATCGGGTTAAAGAACTTTAAACGTTTTCTAAATAATAATAATAATAATAATAATTGCAAACATTACGTTACATGTTCAAATTGCATGACGTCGAAATTGAACAATACTATATGTGTGTATAAAACAATTATTTTCGTATTTGTTATTAAATAAGTATCAAAAATGACGTTATAACGTTACACAATTATAATAATTATGTGATTGCGCTTAAACAGTTTTTCAATCAACAATAGGCATTGACGATTTCTTCTTTATACGATTGTTCACCACTCGCCGATATTATAAGTATCGCTTTTTTTTTTTTCTATGTACACACAAAAAAAGCGTTTAAAAAAAAAAAAATTATTGCAATTTTTAAAGGTTTAAATAGAAAAAAGCTGGTTAATCTTACGGAATGTACGGAAACCTGCGGCATCAGAACCTGCAGAGAATGATATTTACTGTATATCCAAGTAAATAATATTATACTTGCTTATAACAAAGTGTCAATTTCATTTCAAGACCATTTACGCGAAAATTTTTTCCAAACACAATTGATAATAACACGTATACAAAAAAAAAGTCATTGGATTATTTTTGAATTCGAAAACACATAATATCCACTATTCAATCTTTTTATTTTGTACACTCAGTAGAGCTCCTTTTTTTTCAATTCGAATGTATTTCATAAAGATTGGTGTAAAAATTGCACATTTGGCACAGCTGTATCAAATATTTTAACGTACTGCAACGGTGTAGCACGTTTTTTTTTGAAACTCTTTAATAAATTCTAATAATATTCTTTTAATATATTATTTACATACTGCGTTCACGGCTGAAGTTTTATAAAATATCAAATATTATGATATAACGCATTTAGGTATGTATATTATATAAATATATATAATATATAGGCGATAACTCTTTCGACTAAGACGGTATTATAACGGTAATAAAACGTTGGCACGCTGCGCGGTGGCGACCAGATTAAATCGTTTGATTATAATATATGTACGTTATACGCGTACACACTTATTATAAAAATAAATAAACATATAAGATTCGTTTTATTGAATTCGTTTATTTACTACCGGTTTCGGTGTTGTCATCAATATAGTATTGAGCGAAAAAAGAAAATACAACAACGGGATAAAAATATGAAAAAACGGAAGAAATCAAATAGCGGGAAATAATTATGAAAATCACGATAAAAAAGACGCGCAGAATTAAGAAAAATAAACACGAATAATTTAAAACAATATTTTAAATTATTAAATTTTTTGTTTTGTTTTTATACGAATCCGCGTCCTGCACGCGGCTCGTCGTTTTTCGGCCAAATATTTTTAACGGATTTCGGTCGGGTGATCGGTATAAATATTTGATCAAAAACACTTATATTTTGTTTCAAAAATTCTAATAAAAAAAAAATACCGATTTTTGTGGATTCGATTTCGCCCGTCACGATTATACGACGCCAACTGAGTGGTATTTAAATGTTTTTTTTTTTTTTTAGTGTAAAAACAGAAATCTACTTATCGAAAAATGCGCTTGTCGGGTCATTTAAAACGAACCTAAACTAAAGCTCGGCACGACTGAGATTACATGACACGAATCCGCCACTGCAGGCAGTACCGATTCAATCGGCTGCAGCTGGTGTATGTAAATGTACGTGCAAAAAGTGTACAATACGCTCGCGTAAAAGCGAAATTAAATTCGCCACAGCGTTTCGGTGGATCGAGTTGGCGCCGCCGCCGCCGTCGTTTTTTTAATATACATTGCCAGTAATGCGCGTGTAATAATATAATAATAATAATATTATGTACGAGAACGACGCGTTTTATTGTATGTTTCTCGCGCGCGTATATTTCATTTAAACGAGAAGAAAACCAGCCGACCGAGTATATTTCAATAAATTCAATAAATAATATTTCGTTACGTTATTCGTCGATTGTCCGACGTGTCCGTTATTAATATTATTATTAATAATAATAATATTATTATTATTATTATTAATAGTATTGAATTCAAAACGCCTATGACACGAGACGCGAGTGGGATACGCCGAAGACGTCGTTTATTCTTCTTCTTCTTCTGGCGCGTCTCTACCTCGAACTACTTCACTCTCCCGTTTTTCAACTACAAAAATCGCCTTTTACCGCGCCTGTCCGTCTTCGGCTGGGTCTTCTATTCCTCGCTATTTCCTTTCCGTCGATGACCAGATTCTGGATACTTCACAAAAAGTATTACTTTTTTTAGAATAATTTTTTTTCTCTCCAGTTTTCGGTAACATACGAATATCGGATATGTTAGGTAATTATATTATTATTATTATTATTTAATCGAATACGAACAGCCGTCAATACGTATTCGGAGGTGTTTAATCATTTTTTTTTTTTTTAATTCTGTATTTATAACCAATTATTTAATGAATAATATAAGGCGATTATAATAACACACTGTAATTCATTATACTAGATTATTATTATTTGAATAAGGTTATATAGGTCCAAACACCAAATATATATATATATATATATATCAAGATTATAAAAAAATAATTGATGTTGTTTTAAATACCAGCTTGTTCGCCACGTTTTTTTTTTTTGAAACACTTCATTTTTTTACACAATTTAAGTACCTAATGAGTTATTATTTTTATGCGCATACTGTTTGTAAAACGATCGAGATTCACTCGGACACAAGTGACATTTATTAGGAGGTACCCATCCGAATATTCTTTTTACCTATCTCAGTTCGCATATCGTTTTGCTTGGAA
The DNA here is from genome assembly GCA_032441835.1 of Slavum lentiscoides. Lineage (NCBI taxonomy): Eukaryota > Metazoa > Arthropoda > Insecta > Hemiptera > Aphididae > Slavum > Slavum lentiscoides. Next base: position 4,289,151 of record CM063709.1, read on the forward strand.
TTTATCGAAACACACAAAAGTATAAAAACGGTTAAAAACGTATTCCGTTTTATACAGTTTACTGTGTATACGCACGCACGCGACAGTGCTACTGTACACCTGTAGTACATAACTGCAGTATATAATATTTGTATCGCTGCTGGCCACTGTTTGAATTACTATACGCCGCAGGAGAGTATTAATATTGCGGGACTCTCGTCGTTTGGAGGACCGCTGCAACAACTCGTCCGTATTATTATTATTGTAAAAAAAAAAAAAAAAACGGAATACCTAAACGAATATAACGTATTTATATTGTGAAGAAGAAGAAGAAAATGATAAAAACCGGTAGCCGAGCCGCAACTGGATAATTGCTGTTATTACGGGACCGCATAGTCGTCGCCGCGCCGCCGAGCTACAATATTATATTATTATATTATTATTATTATTATATAGTACCTGCCCGGTGACGAGAGTGTATTATTCAAAACGAGACGGGAACGAAGAAGGAAAAAAAAATCATAACTCTAATCGTAAACGTTCGAAACAAATAAGTATAAAATACGTTTTTTTTTTTTATATTTTTTCTTCCACAGATTCCTCCGGCCATACCGAATACATCAGCCGTCGTCCGGACGGAAGGTCGTCTGGAATCGAAAAAAAATAGTCGTTTTTTTCTCCAAAAATTGTCCGTCTAATATTCGTACGGGACCTGCAGGAAATTCTGGTCGATTTCGTTTTCTAGCACAACGTAACGTGTCTCCGAAAAGGCCGAAAATTTTGAACGCGAGACACTGTGTACGAATCGCGGTGTTTCATCGCCTCGGTCAGAAACGGACGCTCAGAAGAATTAGAAAAATTCTAAAAAAAAAATCCGTTCGTGGGGTGCGCCGTGTGTGTTGTCAAATGTTTTTGGAAAACGATGGACGAAAATTCGGATTTGTTCGGTTTTTAGTGTACGCCGTACTCGTGTGTGCCGCGGAGGGAAAACGAACGGAGAAATAAAAAAAAAAAAAAATCAAATATTACACGCAGGAAAACGCTGCGCATTAGAGTCGTTTCGTTTCGTTTGGTTTTTTTTTTATAGCCGGAAGTTTTTTTTTCCAGTAATGGCATAGCGTATACAGACATCCGGCGCCTGCAGAGGTTTACGTATTGAAACGAACGGCGCGCGCGAGCGCTCGCGTTTAAAGCCAGTAATTTTTTTTCTCTCTCTCCGAATCCGGTACACTGAAACGTAATATTGAGATGCTGGAATAAAATGCGTACAGAAAATAATAGTAACGAGTCTTCGGCTTTCGATTATATTCCGTTTATTAATCACAGAAAATTTAGCTCTGCAATCGCGGTGGGTGTGTTCGAACTCTGCTCTATCTCCGGAAAATTTTTCACGCATAAAAAAAATGTTTCGTTATATTTGTCATTCGTGTGTGCGCCACTGAACTCAAAACGTGGAACGCGTATATCAATCAAAATATGATCCCAGATAGGAGGCCGTCATATTGGGCATTTTATAAGATATAATAGTCATGGACGATACGGTGAAATATAGTTTTTTTTCCATGATATTTATCATATTTTATTATTTGCCTAGAGATAACAGGACACAAAACGATGTTATAAAAATCGGTTATTTTTACATAAAGAAGTCGGTAACAAAAACAGTAAAATAGAAACGGAATGCATAATATGGCGGCTCGCTATAAGGGTCCATTTTTCATATACGAGAATTATACAGAATGCGCGTTCCATTTATTGAGTTCGGTGGTGTGCGCGCGTATTGATATTATTATTTTTAAAACCAGTATTATTATCATTCGGATCTCGATAAGATTTTTCTAATCTGTCTAAAAAAATGCGATTTTATGAAAATAGTTTAAAATTCAAGAAATACGTATTAATTAAACGATTGAATTCAATTCATAACATTCGTTTTTTTATTTATAATACTATATACACTGTAAACACTTGAAACCCGAATGAAGTTCTACGCCACTGGTGTACAAAAACAGATTGCCTTTGCTTTTAAAAAAAATATATATTTCGGCGCCCTTCCTCTAACTTTTTTAAGTGACGAAGGACTCGTTTATTACACTTTCATTTTTATAATTTTCTCGTAGGAAAAAAGTAATTGTTTTACTTATTGTCGTCAGATTGAAAACGATATAAACGTCTGAGTTCTGAACGCGTTTTTGCCGTGTCCGCGTCTGCAGTTACATTTATGCCTAGCCGAAATGTTTAGTTTTTGTATGCAAATGGGATTTAAGGAAACTGTTTTTATAGCCAAACATTAACAAAACTGTATGGACGTATGAAATTTATGTTTGTCGGTGAACGGGAAATATTTCCACGAGGCATTTCAATATCTATTGGAACGTAAATATACTTTCGCGTTCCCACTGCTAATTTTTTCTCAATTATTCAAGTACTGAGAAATATATTTTATACTCAACGTATGACCGTAAACGATTTCTTATTTTTCGCCTTCTGCCAACGAGATAACGTGTGTATTATGCGTATAATTAACAATCAAATAGTGTTTTTTTAGGTACCAAGAAAAAAAAAACGATATTACCGCGCGTATACGTCGTATATTATGTAATACGAATGTCCCAGCTTCGGGCTAAGAGAAGGAAAAAAAACCGTCTCGTGATTATTGTTTTTGAACGGAGCCGGTTATAATACGTTTATAGATACAAAAATATATTAATCGAGGAGTACACCTGTTTCACAACATAATATCACCGCGATACACTACAGGCGAAAATCGCGTGCCATAATAATATCACGTGCACAGAATGCAGAATAATAATAATTTATACCAATTATGCGTGTTAAACTAATATATGCTAATCGTTCATATTAATTTTCGAATATATAATATATATATATTTGTTTTTTATAAGCTCGCGCTCGGGACGGACCAAGTGGGCCACGGCTGACCTCATAATATGAGGTGAAGTTTTTAATACTTTTAAACGTACGACATAAATAAATTCTTATAAAAAAAAAAACGAAAGATTTTAGTGCGTCTTGAAAACACGGACTCTATCCTTAGTCAGTGATTTTAATCAATATCAACGATTATTGCACACAACACAGACGTCTATAAATATTTATTTTCTCGATTTTACAGAGCCTGACAAACTTTTTTTTCTTCTCGAAAATGCTTTATTACTATTCTCGTAACGAATTATGTTAATTACGTATTGTGAATATTCTCGAAACTCGGCGTAATCGACAACATTCATTCGGCAAGACGTTAGCGTATGAATTTTTGACGTCGAACAGATAATTGCGAAACGTTTAAAACGTAACGAGCCGTGTGGATTGCGTACGGATAGAGAGTTTCGTTACTATTACACGGATTTCAATGCGACGATAAATCGTTGTTGGTACTCGAAAAACGATTCTGACCTTCGTTGTAATTTACAAAACTATTGCTGCCGTCAGGGATTATAATAATCCTCGTCATTCTCAAAACTCTATATAGGACGATTTGTTTTCGAAATCGAATTTTTTTACGTTTTTTGCTCCTTATAAAGTACCGGACAAGAGAAAATTTGAATCGTTAAGAAATTGTCACTGATTTATAATACTGGTCCACCGTGCTGCAGAGGCCTATAACCGCATTTTATACTATTCTATAGTATAGATTTTCAAAAAAAATGTTATCATTAATTTCGTTAAAAAAATTGTTTATCGCTGTTTCATCGTGTGTATTATTATATTTTAATCGTCGTCGGTACTATAACGAACCGGGCAAAAACAATTGCCGTTTGTTAAAGAAATTAATTTTTAAATTATTTTTGTCGCGCGCCACTGACCTTACAGATGAAATATTTATAGTAATATAACACGTACGATATATGTGTGTGTGTGTGTGTGTATGCAAATCGAAAGTATTATTCATTCATTAAAAAAAAGAACAGAAAAAAACCGGGCAGACTGCACGCGTAAAAGAACACCACCACACGTCGAAAAAGATCAGATTTTTTTTTTTATACACAAAGATTGTATTTCAATATCCTATTTACGCGTAATATTAAGAGGCGTATGTGTTTATTTTCGACTTTCCCCGCGCGAAGTCATCTAATCGACGGCGGCGGGAGATCGCGTTACTTATTTATACGTTTGTGTCACCACTTGATGCAGCGCGAGAAGATTGCTATTATCATCATCATCATCATCATCATCGTCTTCATATTATAATAATCAACTGCAACGAGCGGATACGAAAAAAAAATGCGTACAAAACATTAGAATTAAAAAAAAAGCGACGACAATATATTTTATTATATTTAGTTAATGGTGCGCGTTATAATATTAGTACTGCGCAGAGTGTTTATGAAATTTTCCATCGTTGCACACCGCGGCTGTTGGTCCATTGACGATTACGTTTCTCGTGAAATAACGATGCATCGTCAACACGACGAGACGACAAAACGTATTTTTTTTATATATACTTGCACACGATATTGGTTAATGTAAAGGAAAAAAAAAATGTTAATAGAAAAAAAATTGTTCCAATATACGGTAATTTGATCTCGTACGATACGGCTGATGTCAGAAGCGAGTAGGCGTATAGATTGTTACGATCAAAAGTTCAATTACTTACTGAAAGTGTCTTGGGATAGAAATTTTGCGGAAAATATATCGGCAAAGAACAAAAAGTGAAAATAATAAAGTTATATTTTTAAAAAAAAATTTTAATGTTTACAAAAGGTTAAACTGTTGTACAAGTATTGATGGCAACAATGCCGACGTCCAAATAAATGTTCAGAAGGGCAGCAGGGAGCCTTACGGTTTGCGTGGTCCTTTTCCCGTAAAATCGATAAGTAACCTCTTATTTATATTTTTGTCTCGTTTCGATTCGTTTGTATTTTTGCTCTTACCCTGCGCAAAATCCTTTTCATAGCAATCATCGTGACTAGCTCAATAAGTCTTTTTTGAGAAATCGTGTTCCTCAGACAGTTTTGGTCATTTCGGACGAGTTTCTTTAGGGCAGATTCGGTATGGTCGATAACGTTCCAAGAGAAATCTCAGTGTTAGAAAACGCGCCAGGTCTTTAAGAAATCGCGTTTCGAAAAACGAACAACTCGGGTACAATAATATATCGCACGAATCAAATATAGTCGTGCAAATCTAAGTAATTTTTCATCGGATCTTCATTAGTTATTTTTTGGGATTTATATAATTACTATTAATATTAGAGATACGGTAGCCTCGACAGGCAAGACCGTTTGGTAAGACGATGCTCGATTTCGTGAGATTATTCTCTCGAAATCATATAATTATTATTTCTGTAAGTATTAGTTGTCCAGTTATCTCCTACGAATTAGGATTTTGGCGTTCTTTCTTAAGGCTCGAAGCTCCGGAAAACGTGAGGTCTCGGCCGTACGTGCTCCGTCTCTATAACGCCGATCAATTTCGTTATTATATAATGGTCCGTTATTAAAAATTATTAAATCGTATTCAGTGAAAATCGTGGATTTTTTCCCCCTTTGATGGTGTTTGTATCTCCCGAAACCATGTACTACGCCCGCGGCTGATGGATAAATCGTATGGCACACGTGTAACGTATTATGCACAGTACCTTTATCGTAGAATGGTTACAATAATAATAATATACGCCGTCATTTCGAGCAGAAAAGTGGTGTTGAAAAATGGTCCAGATACACGCGTTTGGAAGACATTAAGTGACACGAGAAAAATATAAAAAAAAAAAAAAAACACACGCGCTAGTTATGGTTAATTAACATGGCCGTTGCTCACCCCGTACGAGTCGTGTATAGTAATAAGTTATTGGATCGCCTCTAACACGGAAACCTCCGGCGTCGACGCCTAACGAGACGCAAATGTCTCCAGCACTGATCCCCGAAGACGGTAATAATAGTCCTTCCGCGCGGGCGGACCGGAGGAGACGGTTTTATGCGAGGTGTCCTTTTACTCGGGCATATATACGTGTGTAATACGTATAAATAATTATAATAATATAATGCGTATGGTGTGGTAATTTCGGTGCACACAACCCGTGTAAAATGTGTGGTTTTGTATTTGTTATGCTCGTGGGGATCGTGGATCGTGAAGGAAAACTGGGGCCACCCGAGATTGTCGTTTTTTTCGAGCGCGGCCAAATTTGTATATAATATATTACGATATACGTCGTTAGAAATTTAAAAAACATACACATCGTGTGATCTATCGAAACGAGGGTTTCCCAGAGTGGAGAAATCTTGTGGTTATTGCTGCAAGCAGGTTTACGACAAACTAAACATCGACCGATGCAACGTTCCAGAGTGATTTGGAGTATTTTGCATGAATACACGTGATAATCGTTCCGTGTAGAATTTAAGAAAAAATTATTTATTAAACTCTCGTATTCGTCGAGATTTCCTCGATGATCCATATATATATGACGATTGTGCAGTGAATTATACCAAATCTTTTTAACGTTTATAAATTAGGTAACCTTCAGCTTCTTCTTCCCCGGGATACACTGCAGCGGCCTCTAGGACCATCCCGTCATACGTTCGTAGTCCATCTCTAATTGAAGCTCGTGCTTTCCAAGCTGATCCTCCTCATAGGTATTCCACGCCATTCTTGACTATTTCACTGTAAACGAAAGAATAAGTTTTGGCTTTTTCACGCCAGTCTTTTTTTCTGGTGGTTTCTACGTTATTCCGTTTTCTGGTACAGTGATTCTAGTTATTCGTTTTTCTTTTTTGCATTCCTCTCATTGGTCTTAGTACCTTTTACAACTGCACAAATTTTTCTCAGCATTTTCTAAAATAAGCAGTTTCTAGTTCGGTAACCTAACGGATTGTATTTCTACGGTACAGTATATAAAATATATTGTGATCTACCGTGATTTTGTTGTAAATACACGTTTTTTTCTAAAAAAAATTGTACCTTCAACTTAGTTTTAGAGACTACGTCAATTAGTAGTTTACACGACCGGTATAATGTTATTGTATAATGTATATATTACATAAAATTATTCATTGCTCGTAGATTTTGGCCAGTGGTCACTTTATGTTATTTTTCAAGGCTTCAAAATATAGTTAACAGGTTTTTTTTCCATAACTTTTTTACTTAGAGAGTTACAAATTTGTTGTGATAAGGACATCGTGTACGTGTACTATATATTTAGATAGGCAAAAAACTCAATAATAGTTGATTAGTTCACGACAAACTGTATAGTAACATATACCAGATATTATACAAATAGCGTAATTTTCTGCTATTTTTCAACTAATAACATAAATTCACTTTTTTTTTTTACACTTGTACAAGACAACCAAGTCACAATTTTTTTCTCCATTTTCAAAAGTAACTTGTGATAAAATCTAGTTAATTTTTATTTTCAATTAATTCAACTTAAACTATATGTAGTTTAAAATATAAAGTAACTCTCTTTGGTACTTTTTTGGTATAGTTTAAAAAATATAATACCTACTATACAGTCGATGTCCTCTGTAGTAAGTAGTATAATTACGCAGGGTAGACAGCTGTGACAGTAGAAAGAAAGAAAGAAAAAAAAAAGATTTTGTTTTCGTCGTTTTCAAAAGTATACAATACGAGAAATGTTTGTTGTAGAAATTAAATAAATTATTATAAATAGACGTAAATGTATTGTTATTTAAACGATTATCGATACAGTTATAAAGAAAATAATATGAAACGAGACACGCGTTCGGTCGTGTTCTGCTGCGTGTAATATGCAGATGACGGGGGGGATTGCGTGCAAAATTCAAACAGGTTTGTTAATTAATCTTTATACACATACGTATCGGTACATCCGCTGTGACGCGAAGAAAACAACGTGAACAAAATATAATAATAAAACTGGCTGCGAAATAAAATTAAATGGGGATAGCAAAAGAAAGAAAATATTACTCGGTTATATATTTTATTGTTTGTGTAACACGCTCTGTACAACGTTTCTCATTAAAATATATTTTTTAAGAAAATCGTTTATTATTAAATTTGTATTCGAAATCCGTTAAAAATCGTATTTTTCTATGTAATTCATACATTTTCTTAGGTCATTGGTAATCGGTAACAGTACACTATTAATAATATTGTTCCAATAACTAAAACTTTGCACTTTTACTAGACGGTCCCGGAAAAGTATCTAACGTAATTTGGTCACAACTAATGCAGTTTGTGAATTCGAATGACAATGCGAAATGAGTAAAATCAATATATCCATTTATTATTATAATTTTCTTTAAATTTTTAATCAAAGACCCGTTACATTAACAATTTTAAGACATGATTTTCATGACGTACAATAGCATTAAATATTAAACGCGAGCGTTCTCCAGACAATCGCACCGATGGTCAAGTGCATTATCGGCCAGATTTATTCATTTGTAGAATTAAATCCAAACGTGTGTGTGCGTGTTTATGTATGTATATATATTTACAAACGTATAGCCATGGATTTGATAGAACCGCGTAATTCGACGTGGTACGTCAAAATCCCTTGTGAAAACAGGATTGTCTAGGAAACGACGATCCGTCAATCCGAATCCAGTTGCGGCAGTCGTCTGCTGCTGTATATAGGGAAGAAAAAATAAATACTTTGTGTGAGCAGTGCACACGAAAATCTACACCATTTTTTTTTTTTTTTTGTATCTAATACGCATAAAATATCGTTATAATTATACGCGGTTAAGGATACGTGCGTACCGCGGATGTGGTGGTGGTGGCGGTCGGCTGGCGAGGAAGTGGTTGCGCGCGAGCGACATTGTAATTCGTGTAATCCGAACTCTTCGTACAAAAATACGTATATTACCCTTTTGAAATGCGACGTGTTTTGACATTTTACCTGTCATGTCCTCAACTACCGAATAATAATATTATATAAATAATAATAATAATAATAATAATAATAATAATAATAATAATAATAATAATAATAATAATAATAATAATAATAATAATAATAATAATAATAATAATAATAATAATAATAATAATAATAATAATAATAATAATAATAAATAATAATAATAATAATAATAAATAATAATAATAATAATAATAATAATAATAATAATAAATAATAATAATAATAATAATAATAATAATAATAATAATAATAATAATAATAATAATAATAATAATAATAAATACCGTTATGGTCAGTGAACCCGATATTGTATGACGCTTTTAGCTTTAGACCGTATTGTAGATAAAGTTGCGGTTTCAAATTAACTCGGGTGTGAATATTATTGTGATATTTCCGTTGTATTTTAGTGAATATTATGTATCACTCAATGCGACCTGCAGTGTAATATAAATATCTACTAATATATAATTATCACATTAAATAAATATTATCGCGAAATTCCTTAGACGAATATAATATTAATATTATAATTCACGACGAATAAATATCGAAGTTGTGTTTTATCCGTATATAAGGTTACCGTGACGTCAATAATCAGGACAATTCTCGTTCTTTGGAAAATAAGAGGAATATTTATGTTCAGTAATAGAGAACGCCGTTAACCAATGATTGTCTATTACGATCACTCGCGCGACGTACGTGCGACATAAAAAAAGCCACAAAAAAAAAACACTCGATATACATATAGTTACAGAGTATAAATTGACTGTTGGAAACGTACGTTTTCGAGAGTAAAATATTCTAAACTCGGAACGACTTTCAGGACGAGGCGTAGAAAAAGGAAGACCGTCCTGCCAGAATTAGGACGTCTATAGTAACCCTAATTATTATATAAACCCTTTACAGACAGCGAACCCGGTGATTTATCGACATTTCTTTTTTTTTTTTGCGCGCGCTAGTTATATTTTCTCGACGGTCAGGACTTCAACGAAAACTGTGTTAAAAGATTAGAAGAAAATGATTGTACATTATTAATTTATTATAACAGGTACACGTTTAAGTATTCCGTACGAGTTAAAAATACGTTTTTTTTAACAGTTTGACGTTTCATTTTATTTACGTTATTTCGATTATACAAAAATAATCCATCTATATAATATATTCGTCTTACGTACAAAGTAATAACGTGTTTAGTGTTTTTTTTTTTGTACTCGTGAGTACAAATCGCGAAGTCGTATAAATTAATTGCGAACGCATTTATCGGCCCCATCTCAGTGGCTGATTACTGTTTTCATACGTCTTGTTGTTGGTCGATGAGGATTTGAAAAAAATTTCAAAAGAAAATTCGATCAAGTAGCACTCGTATACAATATATTACAATACACCCGTTCAATTTTCCAACGTTATTTAAATCGGTTTCGATTCGTATCCGTACGCATATATACGTCATTCGAATATCGCCAGACCGATTTCCACATAATAAATACGCATTTATTTATATTTTTTTACGGGTCCAATCCGTTTATTTTTCGTATCGGTATTAATAAATAATATATATATATATATATATATATGTTATTTCGTTTATTTGGAGCAATATACACATGTCGGTATACGTACGTCTCGAGACACAAATAATAGGTTAAAAACACTCGTTCGTAATATGCACTGCTGCAGCGGCCCCGCAGTGTTTTAATCCTCCCGTGATATTCGATAAATATTTTTCAGATTAAATTTTTTTTTTAATATAAAACCGGTTAATCGAGTTATAATATTATTATTTTACTTTGGTGATATTTTTAATTCGCTTTTACGCGCTTACGCGTTACACTGTACTCGTATATTGTAATATATAAACGCATAGCGATGGCGCGCGTATCGTTCGTCCTGTGGGAATCAATCGAATTCTTTATAAATGAATTTTGAGTTTAAAACACGTAATTCGATAATTGATATACCGAGAAATCGAACGATATTCGTTTAATTCTCTTTTTTTTTTTTTTTAATTTCGATATAAATACGATGACTCGCACGGTTATAATATTGTGTATGATGGACCCGGTGATTTCGACTTTTTTTTTTTATGTATAAATTATACTCTAACACTTCTACGTATAAAATATTCATGGCACACGCCGAGCCTTCAGTCCGAATACTGTTTTTTTTTTTAACAAAAAGGTAACTAAAAACTGAGATTTATAGACACACTTTTGCGCGTTACACGTGTTTAATTTTTTAGTCGACAGACATATTGCAGCGTACATATTATTCTACGCGGAAATTAGTTGTTCTCGTTTTGTTATTATTATTATTTTTTGAACTTTTAAACACTGAAAATGCTTCTTTGCAGAGATATGGCGCTGAGAATAGTAGTGAGAACAGTTAGTGATTTTTTTTCATACATATTTCTAGACAATTTGCCTGCAGAAACGTATTACCCTAAATTTGTTATAAATTGGTTGTCTCTTTGAATTTTTTTTTTTTTTTGTGTTCGGTCAGTTGTAAATAAACGGAGGAATTGTCTTTTTTATAACGAGTTCTAAGCCAATTGATATATTAAAAGGATCTTATTATGTGGTTTTATTTTCCGGAATTATAAACGCGCCAGTATGAACGAACAATAATACACTAAGTAAACTGAAGAAAGTAAACTATTTAAATATTCTTTAAAAACATTAAAATTTATACGCGCAAATTGATCAATTTTATATTCATTTATTAAATTCATACATTTATTTTTAGGAGCATTAAGACCATTGTCTGAAATGGCACGTAAAAGGTAATTGCGTGTCTGGCACTGGAGTGACTATATAGAAATTTAGAAATTTAATTTATCCATTACAATTGGATAATAATTATGTATTAGTAATATTTGAAAACGAAACAAAGATCTAATCTTTATTTCCAATGATTTCAGGTTTGGAAACAATCATAATGTCCGGTAAGATGAGTACCGCATCTAAAGGACACTATTCCCGGAAAACGATTTTGAATCGACTCATTATATGTGTTGGACCTACTGTACTCGGTGACCAAATTACAGAGTTATATAGTCAAACACTATAAGATATGACATTTAATTATTACGAAAATCGTTTGTGTAGCTGGGAAGATTACTCATTTGGCCGGTGACGTAGCTGCGGTATCGATTGAATTCGCCGAAGCAAAAAAAAACATTTATCGTACACTATTTATATATATATATAATATTATTGTTTAATATATTTGTAACCACAACGATTTTGTCGGTAGTGCATACACGTATAATAATATATTGTGCGTATAAATTCCAGAGTAATTCCTATACCTAGTTATACTCACCGTCCTTGGTTCTGAAACCTCAAAATATCCAGGAACTGTTTTCGCACTTAAGATCCGAACGTAATCATCTCCCTATTCATTCCTTCAGGTGAAACCTAACCTTTGTGCCCACATCATCTCGAAGAAATGATTCGTGATTTTCCCAAATCACTTTTAATCGTCCATCCCTTTCCACCGACAGAATCTCGAAGTATTCAACAATCTGTCCGTGGTTTAAATCCTTTCACCCCGTTCGACGCTTGAAATTTTAATTTCTTTTATTGTGAATTTTTCATTTTAATTTATTATCCATGTTAGTATAGTTTATTTACTACTACTTATTATATAAATTTGTGTTTTTTTTTCTATTATTATTTTTTTTATAAATGTTTTATCAAGATGATTGTGTAATCTCCACCGTTGTAATTGTCCAACCATAATATTATTTATTCATGAAGGCTAATGAAAAAAAAATAAAAATTCCAGTCTGGGCTGTATTTTATGGACTTTTCTTTTTTTACAGTGTCTGCAGGTGCAGGTGGAAGAGAATCCGGTCGTACAATTTAAAGGTACGTAATAAGACGGTGGCGCGGAAAGCAAAAATAATAATAAAAAATAGGAAACCGCGAAAATCCAACGACCGGAACACGAGGACTTTTTATTATTTTCGTTATCCGACTGTATTTATTTATTTATATTTTTATATGCGTCGATGAGCGGCTCGCGTAGACTGCTGCAGTGTACGTGAAATCGATGATTTCTCGGATGGCGTTTACGTGCGCCGTCGTGTGCGAAAAGAAAGACTCGAACGTTTTGCGGTCGCGTCCTTCCAACCGCGATAACCGCGACTCAGACACCAGCTATTAACAGTCTTCAGTTTATCCGCGCAGTGCTCAAACGAAAAACACCGTGTACAGGATGTGTCATTGATGCGCAGTTCATGACAACGATCCTTTTCTGAAAGAATTTTCACTAGGCGATAAAAAAAAATAAATAAATAATACGACACATAAACGTTTTTCACGCTCATTCCTCGTTATCATTAAAAACAATACACTCGTATTGAATTGTAATATTTCCCTGAAATCCCTCGGCTCCGTTGGTTCATCAATTCCAATCTTTCTAGGTCGCATATCATTTCATTTACTAAGCAGTTAAGGTCAGGTCATGACCGCCTCTTCCCGCTCACTCCTTTTATTTGAGTCTTAATTCCTTGCCCTCGTCATTTATCGTCACTCGATATTGGCGATTCTTCCCGTCTTCTTTTCCATTGTCCCAGTCTTTCTTCTGCTAGAACAAATCTCTTCCGTTTCCTTTTGAAAAACGATATAGCTCTCCATTCCTGCAATATCCTTAATAATTTCGATCCTTCAGTTATTCTTAAAGTATCCCAATTATTTTTCCCGTCCGGTCTTCTTTTATAATTGTATAAACGTATTTGGTCTTTATTATACAAATACCGAATTATATAATATTTATCTATATATATATAAAAATGGAGCCAAAAATGTATAACAATTCATCAATTGAGAACGGCTGGGCCGATTTGGCTCAAATTTTTTTTAATTGTTCGTAATTGCCAGGAGAAGGTTTTTACGAAAAAATTTTTTGGAAAACCCCTTTTTTAAAAATTTTTCTTTAAAAATTTTTTTGATGATTGTTTTTTTTGGCAAAACAACGTTTGCCGGGTCAGCTAGTTATATATAATTTCAGTTAATTTAATTTAATTCAGTATTTAAAAAAAAAATAATTGCGAAACGCTAAGATACAAGATTATCCACCGTTATTAATTTGTAATAGCTACCGGCTAGTAACTATTAATAAAAAAAATATATCGTTATTAATGACCGATTATATTTTATCTCATCTCTCTCGTCATGTTATCTTAATCGTATTCGCTTATGATCCGTACACGTTAGTATTTTTATTTTTCAATTTTCAGAATAAATTATATATTTCCTGAATCATACAATACCTACGTCATACACAATTTTTTCATTAACACGCGCGGTAATTATAATTGACCTCCTTGATACAATTTACGCAGATATTCGCTATTAATCCACACCATTCCGGACCGAACTGCCTCTGAATGGCGGACGAAATTTCGGCGATCGGAATTAAATTGTATACGTAAAATTTTTAAAAATTATTACTTCAATAACTCGATTCGCGGATTAAGTCGAACTCCAAAAGTACAATAACAATGCCAGTATAAGAGATACTTTTAGTTTAGATTACAGGATTCAATATTTAATATGCGTTTATTAAACGGTAATATAATATTAAATAATTGCTCGGAAACGGCGAATGAAAAAGAAAGCGAAAACAATATTATAATGCATTATATGTTCGTTTTATATTTATACATGTGGTGAACAGAAAAATGCAAAAAAAAACCTGTGTATCTGGTAAACACAAAAAATATCATTACAGTTTGCAAACAAATAAAAACAAAACGTATATTATAATCCGAATTATTAGTGTTATTCGGCGTTTCGTTAGAATTAAACGCGAACACGAGCAGATCGTTTATTACGAGTCCAGATGGGAATCTGCGCGATATTTTTTCTATCATTACGCCTGATTTCGTACGATTCCGACCATTAATTATTATTTATTAGCCGTATATACAATAAACGTGTTCTTGCATCCGCCAAATTAGTTTTATTTATAATGTACCTATTTTTAAAATGTATATAATACCTTCGTCGGAATAATACATATTTAATTTACTAAAACCGGAATATTTGTGTAAGCGTGGAAAAAAAAAATCGCGCTTACCTATTTAATGCATTTTATTTGCGTCACGTTAAATTAAAATCGCGACTAAACTGTAAAACGACGAGAATAAAAAAAAAAAAAGCGTCTTGTGTGAGAAACGAAAAAAAACATAAATATCTACACCAGCGTTTCTCAAACTGTGGTTTTTGGTGGGTCGCGAACAATTTTTCGAATTACATAGATTCCAAGAAATGTATAATAAATAATAAAAGTAACAAACAAATTTTTTTTTTTATAACTACTTTTGGAATAGTGAAACCACGTGGGTCGCAAAAGATTTTTGAGGGGAAGTTCGGGTCGCGGTCCTAAAAAGATTGAGAACCACTGATCTACACCGTTAGATATCTAAAAATTATACATACATATTATATGTGTCGAGACAGAATATCAATACGTTAAATGCTCCATATGGATCAGATAAGACTGTTTGTAATATATGGACCACGATTATTACCGACCTTTACGGAGGGTTTCGCACAAAAATAAACATTTTTTTTTTTAAATTTCTAGAGAAACTTTTTTTTTTTTAAAGTGTAAAAACTAAATGCACAAAAAAAATGTTTAACTTAAAAATAATAACGTAATATTATTGTAGCTCGACTATATTGTTTTTAAATGTAAGTGCAAGTTAACGCTGAGAGAGGTGAGCGAGAGAAAAAGAAACGTATCTGTTGAGAGAAATAGAACAAACGCGTTCTTCGATTAAAATGTGACGAATATAAAAAAAACGTACATACCTATAACGTGCCGCCAGTGTCGTGTATGTCGTTTAAGAGAATTTGCGTAAAGTTCTTAATTTCTTTTTTGATTATTATATGAATTTGAAAGCAACGCGTATAAATGAATCATTTGTGTTCGAAAAACGATTCAGTGCAATTTATAAAACTATTGCTGCCCAGTGGTCATAATCATCATATATAATTGATATTGTAAATATCGGAAGAAAGTTTAAAAAAAATTTTTTTCGTTAATATAGTACCTACAACGATATCTAAGTATTTATCGACATTTTCAAAACTCTAAGACAATTATTTATTGAAATTACGAAGATAAAACTATGCTGACTTTCACTAAATCGGATTTTTTTATGGTGACACGTTAAAACGCTATTCGCAAAAACGAGCTCTTTATAAAGTACCGAATAGACAAAATTCGTTACTAGGTTTTTATTAAGCGCGTAACGATCAAAGCACTTTTTTTTTAATCGAAAAGTCGAAAAAAAAGAAAATATCATTTTATAAAACCATTAACTTTTTCGCTCCGCTCAGAATCTAAAACTATACATTACGTACTTATAGTAAAACCGTGTCAATATCATAAAACATTTAAGTATATTACATAAGCATATAATATAATATATTATATTATTGACCTATGAGTATATGTAATTAATAATTAATAAAGTACACGCATTAAAAATAAATTAAATTTTATTCGTATAATAGCGATCGCAAACGTAAAACGAAAATAAGGCTTATATTTACATATATGTTTCCAGCAGTTAGTTTTTTCATAATAAATATATTATACGAGATACATATATTGTACTAGATACGAGTTCCAAAAAAAAAAAAATTTAATAATGTGTTAATGCGGTATAGGAGTCACTCGGATAAAGTGGGGGGGGGCAACTTCTTGCACGTATAAGTCCCAATTCTAATTATAAAACATAAATTATTATTTAAACACGATAATATCAACCTTTTTTTCTAATTAACTTTGTTCAAACGCAGTGTAATTTAAATTTTAGATTTTAATAAAAAAAAAAATTCACCGAGTGCACGGGGATTAAGTATCTTAAAAAAAAAAAATTAATACAAAATCTAATGCGGTATAATATACGACGTGTATACGATATTATATATTCGTTTATTTAAAATTATTCATCATACCATAATGCTAAGTATACACGTGAAAACGTTTTTTTCTCAAAATAATTTCCAGCAATTTTTATAAATAATTAAGCCGCAATGGATTTATCTGAACCCGCGTATGATATATTACCGTCGCATATATTATTGATGGCTTTTAACGTATATAAAAAAAAAATCTTAAATATTTTTAATGACGCGTTTTATTACTTGTTTTCAGTTTTTTTTTCCCTACTGAAAAAAAACTACTACTTTTTGTCTACCGAAACTCGTCTCGGTCTTCGTAAATAATACATAATATATGTATAATAAGAACACGCGATAAGATACACGAAATTAAATTAAATTATAATAATTAAACATCGTTATTGTTCATATAAACGAGTATAATTAATATTCAAATATATATTTTATCGATATAATGTTTAACAAACTTAACGAGGTAATTAAGATCGTACGTGTAGACGACAAATAAATTATCATAAGTATTTACGTCAGACTTTCGATTACATGAAATTAGTGATCGGGCAAAAAACGTATCTGTTAAAGATGTAATGAATGCGGTTTTTATTATTAGTTTTTTTTTACAAATATATCATGAGCGGATATATTATATGTTCGGCGCGCAATATTACTATATCAGCCGTCGACGATGAAATTCTTAATGACGTTTCCACAGAATCGCCTATCGATTTCGCCGTTGAATTTCTCGCTCCAGTGTAAAATCATATTCATAAACCAGCGATTTAATTGAGCCGCAAAAAAAAATAGTCGGCTTTGAAACTTTTCACGAAGCAAGACAATGAGCTACAAACGTGATAGGCCTGTTGGAAACACAAATGATTTTAAAACAATAGTAATGCTTGTGTAACAGTAATAATACTAATAAAGCATACCGTAATATTATTCATATATGTAATAAAAAAAAAAAACCCCATTGATTGGAACGAATTTTTTTTCCTAGAACCTTAGTAAAGTCGAAAACCTTATAGTAAGTCAAAAACCTATGGATAAATCCAAAAAAAAAAAATTGCTTTTCTCTTCGATTTCGACTTATCGATATTCCACTGTATATCGTAAAGAAATAACGGGAGTTGATCGATTTTTTTCAAGTTACTTTTTCTGCAAAAAGAAAAACTAACGAGCCGTCCGCCGAGGACGTGATTTAGTAATAATTCGTGTCCAGCAATAATAATAATAATTTTAAAACTCATCCGTACACGTTCGTCCTGAACCGATTATTATTATATATATGTATAGTATATATTATATAATATTCGTACACTTGACGCGATCAATGATCGGGGTAAAAAAAAAAATAGAAGAATCGATAGAGACTTTACTGTAAAATCATTAGAGAAAAAAAAAATCCTCTGTCAAAATAATAACGATTTTTTTTTTGGTGTGTTTCTGTCATTTTTTTTTTTTTTAGAATTAACGTGAAATGACGAGATTACAAATCTATATATTATACACAGCATCCATCAATAAAAACGGTACCGCCACTACTATATATTGTAAAACTAAGCGTAATATACCGCGCACGTAATAGTATATTATAAGAAATCATAATAATAATAATAATAATAAAAAAAAATTAAACGAAATTTGTAATAGATATCGGCGGTGGCGTGCGTGGAATTAAAGGGTAAAATTGGTTTTTTTTTGCTTTTTTCGACGAACAGGAAAATTACGAACGCTTTTTTTGTTTTGTTTTCGTTTTCCTCTCCTCTGCTTATCCTATCGGTTGCGACGAAAATACTGTGTGTGTATAGTCGACTATAATATATTTGATACACTCGGGTTTAAATCGTTGAACGGCACGTATTGAACCGCGCGTGGAGGATTCTGACCTCATCCGAAATGACTTGACACAATGACGTTTAAATCCAATTACCAGTGGTTTTTTTTAATTCAATTTTTTACATTTTATTTTTTGTCACGTTACGTATTACAGTACACGGACAATCGTCCGTTTGTCATCGTGCACGACGCGTGTATATTTATGCAATTTACGATATATATATATATAAACACACAAGAGACAAAAAAAAAAAAACGCGTCCGGCATGATTGCTGTATATAAGAGATACGCGCGACGAGGAGCGACGGACGATCGTCGTCATCATTGGTCATCGTCGGACCACGAGTCCATTGTACGCACAAAAAAAAAAAATTATTCGAAAAAAATAATTAAACAAGAAATTCCTAGCCCATGTGGGCTATCTAAATCTATACGGACAATGTTACAGAATAGGTAATTTTTGGCTATTGTAACGTACGTATCACAGTAATTACACAACGATTCAATAGTGTAAAAGTACTCAGTGTTGGTTAGACGTTATAAAACCAATATAAGAAGAATATAATTAAGTTAATTAATACGAATTAACTATAACGTAATAGTAATATAACTGATAAGTTCGTGCGGACGACCGCGTTTTAGACGTCTTGGAGATTGTGTAAGTTGAAGTGGAGTGGGCCCGTTATTGATTTACGAGAAGTGAACTATGGAAATTTACAGTCAGAGCGCTTATAATGGTCTTGAATTTTAATAATTCGGAGGTCTTTGTGTGTAGGTTTTCTTTACGTATGGACGTACGGTGCATTTGTTATTATTCTTAATATTTTATTTTGAACGATTTGAATTTTTTTTTTTAGTGTGTAGCTGAGCCCCAGTTACATCAGATAGGGCAAGCGTATAAGCGAGTAGTGGACGAAGTAATTGCTGATATATATTAATATTGAACATTTATTATGTATTACTGATTTTTTTTATTTAGTAATGGATCGAGACGCGCTGGTATGCTCGTTGAAGTTTACTAGATATATGTGGCCATCATGTCAGCCTCTTGTCATATGTATAATAACAGTACCTTCTTAATGTTACCGTGAAAATTGACAACGATTCCTAACAGAGTGATATCGTTGTCTAGTATTTGTCATCATTTTCTAACCGAAGCAAGAGACGATCGTGAACGGAGCGTTTTAATTTTATTATTATAATAATATAATTATAAAATCAACGGTTATTAATTTTTGTAATTAATTTCCAAACTTGAAATTTACCGAGTTAAAAAAAACAGGTATTTTTATTTTTCTCATTGTAAACTTTCATGACATTCAGAATTGCAAAGCCTTAATGCCGATCCGCAATCACAACAGACCAGTATACCCTTGCGTCCCTCAAAACACACTATTTTCCTCCGCAAATAACATTGCCTAATATAATATTATGACGGAGATTATAACAAGTACACGGACAATGATATTATCATTTCCCATTACCGTATTACGGATTGTCATCTTTTGACTTTTCATAGGGATTTTCATCATTTCTTAGATTATCAACATATCCTATATGTATATATATATATATAGGCAGATATTGCATTGTCTGAGCTTAAGTCCTGTCCAGAATGTTTTCAAGCTCACTCACAGAAGGTTTTTAGTCGATCCACAAAACTTTTTTAGCATACTAAATGCTCGAATGTAACGTTTAATTTTGTCAATTAATAAGGCAATGATAGTGTACTAGTATACAATTTTTATTATAATATTTGTTTTTTACCAAAGTGGAACGGAGAATGTATAAATTATCAATAGTTTAAATCGTCTTTGAAACGATTGTTGAAGGACCTTTAGGATCCTATAAGCATTGTATGTCATAACTCGAAGAAATCACGTGAATCGATTGAACTCACCCCCGTGACCGTCGGTAGTCAATTGTGGTTTTGACGGCTCAAACGTCTCCGAAATTATCAAAAAAAAAAAAAATGGTCTTTTGAAATCGATGAGGCTAATTTTGGAACGACCCCAAAGACATATCCGTGTTAAAAAAAAAATCAATAAACAAACAAAACGAAATGCTATCCGGTAATACATACATTATTTATTCTCTGTGACCAGCACTCCGACGACCCCATCGTACGCACGTTAAAGTACAATATTTATACAGATAGTGTAGTCCCACAAACACACGCATAGTCCGTCAAATGCAATGAATTTTGTTCGATATTTATCGTTTTCAGGTCTTTCCCCCTCCAAATCGTGTTTTAGGTGAAATTTTTGTTGTACAAAACTTGTAATCAGTTTACGTCATCAATTTTGTAAAAAAAATTTTTGAAGTTTATTCGAGTTTAAATATTTTTCGAATAAATTTTAATGTTATTCAATAGCGGATATCGAGAGAACGGTAATCGTGGAGGGTCTGCGAAATGACGCAGACGACTCGTTTTTCTGCGGTCATCCGGGTACGTGTACAAAAAAAAAAAAAAATTGTAGAAAATCAACGATTAACATAAAAAAAAAAATAATAAATTCATAAGATTTGAATTATGCAAAATATTTTTAGTTGTATAAAAAAAAAAAGTTTGAAATACAATAAATGTAGCGCAGAGTTCAATATTATAGGTACTACTCAGGCGTGGATCCAGAAATCACAAAAGGGGGGCTATACGATGATCAGCTACCTAAAATTATACCTATTTAGGTAGTTATATGGATAATTTTTAAACAGTGACAACAGCTCAAGGGGGAGCTAAAGTCCTTTAGCCCCCCTCCTTGGATCCACGCTGGTACTACTAATACACTATACTCACTATCGTCCACTGGCGTATGCTTTAAAATACAAATTATATATCAAAATAGCTATTCCAGGATAGGACCTTAACTTTGGGCGAGTCTCTTGGACACCCATACTTAACATTTCCAAATCATAATCGTACACGGCAGAATAGTTTTCCCTACCACATCCAGCTGCAATATTCCAATAATATCCTCTAGTAACTCTATTCGCGACTTCTACTTTTCTCTCACCAGTTGAACGTATTAAGAAGATACTCAGGTATGTCTCGCGAGGTGCTCGGAAATTCTCGATTTCCTTCGTACCTCTAGAGAATCCTCAATCTCACGCCACCCTTAAAAGCGCTATATATTTCTTTGGAACCCTGCGACCGCAAATGCCATGATCGAAGGAGCCCTGTAGAGTAAATTATTGCACATTTATTGCGCTAAGATTTAAAATTCCTCTTATTCTCCTTCTCGATTACGCATCAGTGAATAAAAACATAGGTACATACATACACAGAGAAAATTATGAATGTCACAATGAGTTTGAAAATAATAAATTACAAACAGCGAAGAAATCGATGCGGTTATATCAGGCTCCGGACACGGATAAAAATTAAAGCGATAAAGACACTTATCGCACAAAAAAACGCGGCGGCCGTCTTCTCGTTTGCCATCCAGTGTGACCGTTTTCGATTAACTAAAAGTTAAACATAATTTTTTGTCAGAGATCCAAATACATTTCGTTGAAATTCTTCGATATAACGTATTGATAATTAAATTTTAAAGTTTGAGCACAGAATAGATGACATTTAAAATGAAGTTTAAATTCGAATGGTTTCAAACAAATATAAAACACTAACCAGTCACGCAATATCAATATTTTTAACTGATAATTCTAAATAGATAAGAAAATCAAACGGCAAAATGGCCATCACATCTATTCTGTGGTTGTGTAAATAGTGAAATTGTTGAAAAAAACAGCTACGGTGCGTTATTATTATCTTATTTTAAAACCGTTTTAAAAATAATTTAAAAAACAAAAATGTATTACGTCTATATAATGCGACTCTTCCAAAACACAATAATATTTATATAAAACGTTTTATATTTTAACGATATTGTTTTTGATTATATTTTTATACTCGTCTCGCGAGCGTGTCGTTAGACACGCTACAGAACAGAAGAAAAAAATACCACCTTTTTTTTTTTTTACGCTTCTCTCAAAACCGACACACGCGTACTATAATAATAATAATAATAATTTAATTGCGGTTTTTAACGCCAACAGCGCCTGTCATACGCTCCGCGCGAAATGTTTGGGGGTAGGGGGGCTTTTTTATTTTCTGTTCCACGTCATCGTCGTCGCAGTGCTCTCGTCTTGGTAAATAATATTTTTATATAAACTCACCGGCCGAGGCGGCCATTGTCCGTCTTCCGGCGGAAAACGGAAGCGAATAAAACGCGCCACTTCGGCCGACGAGTATATTTTTCTATATTATATACGTGTGGCGCATTTATACAAATTTCGAACACGACATACGCGCGTTTTCACTTATCTCTCTCACTCTCGCTCTCTTTCGTCTCGCCCGTTAACTTCCCTCGAGTCATATTATTTACAGAAAAAGAAAAGACTAAAAATAATTCGATGATCAAACCGACCGTTTATTATAATAATAATAATAATAATATACGAGTTTATAATAGTATGCGCAGGAGCATAGGCGTGTCCAGACCTCCATGGCTGGGGAGGCCAGTTATAAAATTTAAATTTTTTACTTACTTCAGCGATCTATTCTATATCAATATTTGTGACTTTTTTTTTGTTGTATGGCAATTATATAGCACCTGGAATTCGTTCACCCCGCAAAATTAAAGATTATCTTGATCTTAAAATTGGTTTCCTATACTATTACAACTAATAAATACGGCCAATCAACTAATGTGCTATACTTAGTTATTTTTTATAAATATTTTATATTTATAGTTGCAACCACGGTAAATTATAGGCAAAGAGGCCAAGAATTAAGTCGCTGGGGAGGCCGGTGCCCACCCTGACTCCCCCGTAGATACGCCTATGCGCAGGAGCGGGTCCAGGACAAAATAACGGTGCAGGGGGGCGATTTTGCAATACATTAAACAACACTAAAACTTGTTTATAACAATCATTTATTTATAATATATTTTACACCGTTCGCGTAGACTTAATCTTAAACAATTTAATGTCCAGTAATATTAAATAAAATAATTATTATATAAATCGAATAAATCAAAAGCACGATTTAAAAAAAAAAAGATTTTTAAACGAACATTCGTAATCGTGATCGTCTACATAGTCAACGTACGTTACCCGGTTTTTATACGTTGGTCACCTAAAGTTTATGACGGCAAGACCACAGAACAAGACCGCGGTTATGAAAAAGAATAAAGAAGATAAGAAATCCCCCGATCGCCCTCCCACCGCTCTGGGTCCGCCAAAGAGTATACGAGTTGATCGCGGTGGCCGAGCACTGCTGCAAGTCGGTCCGCGTGTCGTTGCGCGGTTTACTAACTAATAAGTAATAACTAATAAGGAACTGTTATTTTGTCTGTTGGTCCCAATACGGTCGAGTCAATAACGGATCAACGGGAGGAAATTAACGTTTTTAATTAAATTAAACTATTAATTAATTATTTATTTATTTAGACGGGCCGATGCCCATTAACAATATTAATATACATGTCGTGTGCAGACAAAGATTTTATAATTTTATTATTTTTTTTATTCTCCTTTTCTCTCTTTCTTTTTTTTTAAGAAAGACAACTTATTATTAGTATTTAACATTTATCTTAAATTATTTTAATACATTATATAAACGCTAATACTATTGTATGTAAAATAAATCAATATTAAAATTATCAATTAAATTCATAATTCTATATTTAATTTATTATCTATATACATTAGTATAGTTTTATGTTTAACGATTCACTACTTACAATAATTGTTTTTATTTATTTATGTTATATTAATATAATTGTACGCCGTGTCCTGCACCGTTGTAATATATTGTCGAGCCGTAATATTATTTATTAATGGAGATAATAATGAAAAATTGAATAAAATAATTGTTCTAAAATCGATTTAAAATCGTACGTTCAACAATTTCATCGAGTTTTTATTATGTAATTAATTCGCGAAATTATATAGTACATTACTCGTTATAATATACTGGACGCGGGTAAAATTTACGGGAAAACGAGGTGAACGTTCGCGTACAAACACGCCTACTTAAACGCGTTTTTAAAATTTTATTTTTTTAAGCACATTATTATTATTATTAGAAGTATAAAAATGTGTACGTGTTCGACGAAAGAGTACGGAGAGAGGTCGTGTATATTGTATGCAACGTACTTAAACTGTTTGCAAATGACGTTGGATTAAATACCGCCAGGACCGTGGCCGACACGCCCTCGTGTGTACCTACAAAAAATACGTTTTAACGCTACTCTCGGCAAATAATAATTTCAGCAACTTCCAACAATACGACTTATACTCTCTTTACTCTTTACCGCTGGAAAAAAAATTGGTTTTTCACCGACAAATTCTCCTCGAGCTTTACTGGAAATAGCTGTCAATATTATGATCACTGAGCACAAGATCCGCGGATGATTGCGGCGGATGACAATGTCCCGTCCAAAGGAGAAATTTCTCTTGTTGCACCCGTAATAAGCTTCTCGCTGTTTGATCGTTCCGTCCTCGAGACGTGAATTCCGCATCAAACGATGATGCGATTTTGCGAGCTGACGAAGGAGCGGTTAATAAACTTTTTGCGGCGATGGTGTATAAGCGTCCGGGGCCGGTTCAAGTCAAAATAGGTTACTAGGCGAAATCAAATGTTGCCGTCTTTAGGATAATTTTAGACCACACATCCCCTCTAAAATACAAAAAAGCCTTAACTCCCCCTTTTTTTAAAATAAAATATCGTATTAGACACACACACACACACGTGTATTATTTTTGATTTTATCGAAAAAAAAAAAAACAAATATTTACCATCGACATTTATACGGATACGGAATAAAAATAATACGAACTGGGAATTATTCATTACTACGATGACTGACGAGTATGATAATAATCCACGTCCGTCATTAAATGAATTGGGCCATTTTTCGCGGATCCTCGTGAAACTCGATATCAAAATAATTTCATCACAGATGAAATAATGCATATATCACAGATGATACACCCGCTATCGATACGATATTGTTTGAGTTAACACTTTATTATCGCGCACGACAACATTTTAACGTACCTATATAATATATAGCCGGGTTTAACTGGTGAATAGGAAAAAAAAATTAATTTTTTTCTAATGCGTTGTTGATAGAACTCTCAAATATAACTTTTTTGGAAAACGCCGGCACCTTTCGAAAGTGCCGCTCTAGGCGGGTGCGTTGCGGTCATCATCCACTACGTCCATCGTCCGAGTTCCATCGTCTGATTCCGTCACGCGTCGCGGGGACGGAGAAAAAAACCTTATATCATACTTTCCAGACGATTCTCTCGCGGTGTCCAGGATCGTTCGCGATTTTCTCATGCGTATCATCTCGGACGATCACGTGTACGTACGCACAGTTTATTCCGAAAGATGCTGTATGTCTCATTATTACACCGCTAAAGCGATACCTACGTTAATAGTCGCGCTGGGTCCCCTCGTTTCGGCGCGCCATAATAACTGCACTACACGATTAATACGAATACACACCAGCGTCAGGTTTTCCTACAAGCAGAACAAGCAGGTGATTGGAGCGGCGAAATTTTAGGGGTGGCAAAGAAAACTTTTTTAATAATATATTCATATTTATGTTTTGATGTCTAACTGTTTTATATATTTTTAAATAATAAATAATAATTTAATTAATAATATATTTTGCTAAATAATGTATTTTGCTGGTTAGAAAAACACTTATGCAAATGAAGGGGCGGCAAATTTCCTCCTGATTGTGGGCGGCAAATTGCTTAATCCGCCGCTGATACACACATACGATATTATTTAACCGTCCGAAATTTCGTATTATCCGCTCGCACATACGGTTTATTCAATAAAATAATATAATCAACACACACACACACACCGTCCGAATACGATAGACATCACGAGGGGAGGAAGAAAAAAATAAAAACGAGTCCGCCGCTCGTCATTGTGCGAAACGAATGAACCGAAACGCCGCGGCGGCGGCGGCGAAGGCCGACATGTGTTCGAACGTGCGCTGAGGAACTATCCGGTGCGAATCCGAGTTCAATTGAATCGAATCGTATATGCGTGCCCGTGTGTCTATAATAATACGGTCTATGTGCTGGCGAACGAGAAGTGTATTCGTAGAGCCAGGATATGTGCTATGGCTGAAGGAAAGGAGCGTGCAGGGATTCGTTTTTTTTTGTTTTTCCACCGATCATTAATTCTGTCGTCGTGAATTTTAAAACGTTTCGCAGTCGACTGTAATATTATACAAAATCGGTAAAACCTCTGGCGACGTTTTTTTTTTTTAACACGGATATGGCGCTTATTATGTGGCTGCAAGACGTTCCGAAAATTTGTCCGACACCGAGAATGTTACCACTGATGACGTCACGTACGAAACCGTTGCTTTTTGTTCTGCAGTATACTGTGTTTTCGTACTTATGATTCTACTGATGCGGTGGCGTCATTTCAGTTTTCGAAAACTGATAACAGGCAAAAGATTTAACCGGCCCATTTCACTAACTACTTCCCACTTACGTTTAGCTCAATAAGTTTTACGTGATTCCGATAGTTTCGTTACCGTGGGCACGAATCGCCCGATATTTTATTTTTTGAAACGGGAGGAAATTCGTTACTTTGTCAGCTATAATAAACGTATCATAAATGACAACGTAGTACGTAATTATGAGATTTGAAGTTTCCCTTGTCGTGACACGTTAGAAACGACGTTTTGTGACCAGTTCTGAGCAGCTTGTTCGTTTCTCCTCTCTTTTTCACCGTCTTGGGTCACACGCAAACTTTAGCTTTTTTCGTTTTTATTTTTTTACACTCGCCACTCGTAAATTATAATAATACATACATAAAACATACGTTTAAAACGTTAAAGAACGGCTAAACAAATTCGTTTATGCCGTACGCGATATATTATATATTATACATATTCTTCGAATTAACGTTAATAATAATTTACGCACTACCTTTAGATAACCCATAACCGTGTTTATCCAAAAAAAAATCTAGAACCGCGGTAAGTTGTAACCGCGAATTAATCACCTTCTTCAATCGTGGTTATCAAGCTCGGATTAAGACCTCAAAGGGCCCAGGGGCCGATATTTAGTTGTGGGCCCGCATCAATGAAAAAAACCAATTTTTGTTCTAATCCCTGCTTGAACCTTACAGTATTGGCTGCATTGACGTACACATAACTTTATAAAATAACACAGTTAAATATTATATTAGGTACCATTGATCAATTAATTTTTGTTTCATAAATACCCGTTAAAACATTGAGTTTTATGCCTGTTAAATAAATATACATATACAGATTTAATGAATAGTATTACACCTATTTGATATTTCATTTAAAATTACACCACTTATTTAATATTTTTGTTGACTGTTGTCAGCACTCGTCAGTGGTTACCTTCCGGGAAAAACAATATAAATATTCTAAAAATAAACAATAATCGAAAATACCGCTTGGTAACTTTTGTTCATTGGCGGTGATCGGGAAGGTGATAACGGAACTGTGCCGTATTATACATTTATAATTTAATTTAAAATGACCTCTGTAAAGTACCAATTTGATGATGCAATTTGCTATCGGAAACAAAGTATGACTGTAGACATCGAAACACTCTTTCTGGTAAAATTTTTTTGGTACAGACATGATAAAAAAAAAAAAAAACACATCATTGTAATCGTAAAACCAATAGATTCCTTGCTCCGCTCAGAATCTAAAAAAATATATATATATACAAATTATCACTTGAAAAATAATGGGCCCTTTATATATGTGGGCCCCGGAGACGTGGCCCCCCTTGGCCCCCCCCCTTAATCCGGGCCTGGTGGTTATGACCCGCGTACTTTTAAATTTTATTAGTAATTTAATTTTAATCCACTGTTTGCCACGCGGTTTGTTATTATTACTCGTTAGTCATTACTACAGATTTGGTTAGAATAACTATTATGTTTCCATCGTTATCTCGACACGAATCGTGTCAACCCACTGTTAACAAGGGGGGGCAAATGCCCTTCACCAAATGACACCACTGTTCTACCGATCCGAGTGTCGTAAATGATGTAAATACTGTATATAATATACACGTCGCTTTTGAAACTCGTTTATTTTTCACGCGCGACAAAATAGTTGTCTACAGCTTATTGGTCCTCGTACCTATAATACCCGATCCAAAGATAACTGCGCTAAATCCATCGACGTTCTCACATTCCTATATTATGTCGACTAAATTCAAAGACACGTCCATGTGTCTGCATGCAGTGTAGACACATTTCGCCCCATTATTTCTGCTCTTAACGCGTAATATTTCGAATAGAAATGTCGGCGGATACTCGGATCTTTTACTATGTAAGTACACAGAGTTCATCATTCCGCTCGTCGGACTCATACACCAGAACTCGTGGAAAGCTGGCCGATGGGTTTCTGTATTCGGTAAAAATAAACTTTTTAGACGCCTGCAGTTCCGTCTTTACCCTATGGGCACGTGGGGCACGTGCCCAGGGCCGCCAGCCAAATGGGGGCCCCGAATAATCGAAATCACAATTTTAAATTGTAAGCTGTAACGTATTAATATTTAACAATTCTGTAAAACGTACATAGTTTTTAATTAATAAAGTAATCGTATTAAATAAACTTTTGATGTTTTTATTCAACTTGTGTAGGCCTACTAAAAGAGCCCCTTAAGCGTCGGGTGCCCATGGGCCCCTGCAAAGCTTAAGACGGCCCCGGACGCCTGTTATATAATATTGACGCGCTTAATCCGGTTAAAAGGATGACGTCGAGGAAAGATACTATTTTGTTTTTTTGGCTAAATCAAAAAACCGGTCTCACACAATTTTATCCGTGATCGTTTGGCGTGCTTGAAATGATTGTAAACTCATCGGACAGACACCGAGCTATTCGAATAATACTGTATACAAAGTCATATATTCACTATTGATTCGACTCGAGATTTTTTTTATTATAGTTTAATATACTGTGTAGGATTATTATTTGCTTTTTTTTTTTTTTATTGAGTACTTCGTATTGATATATAGGTCGTGTTATTATTATTTTTTAAACTATATAATATGTAATACGAAATAATCTTCGTTACAATGTTTTATTTCGATTTTTCTCGTAACACCGTCTACATTATAAGGATCATAAATTCATACGGCAACACCGCAACGATCTATAGTTAATTTTTTTCAGCTGTTTTACGGATTGAATCCGCTACACGATCGTTTAATCGATGTATAAAAGTGGTAAAAATCAACGAGACGTATACACAATAAATTGCGAGAAATCTTTAGTTTTTTTTTTGTTTTGCTCTTCTGAATCTGAATACGAAATCTGAGATACGTGTAGGTGTTCCATTAACCGGTCGTAGTGAGATGACGTTTTCAGAGAATATCGCCCTTTAGACGTCAGTCAAGATTTTTTTTTTTTTTTGGAAAATTCGACTGTTAAACGGTGACAGTGGATTTCAATTTTGTATTCGTCTCCCAGCACAAACCGGGTCGAATAATTTATTTCTTTTTTTTCTGAAGAAGAAAACCGTTCACTTGCAACGTATGGTTTTAGGATCAGGATGAGTTATTTCGTAATGGAAAAAAAAACACGTCGATTAAATTCTAAACAATAATATTAATTTAATTTTTAATTTTTACACGTAACAATAGTATAATAATAATAATAATAATATATTACACGGATAATCGTGACGGTATCAGATCAAATACATATACACGTATATAATATAATATAATTCCCTAAGTATTTATAGGTAGGTAAATACGTATATATATATATATATATATTTATTAATATAAATGATTTTAAAACGAAAATCGTTCGAAAACTTTATAATAAATCGTAATAATATAGTATATTATATAATATATAACGTAACAAAGCGTTTCGGTAATTGTTTTTTTTCCATCCTATTTTTAAAATTAATCGCGTACACTCATCCAATTTTTTATTATTATTATTTTTAAAAAATTTTTTTGGCACGATCGAGTTTATTTTTTGTTCTATATACGCGCACTTCTTGTATACATCTGGTAAAAATTACAATATACACACACATAAGTATATTATAATAATACCGAGCCTATATATATATATATATATATAACTACACATATACGTTAGTACATAATTTATAATTAACTAGTAAAAATGTATTTATACGCGTATAATTTATATATATATATATATATATATATATATATATATATATCGTAATATATAGTCTAATTAATATTATTACATTGCACGATTTCGCATATTCATTTATTTTTTTACTCACTACAACTATATATATATATATATATATATATATATTATTAAATAAATTATTGATGCTTATATATAATATATACACGTACAGTGTCTATATTTAATAATATTATCTCGTATGTATATATTATGTTTTACATTAATAAAAGTAATAATAATTACAAACTTATTCGTATATACGAGTATAATATATATATATATATTATAAATAAACAATTTTTTTTTTTTTTGGTAAGCCAATTATACACGTACGCGTTAAAAAAAACACAAGGTATCGTAGAAATATTAAAAGTTTTTTACAGTTCGTACGTTATGTATTTTATAATATTGTACACCGAGCGTTCAAGTCTCTTTCGCGTATACCGAAACGAAAATTAAAAAAAATTTTAATTCAACCAACGCTCCTCGTATAACAACAAAAAAAAAAAAACGCGAATAATAATCGGCTCGTGCCAATACGAACAAACGAATAGATTTTCTTCTCCGTAACCCGTTGCAAGTCTTTTTTTTCCCGGCTTTTAAAAACCGGTTTCACGCGGTATATATTTCCAACGTCTCTCGGTCGGCGGGAGGAATATCACATTTGTTCGCGTCGGCTCACACGATAACACATAATATTATATACACTTAAACCCATAGACGTATAATATATGGACCGCGATTAGAGAAAGAAGTGCGGAGCAAAGATATTTGCGAGAGAGAACGAGCCATTTGAGGTTTTTTCATGGATGAATAAATAATCGCACCATTCGCTGCGGATCCGGATATCTTGGTGCCACAGTTTTGTTCGATCATCCGTGAAAAAACCTCTTCAAAGTCTGTCTCTCTCATAGACCTATTAACTATAATTAACGGGTCTATGGTCTGTCTCGCACATAACTTGGCTCTATTATTGCATTACATGCGATACACTGGTCGTTCGCGGTCTATATATATATTATAATATTATGTCTACGCTTAAACCGTTTAAAAATATTTATAATAATAATGATAAGGAGAAACGACGACTAGGTGGGTGGTTGTGTGTGGGTGTGTGTGCGCGTGGATTCGTGTCCCATAATGATAATAATAATAATAATGTATGTACACACGGGACGGTGGAAGGGACGGCCGTAGCGCGAATGGAATTCACGCACTGCACGTCCGCTGCCACGCACTGCTGCTGCTGCTGCTGCTGCTGCTGCTGGGTCGCGTTTAAACGTCCACGTCGGGCGAATCGGATCCGTCGTCCTCGACGTCCACCGAACCGGGTCGGCTGTCCGCCGCCGTCGTCGACCTGCACGGCGAGTCGCGCGACGACCGCGGCGGTTCGGGCGTCGGGCTGCGGCCCGGCATGGGCGGCATCGCGGCCGGATGGTGTGCGCCGCCGCCGCCGTAGTACAGCGGATGGGCGAGCGGCGGCGGCGGCGGCGGCGGTATGTGATGGTGCGGGTGGTGGTGGTGGCCGCCCGCGCCCGCGCCCGGCCCGCCGCCGGCCATCCCGGGGTACAGCCTGTAGGCCAGCGGCTTCTGGAGCGTGGACACGGCGGCCGCGGCCACGGCCGCCTGCCGGTAGTACAGGTCCGCGGCGGACGGCGCGCCGCCCGAGCCCGACACGCCGCCACCGCCACCGCCGGCGCCGGCGCCGCCCGCTGCGGCCGAGGCCGCGCCCGCCGGATACGGCCAACAGCCGTACGGCGGCCCGCCGTACAACCGTTGGAACGCCGCGTAATTGCCCGCCTCGGCCAACAGTTCCAGACCCACTGCCGTCTGCCGTTTCCACTTGGTCCTGTCCAACAAACAACAACAACTCGGTTAGCAAACGATTTGTATGATTTGTACATATTATAAAAACGATTTATACAGGGCCGTTGTTATTAAAAAAAATCAATAATTTGTGAACATTTCGAAACGGTATATATATTATACAAGAGCTGTGTGATCTAAAAGAAATTTAAAGATACGGAGAAAACTTTACCGAAAAAAGTATAATAACACTGATTGGATCTTTTTCTTTATCTTCGCTTTTATCTGACAAAAACAGTGCGATTTCCTGTATCCACGACCATCTGTTCATCTACTCCAACATCGTCCACACGTTCTCGTCGTTAATGGCCAAACCGTCTCAGCGCATTCTCTCTCGTTTCCTCGACTAAATATATATAATTCTAATTTCTTTAATATTTAACTTGTCTCGTATTCATTCCGAATCCCGTACCCATAAACTATTGTAATCCGCCCCCCCACACATCCACGTCTCAACGTTCTCCGTTACTGTTACTTTAAGTTTTCTTTTCGTACTTTTTTTTTTGATGATTCGACGACGCCCAATTTTCCACGACTAACCTAACCAAACTTCGTGCATCGTTGCAGGCTAACTATGTACTGCAGTTATATAAAGACATTTTTCTTCTACTCGAAACGGCACTTTATTTATTTTTTTTTATCGAACAATAAGTCACTAATTAAATAACAACGTAACGATAAACGACAATATTGTATATAGCAAATCTAAATTGCACACGCGTTTGTGTACGTCATAACGTTGTATAATCGTTATCCAGTTCCCATCGCTGCGAGTTTTTTTTTTCAGATCGCTTTCACCAAACAGTGTGACAGAATGACCGGCGGACTCGTACATAAGTGAACGTACATAACAGACGTTAAGTCGTAGAACGCGCGTTTAGAGTTTTATTTTACTTATGTGTTAGAGGAAATGGTGGCGAGTCCTATGAAACGATAAAAATTCCTAGAAAATTGTGACGATTCCTAGTGCGATAAGGCAATGCCTAGAACTTGTTACACTGTAGGAATGACACTCTAAATATAGCACAAAATGATCAGTATAATGTATTTGATAATTTTACAATATATTTAATATTTAATGTTATCGAAGATAAACGCTTTTAATGAAATAAATAGTGTATAGCGATAGCGAAACGAAAATAATAAACGCATATATAGTCACGGATAATATCCGACGGATGTGTCTGGATATGAGTTTGTTACGGTTGAAAGAAAATTTGGCGAAAAAAGAAAAAATTAATTTCGCGATAACACCGCCTAATGTATATATATATATAACAGGAACGATAACGAATACTATATAGGCGATGATAACATTTCCTTACCGCATTAGGAACCGTCAACGTTTCCGGTAACGTATTATACGTGTGCAATAGTTTAGAAAAAAAAATGTTTAGCTCATATTTACACGAAGAATTTTCGTTACGAGAGAAAAAAATAAGAAAAAACTCGTTTGAATACTGATTTTGTTTTTTAATCCGTTTCACTTATTACAAATGATATTCGCTCGAACAGTAAACGTAATTAATATTATACAATTTTTACGCATATAAGTAGATACTTATGAAACGCAATTGAATTTTTTTTTTTTTTGTTCGACTGTTTTTACGCGTTCTCACTGTATGCACACAGGATATATTATAAATTATTGTAAAACGCATAATATTATAGAAAAATATAAAAAAAAAAAATTACGAAATATCTTTTGTAAAACAAAAGAATTATTAGTACGTTGTACGAAACTTTTACGTATAATTATCGCGTGACCGAAACGAAAAAAATAATATTATACTACACCTAAGCGCTATTGTGTGTAATATTATCCTATACGTATAATATATAAAATAATGTACGAACGGCTTATGTCCAACGGGAAAAATCGGTTTGTATATGTATAATTACCTGGCGTTATAATCGGCCAGTATGCCGAATGTAATTTTTTTTTTTAAATTAAATTTTATAATAAATTCTGTAATAATTACGATTCAAAAAAAAAAATTATTTATACACGCGATATAAGAGTTGTTTCGCTCGCGGAAAACAGCGTATAGAAATACAATAGTATATATTCAGGTACGTATTAGGCCAGGGGCGTAACTACGGGGGGGATATGGGGGATGGATTCCCTCCCATTGGCTTTCTTTCTTACGTGACATAATAATATATTATGTACAAAAAATATAATAAAAAAAATTATAATAATTAAAAAGAATAAAAAAGAATTTTTTTTTGTGTGTGTGTGTGTGATAACGAAATTTGTTATATTTATAATGATTCACAATACTCCTCAGTTTATTTACCGGTAACTATATATTATACGAACTGGTACGGTGGTGTGTTTGGGTTAGGTATACGAAGTAAGGTTAACCCATTATTCGGATGTTGAAGTGAAAACGGATGAAGTAGGCACACGATAAATTAGCATGGAAACAAAGAAAATTAGAATTTTTTTTTTATTTTTATAAAATGTCGTTTTTATCAAAGAAAATAATAAAAATTATATGACTAGTATACTCGCGTATATCAATCACTATTTAACTTTGATTATCATATTTTATCATTACATAATATCGATATTAACTTTGAAAGGGTCGTTACGATATTATGTGCTATCCATAGGCGTGTCTACGGGGGAGGCAGGGTAGGCACCGGCCTCCCCAGCGACTTAATTCTTGGCCTCTTTGCCTATAATTTACCGTGGTTGAAACTATAAATATAAAATATTTATACAAAATAACTAAGCAGCACGTTAGTTGATTGGCCTTATTTATTAGTTGTAATAGTATAGGAAACCAATTTTAAGATCAAGATAATCTTTAATTTTGCGGGTGAACGAATTCCAGGTGCTATATAATTGCCATACAACAAAAAAAAAGTCACAAATATTGATATAGAATAGATCGCTGTAGTAAGTAAAAAATTTAAATTTTATAACTGGCCTCCCCAGCCATGGAGGTCTGGACACGCCTATGGTGGTATCCATAATATACTAAATTTTATACGCCCTCCCATGTAACACTCGTAATTACGCCATTGTATTAGGCGCGTATAACTGTTTATAGTTTCGAGAAAAAAAAAAAAATTCGTTTCAAATTCGTATAATATTTCGTGTGCGTGCACCGGACGGACGGATTTCGTACCTCGTCATTGCAGTGTATAATATTATTATATAAACGTGTATATAATATATATATATATTATAATAATATTATTATTATTATACGGTTCCGCGGGCGTATATTATTATTATTATTACAAGAACGCGTTCGCGTTATAATTCACAGGGTAATAATAATAATAATAATTATACTGTACTACGGTATATATGGGGGGTTATAGGAAATATTCGATTTCGGAAGAAGACACGATATACACATATATATATATATATAGAGGAAAAGAATAACGAGTGTCATTACACTCGTTTACACGATATAATGTTAGTCGAGAACGAGGTAAAAATACTTTTTCGTTTATATATGTAACGATTATAAAAAAAAATTTTAATTGAACCCCGTAAAAAAAAAAAACACGGGGAAAGTAATAAAAATAAAAATAAACACGAATTACGTTATTCGGCGATTATTTTCGCGTATTTTCGTCTAATTATTCGAAAAACGTTTTTGAAATAATAACGAAAAAGGGAAATACTAAAACGCCTTTTGTACACGCGATGCTTGTTTCGTCGATATTATATGTATTCGAATTACGTTTTAGAACCACATGATATGTGCGCGAGAAATTCGACGATACTTTATTGGAGAAATTTGTCTAAATTTTCAATATCAATACAGAAATAATCAATTACCGCTTATTATGTAACGCGCTTTTCGAACAAAATATATCGCCGTAGGAATATTATATACACGCCGTTCGTGTTCAAAAGAAATAGTCATAGCAATTACTGACAACGGCGATCTGTGATCTGATGGTAACGGACGCTCCGAACTCCGAAATCTTACATCAATATAATTGAGCGTTACAATATGTTATTTAACACGTACAGATATAATATTGATAGGGGAATGTGGATTTTTGTTTTCACACGATTGTAGAAAACGAATTCGATAGTTGCCGTTCTTAAACCGAATCCTCAAGTGTGTCTTGAAAAGTCTACTCTTCACAAACACCGTGTACAATGCGAAAAACGTTTTTTTTTTTTAGACGCGCACGACAATCGGGCATTCTTTCGTATTGAAAATTACTTAATAAATATGTACAAATTAAAAAAAATATATAAATAAAATATTTTTAGAAAGTTTGTATCTACGTCACTGGTGAAGAAGTCGCGGGAAATATGTAGGTATGACCAGAAGAATTACATATTTTTTTCCGAAATTTTTTTACAAGACTCGTATACACACACACACACACAGTTATTTAATTAAAAACCACAGGAATCGTGTTAATTGTAAATGCGTTCGACGAGTGATAGACGAGTGGAATTTTTTTTTTTTTTTTGCCGTTTACCGGTGTAGGCCGCCTGCTGCAGACCGCGTACAACCGGATTTATATATATGAAAAAAAAAACGATTTTCTCGCGCGGTTATAATAATATAACAGACACAATATATTATATTATATAAAAATAACGGGGAGGGGACGAGGAGAGACAAAATTTTTTTTTTTCTACAACGCTACACCATATACGCGTATAAAACATCGATTAAAACGTCAACGTACGTAACAGGCGTGCACGGTGCACACACAACACCGCGATCGATTCGTTACATATTATAGCGGCGTAAGTGTATATGATATATAAAAGCGAGTTTTGTGATAATGCGAGTCTCGTAGAATTTTTTTTTTTTTTCCTTTTTTCGTCGACGAAACGAAATATATATTCTTTCAATAATAAGAAAATAATGTTTTTTTGTCTTCTTCTCCATTAGGGTACCGGTCGAGCCGAGTACGTGTTACGAGAGCACGAGCCCGTTGTCGCGCGGCCGTCCTCCCCCTACCGAACGGGGGCAGATGATGCGCCCGCGGCGGACGATGACAACAATGCGACGGACACGGTGCGCGAACGTGACCCAAACGACCCGTGGAAAACACACAAAATTCCGATTACGCGTCGACCGTGTACATACACGCGGTACGCACAACGCGTGCAGCGCGCGCGCGATGACCGGCCGCAGTGACGCGCTGCGCGCGGATGAGACGCGTTCATAATGCGAGCGTAGAATTTTTTTTTATATTCGGTTTTTTTTTTACTCTCGACACGCGCACCGGCACAACAATCGTTCGGATTGTTTCTTCTTTTTTTTTTCTATTATTATTCACACCCTCGGTTTTCCTTCGATTTCCTCCGCCTCCTCCTCCTCCTCCTCCTCCTATTAGACATCGCGAGTTTTCTTTACACGTATTTACCGAGTGTTGCAACGACGATTAGTATACGTTTTTTTTACACGGTATTTTTTTTTTTGCGCGCGTGCAAGCGCGAACGACGTTTTTAACGTCTTAATGTCGTGTCGCCGACAGCGCGTGCGACGCGTGTCAATTAAAAAAAAGGGGAGAAAAAACGCTGAAAGGTAGCAAAAAATATGTATCGTACACGTATTGATTACCGCAGGCCGAGCTGGTTATTAGGAGCTGCAAGGGCCGGGGGTTAGGCAGGAGTGCGTTGGAACGTCAAGAACCGTACACACTGGAGGGGAAACGAACGATTTCAGAAAAACGTCCTTCTTGCGCATAGTAAAGGTATAGAAACGGTAAATTCCTTAGATTCGGCACAACCGTTTGAGCGCTTCGGAATTGTATACGAAGAGTCCTGTCGACTCTTCCCGACGCTTATAAAGTCATTGAATCGTTGCATTTTTTTTTTTTATTAAAACGACCGTTTCATACAGCGGGACATCCGAGGCAGACGAAAGTCGTTTGACGAAGGAGCTGACCGCGGTTACACTCCTAGTTTACAAAAACTGTGACTGTGAAATACCGCAACAGTTCCTGTAAAAACGGCTGTTGTGGTGTACAAAGATCGTTTAAGTACGATGAACACACAGAATTCTGAGTAAGACCAGAAATAGGATGTGCTACCAGGAACGCCGATGCGCATTGTAGTGTTGACGGACCTGACATTCCGACGGAGGAATTTTTAAATACAATATAGTAGTAAAGACTTTTGCGCGACGAAGGAAACTCGACGATTACTTTAAGACAAAACGAAAATTCGTATTAGCTATTCTCATTTTATATATTTAAAAATAGTTTATTTTTAACAAAGTAGTAAACAAAAATTTGTCTTCAATCGTATTTGATATATCTGGTACCACCGAAATTTTGAAATGCCCCCACCTCCGGAACAATATGTCTGAAAGAAACACTGTTTATAACAGTTTCTTAGAGACGATGCTTATACAGTGCGTCTTTATTCCTAACGCTGAGAAAATTCTCATAGAAATTTTATTGGACGACACTTGCAATATTACACTCGAACGCGTGTGCCAAAAGCATTCCCCTCCCCAAAAAAAAAACTATACCGTCGGAAGACGATTTCTCAATAAAGAGAATTCAATGCGTCTGCTGCAGGCTACGACAATTGCTGTATATAAAGAAAACGAATTTGCCCAGAGCAATAGTGCGAAGCATATAGAGTCTTATATGTGAATAAAAACGAAACGAAAAAATACACACATATATATATATATATAAATTGCGAGTTTGTTCCGAGCCTCGCAAATCGTAACGCCGGTTAAATTCGTTTAACTCGTTAAATCGAGCGATTATAAATAAATAAAAAAAAAAAATTTAACTCGATTAAAGGACGAAATTTCGTAATTAGCGTGAAAAACTTAGGTATTTTGTGACTTTGCGACGCGTATACACTCTTCTTATTTCTATTATTATTATTATTAAACACTATATGACGTAATTATTAGGTGCGTTTTGGAAAAGAAAAATACGCACAGCGTAAAATTTTAAAAGAAAAAAATATCGGCGACTGTTATTTAGTTTAAAAAAAAAATGTTTTGAAAAACTCAATTTTAACTCGTCCAGCGTGTCCCTATTATATATTCGTCCGATACCTAACGTTAAAAAAAAATACTGTTTTCTAAAAAAAAAATTCTGTATAATTTACAGATACATTCTACAGCGGATAACTGCGATTTCCGTAAAGCCGTCTTCGTCGTAGCTGCTGCTGCTGCTGCTGCTGTACGTGCGATGTTAATGATACGGTACCTAACGAAAATATCGTGGAAAAAGCAATTTAAACGCGTTTAACGAGTGGCGACAAAAAAAAAAAAATTAAATAAAAAATTACACGTGTGCTAAGCGCGTTCGCGTGTGTGTTCGACGTGTGTTTATAATAATATCAGTCGACTATTTTATTATATAAAACGACTGTATAACGGATTCCGGTCTTCGCAGCTGTGCCAATAATAATAAGAAGAAGAAGTGATGCAAACGGTTTTTTAAATAATTATTATTTTTTTTATAACGCGTTATATTCTCGCCATTTATATAAACGTATAAGCGAAATTTGTGCAATAATTCGTCTTGTTGACACGCCATCATCGCACTATTATTTTGCAATATTTATGTGTACGCTATATCGCGTCCTGCAGACGCCTGCACCGTTGCAGAAGTTTGCGTTGACTAATTTTAGCCTTTGATTTATAGTGTACCGACGAAGACGGCTGCACAGACCGGGACCGTGTGTAAATCAAACGTTTTTTTTTTTTTTTTAAAAACCGTGAAAATATATCGTAATAATATAAATATACTTATAATTTCGCGCCAAACGCTTTCTCCCTCCGGTCCCCAATTTTTTTTTTTAAGGAGGCCGCTAATAACGGCTCCCAAACCGTTTAAAAAAAAAAAAAAAAAACGTCGCGAGTAATATTTAAAATAAATCGTTAAAAGTATGGAAATTAATAAATTCTTGTGTACATGTGAATATATTTACAATAAAGCAGCAAAGAGTATTGTGCATAAAACAAATTTATTTACTTAACGCGGTTTTGACAAAAAAAAAAAAAAAATTCGTCGTCATCGCGTATATTAAGCTATTGATTAAAATGTATTTAATCAATGATTAAGCGAACAAAAAAAAAATACAACTACAGAAAAAGAATCGCGTACGGAGAAAATTATGAATAATAGAAATAATTAATAAATTGTGACTAATAAACTTTTCGTTTTTCGATTAATATCCTATTATGTCTTTTTCTCGAAACCGCGGTATAGTATTATAAATATAAATAAATTTAGATATTACAACAATATTTATTTTTTTTATACGTGTTTACGAATATTGATTTTGTAGCTTCAATTTTTTTTTTTATTTCTATTTCGCGTTCACTTATACTTTTTATTTTTATTTCACTATTTCACTACTAAAATCAAATTAATAACACGTTTTCGTTGGCTTATATACACATATAGATAGTATATTTATAAATATTCGTATGATATGTGTATAAGTGAAAAGCGAACGTGTTACGACCGATTTTGAAACTATATAATAGTATATATCTGATATCGCGAGTTTAAACGGATTTTTTTGCTTTTCTTTCGGTCGCATAAATGTTTTATTAAAGAATTTATTACAAAGCGTGTATATTATATTTTATTATGGCAATGCGAATACGCGCGTATCGTAATCGCGTTTCACTCGTTTTTACACGCGATAATATAATAACAATAATAATACACGCGCAGCGTTCGAATTTCGCGGTATTCGAAAACCTATATAATAATTTAAATTATACACCTCTGGTGGGGCAGAGGGGAGTATATAATCGAAGAAAATACCGCAAATCGTTTTTATTTCGTTTTCTTTTCATATTTGTAAATAGCGCATAATCCGTTCGCGCATATTTTATAAAAATATAACCGGAAAATATTGATAGTGTAAACTCGTGTACATTTCAACGCGCAAACAAATTTCTTTTTTTCATTACCAATATTCGTCTCGCTTTGAAATCTCGTATCGTATCATTTACGCGTTTTACTAACTAGCTCGTCATATATAAAAAAAAAAATAACGCGTCTTAATGAGTGTTTTTTTAATACGTATTTAAAATGTGTACGCGTTACTATTAAAAAAAAAAAATTTACAATTTATCGGTAAAAGTATTGAATTCGCGTAAGAACAACGCAATTTAACCGTTTTTATTTCTCGCATTTTCCCGCGAAATTCGAACGATTTATCGGTGTAAATATTTTTCGACGTTATTTCCGTTCGAGTCGAAAATTATTTTTGGGAAAAAATCGAAGAATCACATTTTTATACATAATATATTGACGGAAATTCTCGTGTGATTTGAACGCGAGTGGTTTTCAAGACAATAATTTATATACGGAGAAAAAACTTTTTTTAATTCTTATTTTTATCATTACCACTTTTTCGATAAAGCGCGTCGTACAACACGTCGCCAAGCTCCGCTCAGAATCGCGATTTCTTGAATGCTTTGTCGCATTTTTTTCTCAGACGCGTAAGAAGAAAACTCTAAAAATTTATCTTTGAATTTATAATATTCACTAGAGCTACATCCACAACGCCCTTTTTTATTCATTTTTTTTTTTTTGACACTGTAGATTTAATAATAGGTTATTAAAGACGGATTAAATTTTGTTGTTTTTCTAAAGTTAATTCGTATTGTTTAATAAACGCATATTATTCGGCGAAACTCCCGTGCAGACCCCCGTAACGTTTAGTGCTTATACCGCACGGTATCACGGCTTATACCAACGAGAACCGTGTCCTCTTGTGAGCAATAATGTACTCGAACTGGAGTATGCTCGTTCAAGTATAATCCGTTGAAGACGATCAATTTGTCCGTCCCCCTCGTCTTGGTCGGTACGGGCCAATCCTTTGGTCCGATACCGACGCGCGCGCGCGCGCTCAGAGCAGATGCGTACTGTACGTAACCAGCAAACAGCAAACACACAACCGCGTATTGTGTAAGCCTTGTAAGTAATGCGATAAATTATTGTTATTATTATTTTTCTTTTGGGGCGAGGAGACCGAATGACACGCGAAATCCTCCTCGGATCGTTTGTGCAGCAAACCGCGTATTATTTGTTGTCGTCGCGTGTACCGGATTTTTCACACTCTGCCATCACGATCGTTTTTCGAGTAGAAATCCTTCTTTTCCTTTAGGGCCGCTCGCCGGGGTGTGTGTGTGTGAGCAGGAGTGGAATAATAGTCGCGTTTATTGTACTCCGGCGGCACAGTGTTGTTACAACGTTCGCGTTTTTGTGCGCCTTCAAACCCCTCCCCGTCTTCGGTCCTCGGAAACCCGAGTGTATTTATACGCTTTATATTTTTAATGTTATACACACGGTCGAGCATTATATTTGGCCGACCGCGTATTAAATACATAGGCACTACGGCTATTGACAAATGACCGTAAACGCGACCGCCGCCGCCGCCGCCGCCGCCGGTGTTTCTCGAAATTCTCGCGTAAAACGTCCTTTTCCCGCTGCAGTTAAACCGCACGCGCGCACAATACACGGCGCGGTAATAACCAGCTTTAACGTAAATACATTATGTCCTGCGTGTGTCCTGCAGTCCGCACAGATCCGTAACAAGGGCGGGGTGGCGAAAGGTGCCGGCGCAAAATTTTAAAAAGTATTAATAATAACCGGTATAGAAATATAATATTTTCAACGATAATTCGTTCAAATTTATAAACAAATATTTAAAACGCTCTATTATTAGTTCTGCGCAATTTTGTTGAGTTTTTCCCCGGGCCCAATATTCATTAGGGATGAAATAAAAATAAAAATCGTCCACGACTACATTACGACGGCGGAGTGAACGATAAAGAACCGTTTTAATTATAA
Organism: Slavum lentiscoides; assembly: GCA_032441835.1. Lineage (NCBI taxonomy): Eukaryota > Metazoa > Arthropoda > Insecta > Hemiptera > Aphididae > Slavum > Slavum lentiscoides. The sequence continues at coordinate 4,332,627 of CM063709.1, forward strand.
ATTAATAAGGGCCGGAAAAATTGATGTAATTTTATAGGAGAATATTGAAGGGGAAAAAAAAACGAGAAATTACCTTCTGTTCTGGTACCAGGTCTTGACTTGGGTGTCGGACAGATTGAGCTTGGCCGCCAATTCCATGCGATCTTGGACGCTCAGGTATTTTTGCCTCTCGAAACTCTTCTCGAGCGTCTGCAACTGGTGATCGGTGAACGCCGTCCGGGCTTTTCTCTGTTTTTTGCTGAGATTCGAACCGGAATTTCGGCCGTCGTCGTCTCGGTGACCTGTGTAAAAGCGCGACCGATTATTATTATACGAACCTTATACACACACACACACACACGCATACGTTTATATACCGAAAAGAAACGGTTGAATAATGAATTATTATAGTTTTTAAGCGTGCGCTATTGTACCTAATTTATTGCGAACGAAATAAACGCGTGATACGTACACGAACTCAGAAATATTTAGTGGGGCAGAAAAAACTTAGATATTTATAACAAAACAACGATAAAACGAAACGCGTATTAAGTATTATTAAACGTATTTATAGTGGCATTTTTTCCCTCAAAATATATATATATATAAAAACCGGTAAAGGACACACGCGGGTTTTGCACGCGAAAACTGGTGCCGGCGGCCGCATGCCGCGCAGTCATTATAATATATAGCGACGAGATAGAAATCGCACAAAACGCTCTTGTAACGCGAGCGCGCTTAAACGGCCAGCGTATAAAAAAAAAACAAAGTGTACGGCAAAACTCTACTAAATGTTTCTAATACAATATTAAAACCTTTTGCGTGTACACGAATGTATTATAATATCCCGGCTATTTTTTTTTTTACGTATCAAAAATATTTACGAGGCGTGTACCGAAAGTAATAAGCGTACCGGTAATTTTTTTCCGTTTCGAAATACCAAAGATATTATAAATATTATCTCCTTTGAAATATACGATCCACGGTATTTGCAGACGTTTCGTCGTTTCCCCCATTGATCGTGTGTTTAAAATCATTTTCCGTCACGTCCCTTCGTATCGGGAGACCTTTAATAATACTCGGGGAGGATATAAATCGGAGTGGATTTTTTTTTTCTTTGTAAAAACTCAATAGAAACTAGAGCGGCGTGTGAGCAAAAAAATAAAACCCGATTGACCGTCTGTCCGTGTGGCAAAAACTCTTTTACCGCACGATTCCACGCGGCCCGTTAATCGCGTGCCATCTGAACACCATATTTCTCGGACCCAACCGGATGATTCTGTTACACTCTCAAAACGTTTCGGTCGCTTTTTTCGCCCTACTTTCACGTACGAAATTTGTACCGCTATATCAAACACATCCCGGTCTAATCCTCTTTTTTTTTTAAATTTCAAAACACAACGTTGCCGTTTCATTCGGTAGGGTAGTTTATTACACTTATTTTCGGCACACGCCTCCTCGTGCGTTACAATAAATGTATTTAATAACGGCGCGGAAAACAAAATCTCTCCTCGCCGTGGTGGTTGTCGGGTGCGCTGCAGAGTCGATGTCGCGAGATAAATCCCCCTCCCCCAGGGCCGTTGTCGATTTGCACATTAGATATAATAAAACCGGGTTAAAAAAAAAAATGATAATCACAACACCGTCACCCACCACGCACCACCTAACCGGCTCCGAACAATATCCGTTCGCGCGGTATAAACTTATACCGAAAAGGCGGTGTGTGTGTGTGTGTGTGTGTGTGTACAATGGCTGTCGTCGTCGAGAGGGGTTACGCGATATTGTTCGTGCAGGCGGGGCGCGGTGCGGCCCGGGTAATTGGAGTAAAACGGGACGAAGAGAAAGAAAGAAATCTGCAGGGACGGCGCGGAGGGACAAGCCGAAAGCCAATGAGCCGCTGCAGCGAGAGGGGCTTAAGTGGTACCGCCGCCGTTCGGCCCTCCGCGCAGTTTGCTATATACTCGCGGGAGAGATGGAGCGTGAGAGAGAGAGAGAGAGAGTATAACGACTCTCTTTGTTTTCCCGCCCGTCGTGTGTACGACGACCGTGTGGCTTTTCGCCTTTCTCTCTCACACACACACACACACACACACACACACACACACCTATCGGGTCTCGGCCCTGCGTCAGCTCGCACCTCCTATAAAGCCTGCACCGCTTCACGTCGTCGACTCTCGCATATATAGATATATATCAATTTAATGGTGTTCGCTACTCGTGTACGGTGTGTAACTAGTCTAAAAGTCTCCGCCCAACCCGTTTATAAAACGCTAATGGACCCGCCGCCGTCTATGACGTCGGTGTAAGTATAGGAACCGCGCGTACCGTTTATTAACGGAATTTTCGATTTGAATATGTCTCGAAATATCGATTTAACGGTAAAACGGGGCGAGATACGAGCATATCTCCCTCTTTGACATTTTTTTTTTTTAAACATATTTTATGTATGTACGTGGTTACGTAATCGTATGTGTGTTTTTCTTTTTTTCGCATTGTCATCGGTTATATAGGTAGTATTTTTATTGGAAAAAGTGCATTAATTTATTGCTAGGACGTTTGTGATGTTCGACTACTTAACGCGCATTTTCGTACGTATTAAAAACACATGTTTAAGAAAATCTACGAAGAAACTGTATGAAATATATATATATTATTCACTATTTATACTTTGAAATATATTTTATTAATTTTAGAGTAGGTTGCAATGCTATTAATGCTTGTAATGACAGTGAATCGGATGTTGAGGAAATAATCGACGAAATCGCCAAAAATATAGGAGACTATTGAATTTGTTTTGTGAACGATATAAATGTATTGTAAATGTGTGAAAATTAAAGTTTTATATATATATGTAGGTATTGAAAATTGGTAGTAGATACCTATGACGTAATGACGACGATGGACGAACTCGGAATGGATAAGAAAACGCGAAAAGCGAAGACTGTAACGTAGGCTGCACGGTCGGAGAAAATAATAGCGTGCCCTTATAAAGGCGGTCGAAATTGGAAAGAGACGGCCTTTACGCTGGAGTTTTGGAAGATTGCGTAGAAAGAGACGTAAAAAAGTATCGGGGAACGTGATGCAGACGTGCTACGACGGAACAGGAGATGGCAGGGAATAGAGCGGAAGACGTGATGTAAGGCTGAAACGCTCCACAAGAAAAAAAAAACGGTTTCGGTGGTCGCAGTCATAATATATATATTATATATACGAACAATCTACACAAGAAATCGCGGAATTATTGTTGGGAATATGCGTTATAGGGCTATACGTGGGGGACCATTCCAATATCGGCACTCATCGAATTTCGATTTCCAAAGACCATCGATACTATTATATACTCCTATATATCTTAATTAAAAATGGAACACGTGCCGAATCGTCTCCGAATATTCGAAAAACATAATATCCACGGAATACACGATTCGACCAGAGCCTCGGCGCTAGTCATTTAGCCGCCCTGGGCTAAAACGAATGCCGACCAGGGGCGTAATTAAGGGGGGATGAGGGGGATAGATCCCCCCCAGAGCCTTTTTTTTAATCATGTATAAAAAAAAAATAACTGAAAACTCTCATCATCTATTGTAGAGTCAAAATTTTTCTTATTTTTTCCTATTTTTATACTTTACTTAAAATCGCTTTTTTATTATAATGTTTAAATATATTGTTGCCGCACGTATCTTTCGTCAGTGTGGGTACGTGTACGTACGCGCGGGATGGGGTCGCCGCAGCGACGACCGTGTTTTTTTTTTACTGATTTGTAGTATAGTATGTACATAACAAGAAAATTTATGGTATGAAGGGTGTGTGTGAAGTTTCCCATTGCACTGTAATGAAAAACGAGGAAAAAGTCATCCCCCAAGAACAAATTTCTAATTACGCCACTGATGCCGACGACCTATCACTGTGAATTCACCAGTCCTCCGAATTCGATCGTTTATTAGTCATAAAAAAAAGTTGTATACATACTATAATAATTTGAAATTGTGATGCGTAAATTCAGAAAAATATCCGTACGTGAAGTGTTTTTACAATTATTTATGTCGCTGCGGGATTATAAACCGTTTAATTTCTGATAACGTTGGTAATAGAAAAATTTTATTGAAATTTCAAAAATATGTAAAACGTTTGAGGATGTCGGGTACTTATACCGGGTTTGAAATGCTGCCACGGCCATGCCTACGGCTCGCTGGCCCTGCAGGTTTCGACGCGTATAATAATATTGCAGTGATGCGCGCAGCCGGATAAAATTACAATATTTTTTTTTTTATCGTATATCAACGTACAATAATATTCGACAATATATATATTATATATGTACACGTAGCGTAGCGGTCGTAGGTAAGTGACGGGGGACGGGGGCTGAGAAGGATATTCGGGAAAAATTAATAGTCACGGAACACCGGATTTGACGCACGGCTGGGGTGGGTGCGGCGAGGGGAATGGGTGCGTAGTGGGTGTCCTTTTATGTTGTCGGTTGTTTTCGTATTTATTATTATTATTATATCACGCACGAATTTCCCCGCGTATAGTATTGGTGGGTGGGGGTGATATGGCGTGCTCGGCGCGTGCAGCAGCAGCAGCAGCAGAAGGAGCAGAAGGAGCAGTGAGCGGTGGACAGAAAACGCGGAGGCGCCCATTAAGGGGATACGTATTGCAGCGTGTATAATATACGCGCCCTTAGGGTCAATCATCCCCCGCGCTCATGGAACGGAAGAACGACGCAAGGAGCTTATATATATATATAAAATCATAAACACAACATTATTATATTATATTTAAGGGTGTTGTTTATACAGTAAAACGGCTCGGTTGCCAAGAACTTCGCGTGCCAATATACTACACGAATATAATAACGTTTATTAATAATAGATTTTTTTTTTCGCCCCTACCGGCCGGCACAGGCAAAAATAATACGACGTCGATTGTGTGTGTATATATAGGTAACAGCGGTATATAGTGACTATTCTATACCGCGCGCGCGCGAGCGGGGTCACTGCAGGAAAACCGCGGGCAGCACCTTTCGCCGAAGCGTGTATACATATATGTATATATTTATATAATATTCCTATATACTCGACAAGGACCTTCCTTTGCGCAGTATTGTAAATTATTCAGTTGGGATTCGTAGAAAGACGCGTTATAATAATAAAAAGTTTTTCTTTTTACGCGTATATTATATATATATATATAGTTACGACACGGCGACGACGTATAATTTCAAAACAGGAAATTTTTTTTTTTAAATGTCCTACACACAAAGCAGGATGCGTCCTTCTTCGCGCGTACATATATATATATATTTACAACGCGTATGTCCGTTTCGGGCTCCGATATTATATTTAACTTTTTTTCTACTCGTTTTTATGTCTTAGACTAATTAGTCCAAAATTATTTCGTTTAAAAAAAAATGTATACCTTATTGTCGGTTAAAATATATCAAACGCGCGTTATTTAAATAATTAAACGCCGCGCTGTAAAACTGCATTGTTACGAGTTAAGTGAAATCACGTCGTTATAATCGTAATCGAAACCGACTTCTCGACGTGTCCGCGATGGAAGTGATAATAACGCGTTTGAAGTATTCGATAAACGCGTATGATGCATTTATTCAGTGTTATCGAGTGTGAAGTTTGAAAACAAAAATCGTATAAATTAAACACAAGTAAATCGGTTAGAAAAAGAAAAAAAATTCGATGGGTCCACATAAACTTGTGATACGACGAGACGCTGAAGTTAAAAAAAAAATGCAATCGTGCGATTTCAAATCTTAAAATACATTCTTCTATACAATTCAGTAATACATAAATCATACTTTTTGACAAATAAGCGTACCGCGTTCGCGTTAACTTTTGTTTACGGTAAATACAATATTATTCCCTGTATACAAAAAAATATAACGATAATATATTTTAATGATAAGAATTCGTTTATAACAGTCCATATACAAGTAAAGAACAATGTTTTATACGGTCTATCGATTGATTTAATTTTTTTTCTTCTTTTTTTCTACGTATCTTTGCGATTTGTATAAAATTTATTTCGGTCCAAAACTTTTTCGGAGAATATATAGTTAAGGTTAGATCGGGTAACCTAACCAAACATAACGTTTATATATATATAGTTTATACCGCGAGAGGCTATACGTTATTTCACAGTTTATATAATGAGCTATAAATATGTATTGTAAATGTGCTGTATTCCGAAAAATGGTATGGCGCCATACGTATATTTACCTACAATATGTCGAGAGGATATTTATTGTTCTTTTTTTTACATAGTTCTCGTTGTTCTCATATATAATATAATAAAAGATTATAATTATATACATAAAAACGCGTACGTTTCCGCGTGAATAACGTATAATAAGTACACGAAATAAAAAAACTCTGCGAACTAAACAGTTTGCGCAGTGGCGTCGCGAACTTAAAAAAACTAAAAAACGAACAATGACACGCTCCACCAATTTTTTTTATTTATTTTTACAAGAATATTTTTTTTCCTGTAGACAATTTTTTTTTTTGGGTAGAAGAAACAGTGTTAGAATTTTTACGAGTATACGTACCAGGTATTTTCCGGTAGAAAACGTTCCGCAGACATTATACTTCGAGGGGAACAAACCTTTAAATTTCGTCGAAACTTCGTTGCCGAAATTGAGAATGACTAGAGTATAATAGACGGGGAAAAAATCAAGAGCAGGGAATTCGTTTGGCCGCAGTATTTTTTTTCACGAATATGCTATAGAGTCTCGTTGTTGTACACGACCTTAGGACACCGTGGAACCCGATTAAAATCCAGGAGCAATTGCAGCTTCTTAAAAACACCGTTCGCTACGCGCCACTGTGAACAGCGATAATATTCTGATAAAACGCTCTTATTTTCCACGTGTTATATATTCGTATTTATAATAAAAATCAAAAGAACGACTCTACGTGGTACTAGCTAGACCAGTGATAATGTATGCACGTGAGACATGGCCCACGACCCAAGGGGATGAGAATAGACTAGCTATCATGGAGAGGAAATTCCTTAGAACATTTACGGACCAAAAAGAAACGAAGACCAAACATACGAAATAAGGTCTAACAGAGAACTGCAGGAGTTATTCGGAAAACCAGACATAATAGCTGAAATACGCCACAAAAGACTGAGGTGGCTTGGACATGTACTAAGGGCTAAGTCAGTAGTAAATGCTGTATTAAGATGGATTCCTCAGGGAAGAAGGCCGATTGGAAGACCGAAACAGAGATGGATGGACAAGAATAAAAAAGAACTAAATCAACTTGGGATAGACAATATTATTGAAGCGGCTATGAACAGAGACAGATGGAAGGAGATTTTTTTTGCAGCAATGGGCCTAAATGGCCTTTAAAGATGAAAAAAGAAAAAGAAGAATTGTTGCGCGCGATATATACCGCGTGATTCATCCTCGTAACTCGCGGTTAGATCTCAGGTTAGAACCTGACCTAACCGCGACGAAATGTGTCGTGCAATAACGCAATATATATCGCGTACCTATTTTAGAACATTAATTATCGAAAATATAACAATATAATGTATAAATTGTGCGCAGTCTCTATTTATTTATAAACGCTGAAGTCCGAAAATTATTGTAACATTATCGTTCGGGTTAGAAAACGATTATCGTCGTGCGGTTGCTGCACAACGGTTAGTTGGGTTATGGCCGCGCGTATATTATAATGACACATTATACGCGCGATTATGTGTTTTCGCATACGTTACGCGGCTACTCGATGGCGTGACAGTATACGTAAATCGATTAAAAAAAAAAACATTTTCCGACTCATTATCATAATTATTTGCCGTCGGAATTATACATAATATCGTGTACTGCACTGTACGAAAAGTGTATTGAAAAAAAAATAATAAAATTCTCGCGTTCCCCGAAAAACTACAAAAACGTCACAAACTCGCGGAAGGCTGTTCGTTTACGGCCGTAAATAAACTTAATTTGAAAAAAAAAGAAAATTGTTAAATGATTTCCGTAAATTGTTTTTAATGCGAACGGTGCCAGTAACCCGTAACCTATCCGACTCCAAACGTGTTGGCTCGGCGTTAACGACACAAACGGAAAACTCAAAACGACTATAAACGCTCAGAAGTTACAGCATTTCGTTTGGACGCGATTTTATTTGTCCGCAAACCGCTCTGCTGGCGGAAAACGCTTGAAAACGATTTCGCTGAAATCTTTTTTCGTTTCTGCTTATAAAACTGTTAACACAAAAGACCTTAACGGATTCGTCAAATTATGTTCCCCGCGTCACAATCAGTTCAAGCATTGCGCAGGTAAACGGTAGAATTCTGAGTTCGGACTGATAAAATAATGAAACCCGGAGCCGAGGATTTGAACGGGTTTAACGTTTAAATTAAATACGGTTTTCCAAAATCTTCTATTAATAAATTTCGGAAATATAATCACGAATATGAGACCGCGCTAAAAACTCGGGTCGCGCTGCAGCACTCAGCATTCGTATTTCATAACCGGGTGTTCTTTGAACATGTACATAAGTCAATATATATAAAAGTTCATTGATTATTTTATTATTTTTAATAATTTTGAGAATTTCATTTCACCGTTCGTCGACAATACAAATAGAAACGTCCTGGTAACAATATTATTGAAAACACGTGTACGTATAAAATTATGGCGTCTAAAAATTCGATCAAAATTTTTTATTTATTTTTTTTTTCAAAATACGCCGCTAAAAATAAAGGTTTTACTTTAGCAATCGGACCGGACAGCTGTGAATCGCTATAATTCAAGACCGGTTTAAACCGTGCACAAATCTACATAATATATATGCTATATTATATTCTAGACGTTTTTTTTTTTTTTATATTATTATATTTTATTATTTATTAAATCAACGCGCTGTGTATGTGCACACGAACACGTTTACATTGCGTTCTACATATTATAAACATAGGATATGACAACACGAGCGTACGTATCCGCAGACTGCAATCCAAATATTACGCGACGTTAATAATATTCGCGCGGTCGAGTGTGCTCTCGTGTTATGGCGAGTGTCTTCGAGGACACTTTTTGTGTGTACGTTTTCTTTATGCTTATACGTATATAAATATAATAATAGTAACCGTACGGTATTAAAATGTGTAAATATACTCGAAGAAAAACTCTATAACAGCCAGGGGCGTATTTAGAAATGTGTATAGTGATGGGGGGTACCAAACAAAATTCAAAACGTTTATTCGTATTTCGTAATCTCATTTCTATGCAAAAAAAAAAAAAATTAAAAAGTCAACGGCAAAACAAAAGCATTCCGAACAATCGAAATTTAATATTCGATAATATTATTTTTCGAAATTATTTCACGTATAGTACTGTTCTCGTATATAAATATTATTTTGTAATAATTTTTTTTTTTTTTTTTTGTTATAAATCCGTAGATTTGTTTGTTGCAGCTCTCCGTGCTTGTCTATCGTAGCACAATTCTTTCAGGTCCTTGTAACTTCCCTTATTCGTATCCTGCATTATCTGTGTCATGTATTCTGTTCTTGGTCTTCCTCTTGCAATGTGTCTCTCAACATCTCCTTCAATTATTTTCTTTAATAAACTTTCATGCCTTAATATGTGTCCTATCGTCTTGCCTCTTCTTGATTCAATACTTTTCCGTATTTGTCGTTGTTCCTTTTGTTTTGTCTAGTACTTCTTTATTCGTTACCTTCTCAGTCCACGGTATTTTAAGCATTTTCCTATAGCACCACATCTCAAAGGCTTCTAGCCTATTTTTGTAATAATTGCGAGTCTTATTCGGTATATTAGAGTAATACAGATTTATGTCGCGTTCTTAATATATATATATATGTATAAATGAATGATATAAATACGAAAAACGAGAGTGCTAATAGCAGCGGATATTTGAAATTCGGGTAAAATAATCGCGAAAAAAAAATAAAATAAACGAAGACACTGTTATTGGTATATTTTCACTTTCGATCCCGAACGACGAGTGTTAGACGTATAAATTTAGTAAAAAAAAAAAAATTCTTTTTCTCACGCGTCGGAACCAGGAGACGACAAATAGAGAGAGAGAGAGAGAAAAAGCACAACTCTTTTTTCCTTCCCCTTTCGTGTAGATTCAATAATAATATCGTCTTAACACACGCACTGCATTGTGCCATACGACGATAATATATATTCGTTTTTATACAATTTATAATTTGGCTCCATTCCTGCGCCCTGTGCTATATATACACACACGAAGGATATGTGTACACGTATGCCGTTCGCGCACATATCCGTCGTGTCGACGACGAAGACGATTTACGGGCCGTCTCCGCGGCGCGCGCGCGCGCGTACATTAACGCGCCAATTAACGGGCCGCGGGAAATATAAATAATACCGCGGCACGCCGTATAGTTAATGCGAATCGTCTCCGCCGTCGTCACGTATCCGCCCTGAGAAAATATCGCGAGACACTTATTACACCCTGCAGCAAGCGCGTTTGTAGAAATATTAACGAAAATTCAATAGCGTTATAAGGACGTTATAACGGCGCTCCTGTGCAGATTTTCATAAAAAAAGTAATTGCTTCGTGCGAGAAAAAGAAATGAGCCACCCACCACAAAAAAAAGGGAGGAATACGATTCCGCACGTTTTTTTTTGAACACGATTCCGCACACTTTATTGTTCATAGGAATACGATAGGAATTGGGTGCAACGTTGTCAAATTTATTACAAACGGTTTATTATATATATATTTATACTTATTATATAAATATTATGATGTAAAAAAATATAATAATAATAAAAATAGTTATCCCTAGTAAATAGATATACCTAGTGACCCGTCATTACAATTTAATAAAAAAATAGTTATCTCATATACCTATAGTGAGCCGTCATTACAAAACAAAAATATAATTTTTTCCCTTGATACATAAAGCCAATAGATGTTGAATATTTATATCTTATTATCGATTAGTTTAAACTTGAAATGTCGTGGTAAATAGGTGGAAAAGTTCAGGTTCCTAAATAATATGCACTAATTGTATCAATGTCATGTTACAAGAATAAACGTGCGGAATCGTATTCGTTACATGACAACGTCGCATTCGAATACAATACGGAGTTGGGTAGAAAAAAAGGTAATATAGAACAATGAACGTGCGGAATCGTGTTCTACCCAAAAAAAAAACGAAATTTATTTTTATTTTTACAAAATAAATCGCGTCATCGGAGTTGTTTTTCGAAAACATCTTTGATTCTCTCGTAAGAAATTTAATCATTTAAAAAAAAAATTGTATTTTTTACAAACGTTTTTTTAATAAACGAAAATACTAAAAAAAAAAACATCTCCGCTTTTATTGTATAGATAATAATATTATGGAAAAATTGTGACGTCTTAACTGCGCAACTTCAGGGCACGTCCTCCCGTGAAACGGTTTTATCCGTAAACGGTTTTCGATTTTTCAATTATTTCCTGCGTATTACAGCAATACGATCGAAAATAATTATCGCTTCCGATTTCAGAGTTTTTTATTATTATTATATAAAATTCGAAAGCGACGCGATAATAGTCCATTAAAATTTATTATTATTAATAATAAAGAGTACGTATATAACAATACTATATTTACGATTAACGTCGTTTTATAAAAAAAAAAATGTCTTACAATAAACTATTAAAGGTATAGAGCAAAACATCGTGTTTAATTTTTCTACATCAAAATAATAACACCGCGCTCCGTCGAAAGACTTGAAATGGTAAAGAAAAATATATATTATATAGATGTGTATGTAAATTCACGAAGTAAAATTTGTATTCATTAAATTATAGAGTGTTTAACCATTTAACGGCCAAACACTCATAATGTGTAAAGTATACAAAAAAAAAGGGTGATTATTTTTTTCAGTTAATAGGAGGGGGGGGGGCGTGAGATTTTTTTGAAAATCTACAAAAGGGGCGTAGAATAGATGATGGTGGGAACCACTGAACTACTCGTGTATATATAGAAGCGATTCGCTACCGGACACGAGCTGTAAACTTGTCCTTCTGGTAGAATTTTTAATGGGTACAAAAAAAAATAAGAAACGCACCATTGTAAAAAACCGTTCGGAATCTAAAACTTAAAATTCCCCGAAACCGATCAAACGCTAATTTCCGACAACGAAATACACTGTATAAATTATACTTTAAAGGCATTATCAACACGTCGTTAAACGCGGTACGTCTTGAACTCTTTTCGTATATCAAAAGGGGAGTAAAGAAAAAAAACGGCTTTAAAGACGGACGGAAAAGCGCGCGTTGTAATATTGTTGTTACAAGCGGCGCCAGCCAACACCGGTCTTATTATATCGCGATGAGGCGCGCCCACCGACTGCAAATGGTACACGTCCGTCGCGGTATTTTATTCCGGTTTTTATCGAATTCTCGAACAGTACTGCTGTACTGCAATAAGAGATTGTTCTTACGACGTTTTTTTTTTAAAAAACAATATATATTTTTATTATTAATAACGCGGATTATATAATAATAAAACACGATAATAAAAAAAAAAATAGAAAAAAAAATTAATATCAAATCCGGACGGCGTGAAATCGTCGTCATTATACGCGCGGGTGTAAATCGTGCAGTGCAGGTGTTTTGCAAGTATATTTCGACGAATAATTTCCGTTTTTAATCTTCCCCACCCCTCCCCCGGAATTTTTTCGAGACACTGTAAAGTCAGAAAACAGAAATATTCGAAAATTAATGTGTAGAAATTGGAAATCGAGGAAAATCGTATATATTTTCCTGCGATTTACATATAATATTATGATACGTTTCTGTGTTCGTAGGCGCGACTAGAGCTCGAATATCGGGGGTGGTACTGAAATTACGCAATGCCCGCTAACCATACGCGTACTGTATTGACTGAATACCGATCACAGTCCAGCTGATCCTTTTTTTAGTATTTACGAATCGTAGATTTACTCTGATCGTTATGGAACTCTTAAATTGCTTCGGGCGTGCTAAATTGGTTGCGCTACTGTCTGCGTTATTAATGTTTTCCTGCGCTATTTATGTGTTATTCCTACTCAAATACTTTAATACGTTTCCCTCCTACGTAAATCTTATACCATTTCTCGCGATAAACAAAAGTTTTCCCGGACATACCGACGAATATTTTACAGCGATTATCAACGCGGGCAGTGGCGTACATACGGGGGGTTTCGGGTTCAAACCCTCCCCAGGACCAAAAAAAAAAAAAAAATTGTGATATTATTATAAGGCACGTTGCGCGTTATAACATGTTTTAATTTTTACACTCTACAACGGTGCACAGGTATTGTGTGCACTATCGGCTCCTACTCATAAATTCCTTCATGCGCCGTTTAAAGGGATGGTTTTAGTGTTGGTTTTTTTTAAACCCCCCCCCCCCAGAACAAATTTGAATGTACGCCACTGAACGCGGGCGCCCAAATTTTTTTTTTTATACCGAAAACAATTCATAAAGATCGTCTGTATATATTTGATATGTATAAACTGGCGTATTGGTTTACAAAAAAAAAAACACGCCTTTCAACGTCTTCGTATAACAATAATAATAAAGAAAATATAATAATAATATTTATATGTGGCGCGCGGTGTATAAAACCTCGAAATATAAATCGACCTGCGGCCGTGCAGTATATAATCTTGTAAAACGTTATATGCGCGCGCGCGTATATAAAGACGATAATCCCTTTTTATCCTTTCTCTCTAGTATTTTTTTTTTTTTATTATATCGTTCTCCTCCGCAGTAGCTGAAATATATATATATAAATTATTGGTATCTCTTACACGAATATATATATATAATTATACATGCGTGTATATTATTGTATATATATATATATATATAGGTCGTGAAAAGTAAATTGCGGTTCAAATCGGTTGTGTGTGTGTGTGTTATTGTGCAGGCGTTTCGTGCGCGCACAGAATTTAAACGATGTTTATTACGAGTTTGTGCACGACATTAACGGTTGTCAAAAGTAAAAAAAAAGTAAAAATAATAATATATAACAACAAATGTAATTTCGGACATTTTGTCGCTATTATTATTATTATTATTTTTTCGACTTTTGAAAATCGCGTGACGCTTTTAAAACGTTCGCTTTTCGAACTATACGCGCGCGTGTCTCGAGCGATCGGTATAATTCAATCGATTAATATTTTATGAAAAAAAAACAATAATAGTTACTCGCCGCGGTATATCGTCGCAACGGGGTGGTAATAATTGGAAAATATTACAAAATTATTTTCTCGTTTCGCCGGTGTACACACACACACACATAATAACGTTTTAAATCGTATTTCTCTCCTGTACATTATTCGGCGGCGCCAAATAATAATAATAATATTATATAATATATATATATATATAAATACAGTGATCGCGCGACGACGTCGCGTGTAAAAAATCCACCGCCGCCACAGTCGATTACATGAAAAAAGGTAAAAAAAAAAAATAATAAAACCTCTGCCCTCCTACCACACACAAAAAAAAAAAGTATATATATACATGATGTCGCGACAAAACGGTTTTCTCCTTCGCGCGGGCGTATCGAATTTTCCGCAGGGGTGAAATTATTCACTCGAGGTAAAATATTTGCATAATATTATATGTATATTAAAAAAAAAAATAATATTTTAACGAAAGAGAGAGAGAGAGAGAGAGAGAGGTGAGAGAAAAGCCGGCCGAAAAGCCGAACAGCCACGTCCTGCAGGAGCGGATACATATAATATTATGTATCGGATTTCTCGATAACATATATAGGAAAACTGCATAAACCGTTTTTCAAAACGGTTCTCGCGAAAGGATAAAAGATTGCAGTCGTACGTGGTTTGTCCTTGATTTCGGACGAGTTTTTCGTTAAGAAAAAAAAAACGACTATACATTTTTTTTTAAACCGATTTAGTATACCGCAGTTACCGTGAAAATGGCCGCCGCTGCACACGAGCCAATAAGTACTATTTTATTTGTTATTATTATTATTATCTCCTCGATTTCTTGCCAAACGGGCGTATAAAATTTAATTCGTATATATGTATTTTTTTCTTTTTGTCCTTAGCGCGTACGGAAATGTATATGGCGATCTATTATTATCATTAAAGATTCTGCGGCAATATCTTCACACTTTTATTGTTGAGAATAATTATTATTATTATCGAATAATTGTGCGTGTATGTTATATACTTAAATAATATTAACGCAATTATATAGTTATACATATACAAATCGTCGCACGATATCGAAACATCATAGTAGTTTGAGAAAAATTCTGTTGGTAAATACCGCTGTTTTATACGCAAAAAACAAATAATCGATTTCAAAATTTCAATTTAAAGCACAAAAAAAAAATTAAAAATTTTAGAAATCCGATATTTCGCGATAATAAAAGAACAATAAATGTATTCGATAAATGGCCGAAATTCGTTGGTCACGTTTAACGCGAATTGAAAATCGACGGTCAAAATACTTAAAACGAAATTCCGAAAAAATAAATCTGTCAACGCTTGTTAATTTTGAAAACGATATAAACGGGTATTTTATTACAAATGCGCAGCAAAAATCGGTCTGTAATTAATATTCTGTGACTTTATAGCTACGAAGATAATTTTCTGTTATCTAAAAAATTTAAAATTGTGTGCAAACAGTACGACATTGACAATATAGCGTTTATATGATTATGATCGTTGCGATTTCTATATTATATCGTTTTTCTACTGTTCTTAAAACAAATTTAATCTCGAAACGTAGTCAAGACATTTTTTACGTTGAGTTTTAGGTATGTAGGTATAGTAAAACCCACTACATAACGTTTTCAATTTTGTACGAAATATACGCGATACAGGTAAAATACGGAATATATTCGATTTAATCGCGTTTATAGTTAATATACAACCGACGAATAGTACATAATAGGTGCCCAAAGTAATAATAATGGACATTAGACCATTTTTCTAGTTGAATTCTTCTATTTTTCGCAATAAAAATCATATACTGCGCGCAAAGGCGACGATATATAATATAAAATAAACGCGATCGCCGAGTGCCTATATATACGAAAAAATTTAATTTAAAAAATAAATAAAAAAGGCAGCGAGCCTCGGGGTGTTGTGACTATCGTCAAGTGAATTATTATTACTCGGATGAAGATTTTATAGTGATGTATTGTTATCACTATGCATTCGAAAGCAATGTTAAATCATCGCATTCGATAAAACGATTCCGAGTTCGGTTGTTTTGGGTGTATATAACACTTTTCACGAATTAAATACCTCAAAACCTATATAATTTGCTATAAATAGTGCGAAATTAAAAGAAAGTTTTTATACGTATAAATGTTACGTATTTGGTAAATATTTCGAAGTCTCTACTACCGCATTAGTTACGAAATAACGGTAATCGCGTTTTTATCGTTTTCGTATCATTTTTCGGTAGTTTTTTTTTTGACGCTCGAAAAAAAGTATTGAGTAAATCGAAAAATGATCTCTTCAAAGCACCACCAACTAACTAGATGCGATTCGCTACCGGAAACAATAGTCGTGACTGTAAAGACCGGGACAATCCTTCTTCTAGAATTTTTGGGTATAAAGACATTAAAAAAAAAAACGCATCCTTGTAAAACCAATACGTTCCTCGCTCCGCTCAGAATCTAAAAATCAGAAGAAATCAAAAAAACACGTTTACGAGCTATACGTATAGCTGTAGCCACTGTTAACGAATATTGTAAAAAAAAAAAAACCCGTGGCCGTTTGTCCTATACCTACACACACACACGGTGTCAAAGTACGGGGTAACAACAATGACATTTACAAGGGCGGAAATCTCGAGTGCGCTTACGGATTACGGCTTTTGTCCGCGGGGAGGGTCGGCGCGCCGGAGGTTGTTTGTATGAATTTCAGAAGTGATATGTTAATCCGACACGCCGGCCGATTCAAACGTCAAAATTGCAGTTATGGCCTTATATTTTTTTTTCTGTGTTATTATTATTGGCGTATATACCTACCTATATATACAATACGTATCAAATCGCTTTCGATAATAAAATAATAATTTAGACGCTCGTATCGATTACGTGTATTATTTGCGCGGCAGAACGCGAGACGGGATTATCGGGGCCGAGGAATATTTTGATATAATAAAAACGTTTTTATTCGATTTATTTCGTCTTGTTTACGGCTTTTATCGCCGCGAAAAACGGCGATTACGTGTTGTGATAAACGATTTATTTTTGAAATTTCGATTAGACGCGATGAAAAGATTCGATTTCGCGCTTAAGTAGCGCGAGCCGGGAATCGATACACGTGGTCCGTCCGAGGCGGGTCCTTAGGATTTGCGAGATCTTGCAAAAACGTTTTTGCCAGTTTTTTTTATATTCCGGTCATTCGTATACGCTATAATTTTTTTAAATAAAACTACAGGGGGAGAGATTATTTTAATATAGAAATGATTTCCCTCGGCCGATTTAAAATATCGTATTCTATAAGAAAAATGTACGCGCTTTTAAATCCGATCTTGTATTAACAAAAACAGATTACAGGTATAATAAACAGTTTTATGTTAAAATCGAATTTCTCCTTATATATATAAGCGATTTTCATTAACTGTTTCTTTTTTTTTTGTCTGAGCGCGAGGCCTTATAAGAGTGCGAGGCTCGGGGCTCGAGCTCTGCCCGCTCCCGTAAAGGCGGCCCTGGGTCCGTTGATTTTTTTTTTTTACATTTCTGTTAGCAAATATAATATTGTATTTATGTTTTTCGTCGGTTCGAGTATACGTGTATAGTGTTTATCGCGGAAAAAAAATGTATTCGAAGGTAGCTATATATATTATGTTTTATACTTGTCGAAATAGTGATTTTGAAAATATAATAACAAAGAAGTGAACTGACCGTTTGAGCAGACGGACGAATTGTCGCCGGGCAGTCCGCTGTCGGTGCCGCTCTCGTGGTCGTCGCTCAGGTCCGAGTCGACCGGTCCCGCGGGTCCCGGTCCGCCGCCGCCGCCGCCGCCGCCCGCGCCGTTATTGCCGCCGGTCGAGGACGCGCGGCCGCGCAGTGAAAGGTCGCGCGGCCCGTCCGTGGACGAGGCCGGCGACACGGGAGAACCGCCGATGCCGACGCCGTTGTTGTTGTTGTTGTTGTTGTTGCGCCCGTTGTCGGACAGTATGTCTGTGATCATGAACCTGGATCTGCCGAGATGGTGCAGGGGCATGGTACCGGCTGCGGACGCGGCCGTCAGTTCGTGCACGGTCATCGCCTTCCTACCGCTACTGCCGTCGTCGTTTCCCCCGCGAGCGGCCACCGCAGCTGCTAGCCCGCCGATCGGCCAATGCTGCTGCTGCTGCTGCTGCTGCTGATGGTGGTGCTGGTGGTGCTGCTGTTGCAGCAGCAGGGTCGTCGTGCTCCGACCGCCGCCGCCACCGAACAGTACGGTCGCCGTCGTAACGGAAACGGTTTTACGAACGCGGTAAAAGGCGGTGCGGGTGCGGGTGCGGGGAACAATAATATTATGAGACGCGGACCGGCGAAAAACGCGCACAAAACGAGAAACGGCGAGTGAAGTAAAAATATCCGCGAACCGGAATGTCTGCGACGCGTTAAAGACCGGCCGTGTCGGCGGCGCTGGAGGAATCGTTATTATTGCGCGCGACGATATTTTAATAATGACATGTAAAAACGGTCGTGGAACGCGCGAACGCCGCGGAGAGGTACGCGCCGGTGTGCAGTCGATGGTTAACTAAACGATTGGTTAAGCGACTGTTAACGGCGTCGGCGGCGGCGGCGGCGGCGGCGGCGCGGTCCCGGAAAGTAGGGACGACCGCCCATCGGTGGGAGGCGCCGTCCAACCGGAGACGACGTACGGGCCGCACGCACGCACCCTGCACCTCGCGTACGCGTAACCGGATTATCATACTCCTCCTCCACCTCATCATCGTCCCACACCCGTGTAGCGTATATAGTGTAATAGTATATATAGGTATACCGTTCCTCGTTCGTCCACCGCCAACGCCATCTCAACCGGCCGGGCTATCGTCTCCTCCCGCCGCGACGACGACGAAGGTGGCCGCCGGCCGATCAAAGTTGTTGTTTTTTTTTTTTCTCTACACCTCGTCTCTCGCGCGCGCCACTATAATGCACTCGCGGCGTGTGCGCACGCGCACAAGCATCGGGGATATTACGCGTTTATCGTCGCCGTATACCGCGTTATATTATGCGTTTGTGTGTGTGTTTTTTTTATACACTCGATTGAGTGCGCTCTGCAGGGACGGCGCCGGTGTCTGCCGCAGGGATAGACGCTCGCGCGCGCGCGCGCTCCCGCGTTTTCCCAGATCGTTTTCGATCATACGTGTACAGAAATAGATTTGGACAATTTCGATTTCAACCATGCGGATAACTTCGGCATTTACGTTTGAATTTTGTACAACATAAAATATTGTCCCATAATATATATAGTTTATTAATCGCGTTTACTGCAGTGGCGCTCACGTGGGTTACAAAAAAAAAAAAATCGAAATTTTCTAAATTTAAAAAATGTAACTTCTATTTACTATTATTTTTTTTTTTGTCACTCAGAGGTGTGCAAATTTCCTTTTTTAATAATAACTTTTCAGCGGTATAGTCATTTTTTTTAAAAATTTTGTTTTGGGGAAAAAAGAATCACACTTTTAATGTAAAAAAAAAAAACGTTAAAAGCCCTCCCCCCCCCTACTCTCGTGTCTTAAATATTGAAAAATTACCTCATCACTCCTCCCTTTGAAAATTTCTAAATACGTCTCTGATATACGACACTGTTGCAGTGGCGTATTAAGTACGGGGTACAGCTATATAGGCACCCTTCGTCATAGAATTAGCACCCACTACCATCCCGGTCGGAATTTGTATAAAGAGTTATTTTTATTTATATTCCGAGCATGTATTGGTTTTACAATGATGTCTGTTTACCCAAAAATTCTACCAGGAGCGTATAGCACTATTTTCCGATTGAAAATTACATCTATTCGGGGCACTTATTAGAGAGATCATTTTTCGATTTTCTCAATAATTATTTTAAGCGCCAAAAAAAACTACCGAAAAATTACATAAAAACGGTGAAAACTCGATTTGTTCGATAATCTATTATTATCGTTATTTATTCGTGATTTCGAAACTAATAGTCATATAGAAACCTGAACGTTTCACCAAAATAATATTGTGTATTAACGAGACAAATTTTTTCTTATATAAATTTATAACTATAATGTCGATTAGTAGCAGGCCGCACAATATTATACAAAAATAACACTTTTACGTACTGCTGGAGTTTGGCGATTTTTAATACACGGACGTTTTTTATCATTAAAAACTTTTTATAAAACTAAATCCGGCGGAGAAATATACGGGCTATACGCACTCATAGTGTTTTGGAATAAATAATTTATTATAGGTGGCGTGTGGATAAAGCCGTAACGGGTTGGCGAGCTTTTTGATATTCTCTCACCTCGAGTGATGCTGTATAGGTATATTATGCCCATGCTTACGTATTCTCTCCCTATACCACACCCCCATTAATGGAGGAAAAAACATTCAAATCGTAAAACGGGCTGAATACTATAAATATTATATTTTCGGTAGGTATACGTGTGATCTGCATCGCTTATAAAACGGGGTTATAGCTATATATGGTAATAAATAATAATAATAATAATACGTAAAGTATAATTTTCCCCGTTATGAGATATTGCATTTAATTTGCCGATGTACGAACACATATTGCGAAATCGTATATACATGCAGAACACAGCTGATATAGTGCGAGACCATCAACAGTATATTGTATTTCATACCACTGCTTTATATATATATAGTTTCGCCTCGTGTCGTGTTTATCGATTTTAAAATATTGTAAATTAATATCGTATGATAATATTTCTATATATATTTTGTTGGTGATGAGGAAATGTATGTCAAAGATCGACTATTATTCATGTATTATACAGTTACGACCGCGTATTATAACACCCGAGTCGGTGATTGTAAAACTTGTCGCTGCAGTTTTTAAAAAAACTGTTTTTTTTGTTATTTGGTCAAGTGAAATTATAATAGACACGTGTGGTGTGTAAAAACCACACTTGTCCGATTGTTTCGCGAGGTAGAAAAAATTCCCGCGTGTTGTAAAAACACCCGGACAACGTTCTGGGCAAGTGGTGTTCTTACAAAAAAAATCTCAAAAATTTACTTTTTGTGAAAAATACATTTACGTTAGGTTAGGTGAGGTTTTCGCCGCTTGCAAAAAAAAAAAAAAAACGGTGTAGCACTCAGTTGATAGAAATTAGTGAAAAAAGAAATTCGAATGGAAATTTTGTAACAGTTTATATATATGTATATATTATATGAATGGTTAGATCAGGTTGTGCTAAGCTGCACGGTTTTACGAATAATATTATTATTGAGAAAATTCGAATATTTTCGCACCACGCAATGATCGGAACGATAGAATCGCTTAAAAGCACTATATATTTATATTATATTAAAATAATAAAAAAAAAACTAAAAATTAAATAAATAAAAAGTATACGTGAAAAAATAGAAAAAAATTAATTAATTATTAAAAAACAAAAATCAGTTTTAATTGAATCGCGTTTATATATATTATGTATATAAAGAAACGTAAGAAATTTAAAAATATTTTGAATATATTATAGAAAAGGATTTAAAAACAAGTTGATATATTATACCAATTATATATATATATTAAATAATAACATGCCATAATTGCGTTCTTTTTTTTTTCAAAAAACAATTTAATATTCACTACGTACACAATTCACTCGCTGTTTTTTATTTATTTATTTTTAATCTCTATGTATTTTTATTATAATATTAATAATTTTCTCTACGGGTAATTTTATTTTTTGTATTCCGTTGTGTTTTTCGCTTAATTGCAAACGCGATTGATGCCGATGACTTTTTGTCGAAATCGCCTTATATTCGTATATATGTAGATGTACAGTAAATAAACAAATTTTTAATACAACAATAACAGCTCCTATACATTTCTTTATTTTTCATAATAATTACGCTGTTTGCTGCTCGATGCACATATATATATATTTTTTTATACACAAAATAATTAAATCGTATTCAAATCTCCACGTGGCGTATAAGTAGACAGAAAGTGACATCGCGTAATTATTTTAATATTTCACCGTAATGCGCGTATACTTCTTGTAATATGACATTTTACTACGTGATGTGTGCCGTTCTAAAAAAAAAACAACAACAACCATATAATAATACTTAGGTATAATATATATATATTGTAATTATGTATTACGCATATTATATGATATTATACCTATACGTGTACTTTCCGGGATCTCGTATTCAATGTCTTTCCTATAATATATGTCTATTACTCGTAATTTTTTAATATGTTTACTACATGTTACACTACGAAATCACAATATTTTCAATGATTTTTTTGTTGTAATCACGGTATAATTAATGTTTATTGTGCATGTCCTTTATAATATACGTATACCTACGTATACAAATATATGATTGTATTTCTTTGACTTTTGATCATTATAAGATTACAATGAGTAAGTACGTTAATAGCTGCACGGCCTAAATATATTACGTTTCACTGTAGCAACGCGTGTATACATTTATACGTATATTTTTTTTTTTCGTAATTTTATTCTATGATTTTTCCCTCTTATACAAATATTGTAATAAATTAATGTCGGTGTTGTTTTGTATTATATCATTTTTGTACATATATAGGCATACACGAGTTTAAGTGATACCGTTCGATTTGATTTAATTCACAAAAACGCATTTAAACGTCGTAATTAAATTTCTCCGTTTCAAAAAAACGTTCAATATTTTTGAATCTGACGGTAAAGAAATTATTCGACACACCGCTCGAACACAAAGTTCTAGAAAATGTTTCCTAACGTTAGAGAAATTCGCCACGTGCGGGTTTTTTTTTATCCGAATAATATTATAAAATATATACAGTACAAAAATATCAAAATATAAACTTGACGCTTTTAAAATCGATGAACTTTATGTGACATAATATATTATAGTGAAAAAAAATACTGACAACATCGGTCTGTTCGGATATAACAAAAGCGTCCATACACCCACCTACTAAATTTTATATATTTTTTTTTTTATATTATAATATTATTTAAAGAATAAGTATTTTTTTTTCCCAATCAAATTCGATGGCATAAATATTATATTGGTAATATTTTCTACTGTACAACACGTACGTTTATACTACGGATTAGGTTTTTTTATATGAAGAATAAAATATGTAGTGTGCTCTATAGTAAGGCCCGTAATAAGTAGCTGTAAACAATATATTATTTTATAAGTGTATATTTTATATAGGTATAAATTCGTAGTAATATATAGTATACGTAGAAATTTGTTACCAAAAATAAATATAGACATATAATAGTATTACGCGTTATATAAAAGGATTATAAAAAGATAATGTTTAGAAACGTATTCCGTCCTGCATTTTCTTTACGCAGTTTATATCGATTAATCATACATTTTATCTCGTGTACATCACGAGTATATATATATATAGAATAATATCATACTTTTATATACTTTTTGAATTATTGGTAATTTTTTCTATATAATCTTATATAATATATGTAATATACTCGGCTGTACATCAGTACACCGTTTTTGTTATAATATATATATATATAATTACGACAAATAATACTACGAACCACAATAATTATATAATATAGATACTTTAAAAAAAAAAACGCGTGTACAATGTATGTGTATATAAGACGAAGAATGTGTTCCAGGTCTTAAATTGTTGAAAACACACACATCACGAAGACGTGACTATATATATATATATATACAATTATAATCCTATACGACTGTACACGGCGAGTATATTCGAAAGTATATAATAATACAATATAGTGATATTTTCATCGTTTTCTATGCGTGCGTGTACAAAAAAAATACCCCCGTGTATTAATATATATTATACACTTATACGAATAATATATACTATATAGCTGGTATATTTGAAGATTTAAAAAAAAAAAAACAATAATTCCCGAATCGAATTTCGCGTATGGCATTTACGTAATAACGATTAAAAACAAATTATACTTGAGATATAAAACTATACACACATATATATATAATATAAACTATATTTATATAAATATATAATTCTTTAAAAGAGAAAAATAAACACGTGGTGAAAATTTCTTATCGGGAGCGATTTTATTGAGAGGACACTATATATTGCTTAGGGCCCGGATTAACAGCGAAACGGTGTCTTATTATAAGCTGGCTTTTAAAAATAAAAGTCCTAAACAACAGCGTATAATAACCATATTTTTTTTCAACGTTTAAAAACCAAAAACACGCATATACCGACGTAGGGAATTTATATGCATACGTCGAGTCGACATCGCGATTACGTAGGTTTTTCGGAAACGTTTTCTCGGTTTTTCATTCTTAATTGGAGACGCACGCGTGAAACAGAATACTCTCCGTTGGAATACAGATTAGGGATTTAAAAGTGTTCGAGAATACTACTAATCGACTATACTATATTTGAATACTATTAATGATGCACAAAAAAACGGATTTTTACACGCAAACCGTCGTGTCATCAGTGATATTATTGTAAAATACAAATGAATTATTTTTACGGTGAAAAAGTATATATACCTATATAAAAAAAAAAAGTTTTTTCTAAATCGTGAAATTTTTCATCACGTGTGCCAGGGGCGTGTAACATATATTGTATCGACGAATCTCTCTGTTCTAATCAGAGGCGAAGTGGACTGCAGTCTGGAAAATGCAGAGAATTTTCCGGATGGCCTGGATCATATATATTACGGCGGCGTTTGATGGTCTGGCGTTAAACATTTCTTTTCTGACATGAATATGTCTTATGGCTGGGGTCATTCTATAAATTTGTGCGACACCGAGAGCGTTACCACGACGTCATGAACCCGGCTCTACTCACCACCCGGCCAGGTCCCCCACCAGTAGCGTATCCAGGATTTTTCCACGGGAGGGGATATGCAAATTTTAACAAATATTTTTATTGTATCATTATACGCGTATATAATTGATATTATTATATACATATGTTGTATGTAAACAAACATTTGTCATTTGTGTACAACATTTGATTTATTTAATTATTTTTTCAAAATTGAATTTGATATCATTCGTTTTCGTTCATACAATTATCAAATAATTATTTGAAATATAATTATAAATATCAAATAATACGCCATTGACCCCCCACTTCTATACCGTCGTTGCCAGTTACATTGGAACGGCGACGGCAGCGCGATCTATAGATATTTATATCCATAGATATGTCTATATAGGTACGAGGAGACGAGGACTAAGTTATAAGTAACTTTTTGTCACGTGTAAAAAATAAATGAGACATATACATGTACCGATGCGTATCTGCATGCAGTGTATACTCTTTTCTCGCGTTTTTTTTCTCCAAACCAGCTCGTTTCGTTTTTTTTTTTTTTTATAATTTATACCGATAGAGATATTATATATTTAAAGAATATTTAAAAATCGTTTTGTTTAAAAAAAAAAAACATTTTTTTTTTTTTTTGATAAGTGTGCGGCCTGGACAAACAATAACGATCTATCCCGGTCTGGATTTAGTTCCCGTTCCGTCCCTGCTGCAGGTTCCAATACCATTCGTCTAGAACAGGGGTGGCGAACCTATGGCACGCGTGCCAGAAGTGGCACGCTGACCAAATTTCAGTGGTACGCCAAATTTAAAAACATAAAAAATTATTATTTATCTTAAAAAAAAATTATATTTTAAAACTTTAGTATGAGAAATTTTAAGAATCAAATAAATGTGTACCTAATAAAATGCGTGTAATTATTGCATGCTTTTTCTTTTCATCTTACCTATAGTAAAATTCATTTTTTTTTTTTTTTTTGGCACGCGAGCATATTTCAAAAAACTTGATTTTAAATTTTGCCACTTGACCAGGGCCGTAGACACGGGGGGTGGTTTAGGGGGTTCAACCCCCTTGAACATCGGATACTGGATGACTTATCTAAGAAACCGAGAAAAATTGATATATTGTTAAAAATTAATTATAGTATATAAAAATAATATAAATCATTCACACTTTCTTGATGTTTACCTCGATATTATAACTAATGATGACCTCACATAGGCCATATTAAATTTCTATCTATAGCACTGAACCCCCCATATAAAAATCCTATCTACGGCACTGCACTTGACCCAAAAAAGGTTCTAGGATTTACTCTACGATTTCTCCGTCGAATTTGTATAATATTTAACGCCGTACCGCGATAGTGCCGCATAAGCGCGCGTTGTGATGCGGTATACGCACTGCACAGTCGCGGATCTGCACGACGCAGATCGGCGCGGGGCGCTTTTATACGTACTGCACAGCAAAAGCGATTAAAACGAAATAACGCACGTATATACCGCTGCAGTCGGTCTGTACCGCGTTATACAGCATCCTGCGCTGTACAATTATACGGAGCGGGAGAAAAAAAACCATCTGCCGCGAGAACACGTATATATATATATACGCGTTATTATTATTATTATTAGAAAAAAATAAAATAAATTTATTTAAACGCGTCGGGAGAGAGAAAAATGGCCGCCGACAATAAATATATATATATATATATATTTTATTTTAATATTCGTATATACGCAGCCCGTTGATATTTAAAAAAAAAACATTTTTTTTTTTAATTCCACACACGTGTGTGTATCATAAACCGCGTCGCGGTGGTATATACCTGTTGTACAGTACCTATATCATAATATAACCGACGTTCCGTGCGCAGTGTTTACGGTCATTATTATACACACACACACACACAAAGACGACCAAGTATGCAGAGTATACCGTACGTATACCGCGGCGATTGGCCAATTAATTCGAATCACGACCATTGGATCACGACCTCCGGTTCTCATTTACTGCAGCCCGCCGCCGCCGACTGCACGACTGTACCACCGATCACCGGGCCACCGGTCCGGTGCGGTGCGGAACGAGAAAAAAATTGTATTTTTATACGCGTACACGGCGCCCGTCCGTATATTGTATTTATGTATTATTAATGAATACGTGCGCGCGCGCGCCACAGTCTGCGCGGAGAGGCGGCGAAAATTCAAGAGTGTGTATTTATTGTTATTTTTTTTTTCTACGCTCTTAACTGTATAATATTATAGTCCTAGCGTATATATATTATATATAAATGTAATATTAAAATATCTACGAACTACACGATATAATATAATGCAGCAGTCTCACAAGATATTATTAACGCGTATAATAATGTACAGGGCGCTCGGATTCGTGGTTAACAGGATGCTATACTGAAAGTAAAACGCATGCAATTTACCGTAACTTTGTGTGAAAACTAGTTTGCGCGAACACAAAACACCGGGGCTACCGATCAAAATCACCGAATTTTGGAACTACGCCGAAGAGAATTTAATCTACGCCGTAGCGTTTTTATTATTTTTTTTTTCATAACTTGTTTCAATTTTTTATTATATATGTAAAAAAAACCCCAAATCATAAAAGTTTAACAGTCGATTACTTAATTTAAAATGACTTTGTAACGTCTCAAAACGGAAACCGTTTTCATTTGTTCAAAGGTGAACGATATCATAAGCCGGTTAGGTGACCCCACTAGTGGGAGCTCCTTCTAATTGATTATTTAATTATCAGCCGCCCAGCTAACGGTCCGATCGGTGTTCGGTCTCGTTTTCTCCGTTTCGACGTTGTCGAGGTATATTGCTTTTTTCGCGTAGTGCCCGATTATGGAGTAATTTTTAAAAAGTTTTCCCTCCCAAGGCGCTATGCGTCCGCGGGTAGGATTTTCGTTGCGCGGTTGGTGTGGGGTTATATGTATGTTTGTGTATATGTATTTGTTTTGTGTATTTTACCTTATTATATATATATTTTTTTTTTTGTTCAATGGTGTGATTACAAATACAGTATTAACCACCTCGTATTGTATGGTATTTTAAAATAATTATTTTAAAAAGAAAAAGAAAATCCACGGTGCTCCGACAGAACGTGTCTCGGCCCGTGGTTGGCGACCCATAGTAAGTGAAAACAGAGTATTGTTACGATTCGCCACATAACGTTGTCGATTGAGGAATTCGAAACGTTACAACTTTATAAAAAAAAACAAATAAAAACGCTACGACATAGATCAGGTCCTCTTCTACGCGGTACTAAAAATTTGATCATTTTATTTTGATTGTAGTCCCCCCCCCAGGTGTTTTACGTCTCTCAGTTTTTAGTCTCTTATTTGACACGTGTAGCGTCCTCTTAAAGGATTGTATTTTACACTCCCGATCGGAACGAGGAATGTATTGGTTTTACAATGATGTGTTGTAAGCGAATGATATGATAAGCCGGTCGGGTGACTCCCACTCGTCATAATTGATTATCAGCCGGCCAGCAGTTTTGACAATTATCTAGATAATATTTTTTTTATCTTTTATCTCATCTAGATGAAATTTTTTTTACTTATCTGAAGGTTATCTTAGATAAAAAAAAATCATTATCTTTCTTGCGCTTAAATCTAGATAAAATATTTCAAAAAAATTTTTTAAAAATTAACTTTTTTTTAAAATATTTTTGCAATAAATAAGAAAAAATGACGTGGAAATATTTCCAGGGAGGCTTGGATACACATATATAAATATGTGTGTGTATGTGTAATAATGTATACATGTACATCATATACCTCTTATAATAACAATAATAACACGATTATTCAAATATTATTATATAATTTTTATCTAGATAAATTTCACTTATCTATTATTATTATTATTATTTATTTAATAAAAAATAACTTTGGATAATCTTTTTTTTGGTTCTGGGGGGGGGTCCAGTACCTCTGAACCCCTCCCCCGTAAATACGCCACTGCTTATTATATATATATATTTTTTTTTAAAATAATATACTAGCTAGTGTGGTGGTAAATACGGTAAAAAACACCTATTATTATGTGGTATTTAAATAATAATAATAATAATAATAATAATAATAATAATAATAATAATAATAATAATAATAATAATAATAATATAATAATAATAATAATAATAATAATAATAATTAATAATAATAATAATCGTGAAATCCACGGTGATCGGACAGAACGTGTCTCGGCCCGTGGTCCCGTAATAAATGCACGCTGCAGAGGATTATTACGATTCGCCACACGACGTTGTCGGCCGAGGAATCCGAAACGTTACGGATGTGTTTTCTTTTTATGTCAGTTTACCCGAAAATTCTACCAGAAGGAGTGCTCGGATCTTTACTGTTTTCCGGCAACGATATTTGCATATAGTTGGTACTTTAGACAGGTCATTTTTCGATTTTCTCAACGCTCTATTGTACGGGGGCGAACGCAGGAAAAAATTTCGGGACGGGTTTTTGAAAAAAATGTAAAATCATTAGGTAGGTACTACACATAATCTTACGTACATATATGTTTCGCAGCTTAACTTTCAAATTTTCTCAGACATTTCGGACGGGGTTCGGACCCCCTATACCACTACCTGCAGCGTTCGCCTCTGTTTTTGTAAGCGTCAGAAAAAACTACCGAAAAATCACGGTAAAAACGCGATTTCGTCAGAATCGATTAGCGTAATTTCTTCGTAATTTCGAAACTAAGGGTATTATAGAAACCTGAAATTTTCATCAAATGTGTGACTGTATTGGAAAAGAGAAATTTTGTGTCTGTATAGAGAAACGTTCCAAAAAAAATTTCTTTTAATTTCGGGCTATTTGTAGCAATTGTAGATTTTGAGGTATTCAGCTCCGAAAAGAGGTAATTTTTGGTTTTAAGGCTTAAAAATTTAAAACAGTGTTGTTACACGTTTGTCAGTTGAACTATACGTATTCGAAAAATCTTGAAAATCGTCGGGTTTAAAATTTCTTTTTACAAAACGTTTCACACCGAAGAAGCTCCGCTCAAAATCGTTTTATCATCGCTTTGAATGAACTGAAGAAAAAGAAAACACAACATTTTCGTGAAATCTTTTCCGCGCAACACCCTGTATAAGCGGATATTTATATTGTATTTTATTACGCGTATCCGAGTATAATTCTGAAGTACGGCGGCCACGAATAGTGTATACACAAGCATAGAAGGAGTACACAATAAAATATAATTTACGCATATTATATCGAAACCAATATTTATATAACAACACTCGTGTTGCGCGGATGGGACGTGCCGCACAGAGAATGCAGAACGAGATCGGGATCCGTGTGAAGGGGAAGGAGAGAGAGAGAGAGAGACGGAGGCGATTCGATTTCGATAAAACTCTTTAAAAAAAAAATAATAATAATAATAAATAACCCGTTGACCGCGCGCGGGGGTGGTATTATTATAATACCGCGTGTATTTAAATATAATATCTTATTGTAATAACAGTAATAATAAAACACGTCGTACCGTATTGTTTCTATACACAGTATTTTCGCCTCTCGTAATTATAGGTAATTTCCGAGTGTATATTTAAAGTCGGACGTTATAATATTGGCGTGATAACAATACACAAAATAAGCAGTCTCGTGCTTTATAACGAGCTGTGTATAGGAGCCGAATATTTTTCCATTTTCCCTCGTTTATAATATATAATATAGTGTACGCGCACATTTCTTCTATATACATATACGCATACACAAATCCCACGAGCGTTATTACATATTTTCTTGAAAATTATTATTAGTGTTATTGTACGACCCGTTTGAATTTAAATAATTTTTTCTCTCCCCTCCTGTTGTTTCGTCGATAAACCGCGGCTGGTCATCGACACGACCATCGCCGGCTCGCCCCGAACGCTATTTATACTCGCGAATCGTGTCTACGCTGTGCCGACAATGACCTGTAAACCATCGAGACCTGCAGGTCTCTAAAACGCCCGTAACACACTAAAAAAAAAATTACACTTTTTGATCTCGTCTTCGCGGCGGTTACGACTCGAGATATCCGTCTTCCGACAGGACGAGCGTGTATTTGGTCTTTTCACTCACCGGAGTTTTGTCCGTTGAGTTATTTCGACTTTACCATTTGTTATAAAGGCGGAGTTCCAATTTTGTTTTTTCATCCTCTCAAGACGAGCGCCGTGTTCAATTCGTCATAACATATCGTCGCGGAATAGTTAAAATCCCCCCTTCTTAGCAAGTACGCACGCGTGGATAGTGTGTGTGAATCTAGATATTGAATTATTTCAATGCGAGCACGTCAATTCTCGTTCTCACCATTCTTTCCATCAATACGAGTGAGTAGAGTAATAACGACTCAGAACGAAGATCAAATGCGATACATACCGAGTAAAGTAAATGAAACCATAAACGTACTCAGCCCACAGTCGATTCAGATTATTGCGGTTGTCAAAAGATGAGAAATATGACTGGACTCGTGTCCAAAGATAAATGGCAAAAGAGACCGCGAGGACGACCAAGAACGATTTCTGGTGCGAATCTAAAAATAATTGAATAGGCTAGCTGATAATATAGTAACTTTATAGAGGATACCGAGTCATCATATTGCTTCACGCCCTTACATAGGTATATTTTAACGGTAGGTACGGATCGCGCAAATTACCGAAACGAAAATATTGAGAACATTATAAAATTAAACGTTTTAGTCTTTCTTTCTATATAGGGACTAGCTGTTTTTGAATATCCTTCAATAACATCAATATTATGATTGTTGAGTTCATATTTTGTTCCATGAATCAATTTCATCGTCAATGACTCGAGACGAACCTGAGTCATACTGCAGTAGGCCAAAGTTTTGATTTGACAATAGTTGATTTCGGAAAACGCACGCTCACGCATGAGCAACTTCTTATCGGAATCGTTACAAATTGAAACAATACTAATAAAAAAAAAAAATAGTAAATATAAGTTAATACGGCCATTTTCTGTGAACCAAATCTGTACAGCCACGTAACTGATTTCGGCTTCGAATATTAAATTATTTAAATTGAATTTGTTTCTTAAAACAGTCGATATGGCATTATTATCAAGTTTTAACTGAGTACTTTTATAGAGTGACCGAACGTCTAAAAAAAAAAAAAAACGTACCCGAGCGATTCATATATACATATATATTTTTTCGTAACGAAACACGCGATGAGTTTTTTAATGAATTTACAATCGTATTTTAAATATAGGAAATGTATATATAATTATACATAAAATATACTTTATCTGTATAAATTTCAATATAAACCAGCTATACGATCGAATTTTTTTCCGTTTCAAATATCTCACGCGCGAACCTCGTATTTTAACGCCACACCAGGAGTAAAATTAAAAAAAACCGCATTTCGATTTTTTTTTTTTACAAATATTTACCTAAATATACATAACTGGCCGTTTATTTCGTTACATAAAAAAAAACTTCTTTCCTTAATACACGCGCGTGCGTATAATATCAGGAAAATAATTATTTTTTTACACGGTACGTACCTATTATATATAATTTTTTTTTTATACAATTTCCATCTCTTCTACACCGCAAACGTTGCACTTTATACGTTGTAAACGATATATATATATATTACAGTAATTACATAAATTAATTAGTTTCGAATTAAAAAAACTACGGCGAATAAAAGTCTTTACGATAATATATATATATATATATATATATTTTTTACCTACTACTACGGAATTATAATACGTTTTAACTTTGAAAACCTCTCGGGCGCCTCCGCTATAACGCACTAAAATATAATCGCTTTATAATTGCGACGTGTATTATAGTAAAATGTTTATTTAACTATTATTTATCGCGACAGTAAATCTCGGTTTTTCGTCCCAGAATGAAAAAAAAAACGACTCACTATACGTCGAAAATACGACTCGTTCAAAAAAAAATACGTATATATTTTTTAATATAGAAAATTTCGTATCGCGTGACTTCAAATAAAATACAGATAAATATTAATGTCCAGTTAGTTTTTTTTTTTTGTCAAAATGTATAATATTTTTACGATGCGCAGACCACAACGTATAATTGGATAAACTACGAAAACCGTGTAGTAAGCGCGTACCTACCTATATAATATTTAGGCTGTTTGTCCTGTTTCTATATAATATTATTTCTTCGACCGTGGAACGCAGTTCGGTTTAATATAATATAATTATATTAGCCGTCTCGTCGTTAGTTTTACTTTTATACATTGTTTACACAATATATACGCCGTGTCGGTAAAAACGTTTTTCTCGAGTACCTATACAAAACGCTTATAAGTCATCGTACAATAATATTTCCGTATTTATTTTCGGGCGTGTTAAGTCCGCATAAAATCCTCTTCGTGTACATACAATACACGCAAATTACACGCACAAAGTGGCCATTTTAAACCAGGAAAAAGTATTTAATTCGTATGATAAATACCGAGTTTTTGACGCGCGGCACAGTAGTCGAGCGATTGTTGTATTTCAAAGGGAACAGTCACACTCTGCACACGCGTAAATATTATTATTATCATCGAAGAGTATGCGAGTATCGGTGCAGTTTTCAACTCGTTATTATAATATATATATATATGGGTTATTTTATATGTGCCGGTTTCACAGGGTGCAGGTGTCAAAAATCTTTATCCTTTATAACATACGTTGTATTTCGAGTTTACTCCGAAAAATACGTTCCAAACGTGAAATCTCGACGAAGATTATTTATTTTTTGCACCAAAGTTATCCTGTTGAAAGGGTCTCGTGTATTTCGTTTCACAGAAAATATCACTTTCTTCGTACAATAGTAACGAAATTATTAAAAAAAAAAAATTTTTTTTGCGAAATTGAAGGGGAAATGATTTCTCGCAAAATTCGACGTACGAAAATGCTTTAAAATTTTTTAACACGCGTACTGTTCAGATTTTTGAATCTGTAATTTCAAATTAAATTTTTAACACGAATAAAATTATTAAAACACACCATGAATATCGATCGTACTTAAAAGTGTATATAATAATATCGATTTTTTTTAAAATTCAAATACATAAATACGTAAACTAAAATAGATATGAAAATTGTTTTTTTTTTCATTAAATCCTACAAATATTTAAACCCAAAAATACGTGCGTATTTCTTGGTAAATAATAAATAGACATACAGTTATAAGAGTTTAATTTTTAATATTCAAACGGATCAATAATTTTTATGTCCTGCAGTAGATATCAAATTGGATTTATTGGCTGTCAAGACTGTTCAGTGGCGCACACTGAACTGCACATTGACGGGTCTAACAATATTTTGCACACCTTGCCACCAACCAATATACAACCAGTAGACACCCAATGACAACCTTGCATGCACTATAGTATTAATTATGATTAAAAATATATTATTTAAATTTTTATCTCCATAACACCAGCATCACCCCACCCACCCTTTTGAATAGGTGGGTCGATCGACCCATTGACCATTAACGTGCGCGCCACTGACACTGTTATTGTTCCGATATTGTTGTGGGTTGACGTTTTTGCACACGATTATCTCGTTTTTTTTACCAAACTATAATAGGAAAAAAAATGTTTAAAGTAAAATGCAAATAAATACAAAGATCATAAACAAAAAATATAAATAAATAAATTATATATGGTAAGCGTTACAAAGCAAATTCAAATACATAGGAATGAAACTAGGAAGGAGCTTCATTGCCCTCAAATGGTAAAGGACATAGATGCCTTACTGCACGCTTGTAGTGACCATCACACGTACGGACTGTGGCGACCCTTATGACCCCATCTGTATCCTTGAACGTCTCCGTGATTCGACCAATTTTCCAAGATAATGGCGGAGAATTATCATCTCGAATTAATACGACGGTGTCCGTGGCTAGAACTGGGCCCTTGGAATGAGACCATTTTTCTCGTAACTGTAATTGCGTCAAGTACTCGAGATTCCAACGACGCCAAAGTTGTTGAGTGATCTGCGTTACTCGTCTCCATCTCGTCAATCTATTCGGAGGTATGTCTGACACGTCTCGATCAGGTAAAGCAGCCAGGTTATCACCGATTAAAAAATGACTAGGTGTAAGAACTGCGAGATCAGTAGGATCGGATGACAAAGGGGTTAGAGGACGGGAGTTTAAGATAGCTTCTACGCGCACAAGTACAGTGTATAACTCCTCGTATGTGAGTAATGCATTTCCCAAAACTTTGTATAAGTGTGACTTGACCGATTTGATGGCGGATTCCCAAAGGCCGCCAAAGTGAGGTGAACGAGGTGGGATAAAGTGCCAACGAACTCCGACCTTAGAGCATATTCTCCATTTTCTCTCGATGATTTACTGATAAAAATAATTGTCTTAATTCTTGTAATTGTCGATTAGCGCCCACGAAATTAGTGGCGTTATCTGAATATATATCAGAACATATGCCGCGTCTATCGAAAAAACGATTAAGTGCATTTAAAAATGCCTCTGTAGTTAAATCGCCTACTAATTCTACGTGTACAGCCTTTGTTACAAAACAAACCCATAAACAAATATAAGACTTATACGCAGGTGCCTTACGACGTAAACTGGATTTTACATATACTGGTCCGGCAAAATCTACACCACACTTCAAAAAGGGTCTTGCAGGTGTAATTCGACTCTTCGGCAAGTCACCCATAATTGGCTGAACGACGACTGGCTTGTACTTGAAACATTTCACGCATCGTCTTACTACCCCTCTTGCGATATTCCGCCCATTTAAAGGCCAATACTTAAGACGTATGCGCGCTAACATTAACTGTGGACCGCCGTGCAACGAAATTTCGTGTTCGTTTGAAAATATTAAACGTGTAAACGGACTGTTCGCCGGTAATAATATCGGATGTTTTGGAAAAATATCTATGGTATCGGCATGTTTCAATCGGCCACCCACCCTAATAACGCAATTTTCGTCTAAAAAAGGTTTAAGACGTAATAAAGGACTATTACTATTTATTTTTCGCGAATTTTTTAAACAAGATAATTCGGTGGGCCAGGCGACGGATTGTACTAGCTTCACCACAATAATTGTAGCTTTTTCGATTTCTTCGTGTTGTACGGGTCCAATAATCTTCTTCGCACAAACTATAATAGGAAAAAAATGTTTAAAGTAAAAACTTCGTTTTAAAATATATATTACATATTCTTTCGGAACTCGTTATTAAAAGATTTACTACGAGAGAATTTATTACTTCTAAGTCTTTTCGAATTTTCGCCAATCATCACAAATTTCCGAAGGTAACGATTCATCCCAATTTATATTAAGCTGCCAGAGCCTTTGCATAATTAACTTTAATCGCACGATAACTGGACTTATTAGCCCGAAAACCGAAGAAATTTCCGATAGAACATTACGTTTTGTAATACGTGTATTATCATTATACGTTTCCACTACGTATTGGTACGAATCGGTTTTTTGATTCCAAACCAATCCTAAAATTTTCGTGAATTTTTCTTCAAAATTATTGACAAGGACATTTTCGACATTTATTGTTTCTAATTTTGGTATTCCATACAGTAATTCTGGCGTATTACTGGACCATTTACGTAATTCGAATCCTGCCGTGTTCAATACTGCTATGATGTCGTCGCGTAATTTTAACGTATTTTCGATTGTATCGGCACCACATAACAGATCGTCCATGTAAAAATTTTCACGAATCGGCTTACAGGCATTGGCATATCGATCGTTTTCACGTAGTATATATATTTTTTTATGCATATAAAAAATATATATATAGGTACAAGAATTCGTAAAAATAATAATAATTGTCACGTTACAAAAGTCTATTAGTGCCACGAGTTGACTTTAAAAAAATATATGCCTGATTTTACAAGACTTTAACGCATTTGTGTGTGCACAATGTGTGTGTTTGTTTTATTTTATTCCTATTTTCGTATCGAGAAAAAAAGGGTTTTTAACAAAACGCGCGTGTTAAGTCGTTAAACATTTAAAAAGTAACAACCGATTTTATAACGGTTACAGAAGGGTTTAGGAGAAGTCGAATTAGTACAATTTCTTAATATATTATACAATAATACAAGAATCGCTACGTTCTTCTTTTTAAAAGTAATGTAAACATACGTTTAAGCGGGTAAATAATAATGTCTCAACACGCGTATTTTATTTTATAAAATCCAAAAACAGGGTATTTACGTTTTAAATAAATAAGTCAACCGTAACAGAATTAATATTGTGTTATAGCGTTTTAACGATCATATTATACAGATTTTATATACTTACACGTTTTTCGAAATTATTTAATCGACGTTTTTGTAATACGCTTTCCTACAAAAAAAAAAAAACGAAATAAATAAATAATCGTAAATAATCAGAAAATAATTCGAAAACGTCCACATTTTTATGCGGTTTTGGTGTAAAAAAAAAAAAACGCGCTATTAGTTGACAATTATTATTAGATAATACGCGTACACATATACACACCGAGACTATCCGGTCGGAAGTGAACGGTTCGTCGGTTCCGCGGTGTACAAATATTTCACGTATTATTTTATTTCACTCCGTTTTTTTCATATATACATATACTTTATGTGCGATTACAGCTTCACAGTGTACAATAAATACAAAATATCGTGTTATTAAAAGTACACGCGGAGAGATTTTTGATTTTCCTTTTTTTTTTTCGACGTTCTATAGAAAACGAGGATTTTTTTTTTCTCTTTTATATAATTCATATAAACCGCTATATATATGTATATTATAATAAATCCCATGGTTTTCCGAAGCTGTCACGTTTATTCGTGCGCGTTAATTCTACGCCTGAAATCGTATATAAAAATCTTAAATTCATTATTTCTATACGCGATTCGTGCGGTATTTTCCCTTCGAACCTGTAAACAAGCGTATATTGTCTTATTATTATTATTATTACTACGCCTATCTAATCAGAGAAGCGTTCAAGATTTAATGCCGCTCCTACTACGTTTTTCTTACCTTAATAAAAAAAAAAACAAAATGTATATAGACACGATCTGTTTTATTGATATTATACAGTCAATTTAACTAAAAAAAAAAAAATGTATAATACGCACAACGATATTGTATTTTACTATGCCTCGATTTCTCTGGTCACTGAATTCTTCAATTATTTTGATTATCCTATTATATATAGGAAAAAGACCGCTAGGTAGACCTAAGCTAAGATGGGAAGATGGTGTGAAAAGAGAAGTTGAAAGAATGGAGCCCGGTACCAAATGGAGAGAAGCAGCTGAGGACAGGGATAGGTGGCATAGTTTAGCGTTATCAGTATGGTTTTAAAGGCCTAAATTAAAGAAGACGAAGAAGAAGATTATATATATGTATTTTTAGATTGGCAATACGATCATCGTACGTCTCGTTTATATTTAAGCCAATTTTTTTTTTTTTTAAGAGAATTTATAGAAGTTGAACAGCATAACATTTAAACGAGAAAACATTCCCAGCTCTATACGTATATCTACGCATTGACGAACGATTTATATAAAATATTGCATTATATACATTTTATTGAATTGTTGTACGTATGATGGGGTAAAACGATCGAATAACGTTATTAAATATCATTCGTGTTTATACGTTTTAACGTTTTATTATTTTTTACTGTGTTAATAGCTTAGTATAATAATTTAGTAGGTCAATGATGCGATCGAGTATTGAGACGACAAAAAGGAAATATTATTGTATGATTAAAGTCGAGGTTAAAGCCGAATTTAAGAAAAGGAACGAGCGCGTCAACAGCCGCGATGTGTGATTGTTTGACTGCACTGCACGGACTTTTTACGCGTTTTAATAGAACTGGATTTACTGGAAGTTTTGTGATTATTTTGTTGTGTCTACGCCGCCTATAGTTAAGGTATACGACAGTATATAAACGTCCGTCCAAAATTAGTACAATTTTTTTTTTTAATTCGAAAATAATATAAGTACTTTAATAACGCGGAATTGTAATTTTTGAACGAAATCTAAAGCGTTAATAAAGTTTTATTTCGATCAAAAAAAAAATTAAACGGCGTTTTTCGATTGTGCGACGGGGTGGCCCCTCTAAAAACACGTCTCTGTGCTTAACACAAACAGTCGCAGTATATCGAAATCGCCAAAAAATATTAAAAACGCGAATCGAAATCGATTATTATTCTTATTGTCGACGCGTTCTCGTTTGTACAACGACGAACCGCGCGCGTATT
Source organism: Slavum lentiscoides (assembly GCA_032441835.1). Classification (NCBI taxonomy): domain Eukaryota; kingdom Metazoa; phylum Arthropoda; class Insecta; order Hemiptera; family Aphididae; genus Slavum; species Slavum lentiscoides. The sequence continues at coordinate 4,371,863 of CM063709.1, forward strand.
AAATATATTATTATTAGTAATACGAATACGCTTATTTTAACGCAATATTATACAGAATCTCAAGAGAAAAAAAAATTCAATAAAACACTCGCGTTTTGTCAACAAAACGGCGCGTGAATTACGTTAAATTATAGAACTAGTCACGGTGTGTATTTGAACGACTGATATAATAAAAAAAAGAAAGGAAGAGAGAGAAAAAAAAATAATCATAAACTACTCGTACTATACGTATAGCCCCGACCCGTTCGGCGGTCTGTTTAGAGACAGTTTTCCGAGAGTTTCACACCGTTTTCGTCGTCACGAACGACTGACACCTAAACTGAATTTAAACACTATAACGAGACGAGGGAAATTAATTTCCCAGTACGTTCGACGAGGGTCATCACGTTCAAATCGTCCGATTTTCCCTAACGTCGACAACCGAAATTATATATTATTACGGTATACGCGGTGAATTCCGTTTCGTCGCTGCACCGTATTGTTTCTATGTAAATTCGTAAAAATTAAAAAAAAAAACGTCCACGAAAGTGTCGAGTCGAAAATTTCAGAAATCGTTGTCCTTAACCGTTTCCCGGAACAATAAAACGGAAACGTTTAACATATTAATATCGAATACAAATCTACTTCCGATTTCCCCTATATTATACGGTCCACATATAATACGTTTCGCGTACGAAACTACTTACGGGGCAGTATTTACATTTTTCGCGCCCCGGGGCAACACAATTTTTACAATAAAAAATTACACTTTATATATATATTTTTTTTTTTTGTTAACACACCATATTATGTCTATAAAAATTACCACCCCCTAATTAACTAAAAAAATTTGCCGCTCCGGGCAACAAGGTATACTTGCCCCCCTTAAATACGGCCCTGACTATTTAATACGTTATAAAAGAGTTTAAATAGATATACAAGCGTTAAAGTACCGCGTCTCCGATTATTTTTCGAAAATAATTTTTCTAATCGATATACATTCGTATCGTTTTGAAACAAAATATTTATATTGTTATAACGGTATTAGAAATTTTTAAATTTTCGACTGACCCAGTGGTTCACATCTGTATTCGTACTGCGTACACCACAAGACATTTGACTATTTATACGAGTATATATATATATATACACACATTTTGAATTTTTTTTTAATCACGCGAGTAAATTGTGAGAAATCAACGACAAACTAAAAACGTTTGCAAGTACAACAGCAACGATAATTGATTCTCTCGTCAATAAATCGTTTCGGATCAATTTGAAAATTCGATATAAACTCCAGAAGTCCAGAAATGAATTTTCGCGTTCATTTTCAAATTGCTCATTCAACTTTTCGTAGTGCACACAATTTTATAGGCACCACGCAGCACGCACATCCGCTGTAAAGTTTTTTTTTCCACATAACGTCGACACGGCAATCACTCAGTAGCGAAACGAATTTTCAGGCGGTTGAATCTCAGAGTCTGAATATAGTTAGAAAATGCGCAATATTTAATAATTTATAAAATTTTGTTCAAAACTGTAAGATACAGAAGGTTTCTTCGATTTTTTTCAGTTTGACGCAGCTGGTCGTTTTGATATTACTGTGTTTTCACACACGCGATTTTTTTCCGAGTTCGAAAATATTATAATACAAACTATTTATATTATTATGTATAAGTAGAATTAATCAATTAGAGCTCCTCACTCTAACGTTGCAATCGAATTTTTCAATGCGCGAACCGCTAGAACAGCGTTTAAGGCAACTAAAATTAAAATTTGTTTGTATAAAATATTAATAAATAGCACGGACGATTGCCCCGAAATTCTTCTAAATATTATTTGTAAAGTATAAATTATGTAAATAAAGTTGATAAATAGTCGCGTTTATAAATTCGATTTATATGTCAAACGTTTCGATACAAATACACATGCTATAAATTCACCATCGAATAATTTACACAAACTTCGGCCGATATTTCCGCACACTGTTTTGTTTTAAAAAAATTAATCTCTTAACAGCTTCTATGTTTGTATAATATTTCCCTCGTATTTATAAAATTATGATTGTTTTAAGCAGTGTCGTAGCCAGAAATTTATTTTTGGGGGGCACTAAATTTTTTTTCCACTATTATAGTTATTCTAAAATACATCAATTTATTAGTGGCTTAAATTTATATATATAAAAAATTTTCGGGGGGCACGTGCCCCTGGTGCCCCCCGGCAACGGCACTAGTTTTATGATTAATTAAATTTATAAACATATATTTTTTTCTTATAAACATAATAGATCGTTTTCATCTATTATTATTATTTTTCTCACTATTTTTCTTTAAATACTCATATATTATATATTTTTAAATGCACCAACTCAAAAACTCAAAAAAAAAAAAAAGCTTTTTAACATATATATATATAAAATTGTAATTGAAATATATTTCCATAGTGTAAAGAAAATTATTTATTATCAATCTGATATATATATATATATATTCGAATTCATTTTTTTTCTAAACACTTGAATATTACGGTGGAGAAGGGGTTCCGCCCCCCTCGCCAGTTATTACGCCGCTGGATAAAAATTGATGTGCTTCTATAATATTTGATATAATAAACGCGAACACGTCAATTCAATGTTTTTCCAACAATCGAAATAGTTGTCATATTGTTTTACCTTCACGCGTCGGCGACGCGTTTCGTACACACAATAGTTATATGGTTACGAATATTACCTATACTACATACAATACTCCCGTTCGTTTTGAATAATTTCTAAGTGGCCAGCTGTGTGACGAGGACCCGGTAAAAAGTAAATATAGGTTTTTGTATATGATATTATTGTGTACAGTTTTTTTTTTTTGGTCAAGAATTCTCGTTTTCGTGTGTTACAATACAATATATAACTTTCCTACAGCATATCGGTAAGTATAATTATATATATATATATATATATAATATACGCGTGTAAAAGCGATCGCATGACCGTATTATAAAACGAGTAATTACGTATAGGTATATTATACATAAAAAACATCCACATATTGTATTGAATCGTAGTGTAGAGTTTTGAATAATTTATACGAATATCCGTGTACAATATTAGGTACGCGTAGCAATAATAGCCGATGCGCGGTAACGCGTTATTTTATTCGCGTGGTTAATGTTTTAGAAATATTTTTTTAATATTTTCTAATGGTAATCAGCGCGCACACTGCACACATTATTATATAAACAGTCGATAAAATTGTATGATTTCAAACAAATGCGACGCGCGTATAACGCCGTCGACTGGCCGGTCACCGTTAATTAAATTTATTATTTATAATATTCCGCGTTTAATTCGTTTTTTTTACATTTATAATAACAGTAAATTGCGATATATTTACACGAATATGTGTACGTTATATAAATATTATATTATATGCATTATACAATTCCAGTATAAAAAAAAAAAAAATGAAAAATTAAGCGCGTTGTACCAAATTTTTTTTTTTAATATTCAAATTATAAATACGCGGACGCGTTAAAATAATTATAATAATAAATACACTCGAAAACTTTTTTTTTATTACGGAAAACGAAATAAATACTGTGATATTTTACACGTCTATAAATAATATACAAATTGCTGTATGTATGCAAAAGCCAAATCTACACCATTAAGAAGGATTTTATTTTCTATGTACGGTACTGTAATATGCAGACCACACTGACTTGCAGTTCGCGGTGTATTATCGCAACGTATTTTGTACATTTTGATTAAAAACAAAAAAAAAAACGAAACTAAATTCAATGGCATTCACAAAAAAAAAAAACGCCAAGGGGGTTTGAACTCCTAAAAACCCCCTGGCTACGCCTGCACGGGTCGTGATTTCTAATATACGCATCGTATATTGTTCAGTGGCTATTATATTTGAGAATTTATCAAGAAAAAGAGAGGGGTGTATTGATTTTCATAAACATATTATATAGTTCAGTTGTGTACACACACATATATATATATATTCTAGTAGGTTTTTTTTTTTTATTATAAAAAAATGTTCACTTACCGACAGAAAACTTATATATATATATATTGCACTTTTTAAAAATAATTAATAATTCCGATTTTCTGTTTTTTTTCTTTGCTAGTCCGTTGCACTTCTTTCAATGATACCATCGTTAGTGTCCACTCGCAATCTGCCCTAAAATTAAAATTTCACTCAACTAGTTATTATTATTTACGTTTGAACTATATATAACCTCTAATAGATGATTCGTTTTAAATACGAAAATGTCCGACTTTAGAAAAACGAAAAGGAAATGAATTTTTCCATTTATATATATACCTGTATATTATTATCTAAATTTATAAGTTCCTTAGTCGATTAAAATTATAATCACGCGTAATATATACTATAACGAATTTTTCGACTACTATATAATATGAACCAAATATCGCGTTAAAAATTCGTATAGTGTAGGGGTATAAGGAGAAACAAATAATTACAGTGTGATGGAAACGGAGATTAGTTTTACAAAATATCTCGCCACCCCAAAATACGAGCCACTCTACAGCGAGGACAGTAACGTTTGAAAATCCGTATTGCCGCGAATAACAAACTGCAGCGTCAAAAAAAAAAATTATTAATAGATTCGTATATATATTTACAACTGTTGTCGGATATTCACATGTGCTCGTGACGTATAATACGTACATATATACGTACACACGATATATATATATATATATATATATAATAAGACGAAAGGGGTTGAATAAATAAACGAGGCGAACAACATATGTGTGAGTGTGTGTGTTTGAGGGTGCCGAAAATTCAAATGGTTGTTTTCGGTAGTCACGTCTCAGATGAGCGCTACGTCCGGGAAAGGTGTTAATAATGAATTATTTATAATATACGCGTTCTACTTTTTATTATTATTATTATTTACATTTTTTTTTCTTTCGGTCTGTTGTGGTCGCGTATGCGTCTGCCTGCACCCTTACAATGCGCGTTAAAATGACTACGTAACTATTGTGCGTTGTTATATAATATAAAAAAAACCACAAATAAAAAAAAAAAAAACACTAAACTTTAATCCGAATTATAATTGCGTGCGCGCGCTTTTATACAAATATAATAGTCCGCGATTTTATTTTTTCCACTATTATACCGTACAAACGTGTAATATGTGTTATTAAATAATAATAATAATAATAATAATAATAATAATAATAATAATAATAATAATAATAATAATAATAATAATAATAATTAAATTAAAAAAGTATATATTTGAAATCAATTTGAATTAAAAACTATGAATTAATAATATACTCGTTGTATAATATATAGAAAAAAAAATCGAACCAAAAAGCGAATGATTACAAAAAAATAAGTATGGCCAGTTGTCGTATTAAAAATTCGTTTGTATTTATATTGCCGCGGTAGGTTTCGATAAAAAGTCATTAAAATCGGGGGTTTCTTTTTCGCTAAAATCACGCACGGTGATGACTTTTTGTCAAACCGTTGTAGTAAAATAAACAAATATTAAATATTTCTTTTTTTTCCATAACAATCTTTATACTCGACTGTATATTTTTAATACAACTTTATTAATATATTAACTGTTATTATAAATAATTATTAAAATATAAAATAAATTATTATTATAAATATTATACACATTTATAGTGATTGTGCGCGCGCGTAAACCGAAAAATAAAACCGTATTTCGCTAATATTTCCGAGTGAATTTAAACACATACTATCGGTGTGTGTGTGTGTATATGGAAACTGCAATATTTTTATATCGTAATATTATACACATTATAATATATAATTATATACACTTATTTGACGTACACGCGTATTCGCTCTTATACATATTATATACAAAGTGTATAAATACTGTTTTTAAATGTATTTAATATTATATATGTTATAATAAGAAATTTATAGCGATTTAATTTGGCTCGTTGTTCGTTGCACGTAATACTATTACGGTAATACCGACAACGGATATTATTATATAAACGAAATTTTTGTATGTATTATATCATATTATACGAACACAGCGGCTATATTACAGTATACGTAGTTATTATTATGTATGTAAAAGATAATTATCGCGGTTAAAACCGCAAAGTAGAATAGTACGTAATGTTTGGGATAATAATTAAAAAGAAAAACGCATTTATAATAGAAGTATATGTAACAAATGATTTAGATTAAAGACAATTATTATACTCAGATAGTTGGTAACTCTATTGTTTATAATACTAATTTTCGCATAAGCAATGACAATTAGCAAGTATTATATAACAACTTATTCTTATAAAAAATATAATCGCCGATTTTTTTTTTTTTTTTTTAGAGTAATATTTTATTCGTAATTTTTTTTTTTTGGTTTTCGGATTATTATTTTTTTTTAATTTTAACTCTAGATTTAGATAGAATTGTAAAATTTTCGGCCCGAGATAATCCATAAATTTTGACAAAAAAAACTATTTGTACAGTTAATTTTAACATCATATGCTCAATATAATTTTCTTTAATATATATATATATTTTTTTTTTTTTTAATCATCCGCACTATACTAATATTTTCCATGTTCATTATCGCCCACATTTTTTTTACGCATATGCATACTGACTAAACCTGATACTTTGCAAATATTAAATTGTGGATTTGTGGATGACTCTATATATATATATATATATATATATATATATATATATATATATATATATATATTATAAACAACTATTATTATTATTATATGCGCACATTCGTATGTATTTGACAAATTTAATTGAATTTTAAAATTATTATTTATGTTTATATAACTCTTATATAATGTAAATAGTAATTATTTAAAAAAATTATTTGTCAAAAATTTCCACAGTTTTGATTTATTCGTAAGATCTCCTTTTTCTACACTATTTTTATTACTATTATAGAGGTACAAATGTAACTGCACATCACCAATATATAGCTTTATAGGTATATATATATATATATATATATACACCTAACCTATGTACTTGTTCCAGGCCAATTTTCGACCATACGTGTATATTTTTTGAGAAGCAGCAGCATTCTGCACACATTTTCTGCGCCGCTAATCTTCATGGATTTGTAGCTCCTGTCCGAAGTAACTTACTCGTACATAAATTATTTGATATATATGTTTTTATGCACATACGCGATAAATCTATGGCATTTTTGTGCTAATAAAACTTAAAACGTGCAAGGATGCACTACATTCGCGCCAACAACACAAAGGGTATATTATAAACGTATTTGTTCGGATATTAAATAAACGAGCAAAGCGCGTATTACATAATATAACTCATTTCCGTATAGCAGACATATTATTTCGTTTGTATTATTAAACAAAATTTACATTTTAGCGTTAAAACCTTCGTGGTATACTGGTACAGTGTTATTTTGGATTTCGTTATAGCCGAGAGGAGGAGAAGAACTGCAGGCTGCGCCAAAATATTACCGAACGGCTCATATAACACGTGATATATATATATTTAATTTTTACTTGTAGTCAGTGCGCATAACGAATTATTATTAGACATTAAAGGGCTATATATAATATTATTTAATAGTCGAGTTTATATGGATAATATATACGACGTTCATAGCGAAAAAAAATATTTTCGAATTTATTCGTTTAATGGATAATATAAAGGCATATTTTATCACACCCGATCCTAAAATATAGAAACGGCAGTTGTAATTTGTGTGTCGCTCCGGAGTCGCCCTAGACTTTGAAGGTCCCTCGTAAGTACAATATTTGTATAACAACAATTTTGAATTTTGTTTTGGAATTCACGCTGCACGTACTTGTATAAAAACAAAATAATAAAAAAATATCGAAATTTTTATCAATGCGATATGCAGCGAATATAACTCAAATTTTGTAAAATAAAATTCATGTGTTTATTTAAAAATGTGTTTGATATTATCAGTGTAATATTATATTTACAAATATGGACGAAGGGCCCCAAAAACTCGATACAGCGCCCCGGGGTTCCAAATTTATAGTCATACGCCACTGGCCTCTGAGTATTTCGGGTAGGTGCAGTGTAAACAATATTTATTCCTGAATTTATAGTCACATCTTTAACAATAATTATTATTATTTTAAAAAAACATTATTTTCCCAGCACAATACACGGAGTTGATATCAGCCACTCGTGGACCGGGGAGTGATCGTTTTTTCAGGTATATATCACTAAATATCTCGGCCGGACGACAATGTATTGAAATGAATTTTTGGAAGTGCTTATAGGAGATATTCAAATACACATTTTATGGTAAATTTCAAACTCTTTAGATGCGCAATACAACTCGCATTTTTTTTTCAAATGACAACATCTATTTTTAGCATCGGAATGATCGTTTTTTTTTTTTTAAAGGCGTTTTGACCCGTCACATTAGTTTCTAAACACAAAATCGACTGAATATCAGTCGTTTAATATATATATATAAAAAAACACTTTTTTCTTCATGTTATGATGATATCATTTGTTTGTTTTTGAGTAATTTTATTTTTTCTGTATATAAATTCATATAGAGTTTTGACGCAAAACCCTCGACTTCGTATAATGACAATAATAATAATGGTGGCAAAGTTTATGTTTAGCATTATGGTCTTAAAGGCCGGGAAAAAAATGAGTAATATTAATATATAATTATACGTATACCGATGATTTATTAGACAAATTCAAATCTTATAAATATTATTCGAAATTTTCCCCGATAAGTACTAAACACGATTCGAGTCGCATCAAAAATGCATTTGAAGTCGTCGCTTCACAGATATATATATGGTCTTCTCTTAAAAGATCTTTAATGATAGGTAAAAAAAAAAACGAAGGAAACTCATGTCCGATGTCCGGATAATCGATGATAATAAGCGATGTCCGTAAATTAATTGACAATTTTAAATTTGTTTGATATTTGAAATGACTGTTATGTTCAGTGAATTTTGAGTTTACGGCCTAAGGGTTAAAATGCCTTAAAAAAAAAAAAATAAAAAATTCGTCAATCCGCATCCGGTGCTGAAAATAGGTGTTGCCGTTTAAAAAGAAAAAATGCAAGTATTGTAATTCTCACACCGAAGAGTTAAAAGAGTAGGGTTTCGCGTGCGCTATAAAAAAAAATAATAATAATAAAAAATAATTACAACTACAATCGCGGCTAGAAAATCGTGCGACGATGGACGAAAATGTGTAGTTACTGCAGAGCCGTTCCGACTATTATATAGGATTGGAAAATAACAATAATAATAATATGCGCACGATTCGTTTATTGTCCTACGCACGAATCCGATATATTATGTATTATCAGTATAAAACGCTATTTTTTATGTTTTTTAATATTATTTATGTTTTTTATACGCCGAATTATATGCGCTCTGCGCGTTGTGACCTCGCGCGGACGGCTTCGATTTAAAAACAATGGCCGCGCGCGTATACAGTGCTGCAGGTACACACATTATTATAATATACCGTTGGCGGCGATAACGATATACATATATTGTAATAATATAGTAATGGCTGCGCGATCGGGTAATAATTTTTTTTTTTTAGTTTTCGTTTGTGTGGGAAGGGGGGAATTTATCGCGCACGCCCAATGTCCCGTGTAACGTTATAAATACTGTATATATATATACGGAGCCTATTATAATAATTTCGCGAATATTATACTCATTAAAATTATATAAAATAATAATAATAATAATAATAATAATAATAATAATAATAATAATAATAATAATAATAATAATAATAATAATAATAATAATAATAATAATAATAATAATAATAATAATAATAATAATAATAATAATAATAATAAATAATAATAATAATAATAATAATAATAATAATAATAATAATAATAATAATAATAATAATAAAATAGTAAAAACAAAAAAAAAGATGGTCAATTGATAAAAACGGTTATTGCGTCGTCGTTGTCGGATATGCATAGATTAATAGTGAATTTTAATATTATATACTTATACAATTTTAGAGTTTTGATATTACAACGAGATAATAATCATTTATTTTATTCCATAAAAACCATTCTGTACAGAACTTCGGTTTGTATTATTATTATTTATTAAAACATCTAATTATACATTTATTTCAGTGTATATAATTTAATAAATTTTATACATATATATTATATATTTATATGTGTGTTTGTGTGTGTGTGACAATATAAACAATTAAACCAAATACTAATTGTGTAAAATAAAGAAAAATATACGAGTTGTTGTATTAAATTTGTTTAAAAAATACATATTTTATATATATTATTAATTTTGTTTGGAAAAAAAATATTCAGTTTTCGTCACTATTTATAAAATATATTTTACGTTTCACTCTCATATGTACATATATATATATATATATAATAATCGTGATATGTCGTGAAAATATTATTTAAATAATATAACATTCTAACTGTTAAAACTAATAAAAATATTATTTATAACGTATATTATATAATATATACAAATTTCTGTATACATTATATCACTGCACGCGCATATCGCCGAATATGTTCACGCGGCCGCGGAGGGTCCCACGGGTGACTCAAATGCAACACACATAGATATTTGTGTACAGGGACTGAGGGATCTGTGCGCGCTATGTATATCGTATAATATAATATATATCTATAAAATATATATATTATATAGTTATTTATACGAATACATTGCTGTCTCGGCGGCAGTCCGCGCGTCCCTATATTCAGGTATATATTATAATTCTCTGGGGAAATATACGACGATCACATTTATTCATGCAATGATATTGCGCGTGACAATATAATATATATATATATAAATTATTATTATTATTATATTATAATTTAAGCATATATATATATATACCTTTGAAAAAATTATAATAATATGCGTACTTTAATATCAGTGGAGTGAGGCGGAGGTTGGGGTTTAGAGGTCAGGTTAGTTTATCGCACGACGCGTGCGAAAATTAATTTATACTCTGCAGGATATTTAAAATAAAACGGAACGGACAAAATACTGGCGAGTGTCATTAGTAAAAGTATAATTCTGATAATAATCAATTGCATAAACAGCGTATTAGTATAATTATTATTGCTGTCGGATTAGACTCGATGAGTATAATCCATGTGCGTAAACGATGGCGTAGGAAAAAACGTTTTTCGTTAGGGGCCAAAAACAATTTGCAGCCCTCCCCTCCGCGTTCTTGTATTAAGTGTACACTGAAAATTGTTAGATACTTATTATCACATATTTTTGAAATTTATTTCCACACTTGTTTTTTCAAGATAAACCCAAGCTAAAGCTGACTTTTAATACGATAAAATGAAACGAAAATGCAAACGCCCTGCAACGGTGCACAGTTTCGAAAAACCAAAAAGTAAAAATAACATTGTGTATAAATAAATTTAAATATAACAAATTTTGAGTGTCGTTCCATAAATCCGCATAAATAGTAAAGATATCGTTTGCCACCATCGTTACGCCACTGTATCTATCCACTGATAACGAATTCAAACCCGATTATAATGATTTTAATATATTGTATATAATTACAAATGTATAAATTTTTGTAATCCGTACATTAAACCGGCGCGTCGGCGGTTACAAAACATATGAATAACCAGAATTAAATAATTATAAAATATACGGATAGAAAAATGGAAAAAAAATTTAGTGTCTCGGAATGATTGTCCAGATTTAAATTTAAATAACGTATGTATACGCCGATTCCCCCCCTCCCAAATATACGGTGCTCAATGTATCAATATTACCAGTATCAACAGCATTCATCTGCAAAATATATCGTTTTTTGGCATCACGAAAATTCCAATCGTACTCATATAAGAAGTAGCCTGTACACGCAATAACGAAAACAACTGCGGGATTAGCTTTCGTTGAAATATTCATAGAAATATATATTCGCATATTATACAGACGCTGCAGAAAAAGTATAATATTATAATCACTTAGCAGCCCTGTCTCGTAAAATTAGATTTTGTTCTTTAATTTTTTTTTTAACCATTTAATTGAAAGAAACGCGTATAATAAAAAAAAAACTATTCATTTTTAATTAATCTGCAAAAAATAAATAAAAAAAAATCAGTTGATTCGTTCAGCCTTGATGATAATAGATATAGGCGTATACAGCTGCATATCATTATCAATATAATATTATATTACAAATATATACCGGTGTATTTTTTTTTTTTTTTACATTTTATACATACTACAAATATGCGTAATACATAAAGCAAATTATACATGTTTGTATATATATATATATAAAGAAACTTACGCAAAGAACGTTTTACATTGTTATTATGTGACGTAATTATAAAATTTTTATGTATATTTTAATAATCCGTTTTTAAATCTTACCGCACACAATACTATATTATATTACGCGTGGTTAGGTTAGGTTAAAATATATATATATATACGTATAAATTATGTGTACACATTACACACACACACACACACTTGTACGTCTTTATAACTTGGTTAATTAAATATAATACGTAATATCATTAATATTATTATTATTATTATTGTATTATCATAGGCGCACTTTCAGAAGAAAAATTAGCACAGTTTTTTTTTTCTCTCCCGTTTATATATTATAATATATTATGTGTAATAACCCAGATATACAATGAAACCGGCGGCTATTGTATAAGAGGAGATGAAAAAAAAAAAACTAATATTATTATTATAATTTTCGCGCATTACACACGCGCGCGCAACGCAATTATAATTACTATATATCGTGATGATAATAATATAATACATTATATTATATAGTATTTCGTAGTCGTTAAGTTTTTTTTTTTTTATCTTTTATCTTACTATACGATCTAAGGCTAAGCGGTCTGACGATCAACAGATATACGTTTTTTTTTTAATTTCGTAAAGGAAAATATCCGAAACAATACAGTTCCGTCGTTTTCGATATATTTATTTTTCTTTTCGCCTTTATATTCCGGTTATATACGAGAGTACAGAGTTCTTCTAATGTTTGCCCATTTTATAATCATATTTTTATATTTACAAACCTCCATATATATCCACGCATTGAAGAACTCTGACGACCACTTCACCTTTAGCCTGTATGGCTATACACACTCATATACCAGCTTCCTTCTACCGACATGCCCAAACCAGCTCATATCTCAGCTTATATTATATTCTCACTAAATATTTTTCCAACTAAAAATCGAATTCCCTGCAAATTATATGTCTCTTATACGTTTTGCAGCATCTCACCTAGTAACACACGTATATTCGTCTTAACGTTCTCATCGTGTCCGCTGCATCTGCCTTATCATTTTCGTCCCATTTTTTTTTTTACTCAACTGCACCCGACACGTGTGTTTACGTGTTTATCTAATTTTTTTTTTTTAAGATTATATATTATATAAAATATTTTTATAAATACAAGGAAATATTATGGAAATTATAGAGTAATATAGGTATATACATAAACGATTTGATAATAATTTCATGGAATAAAAAATATTCGTAACAATAAATATGTTAAGTTTTTTGGCATAGTTTTTTTTTTCTAGGGTTGCACTTATACTGAATTATAATTATCAATGTATGATGCGAGAGGGGTATAAAAAAAAAAAAAGATCATCCGAAATTGAGATCTACGCTATATGATTATTCTATGTATATTATAGATCGGAACGCGTAAATAAATTACCATTTTTTTTTTATTATTAAAGACAGTTAAAACGCGTCGTTGTATGTATACGGCGCTGTTGTATTTTGGCGTTTTCTATTTATTTATTACGCGCACTAAATGGGAAAATGCCTTTGGAAAAAAAAAAAAAAAAGTTGTAAATCTGTCGCGATATCCGCACAATATAAATAAATACGACCGTGTCTGCGTGTATAATATTCAACGAGCGCGTATTACGTGTTTAACGATACGAACACATTTTCAACGCAACTTAACAACAAAGCCGTAATAAAACCGCTCCTCATAGCTCGTGTACTTTTATTTTTACATAAAAACGACATTGTGAAAATGCGGTAAAGACATGCCATAAAAACCGATTGAAAGTTCGGTATTGTAAAAATAAAAAAGAATTGTTAGCGGTATAGAAGAAAAGCAAAAAAAAAAAAAAAATCGATCGAGTTGGTAAAAAAAAAAAGATGCTGCAACAGTGCTAAAACTATATTATAATATACGCACATTATCAGTATATACGAATTAGATTTTTCATAACAGCTAAAGATAAAAACTAAAAAAAGGTATAGCGAGCCGCGGGTGTTGTGAATGTCGCCCAAGTCAATTACTTGTATAAAGATTTTATAGAGTGCGGTATTGTTATCGCTATAATAATTTCAAAGCAATGCGATAAATCATTGCATTCGATAAAACCATTCAATATCGACCAATGTTTTGGGTGTACATAACAAAAACTAACCCTTTTTATAAATTAAATATACCTCAAAATCTATAATTGCTATAAATAGACCAAAATTAAAAGAAAGTTTTTGAAATTTTTTTTATCCTTAACATAATATAAATTCACGTATTTGATGAATATTTCGAAGTTTCTATGTACCCATTATTGTTTCAAAATGACGAAGAAATAAAGATAATCGATTTCGACGTATAATCGCGTTTTACCAGTTTTCATGCAATTTTTTGGTAATTTTTGACTTATATCTTTTGGCGCTTTTGAAGGAATCGAAAAATGATCTATCTATAATGTACCAACTAGATGTAATTTGCTACCAGAAACAAGGTATGACCGAAGCACTACTTCTGGTACAATTTTTGGGTACAGACGTAAAAAAAGAAAACAAATCGTTGTAAAACCAATATATACTCCTTGCTCCGCTCAGAATACATTACGGGATTTTACATTCATCCGTTTTTAATGTCATCGTTTTCACTCGAAAATAGAACAAACCGCCGCCGGTACAAATCGTTTTCGCGTAATTATTTAAATATTAAAAATTATTATATATAAAAATGTTAACAAATCGACTATAATCTTATCTTCATAATTATGTCCTTTCTCTAAGAAAACCGACCGATTCCGTATACAATAATTTAAGACTGTTTCAACGCTATAATCAAATACAACAGTATATGCATAGATAATAAATATATGGATTGGTCATTATTACGTCTTGTCTTGCGGTTATTTTATAAGAATTATATGGGGTAGCTTATTTTTTCTTCCGTTAACAAGTCATTCTTTCTCCCATGCCTAAAATGCCATAATGTGATAATGAATAAAAAAAAATAGCAAATAAACCCTTTTGTATGGGCGGGATTGATCTAGTTAAGTAAGAACATAAGTATAGTGAAAGTCAGGTATTCCAGTCATCAGGGAAAACTTCGGTAATGTTACATATATTTTTATATATGTAATATCAAAATTTGAAAATAACTGTTATCACCGCGTATAATTTCCAAAGATAATAAATATAATAATTTCATTAAAATAAACCCCATGCGAGTAAGAGAACCGTTCTAATAGTGACTTCACTCTCCTTTGAAATGGACCGCTACCCAACGCACATTCAATATAGGAATGGCCTATCCATATTTATTTATTATCTATGAGTATATGTATATAGCGGTGGATATAATTATACTTGTTTTTTAAAGGGAAAGGTGCGATTTTGGGGGAAAAAACAGGCTCAGAAAAAACTATAAATATATACGCACTCGTACACTCAGTCGTTTCTCGAACTCGCGAATTGCAACGCCTAGCTTTATCGCAATACTTTTTCCATTCCGCAATATTTATACGGAATCAACACGAGTTGAAAAAATAAAAACTTATAATTGCGCTCGTTTAATTTATATTAATAATCGTATGTACGCTTGGATATATTGTATTCATTAAACGGGAAAAATTGTTCCGAACAATTATTATTTTTTTTGTTTATACGCCCATATTATAATGTATAAAACGCGTTTTAATCGAATTAACGACGTGTCTAATTGATGCGCGAGTCTATTTATTTTTCATAATCACATACACGCGTATTCATTATTATGTTTATAGCATACACAGTGCAGTAGTCCGCGGAATTTGACCGTGAATAATGCGCGATTGTATATTGTGTTTAAAAAACGAGTTTAAAGCTGTAAAAAAAAAAATCATCGACCATCAGTAATTACTCGCCTCCCTTAAAATTTGATAAAGGGCGAAAAATTACAATTTCGCTTTTTCCCGGGTATTTTAAATGATGTATAGGTACATACTGCTAAATCATTCGAATCGCCAATAAAAAGAATCCTTCAGAAACACGGAATACGCTATTTGGAATATTTATTTGTTTTACTTATACGTATTGTAATAATAAAGTGAAACCACTGAATTGCTGACAGCCGATAGGCGATCGAGCAGAACGATAGGCGTATTTATGTATTTACTATTTTATTCGATAAAATCGGTACGCAGAACTTGTATAAGATCCGGTTGTTGCAGCTTAATATTAATGATATGTTTATAACCGTATATATGTTTAATTTCGAACAAAATTGAATATTTTACTTCCGCGAAAACACTGAGAACGTTTTCAACCATACCCACAAATACTACTGCATCTTGTGAAAGATCGTTTTTTTTGTTTAGAGCGTTCAAAAAAAAAAAAAAAATTAACTACAACGGGCCAAGATCGTTAGAGTATGGCCATCGTACAAATACAAGGGCTCGTCTGCAGCATCAATAATATTGACTTTGATGAAGTCGTAGCAAATGACGTCGGACGAATATTGGCATTAAAATATTAAAATTTATTATTAATATCAGTTTATTTCATATAATTACACTATCGCATGGTACGTGGTATAGTGCGTGCGCAATTTATTAACATATATTTATGAGGAAAGTTAATTTTTTTTTTTTGCTCATCCCCCAATCGCCAGTTTTTTTATCGTGCGTGATGGACGCGATGAGTTGTTTTCGACTATCAAATTGACTCTATCGCGTTTAAACGAATATTTAATCACGGGACGTAAACATTCGATTATTATTTTTATGAATCTGTTCGTGCGAATGACTTGACATATATTGTACAGTCGTATATACAGCTGCGCGATTATTATTATTATTATTACGCGATGTATGTATTGCGTTAAATGATAATTATTATTCGTGGCGACGGATCGCCTTGACACGGAAAAAAAAAAGGATGACGATTTTAAATCGACCGATTTGTCGATGACATTGAAAAAAAACAAAATACAAATGAAAATCACAATGTGCGCGTTTTATAATATACGAATTATCGGTCCGCGTCATCGCGAATTATTGTTCGCCGATGACTGTATTCACGTAGGACGGGAAAATCGATATTTCCAATACACGTATCGATTGCTGAAATATCGGAAGTTTCGTCGTTTATATTAAAAAAAAACTCTATCGTATGGAATATGCAGACTCATTAAGAGTAGCTTTAGCTTTATAAGCTTTAGCTGGTGGTGTAAAACGATATAGAGATCTATGGGATCCGCGTTATTTCAAGCATTTTTTTTCTGTTACATAAAAGATATAAAAAAAATTTAATATTTTACGAAAACTTTATCATTTAAATGTTCTTAAAACGATTTATACCGCCACACGATTCATATAGTTTTTTTTTTTTAAATATTCGCAAAACGTTTTAAGTATTATTTTTCTGATCCTATATAGACCTGCGGCTGGTTACAGACAAAATATATGACTGTGAGGTTAGTTTATATTATTCTATACGAATGCTGCTGGTTTTTAAGGAGAACTCTACATAGAAACGACTTTAACAACAAGAAAATTATGTTTTCGTCTAATTTTAATTTCGTAATTTACTCGTTAAACTCACAATAACCGTAAAATTAATAAATAATTTCTTCTCCGCGCTAAGGAACGCATGTCCGTGTTCTCTTACTGTACTTATTATTTTATTCTTGAATTTATTGGTGGCTGATTTCGTAGATCTGGCTGCAATCAGCCTACAGAATGGCCGGATCTGTAAAACAAAAAACGCCTCGTATATACTGGCAGTGTTGGTCTGACCTGTGACTGCAGCGGAGCCCCGGGTAAACGTTTTCAACGAGTCCCGTTTCTAACTTCACGGTAATAGATTCTTTAGGAATTTTTTAATCTGGTTGCACTGGGATAACTTGTAATTTTTAAAAACATGTGACATTTTTAAAAAATTAATCGTAGAGACCTTTAAGATTAGTAGAGAGAAAAAATTATTTCTTAACATATTCATTGGCAAACGTTCGGGTCAAATTACGTTTTAGAAAAACAACTTTATTAATTTGTGTACAAAACTTGTACGTTAATAAAACTCGCATTATACTCGTAAAGAATTAGGAAAAAAATCGTAATAAAAAATTATTTCGTCCTCACTAACCGAGCGAATAATGTGTTCTTGAAAACGCTGCAGACAAACAGGTGGAAGACGCATTTTATAATTAATAATCGAGGAGATCTGCTGCAGAGTTTGAAATCTTCGGTTTGGAAAATAAACTGCGCGTTCACGTGAAATTCGTGTACAAAGAATTATTAAAGCACATTTCCATTATTATTATTATTATTATTATTATAGTGAAAAAGCGAATTATAAACACGAGAGTGATTTCGAAGTCAATATACTATAGAAATATAATTTTATAGCGAAAAATCATCACAATTAAAACAATTTTTTTTTTTTAATATTACCTATGAGTTTTTTTTTATGTAAATATAATTTTAATTTGTCGAGTGGGGGAGAAAAAACGATGTTGTGCGAAAAGAACGTCGAAATGATGAGGCGCGCGTTGTACACTTTGCAGTGAGGGCATCGAAGGGGATTGTGTGTGTTTGTGTGCAGATAAGAATCCGATAATTAGCCGCTTTCGGTCGAGGGTGTAATGTGTATAATGTACTTTGTGCACGAAACAGTGGTATATACTCGTGTCGTTTCGATCCCCAGTTGATTATTATGTTACTCGTACCGCGTTCGCGGTATACGCGGTATACAGGGTCTGGCGGAGAGCTCACAAAATGCAAACAGTTTTGTTCTCTTTGATATTTTTAAGTTTTTTTTTTTTTCTTAAATTTTTGTAATAATAACTCCACGCTACAGAATATATATTGTATATATGTCGACTATAACGCGTGCAGTTGTTTTTCAACAAAATTGTATCAATCGTTTTTATATTGTGTAACGCGTTGAGTATATAGCGAGAAAAAACATATTTGAATTTCATCGAACTCTAAAAAAAAAAAAAATCGTTTAAAATAATTTTTTTTTAGACGTTAAGTAATTGAAACTTTTAAACGCTAAACACTTTTCTGAAACGTATATTTAGTATATTTCGGTTATCTCGAAAAAAAAAAATTTGAAAAAAGAGTAGCGAGTTCTGAGCGGAACTTTGGCGTAATACGCGCACTCTGTCGAAAAATTTAAAGTGGTAATGAAAATATAAATAAATTATTGTGACTCGGGATTTTGAAGAATTTTTTCAGTATAGTTGAAATAAAAACGTACGACCTATTTCGTAGAAAAAAAAAATATCTGCCACTAAAACCAAAAATCACACCTTTTACGACTTTAACAAATCGACATCTAATAATTGCTATAAATAGCCAAAATTTTTTTTTTTTTACGTATTCCTATATATTACATAGTGTAAATCTCATGACTCTATGCGAGGATTGTTTTGGTAGTTTTTTTTTTTGTGTATCGCGTTCAAAAACTATATTTTGAAAAAATAGTTTTTCTTTCAATTTTTGTTTGTTTTGTATTAAGCAAGAGGAACAACTATAGTGAGAAATTCAAAAAACGTTTCAAATAAAGTATACCAATTAAAGGGACGTTCTACCTGACTCAGTTGTCTTTGTCTGACACACGAACGTGGCATAGTAAAATCTGGTTTCGTATTTCCAATATTGTGAGTAATTGGCTAATTTTTGGACATGATGACCTATATAATATTAATTAATAAAAATAATAACATAATCTATGACTTGTAGGAATTAATTTTTCGATAAATTGTATTTTTAGTCTCTTACAAGTGCACAAATAACGTGATAATCAAATTGTAAATATTTTGTTTAAAATTTAATTGATCGAAAAAGTAATTCCAACGTGTCATAGGTTATGCTATTTTTATTAATTAATATCATAGGTCATCGTGTCCAAAATATTATCCAATTACTCACAATATTGGAAATACGAAATCAGATTTTACTGTATGTATTACGTGTGTGCAGGGACGGATTGGCAGAATTTTTCGGCCCGGGAAAATTATTTAGACCAGCCCTCTATATTATAATATCTAATAATAATAAATAAAACAAATATTACTCGTGTTTTTTTTAAGGCAATCTGCGGTTCAACCCCCCATATACAATTTTAGAAATTACAGTTTTGTTTACTGACTTTTATATTTATTAAAATAAAATTTGCACATAAATAATATAGCAAAACAATTTAATATGAGAGTCAGCGGCGGATCAAGCGATTTGCCGCCCACAAGCAGAAGAAAATTTGCCGCCACTTCATTTTCACAAGTGTTTTTCTAACCAGCAAAATGCATTATTCAGCAAAACATATTATTAATTTAATTATTATTCATTATTTAAAAGTATATTACAAAACAGTTAGACATCAAAAAACACAAATATGAATATATTATTAAAAAAGGTTTTCTTTGCCGCCCATAAAAATTTCGCCGCTCCAATCACCCGCTTGTTCTGCTTGTAGGGAAACCTGACGCTGATGAGAGTTCTTTATTGAGTAATGCACTTTTATTTTTAACTCATCAATGATTCCTTCTGTGTCAATATAATTTAAAATTTAAAAATTCGTGATAATTTATAACTAAATTAAAAATTGTTTGCGGCCATAGCAGCCCTCAAGGATACCGACCCACCGGGGAAGTTTCCCGGTATCCCGATGGGCCAATCCGGCCCTGCGTGTGTGTCAGAAAAAGACAACTGAATCAGGTAGAACGTGCCTTTAAGTACACATACACATAATTCGCTACCGGAAAAAGTGACGCGCATCATGCGACGAGATCATCCGAGCATAACACATTGTTTCCAGTCGAAAATTTGTAAAATTTATTTATTGAAAAAACAATAAACATCATCATTGTACGACCTAATCTCAGAATCTAAAATAAAATTTTTAAAATTTTTTTTAATTTGTAATTTTTCAAGTCTTTTTATAATCGAAAACGCGCGTTCATTATTTAGCGCATAAATATTATTTTGAAAAATTAATATTCATAACTTTTTTCAGATATCCGCGTTGAGACACTCCGTATACATTTGCGCGCATGTGTTCGCGTTGTTATAATGGCGATATTATATTGTTACATTATATAATATTATATCGCTCTTATTCCGTTTATATCCCGTCGTTGTGGGACATCGGTGCGGTGTGCACACAACACTATATTATAATACGGCGTGCGTTTGTCGCGTTATCGACGGCCCAACATCTTTCCGGCCCCGTAAACACTAAACACCGGTTTAGTGAAAACCCGTCCGGTGCACGTTCGGTGTATCTGGTCGTTTAATCGCACACACGTCGCGCGTACACGTTATTGTTATTATTATTATTATTATTATTATTATTATTATTATTATTATTATTATTATTATTATTATTATTATTTTTATTATTATTAGTTATTACATAGTGGTCGCGCGAATAAACGCGCGTTTCGCCACCACTGTGCGACAGCATTTTTTTCCACTTTAAACGAGGGGAACAAAAAACGCGTGTCTGTCAGGGTCTATGCTTTGGTTATATATATATATATATATATATATATAAAAACCTATAGGAAATGGACGACTACTGTACTCTTGCAGTGTCATTACGGCCGAGAAATCACTTGATGCGATCGCTATATTTGGACTGGGGGGAGGAGGTTTCATAGAGTGGCACCGCGATATTATAAAACAAACAATCCATGTCAATGAAGCCGAAGAGTCTGTTTGAACGCGCTAAACTCTGGAACTGTACCAGTCGGATTTGAAAAATTCTTTTCGCATTTGCAGATAGCCCGATTCTCGTGGAAGGTTAACGCATCGCGACACTTAAGGGCCGAGCAAAAAGAAAAAAAAGAGTTAAAAAAGAACGAAAACGAAGTAATAGCCCGCGATGCGACGCGGTGGGTGGACAGTGCAGTCCACAATGTCAGTAAATGTTGAAATGAGTTTTAAAAAAAAATTCGGCGAAATTTTAATCGTCAGTCGTAGATCTTACACGTTACCTTGGCCGAAATAAAAAGACTGGAATTAAAAATAGAAAATAGTTAACAGTGGAAAAATTAAATTTTTTAATTTAAAAAAAAAAATAATAAATTATACCGAACGCCGTTAAAGTTTCCGTTTTCGCGTATTTATTAAATTATTTTATTGTGAAATCGAGCGTTTTACGAAGGAACGCTATATAAACGGGAAAAAGTCCTGTAAACATTTTTTTTTTAGACAAAAATCCTGTAAAATGGCCTATTCGGCCCGTCGTTGGGCGACTGCGATATTGCAGGATTGCTCGTAAACGTTTACCGGTAGTCTTTCCTCAAAAACGTAAAATAATATTACGCACTGTTAATGTTTGGCTTCATTCGATTTTTAAGATTACATTGTCTTCGAAATCGTTAATCAATTACGGCGTTTGTACACATGATTTACACACACACACACACACTGTATTATATGCGATTAATTAAAGTTTTATAACAAAATCAATACCGATATAAAAATATTTATAATAATTGTAGTCCGTATATTATACGTCCCACTGCAGTAGTTTGAACCTCCTTCGCCGCATGGTGCAAACACCGCGTTCTGTTATCAAAAATTCAATTCATTATTAATTTTCTGCGCGTAACTCTCTGAAAAAAAAAACCGAATGCCCAACAGTAGTTACACACACATATAATAATAGAACACATATTATGGTACGGTAGTAGGTATAGTAATATTTATTGTGATGGTAAACATTGAGACACTCTGTTGTACGTAGGTATACGAATAATAATAAAAAAAAAAATGTTTTTTTTCTTCTTCTATTCGCATTTATAAATTACAAAACAACGCGATACATAGTTTTGTTTTTTCTCTTTTTTTTTTCCCCGGCACACATTGTTTACCTTATTGTTTTTATCGAGATTAATCAATAAATGACTACACGTAAAAATAATCTACTCGTATACGCATTATACTTTTATAGTATAATGTGAATACGGCTCCCGGGTGTTGTCCTTGGTTCTATTATATATATATATTTTTTTACACTATATTATATACACAGCCTGCAATATACTATATTATAAAAGATTAAAAGACAATCGTACAGTATTATACATTCTGTATATCTGTTATGTAAAAATTATGTGTCTATGTTTTTTTCTAGGCGATCAAGCGGCTGCGTTAGATTTAATATGAGTTATATCAATATATTATATAAATAAATCCGTTGAGACCACTTTAAGTCTCTTTTCCCCGAACATATCTATCAACAAGAAAACTCGACTTTTAAAAGTTCTTCAGTCGGTTACTGTATACAAAAAGGTTACCAATCTCGTTTGTTTAAATCTTATTTTTTCTTATGGTACACGATTTAGTCGCGTAAAAACGATTTGTATAATTACTTTGTGTCAATTTTATAAAAGAAATGTGTTTCCTGAAAAAACGTCTAAATCCGTTGGTCTAGTATATATACTCTAGTACAACCAAAATGAAAATATTTTTGTTTGTCAATCGGCTAAAGATAATTAAAAGGACTATTATTATAAGGGTTTTCGCTTAAGACTTTATTATTTTCTGACGGCATCCGCGGTTAATTAAATTAGTTGGACTTTTTTTTTTACGCGTAATAAACGTATACAAAAGTGCATCTTTTATAAATTATAAATTTACTTTTGGACCCCCCAAGTATCTATTGTATAGACACCTGAAAATGGAAATACATTATATTATTGTTGTTCTGTACCATTTTATACTCTTCGCTCATCTTTTGATTTTCTTGAGAATATTATCCTTTGCTTTATGGCACGCGTCGCTAACAATAACGATCCATCCTTTAACCGTTTAAGCTAAGCCTTGTAATGTTTTTTTTGTGTCTTTTCGAGTGTATTTGTTCTTTATTCGACGGCTCGTTCCGTGTAAAATATTATACTCGCGTAGGGATGGCAGGGTATTAAATGTCAAAAATAAATTTAAAAATTCTTAGGTCCTAGGCACAGTGCACTAGTTCTGAGTGTAAACACATAATAATATAACTGGCCAGAGCAGAGCACTCTTTGCTTAACCCACTTAATATTAAAAAAAAATTATACAAACACACGATGAGAAATATATCTTGTGTCCGTCTATAATGAGAGCGATGGAAGACTAATTTATACATTCGTATCCGCGGTGTACACACATACGTTAAAACGTAATTAATTAGACGGACGGGTTCTGCCGGCCGTGTGTGTATGTATACGTTTAAAAAATATAATATCGCGCGCTTGCGAAACTGTACGCGCTGCCACGGCACACGCACATCAGAAGAATAATAACAAAAAAATAAAATAAAAAAATTAAAAAAAAACGACTCGAGTTCGTTATATAATGTGAAAAATATTACGCGGTCCGATTATACACGTTCAAACGCGATATAGTGTTTCGTTAAAATAGTGAAAAGAATAAAAAAAAAAAACTGTTAATTATGCGACGAAGTAAACAATATAAGCGTTTACGTTATGTGTATATAAGTAAGCCTGCGAAGAGTATTTGATGAAAAACGAAAACGCGTATAATAAGAACTGTATCGTTTTGAAAGATGTTTGGTCAACTTTAAAGAACGTTTAACCCCTCCGATCCAAAAGCTAAACTCAAAGCTAATCCGCTCCAAACAATAGTAATTTGCAAACGTTCTGTCCTGCAGTCTACTGAAAAACCTTCGAACATTACAAGCCTTTCCGTCAAGCCGTCTCCGCTCCCTGCAGCTGGTATAGTACAACAACCTACCTGCAGGAAGGTAGGTGTATGAACAACCTTCACGAAGAACGGTTACTCATCCGGCTCGAAAAGTCTCATTACCTCTCCAATTTATTTCAAAATTTGAGAGAAAATCGCACGAAACCGCTCATAAAACGCTTTTCGTCTCGTTGCACCTTTCCCGACAACTTATTATGCGTAGACTCTAAAGGAGTTGGTCGAGGGACTCTCTTGGCCCATCCGCTTGTCAACACCATAAATCAAATATAAAAAAAATGTCAGATATTCTCAGATGTTTTTTTTAAAAAAATATTATAATGATGAAGTGTTGAGAATATAACTTATATATAACTTGTCGGGTGGCATCACATCGCTGTGTCTTCCCTCCTGCCAACTCAATTCTCAAAATTACTTATTGCGCGTCATATACGTTTGTATAGATCGTAATTATTTAAATAAAAGTTCAACATTTGTATGAAATATCTAAAAAAAAAAAAGTTTAAAATATTGAATAATAGTATACGCAAAACGAATGTTCAGCTCATTTTTATCTTGTTAGAATATTTCACTCGGTAAAACATATTATAGTTTTAATATACAAGGGAAAACGTTGTGATAATTAAATGATATATATCGAGATTCAATTCTATATTTCGTAAGGATCGATATTTCATGACATTTTTTTTAAACGATTTCCACTGGCTGGCCATAATAAAATTCGTACATTTAATATCGATCACCGAGTATATTTATTTCAATGTGATTTTGAAAAGTATATAATACTTTTTAGTTTCTAGCAAATTTTTACTTCTTTTTGTACCAAATTATTATGTAATTTTTTTTCAATACGGTAAAAACTATATTCGTGGCGCGTGCAGGCCAAACATTTCGTATGGACTCTTAGTCTGAACATATTATTCATTTATTATTAAAAAAAAAAATGCCTTGAAAACTACAGCATTCGTTCTTAGCCATCCCGGAGTGATATTCTTTTGTATATATTATTAAATAGTAGAAAAAAAATAAAAAATTCGTAGCTCCTGGTAGGTAATGGTTTCGGGTGCTGTGCAATATAATCACTTTCCATTATATCTGTTACGAAACGAACGGTCGATTACAATATAAACGCGCGCGTATTACGCGTTTATACTTTCAAATAATAAACGTGTCCACAATCGTCTATTCGGATAAATGAATTTTTTCTGAGAGTTTTTTTTCTTCTTTGTATAGGTATAGACACTTACGAGGGAATTATAATAAACGTTTCGTCATTTGTTTATTATGTAAATTAGAAACAATATAATCAGACACAATTTCTCTCGAAACACCGCTACTTATTATTATATTTTTGTATCTCCAAAAAAACCGATTTTTTTCAATTATTGAGCTATTTGAACTAATCGCGATATGGAAACGATTTTATTTATTTATTTTTGTAGGACATAAACGCATATATATTTTATACACACACATATATTTTATGGACTTCACCGGCGTGTATTAGAAATATTTTTAATGAATTTTTTGATCAAATGGTTTATATTCTATCAGAATTGTTTAAAGTATTAAAATTGTATTTTAACTGTTCGATAAACAATTTACCTACAGTATATATATATATATATATACCGCGTATTGTTAATAGTTTTTGTGGAAATGTTCTGGTACTGCGCAGTGTTCGTTTTCTTCCGCGCTCTGCAGCGTATACAGACAAAGCACAAAAAACGGGTGCAGGTATTTTTTTAAATATATTATTCTAAATAGCTGGACGCTTGTTTCGAGAGCGGACGCACTAAAAACGTAATATCACAGTAGTGGCAAATTATAATATATTCTTTTAATTTACTGGAGGCGCTGATTTCGCATTCTAAACACATCTATACACGCTCGTATATATTATGTATAACACATATTTAGTGTGCACTAAACAATAATTATTATTACGCCATCGTTGCCCGCGTTTATACCGTACGGGATATTTAGCTCGGATCCCACACAACGATGTGATAATACATTATGCACGCATCAAACTGGAAATAATAGCACAATGTCCGTGTTTGGGGAAAAAAAAAAAAAAAAAAACATTGACCAATCCTTTCGTAACGTCATATATTGTGTGTATGTAATATTATGAACGTACCAAATACCGAACAATTACGCTGTAGGTACACGCGCGCGCGTCTGCAATTAAGCGACTATATTATTATTATTATTATATACCTGCTACGACGATTTAGTTTTATTTCGACACTGTTTTGTATGTCTCAGTTAAAATTTCTTTTCTACTCTTATAAACCCCCATTGGAGAATTAAATGATGGATGTCAGCCTGCACCAAGTACCCAATACTTCCCCCCGGCAATCCGTTTATACAGGATGCTTACAAAACACACCTATAATACAACAGTACAAAAGAAGTTCCGTGTTATAGAGTATTCTTGAGTAGTACACTAGATTTTCAATTGAAAAACGCGTTTTCTGAATCGACGCAGCAATAACATGATTTCTGCAATGCTTTCCGTGTTTTGATCTTCAGCCCATTCGGTGCATTCGTAGCTTCTGAACTCCGAAGGCAAAACTATTTACTCGTGTCGACAAAGGCGATCTCGATGCAATCCTCTTTTGATGTATAATTCGTAAGATTCGATCGTCAGTTATAATTTCACGATTCGCCAAATGATTCGTCAGCACCATCGCAAGTCCATTCCTGTGCTCGACAATCAGTCACTCGATTCGTACACGTTTTCTGTATCCGTTTTACGAGCGTAGAAAGTCGAGTCTCGTTGGTTTCAACCACTTCGTCCGTTTCATTTTGTGCTGCGAGGAAGCGGAGCAGATATTTCCACGATTTCTTCATGAGTAATTTCCAACAATTCGCAAGACTAAAAACTGTGTCTTTTAAATGCATGATTTTTAAAACGACAATAAGGTCCGAAAAATTACATATTCTGCAGCCGTTCGGATTACCGAACTATCACCGGTCTATCGATGAGGCTCTACTGTATATATATATTTATTTATATATATATACGGTATGTCAAAAGCGGGGTGGTCGGTAATGTATGAACGTGGATCCCAACGGGCAGCTATTTCCATCATATTATATTTACGCGTCATACTGTTTACGAGAACTTATGTTTTTTTTATGACACGGAAATTATATTTTTCCGAGAACTTTATATTAAACGAGTTAAAAAAAAAATAGTTAAGCGCGATCGATGGACTGACCCCGTTGTGTAACTGCAAGTCAATAAGCCCGGCCGCCGAAGCGAATATTTTTTACTGCAGTAGACGCGCGTAAATAAATAAAAATATTAACGCGTTAGTCTGTAAAATGCGTATAAAATTCAGGACATTTACGTCAGGTCGCTTAATCGTTATATTTTCTTGCGAATTTGTCTGGAAGGAGAAAACTTAAGGGGTGGTTAATTTTTTTCACTTTTTTTTTTACACGACGCGTATAACAATAATAATATTTTTTATACCTAACAAAGTTCCACGCGGATACACGAACATACACACAAGAATCGCTTTGAAATCATAGAATCTAATATTTCCCAACCTAAACATGGTAAAAATGTCCCCTTAACAAATTCTATAGGTACGCATATTTTTATTTTATAAAATAGTAAATGTTACTGAAATTCGTGAAAAAAAAGAAATTCCGAAGTGAAAATATCAGACTATGTTACGAATATTTAGAACTATCATTAAATTCCAGAAAAATTTTTTCAATATTTATTCTCTATACCACTTGTCTGGAGAAATTCTCACGCTTTGCAGAGTGAAAAGATTTCGATATATTTTTTCTTTTTGTTGGAAAGATGAAAACGTTTTGCATGGCGCATTGGCGCCCTGTAGGAAATCTTCTATTTTCCAACAACAACAAAATTATCGAAATCGGACGAATCTATGAGACGTGAGAATTTTTCCTGTAAAGCATATTATATAAAATCGAATATAAAAGCTTAAAAATTGTCTATATTTTGACCCTTATTAAATAGACATTAAATGGCCCTTAAGGGGATTGAAAGCGAGTATTTTCCCTCTTCGGCTTATACACCCGAATCGTAGTAAAACACGTAAACTTTTCCTACTTTCAAAGTTCCAACTTACCGATCGACCTATATAGTGATGCGATAAAGATTTTGAAAACAGATTTGAATTCGTCGTGAATTTTATGACTCTCCCACATTTCTAACTTTTTTTTATAAATTCTTTAAAAAATTACTTGAACAAATTTAAATAAAAAATAAATTGCTAATAATCAATTTTCGAAGATCTTAAAATGCAAAAAGTAGGAAATACATTCTACAGTAAAATTCACGACGAATTCAAATCTGTTTTCAGAATCTTTATCGCGCATCACTGGGTCGATCGGTATACGTTGAAAGTACAAAACGGTTTATTTTACTACGATTCGTGTGTGCGAGACGAAGCTAGAAATCACTCGCTTCTAATCCCCTTAAAACGTAACTTATAAATATAATTTCGACTCGAATAGCGATATTTATTTATTTCCCGGATTAAAACGGGCATATTTAACGGCTGATTAATATAATATTTTACTAAAAAAAAAAAATATAAACTTTTTTTTTTTTTTTACATAACCATAAGCTCTGTGCCGTAATGAATACAACTGCTGCTGGCAGTGTTGAACGAACCGCGCGCCGCGGTCGTGGAGACGCAAAACCGAAGCGGACATGCCGCACGGTCGTTATGTGAATTCGATTTGATCGGTTTTCGCGGAGAAAAATACAAAACACTCCGAATTTTATAACAATATTCGATAATAATCGACAAATGGACTGTAACGAAATCGATTCTCGGCCGATATCGTTATTGTCGTTATTGCAGTGAAACGAAATTGCAGCCGACATTTACGTTTATGTACACATAATTTGAACGATTATTTTTGCTGTTGTTATTAGCGGTAGGTAGTGAATTTTCGTATTTAATGAGGCATTATATATACACGTATATTATAATGGCACGGACACGAATGTTACACTCACAAAACATTGTCGAATAAAACGCGTATCGCGATTATTCGTCGTGGGTTTTGCAACGCCAATGCAAATTATGTTCATTATAAATGGTCCGTATAGAGTTCAATTTTTAAACACTCTTACGGTACAAAAAGTATATTTACTAATTTTTTCGTCAGTGTATTTCTTGGTAGATAAAATAATCGGTGCTGGGGGGCGGGCTTTAATCCTCCGAAATTTCAATTTTTAAAAAATAAATGTACTTTTATAGGGTAATTATTTATAATAATTTCCCATATAGATCTTGTTCTTTTTATCGCGAGCACAGTCGGAAAGAGTATTAACTAATTTTTTTTTTTTAACGTCTACTCGTGGTTCAGAAATAAGTAATAACCCAAATGACTCTTCTGTACTCAATGTCTCGGTCAAAAAAAAAACAAACGTCTAAATACGTCCCCGTTATATACGCGAGTATAAAAACTATTGAGTTTTTTTATTACACCAATTACGTTATTATTATTTTTGAGTGTATATAAAGATTCAAATTTGAAATTTTATTTTTTCATATTTCTCAAGTTTCGCTATTTATTTACGTTTAGTATGTAAATTTTTGAACGAATACCGCGATCGTCAATTATAACGTCTCATCTTTTAAAATACCAAAATTCGCAAAATACATTTTTATTTTCTAAATTGAATTTGTTTTTTACTATACATAACGTTATGAAAAAAAAAAATTTAATACACATACAAAATATTATTTAAAATATTTTTTTTTAGCGTATTAAAACAATTCGAAAACTTTTTATTCTATTTTTAGTTTAGATTTTTTTTTTTTGAAAATATTTTGAGATAATTATCTAAACTTTACGCAATTATCTTTATTCATTTTAAGATAAACGATATTTTCTTGCAGTGCACTCGGTTAGGTTAGGCTTAGGATAAGTTAATACGTATTAGTTTATACTAGCGTTTTTACATTTTTATCGAATTCACTTTTAACAGCCAAACGCGTATTAGCCGCGACTATTTACAATTACTTTTTTTTTTTTTTTATGAAACCTATACATTTCTAAGATTATTAAAAACATAAACGTAAATTACATAACAATTCTGTATAAAGTAACGAGAATATAACGAAGAAAAGGAAAGTTTTATAATATTATATACACGACGAATTAACTCAATTATATACGTACCTATATATGCAACGCGTATCCACCAGAGTGTGAAAGAATCGTTGTCATAATCACGCGCATAATTATAATATTATATTCGATTATCAATTTTTATACGGTTTTTGTTTAAATTTCTAGTTATTATTATTATTATTTTTTTATTCGATTCATCAAGGGCAAATGCGCGCGCGCACAATCAATTCACAGTTTTACACGATAATGATACTGTTACATAATGTAAAAGAAAAACAATTATTTACAATAGCGTTGCTGAAATTCGGCAAAAATCATTAATTTATATATATATATATATATACTCGACGATTACAGTGTTTTTTTTTTTTTAAATGGCGAATTGAAAATTAGTACGGATAATGATCGTTGAAACTATATTATAACGTCACGCTCAGACAACCCGCGGTACATTCAACAATTTTTTTTTATATTTTTATGTTAAAAGCGGCGATACGAAATTTTTCGTTTCGACAAAGTCAAAAATAGCTTTTAGCAAATTTTATTTTCGAAGAGAAATGAAAACTTTTGTTTAAAACCGAACACGAAATGATAAAAATAAAAAAAAATAGCTAATGGATCGCGCGCAGGTGGCGGTTTTTTTTTCATTTAGGTAACACCTGATTGTGTAGACGCAGATCATTGTGACTGCTGCTGCAGGTGTATCAGGTGTCCTTGATTTTGTTTATACCATTTATATACGCACTTAAATCGGTCGAAATTCAGAGTATAGTCCCACGCAGTCTACATATATATATATATATATATATATATATAAAGATATTATTGTATTAAATTATCATCCACTTTGTGAGAAATTATCGTTGTAAAATATTATTTATGAATTTTTTTTTTTTTTAAGTGAATTTCGACGAATTTATTGTTGGCAACTAGTATTTTCACTCACTTTTACTTTGATTTTAAGTACGCCCGTGTACACTCCCTTTACCAATAATTATAATTAATACAATTATAAAATGACTATATATATATATATATATAGTTTCGAGTCGTTTAACCACGCACTGCAATTTGCGTCGTCTACATGCATCAAATACCGCGTAATACATAACCGTAGAGTTTCATAACCAATTTATTTCTGGCAAACTATTCACAACACTGTATTTATATAGATTTTTCGGGAAAAACTATAAGAAATTAAAAAAAAATCGTTTTCAAAATTTTAAAGTGCCCTTTTAAATTCCATTTACGACACACACAAATATATCAATAACCTTTACAGTTTTTCAGCTAGAGACGTAACTATTTCGAATTCAATATCGTTTAAATGTCATAAAACGATTAGGTATGTTCATAAAATATCTATACATAAAACCACAGCTGTATAACGAACTTGTGAAGTATTCTCAAATAAACGTAATTATGTGTTTTTTTTCAATATTCGCGGAATACTATTTCGCGAAAATGTCAAGAGAAAAAATATTCGAATACTATAAATTCTTTTAATGGTGTATTTTTATTTTCTCTACAACGACTATATATTACATGGATTTATGGCGAAAACAATAATACGTTTGATGTGTTTGTAACGCGTAAATTGTTGTAACCAATATCAAATGATAATTTTTAAACAGCTCGTGATAATTGCGAACAATTATATTAAATTTTACACATAAAAATTTCGTGTTTATATAAACAACAGATTAAGAATTCTTACTGTAAAAATAATTGTTCGTATTATATAACGTAGAACAGTGGTGGCCAAACGTTTTTTACCGCGGGCCGTAATAAAAAAAAAATTGTATTGCCGGGCCTGAAATTTGATAAGCAATGACGTAAATGACGATAAACAATAAGAAACTAGCAACTATTTATTTTAATTTTAACACGTTATTTTAAATATGAAGAATGTATACTGTATTTTTTTAATTTTCCAATTTTTTTTTTTTTTAACGTAAATGTAAAATATTATATACACGCAAATATAAGTGCTGTAATGTATAATACTTTCGCGGGCCTGATAATAAATTATGGCGAGCCGGAGTCGGCCCGCAGACCGTAGTTTGGTCACCACTGATGTATAGAAGAATAATACAAAATGATATTTAGGCGCACCAAATTATCACAATAAACGCATCAGTTCGCGCGTCTCGTAATTATATTTTTTGTACAATTTCAATAGTATTATCGTCGATATTGTCATCGTATTTGATTTCCGATATACTCTGACGAATTTGAACAATGCGGAATTCAGCTAGAGAAACGGCAGCGTATTCGAGAAACGAACAAACCACTTGCAGAATAAACTAAAAACGACAGGAATATATATATATATATATTTTTTAAGTATTCCGAATACGAAATTAAAAAATATTCACAATTCTTGAATTGACGTGAATATATTCAATCGACACGTATTATTATGCAAAATAAAGAAAAATCGAAGAGTTGCTTTGAATTCGTTTAATACCGGTTTGGACAAAATAATAATGTTAATAAAATAAATTACACATATAAAATTATGTGAATATTACAATAAAATAAGACACAGAATTGAAAAAAAATAAAAATAGCGGAAAAATCGTGTATATTATATACAGTGAATTAATCTGTTTAAAAAAAAAACAACTATATTATCTAATATATTGAATTATATATATATTATTAATAATAAATATTTTCGAATTTGTTGTGATTAATTAATTGATATATATATATATATATACTGGTATAAAAATTATCGAGTCCGATGGGAGATATAGGCAACGGGCGTACAATATACACGAATGGGTATAATATGAAATTTGTTACATAACTTAAGAAAATTTTACAGTTTATCGGTCAGTTGCGCACGTATGTAACAGTGGATTATTAAATATTATTATTATTATTATAAACATGTCCAACGGATTATTAAATTATAACGTTATGTATATGTGTACACACGGGCGCGTTGTAACAATTTATTGTGAAACACATGTCGTATAAAAGACAAAAAAAAAAAAACTCTCTCGCTATCCGTACACAGCTAAAAACGTATAAAATACAACAGGCGGGGGAGTATACCTACCTATACACTAGAAACGGTCAATTATATATAATATTATTGTACGACGGCAGTTGTTGAGCTATTACGTTTTTATTATGAGAAAATTTCAACGGCACCGGTCATTATAAAATATGTTGGATTTAATTAGTGAGTATAGCGGCCGTGTACCGTAAATGCACACACACACACACACACAATACGAGTTTTACAAAGGGACGTGTTGTTTTTTTAAATTTTTTTAACTGGCCTCCGGATAACAAATAAATTAAACAGTTAAAAATTAAAGCAATTAATTAAGCGCAAAAATCATTATCATACATATAACGTGTCAGATGCTTTACTATAGATACACGCACAGAAGGAAATAAACGGCCGGGGAGCGAAACGGAAAAAAAACGTAATTAAAATCATCGAACGGGATAATTTATTCGCTTTTAATTGCTCATCGCTAGTTTAATATAATAAATACGGTTCCTCGAATTATTATAATGCGCATAATATATCCACACGTATTATTATTTTAAATGTTTAGCAGTTAATTTTATAAACCGCGCGATTACCAGATTTTTTTATATTTATTTTTTTTGAAATTATACTTTAACCGCCAACTGTATAATATACGGTCAGCTAATAGCCGCCGTTAACTGTAAAAACGCTCTTTTACATACAATACGTCGGCTAAGCTGTTTTTTTTTCGGCAAGCCCGCTCGAGATGAACGGTTTCGTCCTGTTTGAATTAAACACGGTGTATACACGTTAGAGTTTTTAAATATTCCACTAGAAGAATAAAGAAAAAATATCATCTTCCTTCTCCCTTCCCCCACAAAAAAAACTCAACATTTGACGGATCACAGGGGGACAAAAATGAAACGGATATTTTTTTCCAGTCTGTTTTGATAAAAAAAAAAACCAGTGAATGCGTTCGATTGTGTTATCAATTTGTCATTATAAATACCGATTATTATTGTGTCATTGTCGAAATGTTGACTGTTTAATGCGACGCATATTCTTTGGACTCGTTTAAATCATGTACTTGTCATAGTCATTCGATATCTGTAATAATATATGGATTTAACAATAGGTGGAGAATTGGTATGGTTTCTAAGATTTTCTCTCTTAAATAACAGTGAAGATGATTTGGAAAGAGCAGAAATGGCGAGATGTTTCTAAAAAAAAATATCACTCGACAATCAGTTGGAACGAAACCGATGCGACGATGTGTCAAAATACAGATCGAATTCATATAGGCTAAGAATCCAAGTCGATAATCATAGCTTCGACCGAGTTGAAAGCTATTGATACTCGGATAGTAATATAATCAACCGAGGTGAAAGGTTCAAGATCGCACAAGCGAAATGTGCATTCGTGAACAAAAGAATAACCTAATATAAGTTGCAATAATATGAGCATAATATAAAAGTGAAGAAAAGGCTAATTAAAGAATAATATGTGTAGAGTGTGGACACTGTAATATGAACGCGAATCCTGGGATGCTGAACAATTCGGAATAAAATGTGCTCGAAAGTTTCGAGAATGATGCGAGTTGGTCGGCCGAAACGAAGAATAAATGACAGTGTACTAAGCGAAGTAAAAGAAACCAGAAAGACACTCGGCAGTGAAGGATTAAAGACAGAGGATGGAATATGATTGGACGTGTTTTGAGACACAAATGTAGGAGCTACTACACGTTTTAATAGGAGGAATGATAAATGCCAAAAGAGACCCGAGAACGACCAAATTACATCGTATACCAAGAAGACGATTTCTGATGCGAGACTAATAAACTATGTACAAAGGACTGAAGAGGTTATCTGGTAATAGTAGAGTGAATGTAGGAGATTTGAAAACCAACCGAAAGATTGAATACCGAAAATGTCATGGTACCCGCCCATGCGTTTTCAAAATATAGACGCTCTGAATCGTAAATCAATAAAAAAAAATCGATTATTTTATCGTCAATCATTGTATTTTGCATTTTTAAACGTATAACGAGCAGAGTATTCGGCTTATTATATTTTTTGGGTCCGCCCAAGTGTTCGACTCGCGTGCTATACATGTAATCAGAATGTCTGCGAACTGCAAGAGACGACTGTCACCGTTATATTATGTATACACACACACACACGTCCTCAATTAAAGAATATATATTTATATATTTCTCCGAGTAACACAATAATCGCGTTAATGTCTGGAGTGATTAAGGTTAAGATGAATTGCTTTTGGACAATTAGATATATATTATACAGTCATCGTCCGAGTTTTAAAAACGGAGATTTCCAAATGTGGGACATTAAGAAAATAATGCGCCTTCAAACGCGTATAGGTCAAATTAACTTTACTGTACACGTTTATACGTAAAGTCATAAACGGATCTCGTAGTTTGATTAAAAAAAAAAAAATAAATAAACCCTAAAGAAATAAGCATCTCCGAAACAATATAATATTATAAATAATATGATTAGTACGCAATACCACTGCAGCGTGCAACGTCTTTGTAAAACATGAAAATCATATTCAATAAACCGCAGCAATCATAATAATAATTATTTCGACGTAATACGCTGCATACGAGCGGCCTCTTTTAAACTATATAATGGCGTATTTTTTTATCGATTTTACAAAGGGCGTATTTATTATACTGTTATATAGGTAAGTATATATAATACCGTTCAATTTTTTTTTTTTTTATTATTATTATTCTATAATATTAACATATTTAAACACTCGCCTTTGTCGATCCGTCCGGCCATAAATTTCCTACACCCCATACGCCATATTATCGTCATCGTCGTCCCGGAATAATGCGGCCGAGTTCAATACTTTTACACGCATAAATTGACAATATATCAAAACATAATAATCCCTTCGGAAACGCGAACGTTAAATCAACGCTGACGCGCGTATTAATCGAAAACGGATCGAGTCATTTTACCTTTGTTATCAATGAAATTTGTTTATTAGAAAATGTTATTTTATCACATTTTCTTTCGTTATTTCGACGGGAGCACTATTACACGAGGGTGTTTTCATGCGAGGAAATACGCGAAATCAGTAAATTCAGAAATTTTAAAAATACGCGTAATAATAATATATTATTATTATAAATATTAGTACGTCATATCTTGTCGGATAATAGAATAATTACTGCGCACCAAAGACGTGGTGAACTATTTTACTACATGGAGCCAGACGTTTTTTTTTACCCACCCACCCACCCACCTACCCGGGGAAAAAGTATGTACAAATAAGCAAAAAAAAAAACTACTAAAATGTTAAATGTGAAACCCCTAAAATCAGTCCTGCACATTTTAATCCTACTAACGTACCAAACAAAAGGTGTCTCCAAGTCTGGACCTTATGGTATATATATATATGGAAATTTAAATCATTTAATGGTGCACCTGAAGGATCGTTAGAAGTATACCATACTTTTTAAATATACTCTCATTATAAACAGAGTAAAATGTTCCAAGTTTAATAGTTCTGTTTCATTTAGTTCAAATTGCGACCGAAATAAAAAAATTTTTATACAATAAATTATTTTAGCAATCCATCTTGCTCGATGACAAGCACCTGGTTTTCGAAAACTGATATTTTCTGGAAGTTCTTCTCCAAGATAAAATAAACTCAAATGTAATAACTCTTTATAATCGTCACGGGTCTGAAACTGAGTTAATTGATCAATAATAAATTTAACTAAATCTGTTCTTATAAGTTTAAGTTCTCGAGTTATAAATCGTGTATTCATTAAACCATTTTCAAATGCATCTTGAATTATGTAAGGCCAGAAATTTGAAAATTTTTTAAATAATGTAATATCGGGTCCATTTGATGGACCCATTAAATGATCAAATACTTTACCTATAACAATTTCAAAAATATGATGCCGACATGCCAATTTTATTAAATGTCGTCCTAATTTTTTTTCCAGTAACACACAAGCACCACTTAGAAGTCCAGTATTGCTAGCAGTCGTGTCAAAACACATAAATTGAATACGATTTGACAAATTCCAGTTAATAATAAGATTATAAACAGCTTCAGCTATTAATTTGCCTGTGCCTTTTAATAACGGAGGAACCCCTAAAAGCTTCAAAATACCATTTCCAGAAACTAAAACTGCAAGACGATCTACGTGTTCCATTTTTGATAATGTTGGTAACATTTTCCCATCCCAGTGAATAACAAGAGGAATAGACGGATCAAATTTACTTTTTAAATGTGATGCAATGTTTTCTATGCTGACGCCGAGCTCTTCGTATTGATTCTCTGTTTAGAGCAATACTATTTAAGTCTTGTTCCATCGATTGAGCAACAGCTGCTAATACAAAAGTTGCATTTCTATTACTTACATTAGCTCGGTCTAATGCTGATGTTAAGCTGTGATTAACTAAATTTTTTGCTCTTTTTGTTGGACAAATTGTTTTTTTGTTAGACTTAACTATTTTAAACTTAATATCATCCTCGTCGTTTTCCTCGTTACTAGACAGAGAGGAATCAATTAGTTCTACTAGAGACGAAGACTCCAATTTTCTTTCACTTTCCTTTCGTTTTCTTTCAATTAATATTTCATTTTTTTCTTTACGCTTTTTTTCAATTTTAACTAAACATAAATCTTTCGGTCCCATATGTCCACGTCGTCCCTTTTCTCTTTGAGCTAATAAAAATAACTTATCTTCTTCTATAGTCATTAAATCTAAAGCATTTACATGTGCTATATCAAACAGATCGTCAAGGCTCTTACTAAAGTTATTTTCGTTTTTAATTTGGTTATCAGAGCGTCTTAAAGAATTTTTTTTTAAACTTATCCATTTTGTGTGTAAATCTTTAATTTTTTTAGTAACGTGATATTCTTGTTTCGTTGGTATATTTGCCTTTACCCAAAACTGAATTACTTCACGTGCAGTTAAAAGTGAACTTTTCTGAAGAGTATACTTATTTTCTAAGTGTAAGTTAAAAAATTTACCTAATGCTTGACGGTTTGATGGTAATTTGTTTCCAGTT
Organism: Slavum lentiscoides; assembly: GCA_032441835.1. Classification (NCBI taxonomy): domain Eukaryota; kingdom Metazoa; phylum Arthropoda; class Insecta; order Hemiptera; family Aphididae; genus Slavum; species Slavum lentiscoides. The sequence continues at coordinate 4,411,026 of CM063709.1, forward strand.
ATAACTTCTAATGTTGATCCAATTAACCAAATACCTCGATTTTTCATTGAATGCTTATAAAATAAACAAATATCAATACGTGTTTCTTTAAATTCATAAAAAAGAGTATAAATAAAATACATACTTGTGTCATAGTGAGAATATTAATATACTTATCACAATCGAAAAACACTTAAATAACGAGTATATTTATATACAAATAATATTATTGATGAATTATTAAAATATAATATAAATTAAGAATATTTACGCTCTCGAATAGTCATACGTTATAAAGTTTTGTACACGTGGATTATACTAACAGATTAAATAGAGACTGTTGATTCACTATCGATAAAATTGTCATCGGGAAAAATTGATGGCTGTAGTCTATATATACCAAAGGTGGCCAAAGTATATATAAAAATTATTTTAGACCTCCCTCCCTCTGAAAACTGGTTGGGCCACTGATTCCTACACATGGTATATCGTTTTCAATATTGAAGATATGAAAGTTGAAATAATATTTGATGTACAAGAAAATATAGAGAAGAAATGCAGGTTGCAGGATATTGGTCCATCATATGATATAAATATATCACAGGAAACGGGCACAAATTTGGCCTTTTTATAAAAAAAATATATATATATATATATATATATATACAGCCAACTTATAATGTAATAACAAATCATTTTTATATAACAACTAACTCACTTGTAGTATTGAACTACACTACTGAGCAGTAAACACTGACGTCAGACCCACCCACTCACCCTAAATTTTGAAATGGAGCCGTGGCTCAAAAAAACCCATTCGCCACGCCCCTGTTGCGCACATTTGTCTCAAAAGCACTGCACCATTATCATCTGTAACAAGAGGATTTTTATTAAACAAAAAAAAAAATATGTTTTTCAATTTTTAACGTGCTTTTTAGTTATTTGAGAAATACATGAATTTCTTTAGTGTAATATTATAATACGGGTTGAAGTATACGCGATGCATTTTTTAAATTATAGCGAAATAACAAATACGAATTACAACGAAATGTGAAATACCGGTCAATAGGTATATTAAATATTCTGTCATAATAATAGTGTTTTTTTGTGGAAGTTTCCAATTTTCAAAACGTTCAATTCCTATACAATTATACCCGATGTTCTCGTACATGTAAATAATGAATTTAAACGCTACGTTTGAAAATGAAATTAAAATTCCAACGGAGCACGTAAAAATATACGAGATGTTAGAATTCAAATTACATAGAAAATCGTTAATTAATTATTATACTAAACCTTGAACGGTAGTATAATTACGTACACTACGTATATGAGCAAAGGATGAGCCAAAACCTACGCAATGTTATTGTGATTGTCAAAAATAATTTTTTTTTTCAGATCGATTCGTTCATCATAATGGTTTATATTATATATACTCGTATACTTGTCGACAGAAATTGATTTGTATATATTCGAAATATTATTAATTAGAGTTTGTATTTATAATAGTATTTCGCGTTTTATCGAATAATTACGGGGGAAATTTCCGTTGTCGTGTAAAGTAAAATATTGTACGTCAGTGTTGCCAGACGTACGATAGTTATCGTATTTGTACGATATTTTTATCGACCGAATACGATGTGGAATATCGTACGCAAAAATACGATAATTTTCGAATTCACATGGGTAAACACTATTTTTATAAATAAATGTGTATTAATTTTTTCACCAAATGGTCAAATTATATTATTCTGCGTGAAACCATAAGTGTGTAAAAGGTAAAATAATATTCGTGACGTCTGTAAATTTAAAAAAAAAAAATTGTATTTTTCCCAGTTCTTTTATTTCATTGACTTAGGAGTTTGGCGCACGGACAATAACGTCACGGGATCACACAGACGCCGATATATTATGTACCTAATTTATTATTATTAATCGCGGGTGCACGGTAATTGATTGAAAATCGCGATGATTTCGGAGTAGATATACGACAATATATCATTTTCAAACTCTGGCGACACTGCAGGTCGTTATTAAACGACGCCGCGCGGACGGTTACAGTGCGTATACGCGTATAATTTGCGCTCGGCCGTAATGGTCGCGCGGGGTTAGAGCAATATTTTTTTTATTTTTTTTTCAGAAATTATAAAAATATTATTCGAAAAGCGGATGAGCGTGTCTTGGCGGACGACCACAATTATTATTAGCCGTACACTCGCGGTGAAATGACAGTTTGGCGTGCAATTACGCGACCATTATATCAAATGAAATACCAGCGGAGCCTATTACGCTATTATAGCTCGTCGGGGCAATGATTTTTTTTTTTTATTTTACATAACGATAAATATTATTATTATACGCGTTTAAACCTGCATTGGGAGGGATGGAGGGGGGAAATGATGATAATAATAATAAAAAAACACACACACGAATAAACGTATAAAAATAGAATGTATCGCGACGACCGAAATGCATCGGACGAGAGGGGTATTTTGACGACCGGATATACGAAATCGTCGTTAAGTGCGGGTAAAATTAGACGGCGGACTGCAGAGGGTAATTAGCGGACATAATGAGACAGTTGTGCGGTCTCGTAACGCGCGTTATGGACGACCAGAAAAAAAAAAAAATGGTTAAAAAACCGACTTGTATTTTGTGTGCGAGTATAGCGTCTCCGCCGAAAACCGCCAGTGCTTAACGACGATTCAGTTTTTAGCAAACTATTGCAGGCGGGCGAGCGCCGTGGGTATTATATTGAATAGGAAACGTAACGCCTGCTCGCATCGAGGTTAACGGCGTTAACGAGTTAGAAAAAAAACAACTAAAGCTTGCTTCCTTAAGAAGAGGAAGAGGAAGACCGAAGAAGAATAGTGGTTGAATGCGATTGAGTGTGATACGAGCAGTGTTGGTGTGCGCGTGGAAGATGCGGGAGATCGGGTCAAGCGGAGGTTTAGGACAGAGATGGCCGACCCCGAATAGTCGGGATGGTGGCGGGGAAGAAGAAGAAGATTTAAATTTTTCCTTTGGTCCGTTTCCCTGGCATCCACGCTTTTAGATTTCGGAATCGAACCCAGTGCTTTCGATCGTGCTTTGCTCGCGATGGTTTGTGCTGAAAATCCGGAGGTTTGTGCTCTCTTACAGACATAAGCGCTTTCCTCCTGGGTACCGTTCTTATTCGTTTAATGTTTATAAGACCATCGAAAAAGGAAGAATGAACCAAGGGCTGGACCACGTGCGCGCAGAAAGAAAACGCGACAAGTATAAGACCGTTAAAAGCTCCGTATGAGACGAGAAGGTTATAGCGAAGAAGGACGTGGACCGAATAAGAAGATTTTTTTTAACAAAGGATTTTATGGATTGCTGGAGAATCGGTTGTGAGACAGAATGGACCTAGAGGCTCCCTCCCCCAAAAAAAATAGGACTTTAAATTAATATTACAATTATATAACAACTAAATTTATAGTTAAATTACCAAAACAGGATACACGTCAAGTGTCGAAGTATCGTTTTTATAACGTGTATATATTTTTTTTAATTCTATATAATAGTATAGAAATTTTTTGCGTTTAACCGAGTCGCGTGTTACGTTTTTAAAATCGACTTTCACTTTTGAATGGAAAAAAATAAAAGTGATTTTGACGTGGTATTTTTTTTTAAAAATTTAAAATTTCACGAGTTAGAAAAATTAATCAGCCTCGCTCTAGACGCGTGTAGAAAAACCACCGACAACGACATAGATCGCTATATCTGCGCGCTGAGTTTCTGTGTGGTGATGATCGATAAAATCCTAATCGCGTTTACTGCAATAATAATTGGAGTGCAATATAAGCCGATCAACGCGCTCAAGTGTTATTTTAAATCGGTCCTGAGAGGGGACGGAGTTCTTTAATGACGACGATAGAAATATTCGTCGGAGGATTAGGCGTGTTTTGGCGAGTAATTTTCACTCTAAACAATTTGCTGCAATTGTTTGCCGTTGTTTGCTACTTGGTTGATAATTCGCCAAAACGCGTTTTGATCGAAATTGTTTACTATACCTATTAATAAATTAAGAAACGTTTAATTTCAATTTTTAACATCATTAATCAGCAAGCAGTAATCATTTAGAATATTATCAAACCTTATGCGGCTCACGATAACGAGTATAAACACCACGCTTGAGTTATTGTTTACTGAAACGGGCAACCAGGTTGCTACAAAGTGCATTCGTGTAGCAAACAGTTGCACCGAACGATTTCGCTAAAACAAATTGTCTGCTGATTGAGTACACTGTTTACCAAAAATTAACTCGACAAAACACGCCCATTATCGTTTTTGAATCGTTAAATTTGTAATTTCGAACGCGTTTTGTAATTGCGTTCAAATTGTTCGTACTTAAAAATTTCTCCGTTACCGGATCCGGGGCTCTTTTACGCGCGTTTTCATAAAACGACGACCGACGGTTGCGTGTGCCGGCCGAGAAAACAAAAACGCGGCACGACCAAAAAAAAAAAAAAAACAGGAGGCGCACACCGGCGTTTACCGCGGCCGAGACCTGTAGTACGGCGTATATATAGTGCACGTCCGGTCGTATTTCGTTTCGTCGTAGCCCACAAACACGCGATCTTGTTCCGCAAAAGTGGACACACAAATCCCCGACTCAGATAAAATCACACGCGCTTATCATTATGAAAACGCGTATATAATATCACAAATATAATTGCGTTTACTGGTCAACGCCGTAGCAGACTCTATAATAATATTATAATACGCCGACCCTCTCGCAGCGGAATATATATAATATTTAAAAAAAAAACGGTTTCCACACCAAACCGCGTATACGCGCCGCCGGTTGACAGTGTAATAACAACGCGATAACAATGTCGTCTCTCGTCGTACTCTTGGCTACGAATAAAAAAAAAAAATTATAATGTATTGCGTTATCACTGTAAATTCGAAAGCAAATGATAAATCATTGCATTCGCGATAAAACGATTCTGAACGGAGCTTCGGTCAGGGGCGAATCCAGAAAAAATAACGTCGGGCTGTGGGGGAAGGTGAATTTTAAATAACAGCAAAACTTTATTCTATATTAATCATTTCTTAATGATTATAACATCACTATTTTAGACTGTTCGCGTACACTTAATCTAAACCAAATACTTGATGTCCGCTGCAGTAATATTAAAATAAATTATTATTATAAATCAAAACACGATTTTAAAAAATTATTTATAAACGAACATTCGTAATCATGATTGTCTACATATAACAGTCAATGAATACGGTTTCTATACACTTACCTGGTTTTTACACAATGGTTACCTAAAATTTATGACAATAAGACCACAGAACAAGACCGTGGTTATGAGAAAGAATAAGGAAAATAAGTAATTTAAACTGCGCTAAAGTAAATGCAGGTTAGTAATTTTCCAACCGGAACTCGACAAGATTATACAACCATATAAATTTAGACATGGACTCCAGATACAACCAGACATCAAGTAGTTTTTTTTTAGCGAAAGAGGGGCGATGGCCCCTATCGCCTCCCTCTGGATCCGCCACTTTCTTCGGTATATTATTTCGGGTATGAAACGAAAACTAACAATTTTTATGAATTAAATACCTCAAAACCTATAATTACTATAAATTGTCCAAAATTAGTAGAAAGATTTTGAAAAACTTTTTTCCTTAATGTACAATATACAGTCGTTACATATTTGATGAATATTTCAAATTTCTATACCCATTAGTTTCAAAATTCCGATGAAATAATCGATAAACGGTTTCGACGAAATCGCGTTTTCGTGTAATTTTTCGGTAGTTTATGATTTATGTTTTCATGCGTTTTTGAAAAAAATCGAAAAATGACCCCTCTAAAGTACCAACTAGATGCAATTCGTTACCGGAAACATACTGTGACTGTAAAGATTGGAGCAGCACTCTTTTTGGTAGAATTTTTGGGTACAGACATAAAAAAAAACACAGCTTTGTAAAACCGATAGATTCTAAAACAATTTTTTTCGTATATAAAATATATAATTCGTTTTAATAATCGCGCGTAGTGTGTACATCGCAGACGCCGCAATATTATTCAACGTTGTGCGTCGTTAACGATTCGTATGTTTTACGGTGTTTTAAAATAAATCGAGTCGAGAAAACAATATTTAAAACATTTAAAAAAAAAATTTACATGTTTTAACTCGACGGTGTTCACGCGACTCGACAATTTTATACGTAAACTGTTTATTCTCCTTTGCAGAGGTTCCCAAACTTTTTCGTCCCGTAGAAAACGTGCTAATTTTTTTCGTGTACCCCGAAAATATTTACTTTTACAAATTCGTCAACGTGTCTGTTGCGCTGAACTCAATACGCGGAACGCGTAAATTAATCAAAATATGACCCCAGATAGGAGGCCGCCATATGCATTCTGTAAGATGTAAAAGTCATGGAGGATACGATGAAATATAATTTTTTCCATGATATTTATTATGTTTTATTATTTATACTTTGAGATAACAAGACACAAAACGACGTGCTCGTAGTACAACGAAGTTAGTAGCAAAAACAAAAAAATAGAAACGGAATGCATACATGGCGGCTCACTACATATAGGGGTCCATATTTCGTATACGAGAATTATACAGAATGCGCGTTCCGTGTATTGAGTTCAGTGGTCTGTTGACAGCTTTACTCACTCGAAAATGGGTTTGCCAAAGAGTGAACATTTAAAAATAAAAACCGTTTAAAGTGCGGGTTTTTATTCGTACCTTTATTAATTATTTATTTAGTTTTTTTAAATTCATTAAAACGACAAAAAATGAAATCCAATATTCTTACATGAAATAAACATATAAAAGTGTTATTAAAAATAACCAGTGGCGGTCATATCAAAGTCTTGAGAGGGTGGGCGAACTCAAACTCGACGATGAGCTAACGACCCCCCGATCACGGAGTTATAAAAAATCCATATTCTCTCCCATTAACACTTTTTGAGCAGGTCTGTATTCAAATCACGCCGGAATTTACCCAACACTTTTATAGATCAGAAAAAAAATTATTTTGTTCAAATGAATGTACTTATTATTTTATAATATTTAGCCAGTAGGTAATACAAACGAATAAAAAGTGACGAAAACTCCAAGGGAGGCGATCCACCTATCGCCCCCTCCCCCAGATATTTGCCACTGGAAAGAACTCAATATTGCTGGATCTTGGTCAATATCATTAAGCTGAGTATTTTCGCCTAATAATAGTAATTTCATAACTTATATGCATTTCGAAGGCGCGACGGGGGACGCGATATACGCAATTATGTAAAAATAACGATATCGATCACACACACACACATATTTATAATTTATTTTATACACCTTCAAATATAATATACCTGGGGGGTATATGTGTACACATAATTATCATATATTTCAAATTAAACTCAATTATATACACATAATATACTGGGGCGTCGATTTCGCGGAATACAAATAAACACCCTATTCCTGACGCCCGCCACCTACGATTAAAAGAGAAACTTCTCGTCCTGTATACATTATAATTAGGGCTCGGATATTTATGCCCAAGAATTCCCTGAAAAAATGCATTAATGACCTAAAAAACAGAAAATATTCCCTAAAAACCTACAAAAATACCCTTAACAAATTTAATTCATATAATCTAAAAAAACTAAAAAATACCTTTAAAATTGTTTAAGTTGAATAAATAATTTATTTATTAATTATTATTTTATTAATTAAAATTATTATACAAAAAGAAAATTACATAAAATAATAATAGTAATAAACATAGTAAACTTGTAATTTTTCTGTAGATTATTGAAAAATAGTTTAAAAATCACCAAAAATTACAAAAAATGACCTTAAAATGTCAAAAAAATTCCATAAAAAAATATTAAAAATTATTTATTTAGATTCGTATGATATTAAATTAGATTTTTAGCTAGGAAATCATCGCATAAGACGTTCTAAAAAAAAAAATGCAAATTTCATCAACATCGGAGCCTAATTATAATAATACGTTTTTGCGCTCTCACCATATATATAATAATAATATTTTATGGTTGTAAAAACGTATTAAAGATTAACGATTTATATAAATAGGTAATCAAATTTTTCGAATTTTTTGCTATACGTTTTTCTTATCATTCTCTACTGCGATAAAAATCGTGTATATTTACATAGTTAAGTATAAACAATAATTCGAAATATTGACTTAAAAATTTAATTTTTTTTTAACAATTCGGTAATTAAAAAAATCACGTTACGATTTTATTTACTATAGTTTTAATATCACAACTGTTATACGTATTTAAAAACAAAAACAAAATATATAGAAGCATCGTTAATATTAAAAAAAAATTTAATTTTCTTATAAGTAAGTACCTGTAGATATATATTAATAAAACGTAAAAAAAAATTTTGTTATTTATATAAACAACGGTCCAGTGTCGGTTATACATGATGTTCAAGGTGGGAGCGAAAATGGAGCCAAACCCCTCTGTAAATGAAATATCCACATTGACGAGTAATAACAAAGAAGAAATATCTATTAATGTACCGGGACGAAATTCAGATGAAAAAAAAAACAACGTGCATGGAACATAAACGAAATAACAATAAACCGGGAAAAGAAAGTAGTTAGTAGATAGCAACATAGAGGGCGTGACAGAAAAATGCATATAAATAGCGGTCCGAAACCAAAACACACACACCGCAGTCAGACGCGAACTACGTTGTTCACGCCTGACCGCCGTGACTACACTATAAGCGATCCGATGGTTTCGGACCGCTATTTATAAGCGCCTTTCTGCCACGCCCTTTAATTTGTGTCGTAGCGCTATCTGGCGACTACTTTCTTTTTCGTTTTATTACGGTCGGCTGACGCGCAGTGTCGGTATATGCAGGTGTTTAGTTTGACGCAGACCGAACGTATGCAATCTTTATTATTATTATTAATAACAATATTATTTCGTATGTTTCAATGAAGTAAAATAAACGCGAGGATTTATCTTTCCTCTTTGTACACTCGTTTACTCTTTTATTTTAAACGTTTACTATTTATTTAACGTTTACTCGTTCACTCAATTACACGGTACACGATCGATCTAGATGGTCGTCAGCTAAACACTAAACGCTCGATTACGACCGATGATCAGCACGCATTGTCAGCGCGAACTGTACGCGTTGATCGTCGATCGAGCACTGATTCCAGCCCTATACACGATGTTCATAGGGGGGGAAAATGGAGCAGAACCATAACATAATTGGACCAACTTACATGACACATGTCGGTGCTGTTAGTTCAGAGATATACTAAATGTAAAAATATCAAATTCTATGGGGAGGCGATCCACCTATCGCCCCCCATTATAACCACCACTGCAACGGTCTTATATTTTATGGATAATTATATAGTGTGACCTCTAAAATTATTATAATTACCGAAAACAGTTTATACGCGTATTTCTGCGCATATTAGACAATATTACTACAAAAGATTATAGTATATAAATAATATAAAAATACGATTTTTTTTTTGATTAGTAACCGATAAATTGGTATTTTTTTTTTTTTTAGAACTTTTTTTATGTGCTGTTTTTAATATTGTTGATATAAGCGACGAATTATCGAATAATCACTCAACTAATATATTTATATCTATATAGAATAATAGGTGTAGCGCAACAAAACATCGGTGTCGTAGACGTTTCATTAAATACTCCGAATTAACGTCATTAAAATAACAATATGAGAATTTCTGTATATAATATCCACGTATAGATGCGTGTTTAAAATGTAAATACTTTTAATTTTTGTTTAAAAATAATTATATACAATACATATCACGAAGTATTACGCGGACGGTATAGTTATAATTAACGCGAAAAAAATATTTTATTCATATAAAATAAATATGCACGTAAGTTATATCTACGACCATATATGTATATGTATACTCGTATATATATATATATCATATCTCTCGTGCAATTATATATAAATATTATGCAATTAGTTCAGATTTAATTAAAATACATATTTAAGTACAGTGAAAATAATACACGATTTTATCTGTGCATACTTACTATTCATACGCAGTGTTTCGAAAAAATATTCTACTGTGATTGTAGTAATTCGTGTATTGGACATAACTAGGTCGTTTTCCATTCTACTGTTTTGTCAAAACTTATTGCTAATCATACTCTTACCGGATCCATTGCACATAGGTGTAGTCTCTTATTTTTATTTTGCTTATGTAAAATAACAATATTTTATTAACTTATATACAATAATTGTTCCTCGACCGCATGTATTATATTATATATATATAATAAAAATAACATATTAACATAATACACGATATTAAATATTATATAGAAACAACTGTTGCGCGCGCTCACATGGCTTCATATAATATTTTAATAATATATATATATATATATCGGCGATAATTATTAATATACGAACAATAAATGATTATATATACCGTTTTTTTTTCAGTAAGGGAAAACGTTATTTGTTTTCAAAAATTAATATAAGAGAGCGGTAAAATAAGAAGAAAAAATTAATAATAACTATATACCGCGAGAATATTTATATATAATAAAGGACTATAGTCTTATAAATTAAAGTATACACACACACACGCTATATATATATATATTATACGGACATATATTAACCAAGTATAATAGCTCTGTATACGCGTGTAACCGCGGTATATTTAAACATTATATTATTAGCAAGTATCTGTACGAACAAAAGACGATTTTTTTTTAAAAATATTTTTTTTTATTCCGTAGCACCCGTTTTGTATTGTTTTTTCATATTTTTTTTTTTCAATTGAAGCAATCGTTATAGGTTATGTGGTGTGCACGTATATATTGAGTAGCGCATATAGTTTATAACAATACAAAAGTACATAATATAATATTATGAGTATTAATTACGTAAAAAAAATAACGTGGAAAATAATAATAAAAATAGCGTGCGCCGCAGGTTAAAAACGGGGAAAAATAATAATAATAATAAACTTCTTCGAAAGTTAATCACGAGGTGCACGAGCATATATATTTTGTATGATATACAATAGAATATTATAGAAAGCACATAAAACAATATAATAGATATAATGTACGAGACTATAATATATAATACAATTCTACCGCGGCGCGTATCTTTCGAATTCGACGTTACAGTTAATTATTATTATTGGAATAAAAAGTAAAAAAAAAACTCTTTCGAAATCGTTATATAAATTTGGTGTATATTCAATCGATATTGAAATAAACGAAATTTCCAGTCGAACGGTAAAAATTCCAATAAAAACTACTGTTTTTAAATCACGATTTACGTAGAGATTGATAATTTTTTTTTTTGAGAATTTTAACGTTTCTCTTCTTCGCGTTTTCAATCTCTCGACTACAGTTTGGCTATCCTGCATATGCTTTTCTGACAAATCCTTTTCATTCCCGAATGTCCTTAAGAATTTACGGTATTATACATGACACTCTTTCTATCAGTTTTCTATTTTCGAATTTAAATAATAAGCTACGTTATCCTCAATGATCGATTTCCACATAATTGCACGCCATATTATTGCTCGAATTCGCAAAAATTGTCTTCGCCTCGTCCCTCGGCGGAATTTGTAAAACCCTGTCCAGCTTCTAGCAGTGCAAAACGCTATGTCATCGGCAAATATCGAACTGCAATAATAACATTTTACCCGCTTATTCCAACTGTATATATAGAGCGATCTCCAATTCGTTTAAATTTATGCGACAAAAATATTTAAAGAACCAGAGTGTTTTGAATTCGGTTTTTAAGTAGTTACAAATACAGTACACATATAAATACATTATACCAATACTGTACTAATTTTTCAAAAAAATTGAATAAAAAACTTTTCAAGAAACAACACGGAATTTTTCGATTTTGCATTATTTATTTTTTTTTAATTATTCTACTAACATATACATTTTAATATTTATGTGTTTTTCATTCTTTCCAAATCGACATATTTTATTCCATATTACGTCCCAAAATCGTCGAGTTTTTGTCTAGGTTTTTCAGACACTATTGTAGTGAAAAAGTTTTTCGTTTTTTTCTAAAATTTTTAGTACTTCACGCACAAATTAGTCTAGTCTTAAGGGGCCCGGCGCCGGTTCTATTTTATGCCTAAAAGTTAGGCATTAAAAGGAAAAACTCTCACGGTCTGTAAAATCAACCGAATTGAATTTTTTTTTTTTTAACTTAAAGGGAACAAACATTTAACTCGGATTTTTAAAATATGTCTTCCACCCGTTTGTAATTATTGTTAAAAAAAAACCATTAATTTCGTGCTATGTTAACAGGATTCTACAGTAGAAAATATATTTAATATCACAAAATGAGTTATAATCCGACCTATACAATTTTCTCCTCTTTCAAAAAAAAAAAAAAATTATTAAAATACCTTATTTATACAGCGTGCCACCCTTTTTCCCGTTAAGTCATTTTGGTACGCAATGGCCGTGTGGTAGTATACCACACCAATTTTCATTTACACATATACAATATGTGATTAATATTGTAATTAAATTATGCTCCTTAATAAATAGAAGGGACCGGATCCCTCGAGGAATTCTATCGTTTTTTGCACTTGACTTTTTAAAGATTTACTTCACTATATGGGAACTAAAAAATAAATATATTTTATATATACGAGAGCGGGCGATATCGACGTGTTTTTTTCAGGCAAAAGTCAATATAACTGCAGTGTATACACGCGATAATAATAATTTTTTGGTGTAGTGCGTTTTTTAAATAATGCGTTCACACGCACGCACAAAGGCGACGTCTATAAGCTGGCAGTAGACTTCTGCAGACCAAATAAAGCAGCTGTCCGAACCGGTGGGAGTAATTAGCTCAGATTATGGTCCGATAAAAAAAAAATATATATATATATATATACGTGTCCGGTCAATTACCGGCGCAGGTTCACGTATATAAATTTCAGCCTCGGCTGAGCACAATTATCATGCAAATTGAAAAGGTATTTTTTTAATATTTTTTTTTTTTTATCTGTTTTACGTCATCGCGCGCGTTTTGTGGTGGTTCGCCGTATGATTTTTTTTTTTCATTTTCGAATAATATTCGTGTCACACAACCGCTTTTTCCGCCGCGTGTATATTGGGATCGAGTAAAGCTACGGTTTTTTTTTTGAGGCAATTAAACGTGACGTGTTACATCGGTAAAAAAAAAGAATTTTATTTTTTTTTAAGTATAGTGCGTAATAGTTAAAAAATAAGTAATAAATATAAAATAACACGTGGAAAACGAGTGTCGCCGCCGCCGGGCTAAGCGAGCGTACATAAGAGTATCGAAAAAAAAAAATTATTCAAATAATATAAACGCGTATAACGTGTACTTATTAATATGCGCGCGCGCGCGTTCGAATATCGTTATTTAAATTTGGATGAAATGTAATTTAGTTTTTTTTTTTTTACAATCCACTTATTTATACGACATATAGTAATTAAACGGTTTACATCGCGTGGCACCTCTCGCCGTAAAATTGCATGTAAAAAATTTTCATTTTTACATATTAAACGTTCCCAATTATTAAGAGACGTTAATATTATATTAAAAAAAAAAAAAAAAAAGAATTTAAGAACTATTACAGTATTAAAACGATGAAAATATACATTAAGGAACGTGTATAATTTATGTATTTTTCAAATAAAACGAGTGTACGTATTAAACAGTTATAATTTCGATTTTATCTCTCGAGTATTTTTAATTTGATTTTTTGTATTTTAATAAATTTACAAAGAAGATGAGGAGCAGAGGATAACTTGAAACAAGCTGATTGTGCGAAATCTGGTACAGAACGCGCTTTCAATACAACACCGCTGCGAACTCTTCAATAAGAACGAACACCATGACAATTTCCAACCTTATTCGATGGAACAGATAAACAATAAAGAAGAAAATACGTGCAGAGCGGTTGTAATTTTTTATTTTTATTTTTTTGAAAACGGACGGCGAATCGATGATTACTCGTGCTACGTACGAATAATTTAGTAAAATATTGAATAATTAAAATAAAATCGTAGATTTTTGGGTCAGTGAAATTGAAAAAAAAACCGCGTACCTACGTTATGCAGTGGAACGATTTTAAAAACGAACGACGAAAGAAAATTTCTGAAATTTCTGTCTGTTTAACATGTGAAGGTGGTTTCGAAACGCTTTACTGAAATCAGTCGTACGCGTAAAAATCGCGAGAAGTGATTTGCATTTTGGGAAAGCAGTGCTCGCAAACGAAAGGTTTACGATAATTTGCAATTATTTCGTTTTTATCATGGCTATCGGGTCGAAAAATAAAAACATAATATGCAAATGAATGCGCGTGTGTGTGTACTACTATATTATTATAATATAATATATAAACGTGTGCCGTAGCGAGAAAATCCTGCGTCCCGCTCATTATAGCTCTGTTAAAAATGGAAATTTATTTTTAATATTTAAATAACGAAAAAAAAAACTATAAAATAATATATTTCGCAAACACAGAATTTGTTTTTTCACATTTAGAACCGGTTTTAGAAATTACGGATATCGTGTTCATAGTATAAAAAAATAAGAGATAATATCAATTTTATAGCGGAAAAACAAATACGTTAAGAATAAAATGATATAATATATAATTAAAACTAAAAAAAAAATCCAATCGAGCTATTCGAAACGACTTTTTTTTCAAAACAAATTTTATTGTAAAAAAAAATTGTTTTTTTTTTTATTTAGTCTCGGAAACAGTCGGGACTGTACGTTTTTGCCAGGGCTTATTTTAACGTGCGTTTTGGACACATTTCACGTAATTCTAATAGCGGAAAACGCGCAGCTCTAATTTAAGAAATGCGCGTAGTTTAAGATTTTACTTATCATACCAATATAATTATATTCAATTATTGTATTAATAATTTCGATCGAGAATACAAGAATAACGTTAAAATTCAATAATTGGTTTCTTTTTTTTTTAAACGTTTTAATCCAAATCACTAACTCTGTTTTGGGTATGGAAAAGGGGGAAGGGGAAGAATACGATAGGAAAATAAAGTGTACACTTATACTCAGTATATATATTTTAATAACCCGTTATTCGTTTAACGTGTAATGTATTGATTATTTTTTTAATGTTATTATTATTAATTTAACAAATATATTTGTGTGGGTAGTAAAATATCATCGTTATGATAATTATTGGAGATCGTTAACAGCTATATAACAAAAAAATCTCATTAAATTTTACCAAGGATTATTCTTTCTGTTTAGAGCCGTATTGGGGTGGTGGATGGCGAGCGGATGAAGGCGATAAGTTAGGGGCGTCATGATAGGAAGAGAAATGATGGTGATGCAGGGACGAAGGGGAGAAAAGTTAAGGATTCAAAGTCACACTCACTTCTAAAAAGACTTTAAAATATGAGCACCGGTTTTCGCGGGCGCGTTTGTGACGCGTTTATTATCATTTTCTTTGTGGTTATAAAAAGTGTTGTTTCGCTTTCGTACATATAGTTTAGTGCGGATTTAATGGGATTTAATATAAATAAGCGCACGCCGGTTTCGAATTAAAACGTTTTTTTTGTATCTTTTCTGGGGGAATAAAAAAAATAATAATAATAAAATCTAAACGCGCGCTCGTGTATTATACGTCTTACGCCGTATATAGTTTCATTGACAAAATTATATACGGAGAACACTGCGCGCGCACAAACGACTTCCATTCACCGACGCGAATAACCGTCTCCTGCACATACTATTTATTATATAATTCTTTTTTTTTTTTTTCATATATATTTATATATAATATTTATGTACCTATACACACTGCAGATATCTCCGCGTATCGCCACGGGCGTTTACGCACACGAACGATAGTATAATTACGATTGCGTACCTATATAATATAATAAATTATTATATTGCATTCGTATTGTATCAATGATGAATCCGAACCGTGTAATACGTATAATAATAATAATAATATATATATATGAAAGAAAATAATAATAATAATAATTCCTTTCCCCGGCAACCGTCTAAATATATAGTTCGTTTTGTACGACTAAAAAAAGACGAAAAAATCCCCCGAAAAAAAAAATTAAAATTATCCCCCTCGGCACGCGTAATCATACGTTTTCGAGGGCATTTAAAGACATTAAGGTCTTCCGTTTATACGCATTCATTCACAATCATCCGGGAAAAAAAACACGCGATATACGTATAAAGAAAACACGTAGTCGTCTCTCCGCGCTGGTTTCGCAATTCCGCGCCCGAAAATAGCAGGCCGTTATTATATGTTATGTAGTCTATTTATATTCGCGTTTAACTAAAAAAAAAGATTATACATCAAATGATGATCTGCGCGATTGTCAGTCATTTCCGAAATAGACTACTTTTCCATTAAAAAAAAAATGCCTATTTTTTTATTATTTTTTTCATTGAACCATTACCGACGTATTAATTTACTCGATGCCGAATAATGTGCTGTTTAACGAGGTACTTAAAAAAATTAAATTTACTAACACCGAACACAGTATTGTCTTTGTTTTTTTTTCATTTGTGAAAAAAACGTTTCGATAACTTTTTTTTTTTGAATCGTTGTACGGAACTTTTTTCCGCCGTAGCGCAGACAATATGATCGTGTCCTCATAATTTTTTTTTCCTGAGAACATATTATGAATCGCCATTGAATAACTGCAGAGTGTTTAAACCGTAGCTTTCACACAGGATTTTTTTCCAATCGTGGCGTTCGAAATGCTCGCGTTGTCGTGTTTTTTTTCTGTTTTCGTGACGAGAAAGCCGCTGTACAATGTCGGCAATCAATAGTCGTCAATCAGTAGGTTATTTAATTAATAATAATTTTTTTATTATTATTATTATTATATCCCAATAATTTCTGTAAATATTTTGAAGATTTTCTCCGAGTGGACAAAATGACCAGCTATATCGACGCAGTATTTATATATATTATTATTAAGTATATATACTCGAGCTCGAAAATAAGTTACCCGTTTAGATTGATTTTATTCGGCGTTTGCATCGGTGAAATGTGGTGTGACCATCGTAAATGTTTATCGAATTTCGTTGCTCGCGAGTATATAATATACGAAGCGTATAGGTACCCGTTTATTTTTTAATATAATATCCTGAGAGTATGTACGGCATGTACGCGTATGGAATATAGAGTAGATAATTTGAACAGCTGAGGATAATATTCCGAAAATACGAAAAGAAATTTCAGCTCATTAAATGTTATATATTATAAGTCCCGGCGATATTTATTCTCTAAAAACATATAAAAATGCCTTAAAAAAAATGCATTTATGACCTGAAAAAAAACCCCACTTAAAAGTTATTAAAATTACCCGAATTATTTTTTTAGTTATTCTTTTATTAATTACAATTAATATACTGGCATATTAAACAACTAATGATTTTATTATTTATATATTTACGTGACGTATTTTATATTTTTTATTTGCGGTTTTTCAATTTTTTACGGTTTTTTTATTAGTAAAATTTATGCACAAATTTTAAATTATAAGTGAAAAAAACAGTATTACGTAAAATAATATTAAACTCGTGATTATTCGCTGTCCATTATTAAAAAAAAAATAGTTTTAAAAATGACCTAAAACTACAAAAAAAAAAAAAATGACTTCAAAGTGTCAAAAACTGCCCTGACAATTAATAAAAAAAAGACCAAATAATGATGGAAAACGCGAAATAAAAATCAATCATTTAGATCCGTTTTTTCGGCTAGGAAAGCATCACCTAAGACGTTCTAAAAAAAAACAACGCATAAGTCATCAACATGCCCGTTATATATATATATTTATTTATACATAAACTATTGATCATTAAGTTCTAGTGTTTAAGGCACTGGGAACTGATAAGCTTTGTTTTATTCGAATAAAAATTAAGGATACAAACAGTTTTCTTCAATTTTCCTCGGGCGTCGATTAATGTTATCGTTTCGTTCACTCGGCCGTTCGTTTTCATTTGAATTGTCCGTTATGAAATTTTCTTAGGTAGGCATTTTTTTTTTCGTCATATTATGGCGTTTTCAAGCGAACCCGTGCATTTAAAAGCACACGAAAAGTGGCAGAATTTTACTAGTAATAATATATTATGTATTAACCGTGCGAGTCGGCTGACCCCCTTGAAGCTGACCTCCTCCTGCCGCCCCTCAACTCGGGAATCAGCCACTGCGCGCAATTATAATAATATACGAACGATCATCGTCGTCGATGAATAATGCATGCGGCGATTATTATATTTTATTATTATTATAATAATTATTGTATTATCGCTTTGTGCAACCCCGGCCTCGGAGAACGGGTTCGTTAAATGTGTTTATTAGATATTCCGTTTATGCGCGAGTCTTGAAAAACTGTTGTTACAAGACGGCGGCGGAGAGGGCACCAATTAAGTGCGGTGTATACGAATTTGCGCGGCCAGCCGGAACAAAGATCGCTTTAGGAAATACATTATGGAAACGGTTTAAATACGTTTAAAACGAGGAAGATAAAAAAAAAAAAAGAAAGAAAGAAAAATAATTTAATTGCGCCGAACGCGCCCGCGCGTATTATAAATGAATATTTAATGGTACAAATAGAATACAATAAAAAAAAAAAAAATACTATTTCAATTTAATTTTCCCCTCTCCTTTCCCGGATATTTTCAAAACTCCCGAACTCGAATTATGCATTGTTTTTTTATTACGTTATTAATAGCTGTAAATTATCCGCGAGAAAAATCCTAAACCGAACTCTATAAAAACGTAAAAATTTATGTTTTTCGACATACATCGACGATGAAATGCAGTCAAATTTATTATATATATATAAATAAATATTATTATATTATAAAATTCGTCCGACACCGTGAATCATGATGACGTCATAAACGAAACCGTTGCTATTTTGACATTCCTATGTCGACAGAATGACCATAAGACATACCGTGTACCGATGCATGGGCGTACTCACAGGGCAGGGGGGGTTCATGGGTTTAAACCCCCCCCATTGGCCGTTTCTTCTTTGCAACCAATTCGTGTTTGTAAGGGATATGAATATTCGTTGTCTTATCGTACAACGATATATAATAAAATAGTGGAGTCCGAAATCCAAAACAGAATGTTTTTTTTTTTGGAGGAAAAAATAACGCGTATTATTTCTTCCAAGGCGTTTTTCCTAAAAATAAAATAAAAACACCGTCCCATATGTGTTTTGGGGAAAAATTCGAAATGTTCACACGGCGTTTTGGGGGCAGGCTAGAAAGTTACAATTGCTATATTATATGTAAGAAAATAAAAAAATAAATAAAAAAAGCTATTATAAGTTCCTATACTTAATGTACAATAACTATTAAATTTATATGTCAATTCTGCATTGATTTATAATAATATTTTATTTATTTTATTTTTTGTGTACTCGTATATTTAATTTAAATTTATAGCGTAATAATCAAAAGTAATATTGTTTTAATAATTTTTTAAACGTTAATATTGAAAATCGTTTTATACATAAATTTAAAAAAAAAAATAAGAAACCTTCTTATTAATTTTTTTTATCTTAGCACCCCCCTGTTATAAAATTCTCTGGATCCGCGCCTGGGGGCAGCCGTATACCGTCTTTCGCGCGGTTATGACACGTCTTCGTCGTCCGTCCACGACCGCGCAGCAACAGCTCGTGTGTGTGTGTGTAAAAACACGGCGAGCATCGGCGCATTGTGCAAACAGCTTAACGGTCCCGCGCACACGCGTTGGCCGCCGCGGCGATAACCGTTCCCCGACATCATTTAACGCGGCGGGCAATTATTGTTTTACCATCGCGCCAGTCGTTATAATATATTATAATAATTTTTTTTTTTTTATAATTATCATTACGCCCGAAACAATTATTATTTAAAAAAAAACTAAAAAAAATCCCGTTTGTGTGTGTATAACGTTACGCGATGCATAACGTTACGTTTATATTATATATTGTATTGCGTATATATAATAATATGGAAATAATTACACAACGCGCGCGTTTTCGTTTAATTTTCGTTATTTTTTTATTATTTTTTTCGTGTAATCGTCGGTGGGCCCGACGGGATAATCGCCGGAGGTGAAAGCGCGCGCGAAACCGACAAAAAAAAAAAATATATATTGCGCGCACTCGGTGGTGCAGGCGAATATAGAAATACGCTTTTAACAGCGAAATTCAACGTGCTGGCTAAAGTTAGTTAATTGTGTAAGCCAGAGGTTCTCAAACTTTTCAGGCCAGCCCCCCCCCGACGTTGGTCGACCCCAGACGTGTGAGCTCCCTTCATAAAAATAATTTTTATAGTCACGTAACAAAAAGTTAAAAACAAACAACGAATATAGGCT
Organism: Slavum lentiscoides; assembly: GCA_032441835.1. Lineage (NCBI taxonomy): Eukaryota > Metazoa > Arthropoda > Insecta > Hemiptera > Aphididae > Slavum > Slavum lentiscoides. The sequence continues at coordinate 4,431,420 of CM063709.1, forward strand.
AAATATTGATATTCGCATTACAAATTTATTTTAAAATAAAATGTATTTATTATAAAAGGTGTTAATCGATCGGCCGCTTTTAATGTGGCGGGTGGGCTTGTTTTTTTTTCATCACAAAATCCGGTGAAACGAGGAGAGATATTTGATAAAGCTACTCTCAATTCATTGCTGACATCTGGTCTTAAAAAAATAGAATGACGGCCAACAGTGGTTTATCGATAAAACAACAAACCTTTTATAGATAACGGCTCGTGTTGATTGTTGCTGCCTGTATGTGATGTATAAATAAACCGAATTGTATACGGGACGCGATTATTATCACGCAAATATCACAAATCCTTTTCTGTCTTATACCAAATACAATGTTGATTTTTAAAATTTTCTCGCGCCCCCGCCCCCCTATAAAGCTTTCGCGGCCCTCCGTATAGGATGGCGCCCTACGCTTTGAGAACCTCTGGTGTTAGCTTTTGCCGTTCCAGCAATCGGCTAATATTAGATTTATGGAATAATTCATTTTTTTTTTTGAACGGAAATATATTATATACTGACTGACTGTCCAGTGTTTGGACCTCCGACGCCCGTCATCGACTCGTGGTATTCTATTTTAATGTTATAAAAATGTAGATTAAAGTTTTTTTTTTCTTTGAGGACGTGTCGAAGTGTATAGCAGCGATGAGGTAGTAATCAATGAGATTATGCGTCGTGTATTGGTACCAAAGATATGCGCTGCTATCGTTTTTATCAATAAACGGTGTAACCATTAATCTGACAGAAAATTTCTATGATTTGAATTGTCGGCAACAGCTTGTCGAACAGATATCGACAATAAACCCGCATTTTGTCGAATTTTGAGGAGATATGCACTTAAACGACGATATACGACTCGCAATATACGCGTAAAAAAATGTTTAAATTTTTTCTTTAAATTCTCGGTTTTTTTTTTACTAATTCGTTACTTGACGACGGGCCTCTGAATCGCTGCGAACGCCGGCGGATAACCGGACGGGCCAGACACTGTCGCTATCTGTCGTGGTGTTTGCGTTCGAACGAAAGTTAGTATAATAGTCGTAATTTCTTCCCGGTTCCGAGGATTCATTACGAAAAATTGAATTTTCATCATAAGGATTAACAGTTCAAAATCTAAAAAAAATTTCCCGTATTTACGCGAACCCTTTCCGAGAAAAAACCGGAATAAAATCCGAGAAAATCGTGCGCTGCAGACGCGCGGTTAAAGGACTTTCGATTACCGCGCAGTCACTTTTTAAGTACGCAGTCTCCGAATATTTCAATTCGCGTAGTCGTGAATATTTTTTTTTAATCTAAAAAGTAACATTTTCGGCTGGTGTACGGTGTTCTTGAACAAGCTGGTTCACCGAGCGGACTAAAAGAGGATGGAGTTTTTATCCGTTTTCGGCGTCTACCGGTTTAGTATGGTCCGAACATGGTAGCTGGTCGGGGACGATTATTGTCTTTCGTTTGTTGACATTATCTCTGTACAGTTTTCAATCGGCGGATTGGTTCGGCACAATTCCCCGTTGTTAGCTTTCCACTTCGTTTCCAGATGATACGAATGGCATCTCCATTAGATATCTTTTAATCGTGGTCTCGTCCTGCGATCTTTTCCTTCTAACGTCCGTTCCAAGCGACCCACCGTGTCTGAGAAAACCGTACACAGCCCTATCCGTTCGCTCGACAACTTTCCATACGTTTTTTCCTCCTAAAATCAATCTCCAAATATTCGTTCTCTATTCGTCATCTTCTCTCTGTCCTCTTGCAACGCCGCGTACATCCAATAAGGCCGTATAACTTCTCTGTTCCATATTAAGTTTTGTTTTTTTTATCTCGCCTTGTACTCTTCGGTTAAACGTCACGTCTTTTTTGCTCTTTTTACACTTTCCGTCTGTGAAGCTCGTCATAATGGCTTCTAAACGTTATTATGCGCGTGTCACAACTGCGTAGGTATCACGAATGCGCGACCGCATCATCATAATACCTACACCGTATAACATATAATAATAGCCGAATATTGTAGAACACAATCCGTCTGCGGATCGCCGTCGCGCGTATATAAAACGCGCCCGTGTGTGTACGGTAATTTTTTTTAATGATCGGTGTTTTTTTTTCGAGTTTCCCATGATGCGCGCATTAATAATGATTTGGCAGATGGCATGTGAATGAATACCGAACGAAAAAAAAAAAAAAATAAAAACTACTACTACCGACGACGACGCGTGGAATATAGGTATCGTATAATAATATGTAATATAATGACGGGTTATTGGACGTACTTTATTTTAACGGTTTTTTAATACGGATACACGAAACAATTGATATTATTTCGTTGGGGGGGAAAAATAAAATAAAAAAATTAAATCCACCTCTCGCCCGATGATACACTTAATAATATTAATAATATGTCGGCGGCGGCGGCGGCGGCGGCGGTGGGAGAGAAAGACAATGCGCGGCATGCTGCGGCGGCTTGTGGGACTGTACCGAGACGAATTTGGAGAAGAGTAAAAGGTGTATATACACTGCACGCACCGCAACGATATTATTAAATGCGTACGGAATCGTGTATTATTTTATACGCTTTTCCCCCGAAACAACGAGGATCGTTCTTTTTTTTTTTGTTTTCTTCCACGGCCTGTGAAACGTGCAGTGGCGTAATTAGGCTTAGGTCATGTGGTGATCAATAGTCTTTTCATAATAACAAATACAGATAATTTTTTTTAAATTTGTATTCATTTACAATTAAAAGATAAAAACAGAATTATATAGTTCGTATTTAAGATCAATATATATATACATATTTTTCAGGACCGGCGTGTCGTTGAGTAACTCCTCGAGATGTACCGGCGGTGCATTTTTATTGAACTGCCAGCACAGACTATATTAACAGACTTAATCGATTACAACGCGAACATCTATAGTTAATTGCGTATTAATACGAGAGATAATGCAAAAAAAAAAAAAAAATAGAGAAGGCCGTGTGAATCACTAACGGCCACCGTCACGTCTTATCAGAAAAATAATAATCATGAACCGCTATTTCTCATACGCAGTAACCGAACGCCCGATCCGAGCGTTCAATACCTGCACTCTGAGTGATATTCACGAGGCCAATGGAGAAGAATGGATATAAAACCTGGACATTAAACTGTGAGTTCCAAATATCTGTGAGTTTTAACAGGTACTGAAAATAGATCCTGCCAGTTCCCAATAATATTATCATAATTTAATTTAATTTTCCTATTTTTTATTTCGATTTATTAACAGTTACGTCATGCTAATTCATCGAAATGATGAATGCATACATGTGGTGTAGATCTAATATGTCGTATATCAGAAAAACGAGTGATGTAAAATACGATTTTATTACGGCTATATAGGTGACAATTATCAGAAGTAATTACACGCGAATATATAGAGACGACGTAGACAAATAATAGTCATGCATAAATTATTTGTTTATGTTAAAATTAGGTGACGCGAATTGGTAAATGAGCGAGAAAAAAAGGTCTTCGAGTCGACGTATACTTAATTTTGTGATTTAAAAAAAAAAATAAGCTATCTTAATTCCATAAAATGTGTTTCATTTAAAATATATATGCGTTATTTTCGCCAAATTGAAATTTAAAAAAATTTAGGTCTTAAAACATAGGCGATATTTTTTTTATCCTGGCCGATTCGAAATAAACAATAATAATAATAATAATAGAATTATTATTATTGTTGCTATTAGATATAGCAGCGTATAACCGTTGGTGTTATTACATTCTCAACATTCGATTCGATTAAGCCGAACGATTTTTGTGAAAGTCTAATTTTCGTTAAAATATCGTTATTCTTCTAAAGATATACCAAAATGAATACATTCACAAGAACGATGTCGGTCGTAAACCGGTGCAGGAGATCGGTGTGGAAATCGTTAAAAAAGAACTGTGTGTTGCCGTGTATTGGACGTCGTAAAAAATCGACGTGTTTAGATGCCGACGTTTTTGACGGTTCAGTAGTCGAATTGGTCGTGAAACAGACAATAGAGGTACGAGGCTTTTAAAACAAATATATTGATGTTTATTAATATGTAACGTAAAATTTCAGAAGAAGGGGCCCGCATCAAATGTTTCACCGAAAAGGGTCCGTTTCGCTGATGAAATTCCTGGTGGGTGCTTGGAAATCTGGAAATATTATATTAAAGACACTTCCAAGACGATCGACCATACAAATACTAGGATATCGGCCATTACAATAAGTAACACTGGCGCGGAAGAAACAGTTGATCAGAATCTGACATCCAATAAGGATGTCCAATTGCACAGCGCCGAGAAGGCGTGGGTACCGGCATTCTTGAAAAGACAACAAGCTGCTGGCGAGACTGGTGTTGTCCAAGACGATACGACAGAAGTATGTATTATAATCCACGGGAATTTCAGTTAAACGGAAAAAAATATCAAAGTGGTCTGTTCAGATTCTGCGCGCGTTCTTCCATGCTAACCTGCGTTATAATCGTATTATAAGTTGTTTGGGCTAAATTGTTTTTTAACTGCAGGAAGTAATCAAAAAGGTCCGATCTTCTTTGAATAAGGTCACACCGGAGAACATCGATGTGCTCATTAAGATTTTTAAAGCTTTGCCGATAAATACATTAGAACTTCTGGAAAAAGTTGTTGATTTGGTTTTTGAAAGAGTAATATTATATATTGTATTATTAGTTAAAAAAAAAATTGAATTCGTTTTATAAAATCGATCAAATTTTAGCGATTTATTGTGGTAATAAATGTAAATAGGTAGAGCTTTCCTTTAAGATCAATTTGTTTACCACATATTATTCCGTGGTATTTATATACTATAATATATAGGCGATCCAAGAGCATAAATTCACTCCGCGTTACGCGACCTTATGTTGGGCACTGCAATCCATACAAGCCAGGAGTACGGAAAACGGTCATATGTCCTTTAAAATTCTCGTGGTAAAAAAATGCCAGAGTTTATTCCAATCGGACAATGACCATCAAACTGACTCGACGAAGAAACTGGAAGAAATCAATTCGTGCACAGATCCAGTAATTTATTTATTATAAACGTACCTATGTACATTTATAATATAATATAATAATATATAGGAGAAGAAGGAAGAACTTCTATTAACACACGAAGAAAACGAAAAAAGATATCGTGTTCGTTCTCTAGGAAATTGCCGGTAATGTCGTTTCGCATAAAATGTTCAAATATTATACCACCCTATTTATCTATTAATCAAACGTAAAATATTAATTTTTTTTTTATTAAGTGGCGATCATAATATTTTTTCTAATCCGTTCCAAAGAATTAAAATAAATGAATGTAAAATACTTTCTTAGTTTATAATTTTAATATTTCGCTTACGAATAAATATCGCTTAAAAATTGGTAATTTAACAGCAATAGTAAACAAATTCAAACATTTAAAATTTTTTTTTTTTAGTTTCATCGGAGAGTTGTTCAACCGTCACCTTATTCAACCGAATATAATGACGTATTGTGTCACGTACTTGTTAAGCCAACGTTCGGATGATCCTTTGGAACGTATGTGCGTCTTATTAAGCACCATTGGAAAAGAACTCGAAAAAGTACGCGTATTCTTACATTTTTTTAAAAAAATATTTAAAATTATTCTACGTTTTGTAATTACTTCGTTTTAGAAAATTAATTACCTGCCTCTCGGTCAAACATTATTTCGCTGTGTACGACTTTCAATTTGTAGTATCCACTAAAATGTCAAAAAAATCTTAATCACGACTTTTTTCTTTATGTGTTTAATGTTAGACGCAAAACTGTTAAAGAAATACATTCAAAACAACCTCCGTCGTTCATGAATTTCTCATATTTCATTGGCTATGACAGATTTTTCTCTGATAAAATTCCCGACCCGAACAATATTTAAAAGCTAAAATTAAATACGAATTTACGAAAACGTTTCTTCCCCGCTTTACACAATATTGTACAATTCAAAACATTTGTAAAAATCTACACGGACAGAAATTTTTTCTAAGGTTTTATTATTTTTGCAGAGTTACAATTTGGTCAATATCATTGATACGCTTAAGACACTGGCGTCTTTAAAGAGTATCTCGTTGAGAACGAGATTTATGATACAGGATCTGTTGGACTTGCAGATGAATAAATGGTCCCCAAAGGTTTTAGACTGCGCTCCGGCGGAAGTGACGAACGAGAAAAAAGGAAACGTTAAAAAAGGTGATATCACTGTATAGTGACTTTTATAGCAAAAAAGGAATTTACTTCTGAAGTCAATTACAGTGTAGCTCTCTCGGCATATACTAATGAAATCCAAATTTTTACGGAAACTAGTTCGCTTAATTTTTTAACTATCACATTATTCTTTCTTTTCTCAACAGGTCAAAACAAACGTGTTCAAGTTAAAATTGGACATATGTTTATATTAGGATTTTTTTTTTGCATGTATAATCGATTAGTTTTAATATTATTTTACTCTCCTCATAGTGAAGGGCGGTGAAATTATGTGCACTCGATGCAACCGTTCTGGACATTCTGCCAAGGATTGCGGCCGTCAGAATGGCTTTGTAAATAACAAGACCCACAAGCGAGGTGACAAAAAAGTTGGTGAAGGCGATATCAAGTGCTACAAATGCAATCGTATTGGTCACATCTCTCGCGATTGTAAAGAAATAGAAAAGTGTAAAAGGTACCTAATCATATTATTTTGAGAATAATTGCATTTTACAAGTTTACAAATTCAGTTATTTATATATATATATATTATCGGATGTTGTAAATTATGTATGTTTTACAATAACGAATATAAAATTTTAGATGTGACGCCGTTGGCCATTCACTTCGCAACTGTCCACAACCTGCACCAGTATTTGTATGTTACAACTGTGGTAAGAATGGTCACATGGCTCGAGAATGCCCAGAAGAACGTGTAGAACGTGGAATCAGTAGCAGCTTTATTTGCTACAACTGTAACAAGCCCGGCCATTTTTCAAAAGATTGCAAAGAGAGCAGGTAATGTTGGATTGCTTTTGTGTTTATTGTGATTTATGAAACGTGGACATTTAAACTTCTATAATATAACCTTTAATATTGAAAATATCATTTTTGTAGTTTTGTGCCAGTATGTATAGTTTTCTAATTTTCATTACGTGTTCTTATTAATCCTAAACAAAAGATTTCTATATTGTGGTACTATTCTGTGTATTACCGGCCATCGCATATATCTTCTAACCTGTTCTGCAATCTAATATTTTTAAATTTTAAAACGTTAAAAAAAATTTAATTCTCTGTGATGCAAGAGGATAATATTAATATTCAACATTTTTTTTTCAGAAATGGTAATGGCAAATATTCAGCCATTTGTCGTAACTGCGAAGGTTCCGGACACATGGCACGTGATTGCCCAGAGGGTAAAAACAACGTTGTCAAAACTGCGGTGAACCACGTCAAATGAGCCGTTAATGCCTGCGTAATATTCCAGAGCTTCTACATCAAATCTAATTATTTAATAAAAACATAAAAAAAAACTTATCAACACTTGTTTATCTATTAAAATGTATTGAATTAAAGCAAAACACGTTATTTTCTACTGTTTTTTTCACACTTGACTGGTTTGGAATCTCTTTTTTTTGTATATATTATAAAACAAGCATTTATCGTACGAAAAAATTATTATACAGATTGTCAATTTTTAAACTCGCTGCTTGTTCAGTCAAAAATCATACTCTTGTCGTCATTTCGAATTTTGTATATTGTTCTGTACATTTCGCGTATTTACATCGTATTTTTAATAGACTGCTGCAGTAGTCCACTTTAACGTTCACTTTTCGCTGAAAAAATGTACGAGTTGTTCAGCAACAATACGATTTATTAAATAAAAGTCACAGCTGCAGCGTTGCCAGACGTACGATAATTATCGTATTTATACGATTTTTATTGTTTGTGTACGATAGTCAAATCGTTATCGTACACGTGAACGCGATAGGTTTGACGTTTTTTATTATTAAATGATTATTTGACTATACTGATGTACCCATGTGGCGTATTTACGGGAGGGGTCCAGGGTACTAGACCCCCTCAGAACCAAAAAAAAAAAGATTATCCAAAGGTATATTTTATTAAATGCCTTATATCAATATATCCTGTTGGAATTTTCAAAAAAAAAAAAATTTAGACCCCCAGAAAAAAGTTGAAAATACGCCACTGGATGTACCATTATACTGTTCAATGACCACCAGATACTAGAAATGATATTTGACAATAATATCGCAGTATAGATTCAATTATTAATTATCACAATGCATAAGTGTGTGTTCCATTGCGCGGCAATTATTCTCGGTTTGGTCACGTCCGTGACCGGAGTGAGAAAGCTTCGTTTTCGTCGAGGGTCTCCGAGACCCACACGTTTTTATTATTATTATTATTAAATATTATTTAGCGCATAATATAATGCACTGACTTTTTTACGTTAGAAACGTGTAATATAGCCATGGCGTACGATTAAATCCTATATGTATACGAAGTGCTTGGTAAGAGAATTCCCGAGAGATAATTGGCGGGCTCACACGAGACGATAGGGACGTACACAACTGCACGCCACAGATAGGTACGTACCTCCGTAGAAATCGATTCACGTATAAATCCACGCCCAAGGAACACACCACAGGACAGCGACAAAAAAAATAAGGACGAGTGCCGCGGCGGTAACGACGGTCGTGCCCGGACCCGGTAGGACGAGGAGGAGGAGGAGGAGGATCGGGTACGGAATGAAACGATGTTTAATTTACAGTTTCATTAAAGGGTGCACCTAGCGCAGCTTATAAATATTATTATACGTTGTACGATCGCGACGAAGACGATGAATACGTGACCCGAAATAAGAAAAAAAAAAAAACCGGTCTCCTGCAGCCCCGGTATAAAAATATAATATGTCTTTATAATATTATATATTAAATCTTGTGTGGAGTGTGTAATGATACAATATTTTTCGGTTGTCCTTGTCCGCGCTCCTGTACGTTTTCCCATCGTGCTCATAATTCGTATGCGCGTTGTACGCTGGCGCGCGTACGACCACCGCGTCGTATACCCAACACATAATACGCGGATTGTATAATGAATCCTTTTTTCTTCTTCTTAAATATTCTCGTTTAGACGCGTTAAATTCGTTTTTTTTTTCGATTCCGGCCGGCCCGAGGCGATAGTGAAAAAAAACGAACGAACGATAATTATTCGGTACGTAAATTACTGCATGATTTCATCGGGCCGTATAAAAAAAAAATGGACGTACGTACTCATGCACGTTATCCTGCTTTTAATTTTTAATTTTTTTTTTTTTATAGGTCGTGTATCGAAATCGACATAAATGTAGTAATAATAGCGATTTAAAAAAATAATAAATAATTGATTGCTTACCCGTGTAAGTAAATTACCCGAAAACCAACGAGTTATGCATAAAAAGATTAAAGATAACAAAAAAAAAAACGCATTTACGTTTAAATTTTATGTTTAAAACTGTTGTACAAGCATAGAGCACTTGAGGAAAAGATTAATTATGTTTTAAATAAGCGGATACCGGCGATTTTTAAGTTTACCAAATACACCTACAGGTTTTTCTATAGATATTTTTATTCTTTTTCGACATTAATTACCGTTGCCAAAGCAGGCCGTTCGGAGCCGTATTAAATGTAAGGGACACCTCCGCAAACCCTGCTTCCCCTAAATTACGCCCGTGTATACTTCCGAAACTTATACAGAGAAACTGTATGAAAGCGCTCGGATATTAAAACCAAAAAACTATTGATCATTTCACTCGAATTCTAATTTCCGTGCAGATTGATTGAGTGGGACTAGCGACGTTGTCCGTTCACAAAACGACAAAATTTCGTGTCTAAGATCGACAAATAGCAGCAATAAATCGATTTGAAAACTTAAAACGCGGTTAAAAAGTAAATCAGGAATCTCAGACGATCGTGTCTCGGACTAAGACGAGAAAACCGGAAGAGAGGAAGGATCGTAAACCGAGGATATTTGCTTATATATATATACCAAAAAGCCAGATGAGGAGAATAAGACCACTTATCCTGTCAGGCTTTATTCGCGGATTGTCGAATTGAACGTCATATAGGAAGGAATTTTCAAAGAGTGTTGGCGGACAAATGTATATTCGGCAAACACGTGTGTAAACGGTCTGCTTCGTCTTTGTCAAATATACGCCGACCTCAACCAGAGCATCATAAAAATTCGACTTTAAAGTTTGAAAGACTGCGTGACTGAGTGCACAACTGATTTAAAATATTAAAAGGAATAGCATTGATAGTTGGGCGATTCAAAATAATTGGAACTGCAGAGCTAAGTAATTCCCTTATTTATATATGATTTATTTATTTTTGTTCTAAATTCTCACCCTACATATATTTCATAGTGATAACTTTTTCGTTTTTTCTAATTTTCAAGAAAACTAAAAATATATAATCGTGTTAAATCTTATTTAAGATCCGTGTTTCTTTTTCTTATTATTTCGAATCGCGCTTATTAAAAACAAATAAATATAAAAGCGACCACTATGGGGACGGTGGCGATGGCCCGCCTTGAACACGCCCTATGTTCGTCATTAGATTCACTGAAATGATAATTTCAGTCAATGAACGAAATGAACATTTTGTCGGATCAATTTTTTTTTTTTGTCCTACGATATCTGTAATTTATTGAATGAATGTAATATTTGAAGCAAAAAAAAAACACACAAGAGGGTCGACGCGAAACCGTCAACATAGACGCGTATAATACTGTGTAGTAAAGGGTGATAGGAAAAGTGCAGACACAGAGAGAGAGAGAGAGAGAGAGGGAGCGAATGATTCAGTGTTTTCGAATATACACTCGAGAAACCGACGAACCGTTGCAGCGAGAACGTTCGGAAGATTCGACACAATCGATTTACAATTTACATATATATATATATATATATAACGAAATATTATACATGTACCAGTTGAGTCAGTCGAGTACGAATTTAAATATTTTCCTCTGGCGGTTTTCCATTTGAGTTTGCCGTTGAATAAATATATATATATATATATAGTTTTCGAGTTTTCTAAACCAGAAAATGTCTTTGTAATTCGCGATGGAATATTGAACACGTACCATATAAATATAAAATATATACGGGGATGGGCGAAAAGCGTTGATTAGCGAATTATCGTGTCGAATCAGATACCGTGTGGGAATATAACATGTATCAGCGGAGAAGAAACCGCATTCTTTCGACCGGTGTCGATGATTTGTTGTGTTGCATTCAATCAAATGTAATCGCTCGATTAATGGTTAAGTTATCTAACATATAGTAATATATTTTTATCATCGAAATACGTAATAATTGTTGAATCTGCCTGTAGGATGATTGGAAAACGTATCGTCAATACTAAACTATCATTATTATACTTAATATGCAGCGTTATAAAAAAAAAAAATGTGTATTGGTTTTTTTTTTTTTATTATTATTCGGATTTCATATCGATCTAAAATCCTTCGTGTTAAAATATCTTTACTAAAAATAGTAAATAATAGGTAGCTATTAATTGACCCATAAGAATTGAAGCGAAAGCGTTTCTTCCAATAACTCTAATCTGGTAATTAATTAAAAATGTACGTTCACATTGAAAGAAATCTAAGGCACGCGCCCTATTGGTTTTAATACGGTTTTAATTTTGGTGAAAAAACTTGTATGATATACAAGATTCTTATCAGTTTTTTAAAAAAATGTCCCAATATATAAGACATATATGTGTCTACGATCCCGGTATACATATATATGCATATATTTATATTTTAATTTTTTTAGAAAATAAAACGAATCGTAAAATTTATAGCGCAACAAATAATTATGCAAATTTCATTATTAATTAACGTTAAGTGGCTCGAGAAAAAGTCGGGTGAATATTTATTTAACAATAGGTTTTTTTTTTTTTTTTTAAATTGAACGCGTTTTCTGTGCCACGAACTTTTTAGACGTCGTCAAGGAGAAATTCGGGGGGAGGGGAGTCGAAGAAAAAAGTCGATTAATAAGAGAATCCGAATTGGGCTTTGGCGGTTTGTCTAACTGCGTATATAGTTGCGTGTAATGTATTTAAAAGGTATCGGGGAGCGTTTAAGATACCGTGTGATGGTTTAGAATTCGAATGATACATTATTGATATTTTAGTAGCAATCCAGAATTCAATACCGCAAGGTCTATATACATAAGCTTTATAAATGATTAATTTAGTATTTAAATTCGTTTTTTCGCATATTTATTTATTAACAGACGAAGGGTTTTTAAACGCTGATTTACTGTGTAAACGTAACTGTGTAAGGACACTTTTTTAGTCGTCTGTCGAGGATTTACCCGACACATTTATAGATTTTTTTAAATATAAGAATGCAGAGTGTATTGTTAAAAAAAATACGTAGTGTTTGTATTTTTTTTTTTTAAAGTTGCATTACTCGGTTTGTTCGCGCTCATCTTGACGCGCCGTTTGTTGGACTAGTCCAGCGTATATCCATTTGTGGAACGACTCGAAGAGTAACTCGTTTTTTTTTTTATATTTAAGTACATTTCAACGTTATTCTTTCAAACTGTCTAAACTAAAAGATGGTCGGAGTACTCATTTTTTACACTTTAATGTTTATGCGGTTTTGTATCGCACAAACACATTAAAGATGTTTTCCGCGTTGTTATCAGAGCGAAAATGATATCGATTTGACGTTTTATATAACCGGTGCAAAAACACTGCAATCACGTCTAAACGGAGTGACTTCTGATCGCAAGACAAATTATTTTGCAGCAGACTTTCTTCACGATTATCTACGCCAGGTCAATATGTCTAAGGACGGATTACACAAACGAAATGATGACGTATAAACCGTCTGAAACGACATTGCTGACGGCAAGATCGCAGCGATCGTTCGCACGTTATAATCATTTATGGAAATCCGACGTTTAAATTATTTAAATAATCAATTTCGTTGGCGAGGGAAAGCAAAGCAGCTTCTCCACGAGATATTTCTATATAATTGTTACGCACTATAGTACGTATTTTTATCCGAGCACTTTACGCCGCGTGTTTTTGTGAATGTAACGTTTTCGACAAAACATTTACACAAGAACGTGCAAAACGTTTTGGTATAAAAACACATATTTACATAATATATCATTTATATTGCGTACGTACAAGAGATATATTGTCACGGTACAAAAACGTCTCGTGTTGTTCGTGCGGAAACGAAGGAATAACAAAAAAAAAATAATATAAGCGAAAATCGTCCTGGACGACCGTTTATCGTCGTCTGAATAATAATAATAATTTAACGCGTTATATACCTTATAATTATTTGCGTACGCATTCGTATTTTCAAGAAATTACAAATTGTACGCGTACATACCTATAAAATCAAATAAATATTATTATTATTATTATTATATATATATATATATATATACAAGAGAATAAACGATTTTTAAGCTGCAGCGATTTCTCCCCGGGCAGTGTATGATACGCGCACAGAATATTTCCGCGAACGGGTTTAAAATACTGTTGGAACGGGTTCCGTTGCAGTGATTCAAGCGCGTTCAATCGTTATGATATTAACGCGCGTACATAAACGGCATTGAAATCCAAATTGGTTTTGTAATAATTATTACAACAACCGATTTACTGTGACCGTACCTACACAATTTCAGACGCACAATATTGATGCAATTTTCGCGATCCGGTGTAACCGTGAAAGGCGTCCCTCGATACGGTTACACATTCGACCCGCGCGTATTTTTTCATAGAATTTTTCATTTTAAAATCTTCGAATTTTCAATAATATCTCATTTCATACGGTCAACATCGGCGGTATTAGGTACATACGTGTAATGAAATACGGGTTTAGGATTTTATGGAAATTTCAAAATTCAATATAGACAAAACGCGGTCAGATATATGAAACGATTTTCGTTTCATTCTGCGTATCTGGTAAAAAATGACCAGGTGAAGTATTCAACCAACAATATATTATTTAATTAATTTTTTTTATTATAAAATGATGGTTTTTTCGTACGTTATATGATACACGTGGTAGTATTGAAAGTCTATATATATATATATATATATTATTATTATAAGTGATTATTTTATACGCTTCGCGGCTTATTGTTATAACTATATATTTACATGTTATCGATAAATCTTTACGAACTGGCGATGGAAATCGAAATTTAACCGCAGTTTCGGTGACGAATGAAAATCGTCTATAACTTTGTTTCTTATTAATTTTTCGAAAGTTTTTTTTTTTACGAATAAATTTAAAAGTAACCCCACTTTGGGAGTGTCGAGCAAAACATCCTGCGACTCGTAAAACGTACCGCAGTATGCATATATAATTAATCGATAATAATAATTCGATTCGAAATGTACGGAAAATAAAGGAAATATAAGGATCCGGCGACAGTGAGATATATATATATACATTAAATATTTAAATAGATCAAAACTCTTCTTTTTTTTTCTTGCCTTTAACGCGTTAAAAGTTTAGAAAAAAAAGAAACTTGGATTTTAACTTATTAAAACGACGTACACGATACGAATTCGATAAATTAATAAATTATTTATCGTTGAGAATTACTTGTTCACAAGTGTATACTCGTAGTACATACATATATATATATATATATTCAATCGTATATCCAGATGTTTTCTCCAAAGAAATCATTATTTTTCCTCGCAACACTCTCGTACAATTCGTTTATATATTTATTAAACGTATAAATAGTAAATTAAGTCATTGGAAGTAGTAATAATAATTATACGAACCATTTTTCTCTGTGTATACGTGTGTGTGTGTGTGTGTGTGTGTGTGTGTGTGTGAATACGGACGATTTAACAAGGTTAATTGCCGTACTTATAAAAATTTACCTTATATAAGAACACGTAATTAATATTTAATATGATGCGCAGTATATGACTGTACGTATGTGTTCAAGACCTACGGTTTAGAGTGTTTACAAGCTTTGAAAAATATAAATATATAATGGCAAACCTACCTATATGGCATATAGTAATGAACGAACGGCTTATTAATTATACAATTATACAGTACGTATATATATACATAATACGTATTATTGTTAAACTGTATTAATTTACCTTATTACGTCCCCCCCGACTCCATCATTTATTATAATTATCGCCTATTCTTCGTAAATAATTACCGAAGGAATTAATTTTTTTTTTCTACGTTGCACGTAAGCAGAAATACGGAATATTATTATATCGCGTTTTTATTTTTCAAGAAAATCGTGATATTAACGATTTCAAGGATAAACGTAATACAAAATATATCGCCGATAGTGAACAAAAAAAAAAATTAATAAATCCCTTGGCCTCATTTTACGTGCGCATCGAATTATTATTAAACAATATGAAACTACCGCAATCAATTATTTACTCGTTTAATTATGTATCATTAAACAATCTGATTACAATTATATTTATTAGAAAATACGACGTTCGTGTTTTTTGTTGTACGATCGTTATAATCGGTGTCGATCAACGAATTCGTTTTCCGTGTGTCGTTAACCGTAAGAAATACAGAGATCTGATGACTTTTCTGTGTGATTCGATCTCGGGTATCGGTTCTAGTTCGGTTTTAAGAAAAATACAATTTCTCCGGCGTGTAGCTTTTTTGAAGTGTAAATCAAAGAACCCCCCAAAAAAAAAAAAATTGCAAACCCTCTCTCGCCCGATGAAATTGTCGACTTACTCGCTTTGGGCACAGACAATTTTCGCCTTTTTTTTTTCTGAAGAGCTCAAAATAAAATACGAGCTAAGATATGGTATTTATCGTAATGGGTTTATAAAAAACTGTACTAGCGTCGCTCAGAACCGTTTTTCAGATTTCCAGTGCCATTTTACCGATCTTATCCCCTCGATTATATACACATTGTTTGCGGACAATGATTTATTTGGTAATTTTGAGTTTTGAACATTGAATACATTAACTTTACTATTGGAACACAGTGAACTCTCGTTATGTCGAATCTCAAGAGGAGCAGAAAAAAGTTCGAAATATTCGAAATATTGAGTTTGTATTAAAAATTAAAAATAATAATTAAAGAAATTACCTAGTAAATAATTTGAACGTTCAAAATACATAATTGAATACTTAAAATACATACATATATATGAACTCCAGTATTTAAGAAATTAATTTATTCTTCTTTTATTACTTCTATTTCAACGATGTATTCCCAATTGGACAATGCAGAAAAAGCGCCATCTTCCATATCTGTAGTAGTCTCAACGAAATATCTCTGAATGTTTTTAATGCGTGTTTAGCTTGTTTAATTGTAACTTCAGCGACTTGCTCCTCTTTTTGTGGTCCGTACTACTACTATAGTACTACTGTACGTTAATTTTGAATGTTTTTGAAAATAGTTACCACAAAATCTTTTTCCCTACCTCCGACACTTTAAAACATTTTTTTGGCCAATCGTATTATTTCCATATAAAATATGTCGTTATTTCCACATGTATGTTAGGAAAAAAGTAAAAATGACTACCCACGCGGAATCTATACAATGTGACAACGTTAAAGGCATTTCATGCGGTAAAGCGTACATATATACGTATATTAGTTATTTTGATTTTATGCCGAATCGTGTACAGGGAATAAGGTAAAGGTTTTCTATCTAGAAAATGTCACTTACATCCGTGCAAGGAAAAGATCATCGTCGGTATATCGATCCTGCACGTTAAAATATGACTCGTGACTGGAATTATTGGTTTAAGTATTTACTACGTGGGAACGCGTTTGTATAGAGAGAGAAAAAAAGAACATAATTACTTTGGACTAAATACGTTCAAAACGCTAAATAATAAAATATTATTACCGGGAAAAGATATTATTGATTTTTTTTTTCCCTGGAAAAAAAATATGTAGGTATAATTGGAATAACTTTTTGTGTTTTATGCGAAATCGACAGAAACGATATAGCTGCCTACTTTCACATCGCTTTTTATATTTTTTTCAAATATTATTTTAACGGTCTCGTTATTAAATAATATCTTTTCGATGTAAAAAAATCTATCAACTATATGCATATTATATATATACTAAATAATATTTATACGTGTATACCTACTTTGTTAGTATACAAAAAAAAACACACACACACATAACGATGACATCGATAGCGTACAATTATAAAATGAAGATTGTGGTGTTCAGTGCTTCAGTGTTACGTCTTATCTAAACGTTTTCAAAGTAGTCAGATAGCAGTTAAGACGTCCGTGAACAGACGATGCTCAAGACGCTCTAATAATATTTATTTAATAATTTAACTTTTCGAGATATCGCGAAAGATTGGTTTGTGTCGTGAGATGATCGTATTAGAAAAACGTGCATTAAAATTCGTTCCTCGACTGAAATCAGAAAGACAATCGCGTCACCATCTACTTGAAACTATTGGACCCGACAAATGATGATGAAATAAATTATTACGGATGACAAGACATGGATCCGCGCGCAGTTATGATGTTAAGAAAGAAATCCAATCATCACAGGTGGGTCAACAAATAGTCACCAAAACCTAAAAAGCTCTTAGCTTCAGATCAAACGTTGAAGTCATTTTGACACATTTTCGTGAAATGACGACGAATCAAGAATTTCTGAATTTATTGTCGTGCCGCAAACCGTACTGGAAGAAATGGCAAACGAATAAAAAAAGCGAATTCAATCATTCAAGACTGATTGTTATACTTTAAAAGATCTGAGACTCGTGTTTATTAAGGCTTCAATCCAATATTTTATCAGCCGATAATTTTGTGAATGGATATCGTTTTTGAATATTGGAAGATCACAACAAGTAAACGCTTAAAATTTGAATTCAAATTCATTATACGTATAAATTGTCCAGCTTTGTTAGTCAATACGGCTGATGCTGGACCGTTACTGATAAATATAATTAAATAAATACACTGAAATAAAAATCAATTTTGTCGTTTCACATAGGTAATAACGAGTTACATAGACGATCGCTTCTCTTTATACATTGAAAATAGTTTAATTTAAATGATATACTGTATAACTGATTTCAACTATTTTTTTTTTCATAACCCCTTGGGATAATTGTACGCATAGGAAATAATAATACGATAGTAGGTACATTACTTTCTTACTGTACATATAATAATACGTAGTACTTAATATATTATTACACGTTTGTAACGTAAGGCATACTGTTATAATTGACTGAAAAAAAACTCATTAATATTTTCACGAACCATACGGTAAAGATTTAAAAATCATTGAATTTGAAGAAAGTGATAATTTTGTTTATTAACATTTCTATATTATCTAGAACTAGTTTTGTACTGTTTTACCTAGGAAAGAGACATACCCAACTGAAAAGCGATGACCCTTGAGTCACGAATTATATTGCCAATACTATAGAATAATAAATGGGCTGAAATTATATATATAACAGAGTAATAATACCGAAGTTTGTCCAAATCTATGATAAAATCGATTTAAATTTTTAGTACATTAAATTTAATAACAGCTATTCGTAAATTAATGCGCAATAATATAAATTGTAATTGGTTTATTTAATTATAGTACATTATATTAATCAATACGAACATTTTAAGTAAAACAACATTTATACGTTATAACAAACGAATTAATTTAAATTATAATGTACTCAGTCATAATCGAATTTTTATATATACATATGTAGATCCGGTACAGTTATTTGATTTTTAAAAAAACTTTATAGGTAATTGTAGAAATTATATTTTTATTACCGTTGCGCTATGAAGACAAAATATTTTTGAACATTTTTTACAGACGATAATAATATAATATTATTTCATTACATCTATTGGGCTGAAATTATATATATAACAGAGTAATAATACCGAAGTTTGTCCAAATCTATGATAAAATCGATTTAAATTTTTAGTACATTAAATTTAATAACAGCTATTCGTAAATTAATGCGCAATAATATAAATTGTAATTGGTTTATTTAATTATAGTACATTATATTAATCAATACGAACATTTTAAGTAAAACAACATTTATACGTTATAACAAACGAATTAATTTAAATTATAATGTACTCAGTCATAATCGAATTTTTATATATACATATGTAGATCCGGTACAGCTATTTGATTTTTTAAAAAAACTTTATAGGTAATTGTAGAAATTATATTTTTTATTACCGTTGCGCTATGAAGACAAAATATTTTTTGAACATTTTTTACAGACGATAATAATATAATATTATAAGACGTGTATTTATTACACGTTGAATCCAATATTCAGACGATCGTAAATGAAATAATCCAAAGGATAAAAATAAAAAATGTTAAACAGTTTGATTAATGTTATTATAATATTCGTTATTCCTATTTACGATTGCGTGGTGCGTTATAATATAGTCTTGTAAAGAATAATTTTTAAAAATATTCAGAATATGTATTTGAATAAAAATAAATAAAATATTCAGAATAAATATTCGTATGATTTTACGAAAATATCCTTTTTAATTGATGATCTGAGTTTGATTATTAAAATCTTAGAAAATACACGCAAGGAATTATTAAAACATATTTGGTTATAAAGTGAATTAAATACGAGCCAGATTTTGAAGTCGAATTAATATAAGAAAATATATTTTAGCCGAACAATCATGGCGATCGTTTTATTTATTTTTATTATTATGTTCAATTCTGCGTCATAATTTTCATTGTTTTTTTTTTGTAAGTATAATTGTTTTTTCGATAATAGTCATTGACGATTTAAAAGAATTATTTCTTTATCGCGTTCTGTCTAAAGCGATGAAGTTAATCCGTTTCTGAGATCCCTCAAAGGCTCCTACCACCCTTGCAGTAAACATATAAGTCGATTATGTCAGTGCTAGAATTGGGGAGGGGAGGGTACGCAAAGGAACGGAGCTTCTCTACTTTTTTTTGCTTCTTATCTGCGTATCCCATCTATATTTTTTTTCCTGGACGTCGTATTCAATACCATGATTAATAAATTAGGTATGGCAACAATATTGCGTGATACGCATCCTATATGACGTCATCCGTGCGCCAAACATCTGTATGTAATCTACTCTATGGGCGCCAATGAAATAAATGATAGAGAAAAATATTTTTATACCAGTGATTTCGGCGCCATAGAGTAATATAATATTTGGCGCACGGATGACGTCATGATTTCATGGAATAACAACTTTTTTTTTTTTCCATGACTGCGAAAAATTCACCGATACGAGTAAAGTCGGTGACACGCGTAATTTATTAATCGTGGTCTGCACCTTGACGAAATAACATGATATGCCAGCAAATATTGAGTTCTGCGCATGGTGCCTACGTCACTCGGTCCGCTTATCATAATTATGTGTTATCTATTATTTATTTTGAATTTTGATTCCTTATAATCGTGTTACAGTATTCTGTGGTATGAGCATTAATATGATAATGCTACAGATAAGACCGAATGACGTCAGAATTTCATGGCATAATAGATAAACTATATTTTATTCCATGGCAACTCGAACTGTTCTCAAATTCGTTCATGGTCTGCACGTTATATCAAAGTAAATTTCTTTGTAAAACATTCGTTTTTTTTTTTTTTAGCAGAGCTTCTCTTCTTCGATTTTCCCATTTCGAACACTGGATTTTAAATAAATGCGAATTTTTTGGAAAGAGAATGTCATCCTTTATACGGTGCGGATACGTTTTAAGTATCGACACAATAACCGAGTACATTTGTAATTCGTATTGTGGCAGTGAAACGGACATAAAAAAAAAAAAAGTGAAATAAGACTCGATACATATTATAGAAATAAAAAACACAAACCGGGGGGGTACTGTTGCTCCGGGTTCGCGTCACGTATCACGAGACGCGTACCAATATACAGTTTCTGGCTCGGCCTGTATAAGGGACTGGCGCGCGACCATACCACCACCACCACCAACCAGTCACCGCCGTTGTCATTATAAAAGACACCGGTTGTTCGGTACCTAGTATT
This sequence comes from Slavum lentiscoides, assembly GCA_032441835.1. Classification (NCBI taxonomy): domain Eukaryota; kingdom Metazoa; phylum Arthropoda; class Insecta; order Hemiptera; family Aphididae; genus Slavum; species Slavum lentiscoides. Next base: position 4,452,502 of record CM063709.1, read on the forward strand.
TTATAGGAGGTATACACACGCGCGGTAATGTAATACAGCGCCTGCTATATAATCAACGGGGGGACCAGAGTCTTAATACATATAAAATAATATATATTTCGGTGCTTACATACGAGCAGAGACAACGGAAAGTCTCCTCCGCGCGCTCGTGTATCAACAAACACACACATTAAATATAATTCCAGTGTTTTCAACGGTGACCGAGTTTTTTTCTGTTTTCATTCTTTAATAATTACGTATTATTGTCTTTCCGTAAATGAAACGTATTCCGAGTCTATTTATTTCCGACCGCCACCGCCTCCTCCGCAGCCATTAAACCGCGCGCAGAGACCGAGTGCCTGAGCGCAGGCTGCTCGCGACGATCTATTACTCTGCAATCGTCGTCGTCGTCGTCGTCGTCGTTGTCCGTCTCCGTCCTATGTCATTATATTGTATTATTATATTATCATTGCAGTGTAATGTTACGACGAAGCCATTTCTCCCCTCGGTACGTGTAATCGTACTTAATGTAACGTGCCCCCCAACCCGCTCATCAGTCGCTGTTGATAAAAAAAAAAAACAACGCACAACCGAATATTATATATATATTTTTTTTTTAATAAATACGTACGCGTTGTGGCGGCGGCGACGACGAAGGAGGAGTTTTAAAACGTATCGCGCGTAGTGAAAACGGTCCTTTTCCATTTATTTTCTCCTTCGCGGCACACCAAAACCGAGAAACGAAAACCGAGTCGTTATCATACGCCGCGGTGTCGTTATGTTACCGCCGGCCGACCAAATCGTATTCTCATCTCGCGTATAACGAGACATCAAACAATACCGACTTGCTTAATGCTTTTAAATAATTTTTATCGTGTTAACAATTTTTTAAAGAGGCAAAATCGTTTCGAAATTGAATATTCGGTACACACGTGCGCTACAGCGCGTCACACGCGCGTATATTTCGAAGGATTGCTGGAAAACGATTTAAAGGATTATTTTTTTCGCGTTTTGAAAGGGAAAATAGTCAAAAGCCAGAAGCCGGAGAAATCGGGCTGTCTGCGACTCGACACTCGGACGGAATTCTGGAAGACGAGCGAGAGAACGCAGACGAGGCTGCGAAACAAACGTGTTCCTGCAGCACGCGCCTACGCTTATTCGGTCGAAGAAAAATCTTATGCGAAAATTAAATGCGAATTAAACGATGGCGACAGTGACGTGTACCACGCGTGTGCGCCGTGTTTGTCGACATGACTTTGTGCGTGTAAATAAAATAACAAAACTCGACTGAACTAAACTGGAAACTGAAAATTACGTATGAAATCCCACGACTGTAAACTGTCTTGTAAACACTAAAGTTTTTTTTTTGCACTTTCACTGCCTTACTGTCACTAACTTTTTTATTTCTTTCGAAGTTCGTCCCCGGAAAATATACTGTTCTGTTTTGAACCGGTTTGACGCCTACTTTACGAACATTTTACACAACGTAAGTCCTACTTCAACAATATATATGGCAAAAAAATCTTAAAAATCATAGATCACAATTTTTTTTTTTTTTGTATTACCTGCAATTTAATTATCGATTACAATCATCGCTTTTAAATTCATAATAACAAAACGTTATCCCGCGAGTATAATTCGCGCTCGAGCGACATGGCACAACACCCGCGGATCGATACTACCCTTCTTTCTCTTGGTCCGTCAATAACGAATAATACGCTCGTACGATAGGATCTATTAGATCCTAGCTATATCACTCTGTCCGCGTTTAATTATTAAAAATAAATAGTGTTCAGCTGTAATTCATTGCTCGACGGCCGAGATGCCGCTTTAGCACACGACTAAAAAATCCCTTTGTTCGTATCGTCGTCTATATTTTTTTTAAATACTTTACCGTAACGTTTAGGTAAGCGAATTCGAAAAAAACCAGCATCACAAATCCCCGGAAAAATTGTTGTTTTAACGGCGCGCGCGATGCGTTAACGCATAATTTGTGTAATACGTTTTAACACGGGTTAACGCCGAATAATTCTGTAATTCGAGGTATACACTTGCGGGAAAGGGGTTTGAAATCCCCCATTCGTTGAAGTTTGGCCGAAAACCGCCACTGTACTCGTACGGGGAAGTGTGAGCGCAGGCCGTCATAAAAAAAAAAAAAACGTATTTTCTATACGACCAGGCACCAGAGAGTTTTAAAATTGCAATCAAAATGCGAAAACGCGCGGACGACAACAAGAAGACGCCTTTTCGGAGGGTCCGGGACGTGTTGTGCAGTACGGGAAAAAGATGCGAAGAAAATGAAAAACTCGTTCTCGTGTGCTGTCCCTGCTGCAGCAGAGACCGCGTTAAAAGTAAGCCGAGGTGTGATGAGCGGGGCACAGGCCGTGGGGAAACGGACGCGCATTACCATAGCAAAGGGGTTTTGACAATCGAAAAGGGCCGCGCGTTACGGTTCGGCGAATACCCGTTCATTTCGGCATGCAAATCTGCGGACGAGACCGCGGCGGCGGGCGGAGTGATTGTGCTCGCAGTGCGTGCGCGACTCGTGAGCAGATTGCTCGGTACAGACCTTATGGAAATCGTCGGGCGGTGCGCGGCAAAAGCATCGTGAAAAATGATATCTTGTATGCATTACGCCCACAGGTCCGCGCGTCGGTGCCACGAACAGTGTTCGTCCCAGGGCCGGCCCAAGATACGGGCGAACGGGGCGGTTACCCGGGGCGCCTTAAGCTCCCGTTTGTAAACATAAGTAGTTTTCAACAATATATATATATATATAAAATATTACGAATATCGCTTTTAAGGGCGTCTTATAGAAATTTACTCGGGGCGCTAAATCGTAGGCGCAACTAGGGGTTGCTAAAAGGACCTATAGCAACCCCAAAATATTAAGATTTCAATTTTGATGACGTTAAAAAAATCTCCCCTCCCCCATCCAAAAAGAGTTTTTTTCCTAATTCGTACGAGTTCAACGGTTCGCTGATGTGCAGTTCATTTTAAATATTGAGACGGATGTCGCAAACAACACGAAAACAGAATCATTGATGTTAAATAAGTACAGTAAAAAACAAGAAAAAAATAATACGTTTTATATTCTTATTAACTAATAAACCGGTTTCCATCAAAATTCCTCAAAAAAAAAAAATTGTTCTCGCTATTTGAAAAAATGTCGAAATTGTATTTTTTTAATATTGTGTGAAATTCGAGAACGAACCTATTTTATCTCTCAACTGGTAAAGTTAGGAGTTACGAATAACTTCTAACTTGAATTTTCTATCTAATCGAATTGTATGCCTTGACGAATTGTATGCTCTAAAAATTTAGATAATTCATCAACCGCTATCGTGCATAGCGGTTTCCAGAATTTTTCAACTCACGGTGCCCTTTTGGAACTGAGGTTTTCTCACGGCGCCCTAGATAAAATTAATGTCCTTTTTTAAAAAAAAACCAGAAAAAAATATACCTAGTGGATAATACGAAAATATTAATTTTATAAATTCTTATTAATTATTAAGATTTATAAATTTATTCGTTGAAAATATTGAATTAATTGGATGGGTGAATTACTGCAAATTTTTTCAAATCTTGGTATCAAATCAGACACACAGCCACTCTCGTTTCCTTTCTCCACATTGATTTTTATTCGATTTTATCGCTTCTTATCACAGCGACCGCCAAAACACCAGCTTCGCACAAATAATACGTTAAGCCTTATCACTCAGAAGGGGACACTCATTTTTTATTGAAATACAAAATTTATTTTTAAATCAAATAACGGTCGGCGGCGAACGCTTTGGTCTATAGAGTACCTGTGCGCAGTGTGATGCGACCGTATAGAAAACAGAAACGACGAAAGGACATTTCGGGTGAGGAATTTTAGTAAGAAACTGTTAGCGAAACCATCGGAAAATCTTTACAAATCGCCTGTCATTATCCGCGTTTAATATTATATATTAACGTTACGTTGTTATGTAGATATTTGGTCAACACGAGCTGTCCTCCTCTCTGCCGAACGTGCGCGAAGCACGACTATAAGTATAGTGTATTTTTTTTTTTTTTTTTAGTAAAATTTTTAAAATATAGCCCCGCGCCAACTGAGCTTTGACTCGTTTCCATTTAATTTTCAATTTCTCATCGTCTACGCCGATTCGTCTATTATGCATACGTATATATTTTTTACATAACCATCACTATACAGTGGTATAAAAGCGTACCTAAATATTATTATAATAGTAGTCGGTTTCTTGTATATAAATTACTGTCATCACACACACACACACATGTATTTTAGACGATTTGTGGGGTCGGAACGTATATTTTGTTACGTCTACGCGACTCCGAAAAGACCTGATATTTTTTTTACGGAATTCTAAATTATTACGATGAAAATTTCTTTGCGGCGTGTTTAGCGTAAAATTAGTGTGTGAACGCCCGAAATCGACGTACGACGTTCGCAAATCTATCATTGCTGGTGTGTATTTTTTCAGGATATTTATATACGTTGAAATTTTGAAACTAAATAGATTTTATCCACTCTAGAAATTCCACTCGAGGAAACTGGGAAATGTCTGATTAATAACAAGTTACTCCGTGCTCTTAAATAATTTTCAAAATATCTCGGGTATCTAATCGTAATTTTTACAGTTATTTGACAAAAAAATCAATGTTTTCCTTTATAATTTTTCTTTATAAGAGCTACAAGTCTAGTTGTTAAGTTGTCTACGAGACGGGATGATCCTAAAAACCGAATAAACCCAAATGTATTAATATGACGAGGTACGAATATTATTTTTTTAAATATTATAATTTGTTGTTTCGTTTATTACGATTAATTATATTTTGTGTTGTTATTATCAGTATTTTTTTTTCTTTTTGTATAAACATTCAGTAACCCTTCGTAATAATGTGATTCTTCTGTGTTTTGTGTAATAACGTACGATTATTGAAAATTTACAAATCATGTCGGTCGTTTAAAAATCGACTTGGCCATCTTCGATAATCTACCGACTATTCTGCGTTTCACGAAGTAACACAATACATACAGATGGACAAAATACAATTATATACAGCACGCACGTGTTACCAAGTATACATACGGCCGCGCGGTGGTGAAAACGATTTTCACACATAACAGTTACACCGTCCTGGTTCTAATTTTAGTTAAAACACTTCATAAGTCACCGTCTAAATAGATTATGACATAGAGAGGACAAAAAAAACAACGAACAAGGACACGTACGTATAAATCATAAAACCCGACGAGTAGTCGATAAATAGTGAGAAACGAAAAATAGAACGCGTCTCGTGTTGCACACATTTGTTCGTGCGCGTATTATGACGACTGCAACTATCGAATATCAAACGCACAATGAGTGTAAAGAGACAATTGTCTAGTGGTAGAAAAAAAGGATTCGTTTTTCAATTTCGGGTAATTATTCAAACGGGAGGAGGAAGTATCAAGTGGCGCGCGCGAGTCGTTAATTATACACAAATATGTATCCGTTAATTTTGATTGTTCACACGGAATTTCGAACACCAAAGCGTAGTTTTCATCAATCGGACACTTGGATGTACGACTGAAATTCACATCGCGTTCGCTGTAAAATAATAAAATCATACATAAATACAATGCACACCGTATCCCGCTTTTATCCCGAAATTTCAGCGAACCGGTTTTACAATTTTAATGAAAAATTATAACGTAATAGACAACGAAAATATAAAGTAAACAGGGCTTCAATCCTGTTGAATTTTTCTTCTTCAGGAATCACGTCGAGCTGTTACGGATTGAATATTATAAGAATTTCTTGCTCACGTATTTACCTGAAATCGCCGACCTCTTAGGCGCGGTTTTTCAATCGTTCACTTATTCGTCAGATAGCTATCCGTCGGATAAATTTATTCGAAAGATAAACCTCCGGATAAAGTGATAAGTGTTTTTCAATGTAAAATTATCTCCCAGATAGCTATTCGGCGAATAAAATTATTCGGTAGGTAGTGGTGCTGATTGGTGGTAGCAATAGTAGCAATATTATGGAACAAGTTACACGAAATTAATTGATTATGATTGGTCAATGATAACATTGATAAGGAACGCGTCAGAGATGTTGTATATTTTTACTCTGTTATCTGTTATAATAACGAATGCTTATAATTTGTGTTATCAATAGTTATCCGTCAGATAAATGTTTATCCGGTGGAAAAAGTACCGAATAACTATTTCATGATTTATCCGTCGAATAAGCGCTACCTGGACATTGAAAAACCGATAATTATTTATTTTTCCTTATCCGTCGAATAACTCTTGTTATCTGGCGGATAAATTAGATTGAAAAACCGGGCCTTAGTCAAATCCATGTCTAATTTAAATTTTCCCGTCATTTCCAGACCTTTTTGGTCAGATTTTTCTCCTGTTTCAGTATGCAATATCTTCAGATATCTACAGATCTCTCCTACACCGTCAGTCTTCCGGCAAATTTTGCTTCTCGACATATTCACTTCTTTCTCACCGCATGATTTCCCTTAACTATTCCCCTCTCTGTGTACTCTTCACCGAAACCAAAGCGTCTTCTCACAATCTTTCTCGCATTTTTTTTTCATTGTCCATCCTTATTCACGCAAACTACTTTCTATTCTCAATTCTTCAAAATATATATGTATCCCATGCGATCTTCCGCCGTATTCTTAACACCAACCGTACGAAAATTATTCAGCTTATTGTTATTTTGGAGACTGCCTTTCGCGGTGTTTAATCACTGTGCAGCTTATTAGTATTAATCTAAGTGTTGAGTTGTATTTGCTAGTAATTTACAAAAAAAAAATACTCACGTCTCGTCACGTTATTAATAAAAAACAAAACATAATAATAACCACGTTCTTGCACTCTAATTTTCATCCCAGAATATTACAACAATATTTATACAATAGTAAACGACATTACGCGTGCTAGCTGTTAGGATATGATAATATCCAGTGCGGTGTACGACAGTGGCCGGCAAATGAGCGCGACTCGACCTGCAGATAGAGATAGATCCGCGGTGGAACTGTTTTAATGACGATTATGGATATACACAGACATATCGTATCCTTTTATCGTCGTCGCAGGTGCTTAAAATCGCATTAGGCACGATTGTGTATTGCGTGTACACACACTAATATAGGATATGTACGCGGTTATATTGTCAGGGTGTATGCAGAGAAATTACCACCGGGGCCACCGGACAAGATCCGTCGTGTGCAACGTTAATATTCGGGTAATCAAAAATAATTATACATATTATAATATATATATATATATATATACCTCTCCGTTACAGTGAATTTTCTTCGCGACCAACCGCGTCCTATGATATAGAATAAAACATCGCTTTAAAGAGTTGCAGGAAGTATGCGCTCGGTAGATTATCTTTCGAGATTAACATAATGTATACACGTGTACGGCCAATGTCAATTATACTCGTATGGATAAAATTCCGGTGCACTGTGACAATACGACCCTACCACGACACCTATTATGCGTATTCAGCTCTTCTTGTATACTTTTTGTGAGATTATTCGAATTCCGGCTGTGAAAATTAAAATAAATGTGCACTAATTACTGAGCTTCGTTAGAGGGCAAAAGATTCAACGGCTTGGGCACGTGATGCGTGAATGATCTGGAAACCAACGGAAAATAGACATCGAGTGTCGGCCTAGGAAAAGATGAATGGATGTTTTTGGAAGTAGACCTTATATAATGGAATGGTAGTAGAAGGATATGAAGAGAAATAGTTCGGGAACTAGATAACGGTAAAAACTCTTGGAGATTATTAAATGCCAAGAGAAAAAGAAGAATATATATATATATATATAAACGCGTTTTAATATAATGGTTTTCGTACAACTAATGGTGGTCGGTGGATTATGGTATATTGGACACTGATGCTGTTAGGGAAATCATTATATATATATATATATATAAATCATTACTTTACAAATGATTTGATAAGATAAATATTGATGTCGGTTGGTTTTCACAAAAAACGAATTGATAAGACTGATGGACACAACAAAGATACTTATGTGTAGTCAAATATCAATTAGGCCGCCGTAATAATATTTTTTGTACCGTGTAAGTGTCTCGAATTTTCGAATCATGTAAACGAATCTCAGTGTTACTCCGAGTGGAATCGAATACGTTCAGAGTTCGAAGAGGAGCCCGTACAAAGAAAATTTAACAAAGTGGATTACGCGTATTAAATAAAGATGAAATGCGCTCGCTGAAACGTGGACGAACGGAGGCACTTGAAAGGATATCGATATATTATTACTCGATATTGAAACGAGAACGTCGTTACAGGTGGATGGAGCCGTTTTATACGAAAAACTAGACTGCGTGTTAGTTTCAACGCGGCACGTGTACTGATGAAGTCTGACAATGATCTGTTCGAGTTGGAAAGAATAGTAAGGTGGCGCGATATTTATAGAAAGTACTATATAAATGGATAAAGGATGGTTACGGTTTATGGTTCGACGAACTGCATATCTGAGTGACACGGCCGACATCGAATATTATTGTTTTTGACAAATTTATACTAGTGTACACGCTCAAAGCGTCTTAAACGTTTGAGAACTGTGAGAAAAATAATTTGCGTCCGTACTAAGTAGCGGTTTCAATGTGGACTTTATATCTCCCCGAACAGAACATCTCTTCTGTTTTACAAATATGTCAACGTTGTCGTTGTAATTTTTTCCAAACGGAACAAAGTCCGGTCAGGGTGTCGTTTTTTACACTTTTATAATTACGGTTTTATCTCGCTAACAAAAAAAAATTACGTAGTCACGTTGTTTTCACAAGGAAAATTTGACGCTTTGTAATGGGTTTGTTGTCTGTGCAAAAGATAAACGCGTAGAAACAAAGTGACTTGTGAGCATCTATTATAGCATTTTGGTTTGGGTTCGTTTAGAGTTGGAGACACGAAGGAAAAAAAGACGAAATAAACCGTCATATAAACAAGATCATGGCATTTTTTTTCACTTTTTCTTCTTCTTCTTCTTCTTGACCATATTGAAGACAATTATGGTCCAACAGCATTCTTTCGCTTCTCTCTGTTCATCGGTGTTTCTTCTGCTTCTCTACCCCAATCATCCTGAGATCTACTTTTACTCCGTCTGACCAACGTTGTCTGACTCGTCTTCTGTGTCGTTTTTAGTCCGGTCACCGCATCTCGTCATGTTCCCCAGTATCCCCTCAAATCTCGACACACATCCAGCCCATCGTATTTTGTCGCTCTTCGTGACTCCTATAATACAAGCTTCTCCGTAAAAACTTCTTAATTCTTCATTTGTCCTAATTTCAAATTCAATTTCTTCGCTCTTTTTCGGTGCAAACATTTTGTACAATGTTACTTTCGATCTTCTTGAAACACAGTGTTTAACAGTCCGAACAGTAGCATAATCTGTTTATTATTCTTTCTCTTATTTCCTCGTGGCTATTCGCGTTTTATTTCGCCCACGTTCCAAGGTACTTGAAACGTCCCGTACACTTTCAAACGTACAACCTTCTATATTTCTATAGGTATTTCTTCTCCTGTACAGTCTGGATGAGGTATTTCTCGTCAAGACCAAATGTCTTTCGCTGTATCCTTTCGAGCCGTTTTGTAACTTTTTTTTTAGGCTCTTCTCGTTTGCCAGCTGCTGATTATCTGTGAAATTTGCATTCTTTCGGTGTCGCCGAGAACTCGTCTCACCACCACTGTACGACGTGGAACAATTTTTTTTTCTCTACCTACTATACGAAATAATAATAATAATAGTTTACACGAAAACCGTTTTTATCGCGCGTAAATCACGCCGCAATCGTAATATTACACGTGTAGGAGCGTATTTAGAAACGCGTAATGTAGGGGGGCACCAACAAAATTTAAATGGGTAAAAAGTACTAAAAACAATTATATTTTTTATAATTGAATTTTTTTTTGTTCTATAAAAAAAAAAAAAAAATACGAATTTAACGACGAAACAAAGGCGTTTCAAATAATCGGAATTTAAAATGTAACGATATTATACAAAATTATTTTCAAATATTATTACAATTAATATTGTTCGTAATAGTATTATTGTAATAACAATTTACATGTCGTATTAAATAAATAAACGTTGATTTCGCGTTCGTATAAAATATGAATTATTATTATTTACGTACATGAATACAGCAACGCGGTGCCCCTGCTCCTTTACGTATACGCCACTGATAAAGTGTATTAGTATTCTCGAACGGTATACGCGTTCCTTTACGCGTATATAAATATATATATATATATATATATATATACGCGTGTATATAAATATACATAAATACGCGGTATAATAATAATATTACGAATAATAATGCGGTCGCAATATACGAGTCCGCATATATAATAATAATAATAATAAAACTTTTGAGTAAAAGACGTCGGCCGTCCGCCGAATCGTTTGATATTTATTTATACGTAATATATATATATATATAGTTTTCGCGCGAAGACTTTTTTTTTTTTTTTGTTCATATGCATAAATTTTTTCTCTCTGTGTGTGTGTGTGTGTGTGTGTGTAAAGCCGTTCAGAGAGCTTATTATAAAATAATAATATATTCTAATTTTTATACGCGTACCTTACAGGACGCGCGCAGGATAACGCGTGCAGAGAGCCGGTGTTTTGTATATTATAGACGCCGAGGAAAACCGCGGCACGTGTGTGTGTGTGTCACCGCGCGGGTACAGGGATTTGTGCGCGTATATATATATATATATATATATATAGTTTTACGACAGTGTCGGCATGAATGTTTAATGGCGAAAATGGCAGTTTGAATATAAGGCGGTTTTGTTATTCATGGTCTGGGAATAAGAACGGGTCCCCGAACATCGGCGGTGTGCACGGCGAAACGGTACGCGCGCCCGATGACTATATACGGAGTATACATATATATATATATACGGCGCGTTAAACCACGGCCAATCGAAAATATCATATTTTGCTTTCCTTCGTCCCTTTGCCGCCACACACGCGCGCGCGCGCGCGACTTTTACGCCCTCCTAACCCTGTCGTCGAGTCCCTGCGTCTCTATTTATTTCGCGTAAAAAATAAATATATCAAAATTTTTTTTTATTCCTCCTCCGCTCTATGTCTTTCTCTCTCCTGCGCGCACTCGGCGACGGCGTCTTCGTCACCGCCACACCGACACCGCGGACATATTAATACATAGGTATATACACCGCGCCACGTTTTCCGTTTTGACATCACTCGCGAGTACGATTATTATTATTCGTCACGTGCGCGCCACATTATTACCGTATACGACTATAATATAGTAGGTGTGAGCGGCTATTTATGTCTCCTCGGGGTTTGTGGAATAAAACTTCGAGAGTGGGGGTGGGGAGGGACCGAAAGAGTTATACGGTGTTGAAAGCCGATCGATAATCCTCGGGTTTTCGTTACCCCGCGCCGTATCCGCGTGAATTTATAATCGGGTAATACACGGCCGTGTTCAACGGATTCGGATGGCCGATAAGAATTTTCCGGAAGGACGACTGTTGTAACGGTATCAAGTCGATACCGGATTATGAGAAACCGTTTTAATTCATCTCGGATACGAGCTCGTCGATGACATTTGAATTTTTTTTTTTTTACGAAATAGAAATTGATATTAAACGAAAAATTTTATAATCTTATGATTTTTTTTTTTTTTTTAGTACGTTTTAGACGATATTTCCACGTCTTATTTTTACTTACTTTTTCCGTTTTATAAGTGATTCTATATAAATGTTAAAACGTATAATTAATGTTTGTTCGCGTCACTATATTGTCCAGACGATGATAATAACTCGCAGCATTTGCGTACATTTTTTTTAAATCTAAATTTTAGTTTTAAAAACCTAGGAGATCAGAGGAGGGAACAATAACTGTCGTTTTTAACGAATTTCGACTCGTATATCGTTAACACCACTGGACCGAAATTACAAAAAAAAAATATATTTTTATTATTCTCATTCTCTTTCAAACGACACCATCATTTAAGACTTTTTTCTTTTTCTTTGGATCAAACCGACTCTTTAATTTTTTTTCCTAAACGTTATTAATACTGTTAACGAATGCGTGTAAATTAAAAGTATTGGTCGCGTTACTCGATAAAAGTTATATATCACTTTTAAAAACAAATATTAATTAAAATAATCATAACCCATATATTGTTTTCGTACCGAATTTACGTTGAAATCCTTCCGTGCAGAGTTGACTCTGACGACTAGTCAACTGTTGTACACTTCATAGCTCGGCTTCGACAAAAAAAATATGAAATTTATTTATTTTTTTCATTTAATTTTATTCTCCTCGTATCGGGCAATACCATTGTCTGTTAATGTCGATTTCGACGATATATTTAAATGAGATTCGTAACAATATGACTATCATCGGTCCTTTTTAGGTTAGGTATCGTGTGTACACTATTTCTTTCGACGCCATTGATTTTATTATTAAATTTCGGAACATATATACGTAGTCGTATTGATTTATTAAGTTTCAAATACGCGTATAATGTTGTCAATAATTTTTTTTTTTTTAAACAGGACCTGGTATAGATAAAGGAAAAAAACGTAAAAAAAAAGTATTCGAATATCGAGTTGAAAAAACGAATGCGGCAGGTTTTTAATTATAAACCAATCGTATATACGAGCGTGTTCCCGGGGATTTCGATAAGTGCGTTTCGTTTAATTTCCAAATATATATATATATATATATATATATATATATATTATATTTATTTATTGCGGATTATTGCAGTTTATGAATGGCGTCGGTTGCGTGGATGTGCTGGAGGAAAAACATTTTTTTTTTCTTCGGCAAACCGTATAATTTTCTAACGACGGTTAACACCGCGCACTGCAGTGCAGGTATAATGAATCGATGGCAAATAATAACGAAACACAAAAAAAGAAGAAAAAAAAACGATCGCTTCGAAACGCGTACCGAAAATCGCTTAAAACGTAACGTATAATATTATCACCTCGAGCGATTATTCGCGGTTCTATATACGGCCGCGCGTACCTGTACATTATATTCGCAAAAAAAAAAAAGTAATAAAATTTAATAAATCCTATCAGATTTCACGTATATATACGAACCGCGATTCACTGGTGTTGGTAAACCGTCTATTTTCATTTAAAAAACGAAATGGTAAATAATAATAATAATAATAACGTGCGATATTTTTCCGCTCGAAATGGAGTATATGTACTCATATAATAATATACGTAGAGCTTGAATTTGGGGGAAAGTAAAAAAAAAAAAAAATTTTAGTTTTGACAGACTGAAATGTCCTATATAAACTCGAGGAAAATCACCGTGATTTTCATAAATCTTATTTCGCAATAAAACCGTAATTAATTAATTTGTTTTGTTAAAAAATACTATATGTCCTTATATTATATTACGTAAATGATCGCGCGGTCTTGCTAATCTCGCAACGTTCTGGGCACTTTACTTCGGACCGCAGCAGTTGTGTTTTATTACAAAACAAAGCGTTTTAATTATAATACATATTATAGTCGTTAGAGATAATACATCAAATAATTATAAAAATATTTATACGAAACACGGCACTTCATTTCATAAATTTGATTCGAAAATTAACGTTTATTTAGTAAAAAAAAAAAGAGCGATATTTATCTTTAAAAAATATTTTTTAAATGTGTTAGCAACGAGTGTCAAAATAAAAATATGAAAATCGCAATCAAACGTTTCCTATATGAATAAGACAATTTTAAATATATTTAAAAAGTTTAAATTTATATATTACCCAATACGGACAAAAAAAAATCGGGTCCAAACTTTATCCAAACAATCAAATTATTTCATTACGTAGAATTTCACAACGAATTTGTCCATTTCGCGTATTCCGATGTCAGTTTCGTTAAATTCCACAATCTGCAGGACATCCGATTTATGGAAAAAAAACGGTTTCGCTAAATGAACGCGACTGATGCGTTAAGGTTATTTGATGCTGAATATTTCGAACCCGCCGGATCGGGTTTGATTATGTTGTTATTAGACTTCGGATTTGTACGACGCGTTTGCATATATTTTTCTGGTCGATCGCGTTTGACGTATGCCGGAATAAGCGTTTGAATACGCTCCAAAATTAAAACGCAATTTTTTTTTTCTTTAATGCCAATATTTTCGGTTTTTCTTTTTGTATTTTTGTTTTTTTAAGTCATATTTTGATGATTTCGTTTGGTCAAAGTGATTTTCGATAAATTTCGAGACAAAAAAAAAAAATATTACAAATAGTTTATCGACGAGACGCGACAAGGCAAGGAGAAAAACATTAAAATATATATATATATAAATATCGCGATAATATTTTAGTGCTTAATGTGCGATAGTCTATAAAAAAAAAAAAAATTAATCGGTTGTGTACTAAAATTATACGTCGATTACAAACGACGTTTGAAACAAAATTCCTATAAAAAATATAAAGTTTTTTTTTTTTCTGGCATATTTAAATATATTTTAATATACAAACGATCGTTATTGAAATTGCTTACTTTATTGAGATAATAATTTCTTTTTTTAATCCATTTATAAATCCCAATTTATACAGTCATCGTCACGTGAAAAAAAAATATATCGATCTAGTTAATAATTAATTCGGCAATATAAATCGGTTATAAAAATATTCGTTAAATAAAAATTAATAATAAATGGCGATTATTATTTTCGTTTATATATTTTTTTAAACTTATATTTTTCGAAGGTGTGTCGGTGTCTCGTTTTAAAATTCCTATTCGTCGTCGTTTTACCCGCGATATAAAAATTTACACAATTACCTATATTATAATTCCAGAACAATAAAATTTTTTTTTTTTCTAAATTATTATTCGGGAAATCGTTTTATATATATAAAAAAATATATATATATATATACACACACACACACACACCGGTGGTGGTACTTATGAATAATAAATATAATGCGGCGCGGTGGTATCGTGACTTGCAACACGCGTTATACGCGTTATTCGTGCACTGGTTTTCGACGGTTCGCGCAGGGCTATTAAATAATATATAATATTACACGTACGACTACGCGTATAGGTATAGCAGATGTTCACGAGTAACGAAAATAATAATAATAACAATAATAACGTTGGTAAAGGGTGAAAAAAGAGTAAATAAATATGGGAAAAAAGTACGCGTATAATTATTACGAATCGACGTTTGTGTGTGTGTGTGTTTTGAAAAATTAATTCTACCTATACGCTCGCGTTGTTATTAAAGAAAATATATACGAAAATAAAATATATACGTTCAACCCTATAGTATATACAAGCGTCTGCGCGGTGTTTTAATTACGTTCGAGTTAAAAATAACAATAAAATTCTAAAAAAAAAAAATCACTGTCTAATACAGCTAACATCCACAACGCGCGTCGAGAAATCGTTTTTCTTTAAATTCCATTTTTTAATCGATTTCCTAACGCATAACACATAACAGCGTGTACACGCGTACGTATGACTATCATTTTTTTTTGATTAAATAACGAACCTCTATTAGTTCGGGCCTATAACGTAAAAACATTATATGCGAACAAAAAAAAAAGTCGATTTTTTTTTTTTTAGAATACATTCGACGCACTTTGCATCGTTTTCCAAAGCTCCTGTGCGACGCACGTATTATCACAAATTCGTTTTATTACATACACTTTTCAACGAGAACCAAGGCCGTATTTAGGAATTTGTCGCCCTGGGGCAACAAAAAAAAAAAACGCCCCATTATAATATAATACGAATTTAATGCAATATAAAAACAATTTTATTTTGAATTTACAATTTAAATTTAGCTGCCCCCTCATAATCAGCCGCCCGTAGCAACAGCCCCCTATTGCCCCCCCTAAATACGGCCCTGATGAAAATAAGAAAATTTATTTTTTGACAATTTTTTTTTTTATATTTTTAGATTGTTTTCTTAATTTTTTTTTTTAGAACGTTTTCGCAGTTTTCGGAACATTTTTCCGGAGTTTTTGAATACAAAATACGAATTTGAAATTTTGTTTTAAGATTTGTACACGCACCGACATGATTTTTATATAAATATAACGAGTTATAAAGTAGGTATTCGTATTATATTGCCGGAAAATAGTCGAGTAGTAATAATATTTTTTTTTTCATTTCAAAAGAAGTCCGAGTCGATAAGTGTCTGTAAAATTTGTTTTCATATTTATATTATTAATACCGAAATTATTGAAAACAAACAAACTTTTAGTGCATAGTTTTGAATTTTTCGGAGCATATAAAAACATTCGTTTTTAAGAGCAATTTTTTTTTAGAAATATTTTATCGAGCATTACGTTCCCAGCCCTTATTAATCACGTGCGAGATCCGTGCACATTGAAAAATCGATTCAACGCCATTCGACCGAGCCGTCGAGAAATTTCCCGATCGGTTATATATATATATATTTGAATATTCGCGTTAGGTTATAGGTTGAATAATATTTTTATTTTATTTACGTTATAGTCAATACTCGGTAATAACTTATAAATAATTACGCTTTTGCTCGTGTATAAACAATAATAATATATTAAAATATCGATTTCAAGACCGCAAACGCACATACGTATATTATATCGGTGTAAAAGTATTAAAATACGTCTGTGTTTATATCGCGTAATACCCGCGGTATACAATATATACACACAAGTCGATTGCACACGCGTTATAAAAAAATATAAATAATATAATATACACACGCGAGTAGTATAAAAATATACGTTTTTTTTCGTGGTGGAACCGATACGCCCGAACGATATAATATACAGTCCCGTGAAAACTCAATACCCGCGAGAGACAGCAGCGAATATTTCCAATCATCTCGTTTTCGAATAGCTTATATTATAATATTATATGTTATGTTCATGCTGCATTATATATATATGTATTATAATGTACACACGATATTATAACGTGTGTGTGTTTTTTTTTTTTTTAATATTTAAATCGCGACCCCGGCGTCTCTCGTATCGCGTCGGCAAAGCTTCGCTTACACGTATAAATTGTAATATTATTATATCTCGGCGCTGAATATTTTCACACGAGTCTACGTTATTACATATAGGTCCGATAATGTACGTATAATAGAATTTAATTAAATTAATAAAACGTAATAACGCGAGTGTTTATATAACAATAATCTACGGAGATTGTTGGTGCGAAATGCCCCATCGGATTTAATTTCCATATTAAAAATACCTGTTGCTCGCGAAAGTCACCAGAAGAAGAAGAATTTCAAACAATTTTTTTATCAAATCGTATACGTAATACGCAGGGGCGTATTTAGGAATTTTTTTTTTGGGGGGGGGGGGGGGGCTGAGGCATTGAGTAAATATCATTGTTGAATTATTTCTAAATTCTAATCCAAGACTAAATCTTAAAAATAGGACAAATTACCAAATTCTCAACATTTTAAAAACAACTACATATTAGGAATTTATTAAAAATATTACATCATATAGCCATAGGGCATAGGAATTAGTAAAGAAAGTTCCTGAAATTTCGGGGGCTGCAGCCCCATCAGCCTCCCCCCATAAATACGCCCCTGGTAATACGCACTACACAATCTAGGTATATCGAATTTTATAGGTTTTTACAAAGATTTCCAAAAGTATTCAAGTACGTTTGGGTTTCTGTGTATACTTTTTTTTTAACAGCCGAAGACTATTTTTTGCCGTAATTTGAATAAACGATAATAATTCAACGCAACTACTCCGATATATTATTTCTTTTATTTTTCATAATATTTTCTCCACACACACACATACGCATATAAAGACTTATAATACGCTTTTTTTTTTTTCATTCTTTATTAAACAGACAAGTGAGTTTTGAAATATTTCTTAAAATGTCTTCCGATTATATATTCGATTTTTTTTCCTCGTCTATCGTCGTAATATTCGTCTCGAACGAAACGCTTTACACACGCCGAACGTGGACCAATTAAAAAAAAAAAACCCCTTAGAACGAGTAAAGGGGAGAGAAATGTATATAGAGGTTCGGTCGTTGTTGTTAAACGATGTACGCGTCGAGATGAAAAAAAAAAAGAATAATAAGAAAGATTTTCGGGTGCGCACCGCGTATCATCACGCCTTATTCCGAGGTTGCAGCGGTATTATATATAATATATATAGTGCAACAGCGGATTCCTTTTGTCGGCCGAGCCGCCACCACAGGGCGGCTTATAAAACAAACAAAAAAAAAAAAACGATTTCTCATATAATAGCGTCGGTGATGCGGAAAATTTTTCATTTTTTTTTTTTTTTGTTGTTTTCTAATCGTTTATTTGTACGAGAAATTGGATTTCGGTTTTAATAACCGCGATGCGTATTAAATGTGTGTTCCGAGTTCGATTATTATTAAACGCGCCCCGCTCTATAAACAATATATACACGGACCGACCACCCCGAGGACCGTATACAGGAGGTGGTTCGGTCGAAATCAAAAATCATTATTAAACGAACGCGCGAAGCGGTCAAAGGCGTTTTTTCAAAGATTTCAAAAGAAATTAATTGTCGGCGGCGGCGGGCAACACGTCGTCGTCCAATATCGAAAAAAAATTCAATCGAACCGTATATATATATATTGTATTGTGTTCAGCGCGTTATATTATCGGTGCAGTGTCGTCCGATAAATTACACCCTTAAATGACGGAGCGAAAAATAAAAAAGAAGAAAAAAAAATATGATTCGTACGAAATAATAATAATAATAATTTCGTTTGAACGCGAGCGAGCGCGCGCGAAACGATTCGTGACAAAACACCACTCGTTCCGCCAATATTATATTCGCTATTTTTTTTTTTTATATATCCTTATTGCCGTTTCGATTAAACGTAAACGAATAAAATACGACGACGATTCGATCGTTCGTTCTCCAGCTATTATTCCGTCCGTATTAAGAATTCGTATTTTTTTTTTTTATATTCGTGAGGCTGGGACAGTGTAATTGTTTTCAGTGACGTATTTGAAATGGAGGCCCGAGGTGCCCGGGCCCAGTGGCGTATATAGGAGAGGTTTTTGGGGGTTCAAACCCCCACCCCCGAAATGTATGGTTGGTACGGTAATTATTAAAATAAAATTAATTTATAATATTGATTAAATCAATTTTTTTATATAACCCCTCCCCCCCACCCCGAAATTAATTTCTATATACGCCATTGCCCGGGCATATTTATACATGCACTGTACGTTGCTACACGACTGCTGTTTCGTGATTGGTCTGTTCAAATTTACCGCCGTTTAAATTTTATAGCAATTATCTCAATTCACACTATTATCGTTGTTATTATATCATTAGGCGGTGCATATTTTTATCGGAAAAATAAAATACGCAATGTATAAATCCGGAATCGTATTATGTTCCATGACATTTGTGATGTCAGTGATTTATTATCAATCAAACCGAGCACGCGCGCTTCAGTGACTTTAGGTGGTTTTTCATAACAAATCAATGGACATTTTTTTTTAGGTAAAGTTCCGACAAGAGTATAATATAATAATACTACACTGACATCACAAATGTCATGGAACATAATATAATTCCGGCGGTAAATTTGAATAGACCAATCACGAAACAATACAGTCGTGTAGCGATGTACGGAATGTTAATATGCGCCCGGGCCTCCCCCTTGACAATTATTATGTACTCGTAAAATGTAAATAATACGAGTTAATAACGAACGTAGTGAGTCGTCGAAAATTAAATCAATTTTTCGTATTGGAAAAATTCGAGTGATACTTTATTTTGAAGGCTTCACGTCGAATCCTAAATATTGTGTTTACAAAATTATTATAAAAAAATTTGGTCTTCCAAAAAAAAAAATCTATGATCCGCCACTCGAATTTTTTTTTTTTTTTTTAATAAACACCAGATTTTTAGACGAAATAATTTTACGATATTTCCAATGTGTCCTTTTTTTAACATCCTTATAAGAAATTACGAGATTTTAAAAGGCAAAAATGGTAAAAATTGTATTTTTTTTTTTTAAACGCTTATACCGTTTCAAGAATTAAAGAAGTTTAAAGAACAGCTCTATGTTTTAATATATTTTGTGTAAAAAAAAAATTGTTTTTCTAAATTACGGCCTTCCGAGTTTTTTTCCGCGCGAAGCGATTATTTTAATGAAAATCCTCACAAAGTCGAGCGCGGGGAGGAGGGTATTTAACTACTGTATTTTGATATCAATTTTAACTCGTCCTGCAGGCCATATATCTTTGCGGGATTGAAATAGTCTCTCTCGTTTTATACAATACGAACGAGTGTATTATTATTACGCAGTATATAATATTATACGTATACGAAATATAATAATAATAATAATAATCCGTATAATACACTGCAGTGTGTACACACGCAAACACAGCAATAGTAGTATTTCACAGCTATTATGTTCCGCTTTGTTTTAACCGGTACCGGTTGACTTGATAAAAAAATATTCAACGACGTTTCCTTTGTACATATAAAAAAATAATAATAACAAATAAATAACGTAAAAACAAAAACGGGCGCGTGTATGTGTGTTTATAAATTAGGCGAACAATAATATCAACAAAAAAAAAGCCGACTTTTATTTTTTTTATTATTGTAAATCTTTTTTTCTGTCCGTTCTCCGAAAAGCTCGCGATTTCCTCGCTCGTGTTTATTATATTATATTATTACGTTTCGCATTTCGGCAGTGTGTGAATGGGAAGGGAGTGTTTGTTTTTTTACAACTCGGGGATAAAAAACGATAAAATAAAATAAAAAAAACCCCCCGTTGTTAATAGAACAAACGCGCCAGTCAACAGAAGAGAAGGAATACGCACAAAAAAAGCATTAAAAAAAAAAACGAGCGGCGATAAAAAAAAATGTACCGCCGTCCGCAACGTTTTGTTGGCCGCACGATTTACGGCAAATAAAAACGAACGCATCCGGACTAAACGAAATAAACCAATACCAGACGAGCGACGCGCCGGATGTCGGAATAATAAAAATAATAAAAAAAAAAAAAGAAGAAGGGATATTCGTTCGCCCTCGGCAATTTTTTCGCATTTGAAGCACGGAAAGCGTAAAAAAATCCCGAGACCGCGGCGTTAAAGGGAATAAATATCGATTTTGTGCGATCCGACACAGAGAAAGAGAGAGAAAACGGTTCGCTGACAACGGCCGCACGGTTAAATATCTACCAGAACAGAACGTGGTGTGTAAAGTGAGAGAGACCATGTTTTTATTATGTGCAGTACCGCGCGTTTATGTATAATAAATATATATGGACTGGTCATTACATCTCGTCTTCCGGTCGTTTTATAAAAATATTGTGTATGGGGTGGCTTATTCTTTCTTCCATTATCAAGTTACTGTTTCTTCCATAGACGTGTAATATATAGACCGCGAACGACCAGTGTATCACGTGTAATGCACTAGAGCCAAGATACGTGCGAGACAGACCATAGACCTGTTAATTATAGTTAATAGATCTATGAGAGAGACAGACTTAGAAGAGGTTTTTTCATGGATGATAAAACAAAATTGTGGCAGCAAAATATCCGGATCCGCAGTGAATGGTGATACATGATTATTTATTCATCCATGAAAAAACCTCAAATGGCTCTTTCTCTCTCGCACATATCTTTGCTCCGTACGTCTTTCTCTAATCGCGGTCTATCTATATTATATGTCTATGGTTTCTTCTTCCATGCCTGAAATGCCACGACGTGATAACAATCCATGACGATAAGTGATAAATACAAATATAAAAATAACAAATAAACCCTTTTTTGTACGGACGGGATTGATCTAATTATTCTAATTAAGTAAGCATTTAATAGTAGTCGAGTCGAGTCCGGTCAGTTCAGAATTTTCCAGTCATCAGAGAAAACTCCGACAATGTTACATAACATATTTTTATATAATATCGAAATTTGAAAATAACTGTTATCACCGTATATTATTTCCATAGATAATAATTATATGTTAATCGACATAGATAATAAATATAATAATTTCATCACAATAACCTTAAAACGTATCCAAAAAGAGAACCACTCGAACAGTGACTTTTCTCTTCTTCATAAAATGGACCGCTATCCAATGCGCTTTCAATATAGGAGTAGCCTATTCGTGTACTTATCGTCTACGGTGGCCGTCGTCGGATAAATATGAGGCGAGCGAAATATCGAACTGCAGTATGACCGTGTGTAAGAAAAAAAAATATTGTACAAATTGATTACCTGGTACCTGAATTAATTAATCCATGACGATGTGGTCTTGTCCGGCCCGCCAAAATAATGTATTAACACTCAAAATAAATAAACAATAATATCGATAAAAATCGGTACAATATCTAACTGGATGACTGCAATATTTTATTATAATTTCTAATAAAACATTAATCAAACAAAATAATGTCATTTTAATTAACGTGTTTTTTTATTTATCGCCAAAAGAATTTTCTAAGTGAATATGTATATAAGTGATAAACTGTTAACTGATAATCTGATACCTCGATTAATGATAAATAACCAATAGATAATAATCATTAAATTTCTGTATTTTTTTTTTTTTCGTATTGCATATTTTGATGTTTTTAACGCGTAGTATTTATGCAATTTTAAGTGCCATTATATCCCACCAACCCTGCTTATAACTTTTTAAGAACTGTGGATATTAGAAAAACGGCTATTACGTATTATTGGCGCACATTGTAATTTATATTTTGTGCAAAAATTTGGCGCGAATCGATTATTTTGATGAAAATCATACAGGACGAGTCCTCCTCTTAAGAACTCGACAATTACCGTTGTTTCGACAAAACGGAAGAAGTGTATTTTTTTTCTTACAAAAAAAAAATCAGTTGTATTACTGCAGCGAATAACTGCAAAAAAAAACGACAAACTAAATCGAAAATATAATAACTACCACTTTATCCACGCTGCAAAACGATGCGGTAGAAACAAAATCATCATCATCGTTCACAGTCACGAATCCGAAGGCATTATCATCCCGCCCTCGTACGGTATCGGACGGGAAATCAAAGCCGAGTGCACGCCGCCTCGATTATCCCTGCGCGAAATTGTATATAGTGACTGACGGCCGGTATACGGGAACGGGCTCCTCCTCTTTCTGACGACTATAATGTGCGCGTAGACCTTATTTCTCCGTTTCCTTGTCGATCCAAAAACCGCGATTTATAAATCGTTATATATATATTTTATATATATATATATATATTTACGAGTAATATATTGCGGCTATACCTCTCCATTTAGTCAAGAACCTGAAATTGTCGATTTTTTTTTTCCTACTGCACTACACCGCACACAACACTATATATATATACGGATCGATTATTATTATTTTTTATGGAATTTGTCGAAAGCGAACTGGTTCGGTCGGTAATGTTATATACTACTATAAGACAACGAGATCAGTGAAACGAACGTGTTGTAAAATATAATATTATTGTTATGGTAAAACGTAAAAAATCGCGAAACCGAATTAATTTAATAAATTACCGTATAATATAAGCATTTTTTTTTTTTTGAGCTAGTAATTTATAGCAAGCGATACGAGTGTGGATCGGTGAAAATATTTTGTCGACTGTACAAGCTGCGGGCGTAATACGTTTTTACTAAAAGAAAATTTTATTTTAATTATACAAAAAAAAAGCCAATGTCTTTCACCAGTTTTCAAACACATCATTTCCTAAGCGTGTATACAGTTGGGCCCGAGTGAGAAAATAATAACAATTTTGATTCATTTTTTTTTTTAGTTACTCTGTTCAAAACGATCCGTTTTAACGCGAAATCAATAATTGTGTTTTACCAATAAACTGGTATTAATATATTGTTAAAATACGGTATTTACCGAACACCATAATACATAGTGATAACTGATAAGAATACTTATTATTTCTTTTAAAAACTACGTTGATTGCCGTGCGCGTTCATGTATGAATAAAACAATTTTCCGATATTATTATAAGGTTATAGATTCTTATGTATAAAAAACGGTTGGACCGAATTTGAAAGGTTAATAAATTGACGAGTATAACGATAAAGTAAACGAAGTGTTTACGCAGTCAAAGATCCGTGTGATGTGTTTGGCAAACCTAACCTATGCGTTAACCCATTTAACCAGGTTTACGGTAAAGTCGATATACAGTTTTGAGAATGCATTATGTAATGTATTAATATTCATTCGGGGAAGGATTATAAAAAGTCAGAATAACGTATTCGAACTCGTCGCGTTCATTACAGTTAATATTTAATCGAGGATTTTTTTTGAAAGACCCCGAATTTCAAATATAACGGATGACGGATATAATATATCATCGACATTAAATTCGATTTCGATTTAACGATATATACGTAAATAATATACGGATTCGTCGAACCTTCGCCTTTCTCCTTCCGAACACTGCGCCGCCACAACTTTTTATAGTCATTACCCGCGCGGTTCACACAATGTACCCATCGCGTATACGAAATATATTTACTTTAAATCAGGAACCCATCCCCTCCCCCGGAGAGTGCAAGGAGTACTGTATGAGAATAAAAATTTATTTTTTTTTTTGCGCGCGAAAATCCTTTAAAAAATCCTTGAACGACGTATCCGCGTATAATGCGAATAAAATACAATAATGTACAAAACGACATTATATTGTGCTGCTGCTGCTGCTCGTGTCGTGTAGGTACGTATATACTTTAATATACTCATATATATATATACACTTATACGTCAGCGATTTGAAATAAACTCGAGTGTACGCGAAAAGCTATTGATACACACTGCGAGGAACCGATGAGTATACGGTGTGGCTGGTACGGAATCGTTTTTAAAAAGCGAGTGGAGGATGTGCGCAGTACACGACAAGGTGAAAATAAAACGAAAGGAATACGTTTACATCGGTATATTGGCTCGCGTTTGTATGCGTTATACCCCATTTTCGTGTCGAAATAGTCAAATCGAGTTACGCCGACGGCGAGTCCAAATAAAAAAAAAAAATCCTCGACTGGCGCGCGCGCCATGGCTTTTACGGGCCACTAAACAAAGTGCGCGTTTTTCGCGGCAAAAACTTTCCTTATTCCCCCTCGTCGTCCCTAGGTTTTTTTTTTTGTGTCCTGCGCCTTTCGCATCGCCCGGCACGTATACCCTGCCACCGTTTTCCCTGAGCAACACACGTACGCGCGCAGGAAAAAATCGGCTCCCGGGCGGCCGAAAAATAAATCAATCGAAACGTTCAACCCGCGCAGGAGAGAGAGAGGACGCGCCGAAACCGTTGCAGCTGTACGTCTACTATAACCTACTGCTACAGTGTGTATATAGGAATCTCAAACGAAGCTCAAATATTATATTTTATATCCGTTTTTATTCTTCTTCACGAGTGTGTTTCAAAACTAACTCTCCAAACAAATTCTCCACAATCTGTTCCTGTCCTCTGCCGTTTCTCTCCATTTTATATCTAGTTCCAGTGGCGGATTTACGGGGAGGAGGGGTCCAGGGGGTCTGGACCCCCAGACGCTGATACATACATATATATATATATTTATTATAATTTATATAATGCACTATACACAGCTGGATCTGACCCAGTAGGTGTAATATAATACTTAGATAAAAATTCAGTAAACACTTGTTTTTTATAAAAATAAAAATAATACATTTGAAATACATAATATTTTTTAGGACCCCCTCTCCCCCCCAGAAAAATTTTGAAAATCCGCCACTGTCTAGTTCCACTATACTTTGACATGTTTTTGAACGCGGTCTTTCCGTCTTAAGCGTGGTCAGGTATTTTTCCCAATCTTCCTTCACAATCGTTTTAATCGACCATCACTCTTTTTTCCAAGAATGTCCGGCACACAATTTCTTTTATTATGTCCGGTCGTTGAAACGAGTTCTTCAGCTCGTCGCTCTGGCGTTTTCTCCGATGTCACAGTCCGGTACACGGTCCATAAATTCATCTCGGAATTTTTCGCTCAAACACCGCAAGTCTCGTTTCTTCAATTTTCCTCAGAGTCCATGTCTCAGACGCATATAAAAGTACTGGTTGTACCTATAGTTTAATTTTTAGCTCCTTGATCCAAAGATCTTTTCTATGCTATAGCAACACTCGTTTCCCACATTTGTATTCTTCGCTTCCGTCCTTATTAAATCATTTATCTCGTGTTATTATCGATCACAGATATTTGAAATGTAACACGCTCTTTTATAAACTTATCACCATCCACTTCTACGTGTATGTTCTCTATTTTTTTCGTCTGATAATTACATACTCCGTTTTTTTATTTTTTTTTGATCTTTGCCCACCACTTTTATTAGTTTTCTACAATATCGTTTAAAAAATTTCCGGTCATTTCCCAATACGGCCACACAATTAGCGTATGCCAATAAATACCTATTGCCGTTTCACCCAGAAGCTCTTTCAACCACGTCGTTTATTTATCTATTTTCTCTAATACTAAATTAATAAGAAAATGATTGTGTCTCCTTGCTTTAATCAATTGCTTTAAACTCGTAAATGATCTAAATGTCTCTGATGCCGTGATGTTTGCGCCTGTATAAATAAATGTATTTTCGAGGCTATAGTCTTGATTGGATTTGTTTAGGAATGTCGCAGGGTACACTTAATGCGTATTTTAGATTTTTGATTTTTTCACATGTAAAAAAAAAAAATAAAATATTTCTTTTACAAAACCGAAAATTGAAATTTTACGAATCCATTTTTATTATAAAGATAAACCGCGTCGATTTTCCAAAATCAATCGGAATTCATGAAAATGTCAATTTCCCTCGTAATTCAAATGCGATCACGTGTTTTATTATAACGCACAAGTACACGACAATCATTTTGAAAACAAAATAAAAACAGAAAAAAAACTTTAAAACATTTCGAATAGAACGAAAAAAAAAAAAGTTCATGCATTTGTTAGATCTCTGCGCAGTGTACATATAAGAGTATATACCTATATATAGTTAATTCGGACGGATCGTAAGAAGAAAAAGTGTACCAAAAAGGTACTTAACTCGATCGTTATTTTTGTTTTTATTTTTTGCCTTTTTAAACTTTTTTTCCCGTCCTTTGCCGCACTACTGTACACCGCGTACCCAGTCGCGTCTTTTATTCGCCTTCAGCGGCAATCCGCAGAACGGCTCTCCCATTGTTTTCCTGCCGAACCGCGGATTGCGAGACGTGGCGCGGCCCGCGGTCCACTGCAGTCTCTTCGTCGCCTCCTACCGCTGTGTACAAAAAAAAAAAAAAAAACAGCAACAACAAATGGAACCTCCCGTCTAATGGAAATTAAAACGATTCGTTAAACTCGGCGCGATAAAAAGTACTTTCCACTTAAGCAAATCTCGTTTTTCTTCGCTTTTTTTTTTTTCGCCCGATTTTATTTTATAAAAAGTGCCTCTATTTTTTTTCGCCTCCCCTTCCCCCCACCATTTCGGTTCGATCAATTGTGTAAAACAATTGTTGGCTTCAAAGACCTATAAACTTCGGTGGTGCGTTTCCCTGGGGACAATAACGTTACGAATTCGGAATTATATATTTTTTTTTTCCACTCTCTCTGTCCCACTCTGAAAACATCTCTTCAATATAATATTAAATTTAATAATATCCGAAGTAACCGAATATAAAAGAAAAGAAACCGTCTTTCCGTTATTTTCGGGAACGATGTTATTATACGCGCGATATATTCCGCGTATTATACACGCCTGACGTGTCTATGGGCGTGTTTGCAGCCCGAATTCGTATATACATAATAATTATTATAGTAACGGGTGTTTGTTTTATATCAATATCGATTAATATTACAATAATAATATAGCGTTCGCTTTGTACGTTCCTCATTTAATGAAAAAAAAAAGATTTGTTTATTCAGTATTATGATTTATTTTACACCTATAACACGTGTAACACACATAGAGCGCGCGCACGCCCTACACACACAGCTGCAGGGGCGTATTTATGGGGCTCCAGCCCCCCTGAAATTTCAGAAACTTTCTTTACTAATTCCTGTGCCCTATTTAATAATAATAATAATATTTTCAATAAATTCCTAATATGTATAGGTATTGTTTTTAAAATGTTGAGAATTTAGTAATTTGTCCTATTTTTAAAATTTAGACTTGGATTAGAATTTAGAAATAATTCAACAACGATATTTACTCAATGCCTCAGCCCCCCCTCCCCAAAAAAAATTTCTAATTACACCCCTGCACAGCTGCGAGGAAGTCCCAAGTAGATGAGGTTTTGAACAAGACTTGAAAACTGAGGGAAGAGGCGATTTAAAATTTCGACTCTCTGCTGATCGAGTCGGCCAAATTACATCGGTCGTCTTATGATATAAATATAAAATATTGTCAAATATTCGCCGTTGTATTTTATTTATTTTGGGGAAATTTACATAACTGTAAAGGTCCTGTCCAGCTTATACCACTGTTTTTGAGCGGACTCGATTTTCTCGACAGTAATATTGTAATTATTTTTAATTTGAAAGTAAACGTAAAACGGGTAATTCGAACTCATAATAAAACAATATTTAATTACGATAAAACGTCATATCCATCAACGAGAATAATATAATATCAAAACGACTATTTTATTAAACGCAACGATTTATCGGTTGCTTCTAAATTTACAGTATAAACGAAAAAAACATTAAAATTTTGTCCGATTAAAACAGACTAACCTAACATTTTAGATCCTGAGCAGAGTGAGGAAACCATTGGTTTTACAAAGCTGTGTGTGTTTTTTTATGTCTGTATCATCCAGAAATTCTACCAGATGGAGAGTGCTCCGATCTTTACAGTCACACTTTTTCCTGGTAACAAATTGCATCTAATTGGTACTTTGGAGAGGTCATTTTTTGATTTTCACAAAAGTGCCTAAAAATAGAACTCAAAAACTACCGAAAAATTACATAAAAACGGTAAAAACGCGATTTCGTCGATTATCGTTATTTCTTCGTAATTTTGAAACTAATTGGTATAGAAATTTGAAATATTCATCAAATATGTAACTGTTTATTATATTAAGGAAAAAAAAATTCTCAAAAATGTTCTTTTAATTTTGGACTATTTATAACAATTATTGGTTTTAAGGTATTTAATTCATAAAAAGAGTTAGTTTTTGTTACATAGGTACCTAAAATATTACACCGAAGCTCCGCTCAGAATCGTTTTATCGAACGCAATGATTTAATCATTGCTTTCAAATGTATAGTGATAATAATACACTCTGAAATCTTTATCCAAGTAATTCACTTAAGCCACATTCAAAACACCACACGACTCTTTACCTTATTATTATCATTATTATTATTATTCTTTTTCTTTCTTTTTATTTATATAGCTTCTAAATAAAATATTATTACAGCTCAACCATTACTGAAGGACGCTTAAGCGCCGTATTATTATTATTATTATTATTATTATTATTATTATTATTATTATTATTATTATTATTATTATTATTATTATTATTATTATTATTATTATTATTATTATTATTATTATTATTATTATTATTATTATTATTATTATTATTATTATTATTATTATTATTATTATTATTATTATTATTATTATTATTAGTATTATAATTATTATTTATTTATTTATTTTTATCTACTTTGCTCGAATTCGGCCAAGTGCGATTTCCGCGCGGTTCAACGTTATAATAAACTGTATAATATTATAAACTCTTTCGTTGACCGTTTGTGAAAATCGGACGTCGCGGTGCACAACGCCCTTACACACACGCGCGCGCGCGCGCGCATTAAACACCGAGTCAATGACTGCGCTGCAGCGCGTCGGAGGAGCTAAAAAAAAAAGGAGTAACGACGACGCCGCACTCATATTATAATCCGTTATCGTCATTACGATTTGTATAACACGCACTGCGGGCGTCAAGGGTTGAATAATAAAAAACGCTACAACAACAATATCAAAAAAAAAAAAAAAGCAAACGAATCGCGGACAATATTTGTTATTAATAATAGAATCGCGCGCGTAAGGTCCGTCGCCGTCGTGGTGCAGTGTAAACCGCAACGCCGCCGCCGCCGCGCACCGAAAAGCTAATTGTGCCGTGAGAAAAAACGGCAGTTGCCTAGACGCCACGCCGCGTTATATTTATAAAAATATATATATATATTTTTTTTATTTATTCTCTCTCTCTCTCTCTCTCTCGTTTACAACCCAAAGCTTTTTCATTTACCGAACGATTTTTCTCCACTCTCTCCGCTTCTCATCGGCGCCGCCCGCCCCTTATTCCCCACCACGGCCACCCCCTCGTTTCACACGTATATATATACTCGCACACACGCGCGTAATTATTATTATTTCTTTGGTTCCTCGCCGCCGCCAACACCGCGGTCGGTTTTTTTTTTATTATTATTATTATCGTTATCGTTATTATTTTTCATTATTTTTTTTTTTTTTATTATTTTCCATTCTGTCATTGTTATTAACGAAATTATCCGGACGATTTGATAATAGACTTCGGCAACGAGTCGCCTGACAAACCGCATTTAATGAACCCGAAGTTCATTGTGTGTGCGTGCGCGCGTGTGTGTATTGCCGGCGCGACCGTCGCCTAATCATCGCCTACCGGATCGGCACCCATTGTGTGCCGCGGACGCGTTATTAATGATCGCCGCCGCCGCCGCCGCCGCCGCCGCGATGGTAAACATTCGTTTTGTGAGCCCTTAAAATGCGTTTACGGTGTCCGCTGCCGCGGAGGCGGAACGAATATACAATAATAATAATAATAAAGAATCGCGCGAAATAATAATAAATCGAATATATAATATGTCATTGAGGTGAAAAAAATTAATTGCCGTGTATAGACGAACGAAAACCGCCGACGGTGATGGGCCGCGTCCCGGGCCGACTGGCCATTTGGTCCGGGCTATAATGAGCCCCGTATATAAAAAAAAAAAAAAAAACATATTATACGCCCGGACTCGTGGAAATATTTAAAAAAAGAAAAACGGCGGAATTATCGATTTCATGGAATCGATAAAAAAAAATTAATTGATTAATCGACGAATCTATTTGAAGACTAACAGAGGCGTCGCGAACTCGATAAAAAAAAAAACCTGCAAAGAAGCTAAAACAATGGTACTACGTATAATGATCCATTCCGCACCGATTTTGGTTGATTATTATTATTATTATTATTATTATTATTATTATTATTATTATTATTATTATTATTATTATTATTATTATTATTATTATTATTATTATTATTATTATTATTATTATTATTATTATTATTATTATTATTATTATTATTATTATTATTATTATTATTATTTAATTGCTTCTGTACAAAAACATTACAGCAAGGCAGTTATTAAACATTAAAAAAAAAAGAACAAATAAATTATATATATAATGGACAATAACCTAAGTTAGGAAGCCAAATATATGGGTGTAATTTATGATTAGGTGAATAACAGTAGGAGAGCGGGTGTTAAGAAGGAGATAAGGATCTGGAGAAGGGTAACGCCTATACAGAGGATAAACGAGAAAAAAGACGGGGTCTGTCAGAGAGAGGAGAGAAGGACAGTTAGACAGAATGTGATTGAAGTCACAGAATATACCTATTCCTGGTGTAGTGGACGTGGTGGGGACGAGTTTAAAGAAAGATGGAACGAGTGATGGGGAAGCAGCGGATGTGTCCGATACGAAGACGAGGAAAAGAATTGATAAGCCGTTTGGAAATGTGAAGACCTAGGAAATTTTAGTTTTACAATAATATATTATTTTTTTACCTGTAAACGTTTCACAGGATAACTGCTTTGAGGGTATGTTACTATAGTATAGTAGACGGGGAAAAAAAAGCAAAATCGAGAAATTTGTATACGGCTGTTTTTCTCATCAACACTACTCGAATTATTTTACACGACCTTATTGGGAACCACCCGACCAAACACCGCCGAAGCAACATTGACGCAACTAGACCTATATTTTAGGGTGTGCTAAAATTGTGTATACGTCACTGACTAAAACACTCACCACACCACCTCCTCCACCCCAAAAACATACATTTCAAAACCGTTAATAACACAAATTCAACATTATTATTTATTTGAATATTTACTAATATGTTGCATTTAGAAAGTAGGTAAACAATTGTAAATTATTATTACAATATAGTATTTTTTTTACAATTTACATCCAGTATAATAAATACAAAAAACTTACGTTCGATATTAGATAATAAGAATATGAATTACACAATTTACTATTTTAAAACTGTACTTGTACTGTAGTATAATTTATCTAACTGATTCTGGATTTCTGTTTTCATGCTATTTGCAACATCCCTCTCAATATTTAAAGCGAACGCGTCAGCAAAGCGTTAAATTTGAAATTACTTGTACAAGTTAGGAAAAGCCTCATTTTGAATTGTTTTTGTTATGTCATCAAAATTGAAATCTGAGTACTTTGGGGGTGCTAAAGTCCCCCTAGCACCCCCTAGTTGCGCCTATGCGAAGCAACTGCTTCTGAAAAACATAATCGTTTCGATACAATCAATTACGAATATACATTGGACGAAACGAAATTTCCAAAATTTTAAATCGCATTTATAAAGTTTTTTTTTTAGGGTTTTTTTACAGGGTGGTGTAAGCCCGTACACTCCCTACGCCTTGTATGTCTACGCAACCGAATTTTATACGATAAAATTTCAAACTATACACACACGAGTCTCCGCGCCGTATAACAACGATACACATTATATATTATATACGCGTTTAGAATATAAAAACATGCAAATTTTCACGGCCCTTATTCTAAAATTCACACCGTAACGGTATTATATCGTATCAGCCGCGTTGATTTTATTGCATTAATTCCGTCGTCCAAATTACAACAACAACGACAACAACACACCGTCCGCATAGCGCGCGGTGCAGTGTAGTTATTACGGCTCAATCAACGGGCTCCGCCGAAGTATAATTAAAACGTCCTTTTGCGGTCTCGCAGCTTTCTGCGACATTATAATATTAACTACGAGAACACAATATACCGCGACGCGTATAATTTATACATTATTTGTACACTTAGCTGCAGTTTATTAGGATAAAGGTACCTTACTACGTATATATCCGTGTGTTGCGCACTGTCTGTGCGCGCGAGTGTTACAGGCGGTGGCGTGCAAAGGGATTGCGTATATAGACCGCGCGCGCGGCTGATTGTCGCCGCGCGCTGATTAAAACGAACCCGCCAGTCGGTTTGACACTGCACTTTGTCAACGATTCCCGGGGTAATATGATATTATACGCGCCTATACTGCTGTACCTCTAATTAAACTTTATATTATGTATATACGGCCGTTATTATATTACTATATAATATAATAAACCCATAGTCGACTGTGGTGCACTGCAGTTATTATTATTATTATTACACGGGTGTGCAAAAATTTTCTTTTTCTTCTTTTGAGCCGCGCGAAAAAATTTTTGGTAAACTTTCGAATCGTGCTGAAACCGTAAATGAACTCCATCACTCCCTCCCCCATCACGTGCGCCTTTTTTTTTTTTTTTTTTTTTTTTTGCAAACTAATAATGTTTTACGACGAAAAACAATATCGGTTTTATTCAGTGCTTGAATTGGAAAAAAATTAGAAGAGGGATGCAAAAGTATAAAAATAATGTGCGTTCCAGCAGATTGTAATGTCTTATAAATTCGTGGGGCTTCGCCCCCCCACACCCCCCACTATATATTTTTCATTATACAATAATAAATAAACATCTTTTTTTTTTAACTGTAAACATTCGCGCCACATAGTAAAGGAGCATTTATTATTATTTTTTTGTTTTATTAATTTACAATTACTTTTATATACTTGTTTAATTAAGCAAATACTATGATTATTATTATTGGTATTGATATTTAAATTTGTTGTTGTGTCATTGCCAAAATTATAATATTTCGTCATTATTTTTACAAAAATTATTATTTGTATTTTGCGCAAGAAAACTTTATCGTACGAGTATCCCTTGTATTTTGTGGATGAAACTCAATGAAAAGCTCATTGAGTTTCATCCATTCGAAGATCAGGTTTTTTTACTTTCTTTTTGGTGTACTTATCTTTTATAATAATTAATTATATTAATGATTGTCATTTCAAGATATATATTGTTTGTATATTGTGACAACTACCGACCACTCCCTATAAATAAAATTTTTGAGTCTTGACCGTCCCGTTCTCTGCGTCCCGGTATGAAAAATTAGAAGGGGTACGCTATAATATTTTGAAAAAAGAAAGGGGACTCCGTCCCCCCGCGTCCCCCCCCCAATTCAAGCACTGGTTTTATTACATTTTGAACTAAACACATTGTTTTTTTTACAATAAAACAAACGATTCCTTCGTGATATATTTGTTGGGACGTGATAATAATCGGCTGCGCGCTCCTCGTAAGCCACCGTTAAACCCACACTATACGTACCCATTCAGTAGTTATACGGATTAACACTTGAATTTAAATTCAAAGTAAACTAAAAAAAAAAAAAAGTATGAGTTTTGCGAAAAAATTGATGCGACGGAATATTTGTACTGTTTTTTACCGGTTTTATAATTAGTAAAAAAAAATCTACAAGAAACATTAAAGAAATCCTATACGCAGTGTTTTAATTGCAGACCTGTGTTATTTATTATTGTTTAATAATAATATTATTATTATTATTATTGCATTATACTCATCATACAAATTTCTCGCTTTTCTATATAAATATATTATAATTTTTGTTTTAATGTACATTCTAGGACGATGACTACGTGTGTAAATACGATTTAATATATTTTTTTTTACCGGGAAAATTTGCGAGACAATATTATATTTCATATAATATATAAACACGTTTATATCAGAGCGATTTTTTTTTTTTTTAATGTTTTTCGTTAGATGGCGTGATTGTTTTTTACAACATTTATATATATACCGAGACACTATTGAAATCAGATATACTATGCGTATAAATATATCATAATATATATATACGTTCCGTCGAATGCAGTTTATTTCGAAGAGAACACGTAAAGTATCGAGATTTCAAAAATAATAAAAAATATTATATACACACGAAACCTCGCGGTCTGCAATACGATAAACGAGTATGATATACTCGTTTATTCGAAACGAAAACGATACTTTTTCGTAGGACATTTCACGCCGAAACGTTATTATTCGCTGACGTTTCGTCGCGTCCAAAAAAAAAAATACAATTTTTAACCACGTGATAAAGTATATACACACGAGTATTGCATATGATTAGTTCACTCGGCGCGGAATAATAGAAGATAAAGTAACTGGGTGTTTTAAAGGGGTAGGTACGGCGTGTAAAAAAAAAATATATTCTCCTATAACATATATAATATATGCGCGTTCTAAGAAGTTTTTCGAACGAATAGACGCGTATATTTTCGGTTCCATTTCTATATCGTTATTTATACAATGTCGCGTTTTATTATAACACGCACGAGTAAACCTATATATACGCATAATGTATACAGTTTAAATTCTGCTCGTAAAAAAAGATAGTTTATTTCGATTTTCATGCGCGCGTTTATTCATCTATAGATGAAAAAAAAATCTCCTTTTGCGAAAATCGATTTTAACATTTTTTTAGATTCTGAGCGGAGCGAGGGATCTAGTGGTTTTACAATAATGTTTATTTTTTTTCTATCCTGTGTAGAGATTTTTGACCAGAAAGAGTGCTCCGATTTCTTCGGTCACAGCAATTCGCATCTAGTTGGTACTGTAGAGAGGTCATTTTTCGATTTTCTCAAAAGCGCCTAAAAATATAACTGTAAAAAACGCTAAAAATGTAATTTCTTCTCAATCGATTGTTGTTTATTTCTTCGTCATTTTGAAACTAATAGTCATAGAAACCTGAAATTTTCACCAAATATGTAACTTTAGACTATATTATATTTACGAGAAAAGTGAGCTCCGCTCAGAATCGTTTTATCGAATGCAATGAATTATATCATTGCTTTCAAATTTAAAATAAAAACAAAACTCTAAAAATCTTTATCCAAGTAATTCACTTAAGCGATATCCACAACACCCCGCGACTTTTTTTTTTTGAGACTTGAATTTTCACCAAATATGTATTTTATTACCGTGATAAAATTTAAAAAAAAATTTTTTTTCGAGCTATTTATAGAAGTAATAGTTTTTTACGTTTTTATTCCATAAAAGCGGTAATTTTATGAATAATAGAAAGGTAGAGAGAACCGAGGACGACCAAGAACATCTCACATCAAAAAGACGATGTCCGACGCGGGGCTATAACGAATTGCACAAAGAATCGAATAGAAACTATATAGGCTGGCAGTTGAGATGAGTGGAGAAATTACGGGCAACCGCAAGTCCAACCTTATAGGATTGAATACAAAAAGAAGAAGATAGCGACCCTTTTCGAGGTGTTTTTTTTAATTTCCCATTAAAATTGAACACGCCGAGCGACGCGCTCGCGATTACGTTCGGCATTTCTTTTTTTTTTTCACCGTGTAAAATTTACGAGAAATTTATAACATTTATGCATAAGTGTTGAAAACGTGTTTATATATAAAATATATTATTACTGGACAAATCGTATATAGGTCCCGGGTGCAGTATACGAAAACCGCAGCAGAATGTGTGTTAGGAGAAATAATGAAATTCACTTGATAATCAGCAGCTATTTTATATCCATTTGAAATTGCACCTTTCCAATCGCTTTAGATTTCTACCGCGCGTTCGTCGACTGCCACGACGACCCAGAAATCGTTTCACGCGCCTCGGTTTATTGGCGGTTAATTTTCAAAATTTAATTCGTCTTATAATAGTATTATACGCGTGAGAGATGTGGAAGCTGCAGTCGATAATAATCATCAGATCGCGCGGATTATTAAACGTAGTTTTCTATTAAAAAAAAAAAAAAATTCGCCGACAATATATTATACTTGTTTGAGAGTGGATTATTATTGAAAAAATTATACGGTCGATTCACTCGCCAACAGCGCATATAACGCTCGAAAAAAATGGTTTATACGTTTTTTTTTTATCCTACACAAATTTTAATGATTTTTCTTTTTTTTTACGGTAATCGCCATATTATATATCGCTCGCCAGTACAAGTCTACTATTATAAACGAGTAATATATTATTATTTTTACGTTACGGGGATATGATAATGTTTTTCGCGTATTTTCAAATTAGAGCGACTTTCCTATATTTAAGAGCTAATCGATAAAGAAAATATTATTTGATATTTTAAGGATCCGTATATAAATAATATAAATACAATTATTTAGTATTTCGAAATTAACTCAGATTATTATTATTATAGAATATTATAATAACGCGCGGGCATAATATCAGCGGTGCGTTCCTGTATTCAGACAATCCTACGGACTATATATCGTATATGCGCGTGCAAGTGATAATAACAGCGATAGAGAAACTTATCGAGTCCCTTTCACGCGGTGCTGATTCACCAGTGGTTTTTAATACCGATTTATAAGTTCTTCCTGCGTGAAATATGAGTTAAATCTTATGCGGTTGTACTGTTTAGTCTTCAGTCGTAGTCGCGTATAATGATTTCAAAAAAAAAAATCTACACAAGAGTTTGGTCCGCGCGATCGTTATTATTTTTTAAACCGCGAGTGCGATATAATAATATTGTGTATACTGTGCTCGAATAGAGGAGAGACTTATATATTTAAGCGTACCCCTTGAAATTTTTCACGGCGGGACGACGAGAACAGAACAGAACGGTCTCGGGACTATATGTTTTAAACATTTTATTGGATTAATGCGAAAATAATAAAAATATGCGCATTTAAATCTTGTTATATCAACGCCAAAGTAATAAACATTTAACGTCAATACTACAAATTCAACAGATTTATTTAATTAAAAATATAGCCGAATAAGAAGCGCGAAGACCCTCACGCGAATTTTCGAGACATTAAAATTTTCAGGGTCGAGCATTTTTTTTTTTTTACACTTTCGCATTCCCTTTCTAATTTTTTCCCCCCGATTCAAGCACTGAATTATATAATATAGTAATAATCGTATACAGAGCTCGAATTAAGGGGAGGACACAGCTAGAGCTCAATTTTTTTTTTGTTTTACTACGTGTTTGGGGTGGGGGGAAGTAAATTCTTTGTAGAACGTTCATTTTTATTTTTTATTAACACAGTTCCTGTTCTTTATCATTTTCCCCCGGTTTCGCGTACTGATCCTGCAGTGTATATCGAAACGGCGGAATATCTATTTTTTATATATATATATAAAAGCGTATATAATATTATAAAAAAAAAAAAATTCTCGCGAGTTAATTACGACGGTCGGCCGCGCGCTAATGACTCTCTGTGACCGCGGTGCAGCCTCCGCTCGGGAAACTGTCGTGTTTTTCTTTCTTTTTCGCGCTTATTTCTACCCTTTACCACCCCCCCCCCTCCCCCACCTCAATCCCGGGCAATATCGCGAAATCGCGTCTCGCATTAGCGCCTAACAATGGCAGCAGCCGCGCCGCGTTGTCGTCCGCGTTAAAATATTATATATATATATAGTAAAAATATTTTAATAATTTATAATATTATAACGCGGCGCCCGCGAGCGTTTTCGCAACGTAATTTATTTAATATAATTAATAATAAACGAGATGTCGCCT
This sequence comes from Slavum lentiscoides, assembly GCA_032441835.1. Classification (NCBI taxonomy): domain Eukaryota; kingdom Metazoa; phylum Arthropoda; class Insecta; order Hemiptera; family Aphididae; genus Slavum; species Slavum lentiscoides. Next base: position 4,491,212 of record CM063709.1, read on the forward strand.
GCGCGGCCGGCGGCACGCTGCAGCATCCCGCGCGGTCGTTCATCGACCGACCAAAAACCCCGGGGGCGGTGCAGGCGCCGCGGAGCACAGCGCGTATTATTTTCGACGCGAATTTCCCCTTATATATTATATATTGTGTGTGTTTTCCGCCTGCAAAAACATTTTATGATTAATCGTCTCGGCCGTCGATCTCGCGCCCGTTAACCCCTTTTTTTTCCACCTCCTCCGCCGCCGGAAAACTCCGCGTCTCTCTGCACACGATTTTCCCTAACGCGCAGCCACTCGACACGCAACGTTATGTTTTTAAGAGCACCGCCGCCGCCGCCGCCGCCGCGTTTATTATATATAGAAACGTTTTATTAAAACGCGTATACGGACGCGCGCGCGCGCACGGCCCCGAGCCACGGTGGGCGTGGCCGACACGCCGTTCTATCGATTCCCATTGGTCGAGCCGCCGCCGCCGCCGCCGCCGCCGCCGTATACGTGTTATACATATATATAATATTATTATAAGCGCGAGCGTGTCGACGCGGTATAGGCGCGACGACGGAAATCGTTTTAAAAAGGTGTCGCGCGGGCGAGATGAAGTGATGCAGCGGCGGAACGGTTTGATAATTATTATACGAAAGGGTTACCGCCGCCGCCGCCGGCCCTAAGTGCTTTCATTACCGCGCGAGCTTTTCTATAAACCGGACGCGATTTCGGAATTCATTAAGTCAACGGCCGTATTTTATAAACCGCCGCCTTTCATCGGACGGAGATTAATTAACGCTATCGCTGATGCCGATGCGCTGCAGTCGCATCATGTCTTATATATATATATATATATATATATACGATACTGCAGCAATAGTCGAGCTCGAGGCATTTATATTTGTATACACGATTTCCGTTTTTTTTTTTTCGATTTCTTATACAGATTCTGAACGGACCGAGGAATGTGTCCAGCTGTGCAGTCCTAACCACCAATAATGCCCTAGGGCAGGGGTCGGGAACCTGCGGCTCTTTAGAGTATGATGCATCAATTTAAGACTTATTATATACTGTTTTTAATGCCTACCAATTCCCGACGAAATTGTTTAGTGAAATATATATTAGACGTTATTATTGTATACTATGGCGTGTTTTTTTGTTATCAGTGCGGCTCTTTGAAAATCACGATTTCGCAATTTTTTGAAAAAATGGCTCATTTACACAATAAAAGGTTCCCGACCCCTGCCCTAGGGCAATAATATTTTACGCCCCCTCGCCAAAAGAAAATGTTTTACAACTAATTTAATATCTATAGTTACGTAATTTTATATATTTTAATAGTAAATACACTCATCCTCGAAATCATCATACAGGGAAATTAATATCTAAAATAAAATAACAAATTTTTTTTTTGTCATTCATTTTTTTGACGCCCCTGCATTTATAATACTTTGGACGCCCTAGGGCACTTGCCCCATTTACCCCCCTCCCCTTGGGACGGCTATGAATGTGTGTAACAATCCCGTATTCAATACACTTGTAACATCGGCGGAAATTATTCGCGTTCGACGTTATAATGCGTTATATAATTTGTATGCATTTTGAAGGACATCGGCTGAAGCTTGCGTGGTTGATGAGTAGCACGATTAAAGGCAGCGGTCGAAGTCGGGGGAGGGATACGAGGGAATGCCATAACATCACACTTTTTTTAGTCGGCACATTCCATCTCCCCTCACACTTATTTTGTTTAAAATCATTCATCCATCTTGGATTTTAAAAAATAATTTTTTTTTTATGTAATTTATAGTTGTTATGTCGTCTTAATTTTTTTTTAGAAAAATATCTTTGATTCTTTTTTTTTCTTTGTGAGAACTATTTGGTGCTCTAAAATATTAACATTCAGTACGTCCAAACGTCACTTAATCACGATCCTGAGAAATATAGTTCACCGCATCAATGAACTTGAAATGAAGACACTGCTTCCATCCCCCCACTTATTTTGATCCACTTCGACCACAGATTAAAGATATACTTGTATCTAAATCGTTTTTAATCGTGATATTTATCAATTCACCTTGTATAAAAGGAAATCATATTTACAATAGGTATATATTATACTCGTAGATAATAAATACATGGATAGGTTATACGCCTGTATTGAAAGTGCATGCGGATTAACGGTCCATTTGAAAGAAGAGAGAATAAATCAACCGTAAATATTGTAAAACGGTTATCAGAAAATACCGAAAACACAGAAATTATTGATAAATTTGCCGAAATAGAAACAGGACTAGACTATAATATTAAGATAAATAAGATTTCATTTTTAATGATGTAGAATACTGTTATGAATAAAAACGATTTTTGTTAACACGGCGTGAGATCGGATACTATAAAACATACATCCGCGAATTAATATATGACATTTCGGTATATTTTATATATTCGTACAATTCGACGAAGAAAAGCCGGTGTATAGTGATCGAGACCGTTTTGAATGATTATTATTCCTGCATTGTACCTCGAGTCTTCCAGATGGGTCGGCCAGATGGTACGACTACTGCTCGACGCTTTGTTAAAAAGCGTGGGGCGAAACGTAAGCGATAATATCTTAAATCGCGGATTGCGACGAATTGAATTAGCTGCTGCAGACAAATATCCAAAACGATAAATCAATTATGTTACAAATAACCACTCAGTTTCCAATTCTGAGGTTAGATACTCGGCTGAAGTCTAGTTCCGCTGACTCTGCCTGCATTGGGGTATCTATCTATGCATTTGTGCGGATTGAATACGCCAGAGCGCAGTGGGAATCGTACCAATCGGTGCGAAGAAAATGATTGTTATGAAGTCAACAGGACATTGTCGAATGTAGAAAATTTTAGACATTTGTTTCTTTATTTGTTTGGATAAGATACGGGGAGTACTGAATTTTTTACACAGCGAATTACAGATAAATTCACGGTCTGATATACCGGGAGAAATTCATTATTGTTAAAAAATATGTGCGATTTACCGCGATACATTTTTTTTTATCGATCATTATTCGATGTGATTTAGCAATTTAAATCGAAAACCGTCGATCGTCGTATTGACCGCGGGTCACATGATCGTTACCGTTCTCACCTGCTGCCGCACCGACTTTCCTGAATAGGAGTGGAGAAATTTAAATCGTTTCGCCAACATCTCCCATAACGATTCGATTGTTTGTGTATACGGTCGCCAGTAAATTCGGGTCCATAAAGTTTTCGCTGCTCGGTGTTTTAACACTGTTTTCACTCTGATCTCATAACGGTGTTAAGAAAACGTCACACGATTAAGACGTTACGATCTATTGTAGATCGTTGTTTATCGGTATAGATCGTCGTCCAACACGACGTACTTATATAAACCGCAATGTTACTTACGACACCTGTATATTCTGATATTTAAGAAATATAGAGTCCAGGCGACGGTAAACATTACAATACATTTTATAAATTTTTGAATAAAAAAAAAAAAAAAATCATCAAATTTTATAATATATCGGACGTTTCACGACAGAATACGAATAAATAATGTTTTCTTTCATATAGGTTTTCACCGTTATAAAGTGTGCGACGAAGTAAAAGTTATTTGCAGTTAAAATAAATAAATATGTCTATTATTATGCATTGTGAATTGAAAATTGAAAATTTTCTCCGACTGAAATAGTAAAATTGTAAAGGATTTTACACGAAGAATTGGAATTTTCTATATCTATATCTATTTAGTAATCGTATCCTATATTTCCTTATGTATGTAAATAATTGTTTTTACTTATTTTTAGGCTTTTATAAATGTTGAATATGATTTATATACGTATATCGATTCTCGTTATTTCAATCAAATATCTTTTTGTCGACGAATGTGCCAGGGCCCAGACCGACAGATTTCCATTTCCCCGGCCCGTTTCGAAATCCGCCATTATACTGATCGCGTATTTTTTTTTTCAAAATAATTGGATGCGTGTAATACGCGCGTATTATTGTTGGAACGCAAAATAAATTGTGAATACGATTATTATCTAATAAAAAAAAAAAAAACTCCCCTTATTAGTAAAAAAAAACGACTACACATAATTATATCCCGCACATGACCGCGCGCGCGCGCATTAAAACGCAATCCTTTTTAGTTTTTTTTTTAATAAGATATAAATAATATAGTAAAAAGAAAAAATAGATTAAATTTGATCGAACACATAAAAACGTTAAATTTTAATATTTAATGCGATCCGCGTTGTGCAGTTCACTATATAATATATCGTTTCACGTATATATAGCTATTATATCTATTAGCTATTATATCGTACGCAATCAATTGGATTTCGCATTACTATTTTTTTTTTTTTTTTTACGTTCTTCCATTAAACTCGATTAAATGTTTTTATAATTTTTGTTTTGTTTTTATAACTCGTTGTCGTATCAGAAAATATTTAATACGTTAAAAACAATTCAGTTATAACCGGCGTATGAAATATTTATCGTCTAAAATCGGTATTTCATAATACATATTGAATCGCGATCGTTACAAGCGCGTATTTTATATATATATATATATATATACGGAGTAAAAAAAAAAAAAAAAAAAACAATTTCTGTCCGAACCAATTTAATATTTTATATATATATATATATAATAACAGACTTAATATTGTTTTTCGTATAAAAAAAAAAAAAAAAAGACTATTCGCCAATAATACGTAGTTATAACGTCAATTTCGCCGCGGTGTTATTACACGCGCGTGCAGCGTTCCCGCGACCTTTCTTGTGCCGTAGTAGTTACGCGTCAAAAGGCTGCTATCCGTATACATATATATATCGCTTTGTGTGCGGTCTTTTTTCTATATAAAACACCAGGTCCAGGACCCGCTGTCCAGAAACAAGGTACACTGACTGAAAGACCACGCCTTCGTATGTCGGCTTCTATATACGTACAAACGTACACGGGAGACGTGAAAAAACGCGTATACCGCACTTCCTCTGTATCGCCAGACTTCACGCGATTAACGAATACCGCGCGCACATAACCATATTATATTGAACTAAAAAAAAAACGAGAAGAAAAAAAATATATATTAATCGAGATCATCGATTTGCGGCGGTCTTTTTGTTGTCCCGCTTGCACACTGGCGCCTCTGTATACCTTTTTAATTCGTGTTTACACTTAACTATAACATTATACGCGTACATACTTCTGCTGACGGTCGCGAGCGCGCGTTAAACCCCCTGCCCCGTCCCAATCCATTTGTTCCGGTTTATTATTATATACCTATACGCGGTTTTTTTTTCTCTGATAGACTTCGTTATTGTACGCAGCATTGAACAGTATTGTGTTTTGATTACACAGTCCTTTTTAACAAAAGCAAACGCGTATATATCGAAGTAAAAAAAGAAAAACTCACCCTGCACCGCATCATTATAGATATTACGCCTTTTCGAAACGTACATCAAAAAAAAAAAAAAGAGCTTGTTTAATACGTGTATAAACCACCCCCACCCCCCCGTTACAAATAACAAATAAACCGTCTAAATTCTCACTCATAAAGCGTCTCGAGTCTTGTATATAAACGTCGAATAACCGCCGTTAAGGTGTGTAAACGTAAGTTTTATAATATATACTCGTTATTATACAAGCTATATATTATATGTACTATTAATATTATATAGTATTATATAGCGACGTTTGATGGTTTTAATATATTTTATTATTATTATTATTATTTGAATACGTATAGCGTTTACGTGGGAAGTAAAAAAAAAACGATAAAAAATACCCCCGTTTTAATTTTTTAAAACAATATTACGATTTTGGTAAAAAAAGTACGTATTAAATGTATTCGATGTAATTAAATAACGTTTAGAAAAAAATTAAAAAATACTCGGGCTTCGTGAAATCAGTTTTCTATAAATATCGACTATAATAGTGTTTTTTTCCTGCCACAATTTCGTTGAAATAATAATTTTAAAGTTTAACTATAACACGTATAATATATTTTTACTAAAATTGTGACGCGCCGATTAAACAGAGTGTATATATATTATAATCGAGATATTTCAACGTGTGTATAGTTATCAAAATATCGAGAACGTGATTCGGGCGAAAAGAGGAAATTTTATACTTTTTTTCACGTCAAGTCTAATATAGTTATTGTGGCGACACATAATATAATAAAGAAATACTCGAAAAATCATAAGAATTACTCGCGAAATATACGCACAAACGTTCTACAAACAGTAGTGCGTTCAATACATTCATTTCGTATGGCGTATAATATTATAATAGACACACATAACGTTATAAATCACAAATTATAACGAGTATGTAAAAAAAAATACGAATAACGATAATCAAACGAGTCATAATGATTTTACATAACTACTGTATTTAGTATAAATACCGAAATAAAATCTTAATATTTATTTACGTCTTACAAGTCTACGTCAATAATTTGTTTAACCGTTTTATGTACCGGTCTCTGGTGACTCGGTGGTTTCATATAATCCCTCGTACAAAAATGTAAGTTCTAATTACCGAGTTATAAATTAAATTTTAATTCGTACACAATCCAAGTCATATTATGCACAACAAGTCGATCCACGTACTCTTATCGCCAGACAATATATTGTAATTAACGACACGCGAGAAATTGGAAATTGAGGTTAAAAAAAAACCAACTGTCCGTCTGTTGTATTCTATTGTGAACGGCTAACGACATTTGGTCAATATGTGATACGCGTCATGTATAATAATGTTTACTCGTACAAACGCACGCAGGCTCATATTCACCGAGTGTATATTCATAACTAATGGATTAGTAGTAATTTATGTGTAATGACGCGGGTCGAACTCGAAAGAAATATTCGAGCACAAGAATTTGCCAACAGTCAAAACGAAACAAAAAAAAAAATTGAATTTTTTTTTTTTTGCCCATTTTCTCGTTGTCTTAAATAACGAGGCTTTTTTTCTGAGCGCACCAGAAGACCTTGGGAGACGAATTATTGTTGTTTCTTTACAATCGATTTTGAAATCCTTTACACAACTCAAAAACATCGAACTTTCCTAGTTTCTATCATTATTATACAAAAAGTAAACTTGTCTTTTTTCAAATCTGACCTAAACGTGATACGATGTTTTTTTACTGTGTATATAAAAGAGAAGAGTTTTTTTTTAAATATTTTGGCTTCCAAAAAAAAATAAAAAATTTTAACTCTATTAACATTTTGAAAATCTTAATCCATAGAAGTAAAAAGCAAATTTAAAATGCCGAACTTTTTAGACGCGAAATTTAAATGAAAGCGCATATGCACAATGATTTTAGATTAGACGGTGAATATCGAGATAGTATTTGTATAAGTAGAAGAATCGAAATGCAAACTTAGTTCAGAAAATGACGTTTCTATAGACGCAGGAGTGGAATAATTGCCCCAACAATTTGTATGCTAAACACGAGTTTGAAAACACATCAGCTGACAAACGATACTTACTCAGATAACATATAATACGAACAAAAGTTTCAACACGTATATTTTCGTCTTATATTAGTTTGTACATTTTACGCGTATATAATATATCGTCGTTCTATACGTTTAGGTTTAATTATAGTTATAATTGGGTATTTAATACTTTTATTTTGTATAAATGGAAGGGATACCGCAAAGATCTGCTTACTGTGCTTATACGTACGTTCAATTCGTAGGGGAATGAACCTCCCGGAAGCGCCCTGCACCACTCGTGAAGTTGAGACACGTGTCTGAAATTAAGCCCTTCGCCACTACACACTGAGTATGTAATGCTCGCGTATTACACACAATCGATTTAAATAGAAATTACACAATAGCGCGGTAAAACTTAAAAGTAATAGCAACGGCGCGGTTAGTGATGTGGCCAGGACCCTATAATGGCTTTATCGACACGGCGTAACATCGTGTGTGTGTGTGTGTGTAGAGGATGATTGTATTATTGACGACACGTGTGAGTCGATAAAGTGGTTATGATTTCTCGTGTTTGTTGGGGCGAGGACACGGAAGCAGATAGAAGAGAGTCTTTGAGAAGGGATGTGATTCGATTTGAATCAGACGACGGGTGGCTATAAGGCGCAGGAATTCCAACGGTGGGATCGATCGGATTTCTATCAGCATGAGTCTATTTTGGATCTTCTATATTATATGTTATGTAATTGCTATAGCGAGGCCATACTCCTCGAGAGATTTATATATTTTATAAAAATTACTTTTAGAATATAGAGTCGTATTTTATATACATAGGTGTGTGCGTGTTATGATAAATTCGATATAGACGCGGGATGGGAAAAAAACCGATCACGCGCGTTCGACACGCTTCTACAGAGTCAATATATAACATCGTATATACGATCGGTAAATCATATATTTGTAAACCGTTACAGGTCGAGCGGAATGTATAATTTTATATAAAAACACTACAATATTATATAGGTACGGCTTGTTTGTGTGTATAATATAACGCCGATATTGAAAGTGGAAAACCGCAGCTTCGATCGTATCTTCTCTGTGATTATATATATATATATATATATATTTTATTATATACTGCAGCTTCTATTTTCTGTGTCGGTCGTGATTTCATTCCATTTTTTTCTTCATTCCCCATCAAGACAAAATACCGTAAAACATATTATAAGCTTTTGTTCGGGAAACGATGGACAGGCTATGATATCGCGGGATATGTAACCGCCGACCGCAAAACTCCTCAGACATACACCTACTCTTCTACATCGCGTTCACACGTACGTTGTGTACATTATACGACGACCAATAAAATAATTGAACGTAAAACTCAATATACCCACATCCAATAATAAAATAGTAAAAAACAAAATTTAAATAAATAAAAGAATAAAAAAGAGATGTGTGAAATAAAAACTATGAATTAATACTCGTAAATAACAAACTTTTAATTATATATATATATGGTGATAGTACACAGTCAAGTGGAAAAATCACGAAAAATAAATAAAATACATATAGGAGTTGTATGAAATTCGCTTATTTACTACACCACGGTTTTGACAAGAAGTCACCATCCGATAACTGGTATTAAGCGAAAAGAAAAAACACGAGACAACAGAACACAAAATAAAAATGAACGACTACGTAGAGAAAATTACGAATATTACAATAAATTAAACGTAGGACACACATACATAAACTCCATGAAAATCAACGGGTAGATGAAAAGTTTAGTGAAAAATTCCATATAGGGCAGAAGAGTACGGCAACTGGTGAATCAAAAAACCGGACCAAAAATTAAAAAATACAATCCTGCGTCATTTAAACATGAATTTCTATACCGGAAAAATTACAAAGTTCTAACGGAACGTTTCCCAGGCAATAGAAATTTCAAGACAAATATAAAAAAAAAATCCATCCTCTATAGAATTTTAGGTTCATAGAATTTTTTTCTATCCACTCTTTCTAGTTAAAAGTTGTACATAATACATATAGAGAAAATATTAAAAAAACACCATTGTAAAACTGGATTCGCACGGAATCTAAAAAAACACCTCTAAAATCTCCTGTCCGATAACAACATTCGCGGCAATTGATCACTCGATCTCCGACGATATCGTCCGCAACACCTTTTTTTTATACACAAATTTTGTATATTTTTGACAGTTTTTATCGTATTATTATTACAGATGAGATGAATACAGATGGATCACTCAGCTCGAGTACAAAAAAATTGCGAATACGCCCTTCTGATCGGTGAATCCAAAATCAATGTAGGTACACACAACGATATAAATTATTGTGCTTGTATTATTGTATAATTCCTTTATTATTTTAAATAATATTTTATCGTAATAATGGTTATCATTTATCACGTACCGATAAAAATTTAATCAAGTCAAGAAACGTGCACGATTTTCTTAATATTTAACTATTAAATTAGTCAAAATCCTGTAACATTTTTTTTTTAAGTCTTCTTTCTATCCTGTTAGGTATGTATTTTTTTATATTAATTTCTATGGCTTAACTTCTGTATTTCCTGCGTATTTTCAGCGAAGTAGAGTTCAAATTTTGGGTACATATATTGTGCTGTCATGCGATGACACTGATTTCTCGTCTGCTGAATGACGTAATTTGTTTACATCCATAGGGTATAATAAAGAGCCAAAGAGGTGACATTACAGTCAAAAATTGCATTCGACAAATGCCTCCATTTTCAGTGTGGCCACATATGAGAAACTCCTAACATTACTGAATATTAAATATTTGATAGTATTGAACCTGCAATGTCCATGCTAATATTGCTGTATCTAGCGGATAGGTTGATCAAAATTAACACGGTAAAGGCACTTTTAACCATAGACCTTATACTAATAGACGGAGCGTGGTAGTAGTTCCTGCGGTCCACGGGAGGTGCGCTGTACATGTTGTTCTACGCTTCTGCGCATGTGCAGAGGACAAATCAAGTTGTGCAATATTCCTATACAATAATACAATACTAACATTGAATTTTGATAAACGATAATGAATGTACCTCAGTATAAGGTCTATGCTTTTCACCCGAAAACACGGTGGACGTCTTCTCGTTTGCCATCCAGTGTGACCAACATTACTAATCTTTTTTTCCTCGCACGATTTCTCTACGCGTTTCATTGGAAAAAACCTCTATATAAGTCGACATAACGTATTAAAAATTGAATTTTAAAGTTTAAGCACGGAATAGATGAAATTTAAGACGAAGCGTTAAGGTTTAAATGGTTTATACAAATATAAACGGTCACCTGCAATCACGCGATATCGATATTTCGGACTGATAACACTAATAATAGATAAGAAAAGCAAACGGGAAAAAAAATTTCCGTTAATTTTTTCGTTTACATTGGAAGCGTCCGCCTACAGCTTTCATCTATTGTGTGACGTTAAATGGTCGAGGCCAATGACTGACTCATTGGGTGACACAAATTTTTTACAGGCGATGATAAGGAACGTCATCTCTGCGTTTACATCGCTGTGTGATCCGTCTGTATTCATCTAATCTGTGATTATTGTTATTATCCCACGCGCGTGTATTAGTGATTGGTTCTGCGTAGGTACCAGCGTCACACGTAGAGTCGTTCGTTATTAGTGTGAATAACTGACGCGGTATAGCCTGTTTTATATGGACTCGAGTCTCACGCGTCCGCGCGCTGCAAACGCAACTCCTTCGGAATCCCGTATTTCGTATAATACACGAGTATTATAATAATATTATTGTCTCTTATATATGTATACGTATAATAGTAAATAAGCAGCGGCTGTAATATTATAACGCATACACCGGGATCGGTAGAAAACGTGCCGTTGAAATTAATTGAAATTACGTTTATAATACCGACACGAATAATATACGTACGTGTGCGGCACGCGTGTCTCCAGACTGCATTCTAATAATAATTAGAGAACGCGGCACGAAAACGACATGGTCGTAATTTAATAACGCAATAATATACACCGCGCAAGCGGTAATTCGATTGTATATATAGTATACACGAGTGTATTGTGAAAATATGGAAAACAATTTTTTTTTTGGTAGGGAAAACGAGTTATTGCGAAACAAATTCCACAGGAAAAAAAATACCGTTTCCGTACTCGAAATAACGATGATATACGCGCATACGGTGTAGGTCTCGCCAACCCGTCGTCGCATCAATAATAGCGAATTAAAATCGAAAGTATTTTTTACGTGAAAAACAATGAAAAACGGAGCACAATCGTTTTTTTTTTTAGCTGACGCAGAAGAAGAGCTAAAGACCTAACCTGGTTTTAAAAAATTGCGACATTCGTTTACCCGGAGTATTGTATGAATCAACTTCGAAATCCGGCCCGATTTAATTCACTTTACGGAGCAATGAAATACGGTTTAATACTTTCTTGCACACGAATTTCATAATAAAAAATTGTGCGCATTTATTATATAAACTGAAGATTTTAAAAAACCAAATTTTGGGTTCTCGGTTAATCAAGTACGCATCTTGTCTGCAGTATACGTATTATTATTATTATTATTATTTTCGTTGAATTCCGCAACAACTGCACCTGCAGGAATAGTCAACTATTGTCAAGAGCAATATAGAAAAACACGAACTCTGCCCAGGTCGTACGCTTATAACGCATTTGTTGGTATATAAACGTAATATAATTTGATGTATACAAACGGTAATGGGATAGAAGGAGAGGACAATGGAGTTTTCAAAAACACAATATACATTTTTATAAAACTTTTTTTTTTTGGTTATTATGTTATAACTTATTTTCGCGTTGGATTCCGACTGCAGTATACGGCGGCATTTCGTTTATTTACTTTTTTCGTGTTTTTCGCTCGGGGTATGCAGGAAACGTTTGAAAAGATCTTCTTCTTAGTCTTACACACTCCCAGCTGCATGGGTCCATATGCAGCTTACGCACCTCCACAAAGCACGAACTCTCGTAGCACTCACGCCAGCTATCTTCTCCTCCGGCCTTCCTCTTGTTGTTTTCCCTCTCGTCCATTCCCGTAACATCACTCACAGCATTTGAATCGTCTCTCCACGTGTCAGAACCGTCTCCTTCGTTTTCTCCACACAGTAAACGTCATAAGCGTCCGTCTATTAGCGTTCTCGTCGCGCGTTCTTCCGTTTCGTTCCAGTGTCCAACACAAACAAACAAAATTACACCTGACGTTTCTCTCCACTCCGCATCGATTTTTCACTCGTATTGATGGGTTTGACGTTGGAATACGCGCAATAACGTTTAAGCAAAGTCGAACCGACTTTTGGAAAGTTTCGTTCGCGTATATCGTATGAAACTACCCTTTGCATCAGCAGCAGCAGCCTTTTGCGTACACGTATACATATAGCCGGCGATAAACGCCGCCGCGACAAAGGGTCCGCGCGCCGATATTCGATCCGGATGGGGCTTAACAACATTTTGGAAACGAGAACCGGAAGCCGGCGTCGTTCAGTGGCGACTCCGCGAACGGAAGGAGGGCCATGAGCGATGAACAGACGACGGAGCCGGAAGTTTTAAAGGTCCATCGATATAATATGCGCTCGCTCTGTCCTACTTCCCTCCGCCTGTGTGCTCCGCGGGAAAACGTATATACACGTGCACGCGCGCGCGCGCGTGTGTGTGTAGCGAATCTCTTTTGTCCGATGGGGTTACGACCATCATCGACGACTACGACTTGCCCATTTACAATAATACGACACGAATTTAGCATCATTTATTGTTATTTATGCGACACGCACCAGCTGAACGTTAACCGAATCGAATGCGCGCGTGTGTATAATGCGACGGTCGAGGTCTCCTCAGCCTCGTCTCTCGAATATTAAAAATTTGGCCATTTACTTCTGCCGTCCACAGTTGTGTATTATATTTGTGTGTTTTTTTTTCAAACCTTATATAAGTACGCATATATTTGCCCCGCTAAATATCAGTGTCGTACACGGGAAGAGAGGGAGGTCCTCTTGCGAAATATTTCAATACACTCGGAACGATACGATTTCACTGAATCCGACATTTCTGAGCGTCCAGTCATCGCGCAAAACACTGCAACGACCCTGGGCACGCGAAAAGACTTGCAGGGCTTATTCTAAGGATTTTTTTTTGCTACTCTTCAAAAGCTAAATACATTTTTTCGACATTTATTCGGATGATAATATCCACCCGTAACCTAAAAAAATGTCGTATAAAAACCACATTTTTTTACTCACTACTCTACATATTTTTATAAAAATAAAGTCAGTAGTCATATGATTAAAATATTGTAAACACGTGGTACGAGAAATATCATTAATTTTAATTTTATTTAATTACTTAGGATTATAGTGAACATTTATAAAAGTTAATTTTTTCCTAACAATTACTGATTAGTATCTTCTTCCGGAACTTTTCGGGCTTTGAAGTATTCGAAAATTCCTTTAAACCGTTCTCGTTCACGCGCTTTAGGAGTTTGTTTTTAAATCGACGATTTAATGAGTTCATCCATAACAACGTTGAAAGTCTTTTTTTTTAAGGTTTTATATATATAAGAAAGTATGAAAATATTAATACAGAACTAAATTTTATATCTAGTTTTCAATTTGTAAACGCATTACGTGTACTGTTGTAGGATGCCAAAATTCATGGAGCCAACTGCGTCCATTTGACTTTTCCTATTACCCAATAATTACTGCTCGTTAAACTAAGGCCTGCACGAAACCATATATAATACGCCTTTCTCTAATATATATTTTTTTATCGAGTAGAGAGTTTGACAGAAACTCGTAGAAACATCTGTCTATATAGGTAGTCTCAATTAACAATCTTCTGTATTTCCTATTTTATTAACTGCTGCTAACCCGCTGCCTGCAAGCGCACGGTCGATAAAATGAAAATGAAAACGTTTTTCTTTGCAGTGTATCTCGACCGTTTTCTGCAGGAATATTAATTCGTAGAGGAACTGTCCGCGATTCAGTACACATAAATGCTTTAAAATCCGTCACAATTTTATGAGATCCCTAATCGTTTCGAGTGTTTATTAGTATTTAGCATAATTAATAGTGAAGAGCCTGGGGAGGGTAGGAGTTAATTAACGTCCGGTATTAACGTTTTAAAAATTGGTAAATTTATTATTAAATGAAAAATGTAATTTTTTCCCCCCGTTGGACATTTCAATGCAAATGCAAATGACGGCCAGGCCATATTTCCCGCTGTCATAACACCGCGAGAGAAAAGCTGATGCTCTCGCTCTAAAGACGCGCAGACAACGAGAACGTATGTAAATTTGTCTTCTCGTGTAATCTGTCATATTCCTTAAAGGATCTCTCCCCACGACGGATAAAATGTGCTGTTAACTGCTTTGCGCCCCAGCAATCGGATATGTATTTTTTCCTTGGCCCTTATTTATATATGTCTTGTTCCTTTATACATTGTGTTTAGTATTTTTTTTATTTTTTTTTTATAATTTCTCCGATGACTTCTACGAGCGTCCCTCGCGGGGTCGTTTGGTATATATTTTTTTTTTGTTTTCGTCGCGAGACGTTTTGTACGTCTTGTCGTCCTTTTTCCATTTCCGTATAATACATTTCTAATTTCCATAACATTGTTCCACAAGGAAAATTGTCTTCGAGAAATAGTAACTGCATCATGATATAACGTTTACGTTTATAATTTTTACCGAAATTCGTCGATTTATATTATTTTACTCGGTTCGTAAATTTATTTCTTTTAATTTTTTTAATTCTGTTCATAAAACTTAATTTGGAGTGTGAAAATACGACAATTTAAAGCTCTTCAATACTTACAATTTATCTATTATTTGTTGTTTCTATATACATTTTGAATCGAGCGAATAATATACTGTTTTTACAATGATATGTGTTTTTTTTTTTTTATGTCTGTGAACAAGTCAGTTAGTGCTCGAACGCGTGCGGTCGATTTTCCCACGTATAGTCTTCTCAATCGTATATAGGAGGAAAAGTTCCCCTCTTCCAAAAAAAAATAAAATAAAAATACAATTAAATTTTCATCGCTTTGAACGTGGAAAGATTTCATTACAAGTTTACGCTTACGATATTTTAACGACATTTAATAAAAAAAAAAAAAATTTTTAAAAGTCCTTTTAAAACGCGTCATTTTAATTAAAATTTTAAGCGCGTCTCGAAACTAATGCAAATAAACCGAGTGTTATTGGCTCAAAACCGATTTAATAAACGACCGAGAAATCCGTTTCGATTTAAGTAAGAATATTAAGAATCTATTAAGAAATAGAAAAAAAAACGTTATTGCGATCGCGTCCGGTTTCTGAAATTCTAAAGACTCCCATACACGATCAATGTATTATTGATCAATATAATATTACCATCAATTTTCTATTGTTCAACACTATAGCCTGTAACGTGCCAATAATATTGATCAATATTTATTTATCAACGCTCACAGAATAGATTAAACAACTGCGACTACACTGCACGTTACCTGAAAAAGAGAAAGTGATAACAGCTGATGATGATAGGACACAATTTTATTGACGACCCGTCGATAAATATCAAAACCGTTTCGATGTCTTCAATATACTGAAGGAACCTTCAATATGACCAATACACGGTCAATAATACTGTCAATATCAAATATTGATCGGGACGAGTACGATTCCGTATGGTCATTGTTCCCATGAAATACGACACGATTCCGTATGAATTTGGATGCAACGTTGTCAAATTTATATCACTGTGTCTCGGTACCCAGCCACCCAGGCGCACGTGTAGTTAATATCTTACATCGTGGTACGGTGCACACACGGTGCAGTAGTGAAGATAACAATTATTGTCATGGATAATTTTAACCAAACATTAGTTTGCTTATGGTAATTATTATTAATGAATAATTGGTTAATAGTTAAACGATTGTGAGTGAAGTTCGGTATAACAGGTACGAAGTTAGTACGAAGGATTCAAGATTGTGAATCGTGGCGACGTTGCATTACGACGCCATACGGAATCGTGTCGAAAAAAATGTCAAAAAAAGGTATTATCGTACAATGCGCATACGGAATCGTATTCTACCCATACATTGATCAATATTCGATATTGACAATAATATTAACCGTGTATAGATCATATTATTGAAGACGAGTTCGATATATTGAAACAATCAAAATTATTTTGATATTTTTATTGATAGAGTGTCAATATATAATTGTAGCAACAGCAATAATCGCGTTCTCTTCGCTTGACATTTTCAACCGAAACTGAACAATATATTGATGAATATTATTGATCGTGTGTATGTGTGTGCCAAAAAAAAATTGAAACATTTATTGATATAAATTATTATTGATCGATAATATCGATCGTGTATGGGATCCTTGAGAGTCGGTGACCCTAAAGGTCGGGACACACATAACCGCACCCGATCCGTATGTCGGCCGAGTGTTGACCATCACTCGGCGGAAAAGTAACGCAATGTTATGTTATAAAAATAGTTCAGACAACACCGTATTACGGCCGAGCGTTGTCACCGCACCGAGACCGGACCGAGCGCGATTAAAATATTTTATATTTTAACGGTGACGGTGCGGTACCAAAAACTTCACTTTCGTGTATGTTCCTTCCAAAAAAATTATTTTAATAATAATTTTATTATATTTAAAATATTATTGATTTCCAAGCGTTATGTACCCATTTTCTTTTCATTTGGTTTCTACAATTCTTGTCTTCTTCTAACGCTTGAGCAATAAATCCCGAATCACTGTTACTAAAATTTTTAAACATTTTTCCGCACAACTCGAAAACTCTCTTCACAACCTTACGTAGTCAAAATATTAAAACAGACCGAAACAGCTTTCAAACGTCAGTAGAATAAAACGGATGAGCTACGGACAGGTGTGGTGTCTATACGGACGAGCCGTGACACGGCCAGGTTACGGCCGACACACGGATCGGGTACGGACAGTGGCGTGCTCAGGGGGAGGGGGGAGGTTAGGGGTTATATCCCCCATTGTCTTTTTTGCCGACCTACAGAAAACAACTTATTAGTTATAAGAGCTGTTTTAGAGTCATTAATACTTTTTATTAGTTATTAGCAAAAAGTTATTACTTATGACAATAAACATTCACTATACATAACGTAATATGTTATGTTAATTGAACAACTTGGTACTATAGTACGTTATAATTTAAATTCATTTTAATTATAGAACAATTTACAAATGTACACAATTATAAGCTAGAAACGATTTTGGAGAGCTTGAAACATAAACATTTGAGTTTTTGGTAATACCATGACAATACATTGAAATGTATTATTACTATTTACTTATAACGTCCCCCATTGAAAATTCCTGGGCACGCCACTGGGTACGGAGCGCGGTTACGTGTGTCCCGACCTTAACACACACACACACACACACATCGCCACTGTTGCGGAGACACACAATATATTATATCAGCGGCGGATTAAGCAATTTGCCGCCCACAAGCAGAAGGAAATTTGCCGCCCCTTCATTTTTCATAAGTGTTTTTCTAACCAGCAAAATGCATTATTCAGCAAAATATATTATTAATTATTTAAAAATATATAAAACAGTTAGACGTCAAAACATAAATATGAATACATAATAATTTAAAAAGTTTTCTTTGCCGCCCCTAAAATTTCGCCGCTCCAATCACCTGCTTGTTCCGCTTGTAGGGAAACCTGACGCTGTATTATATATATATATATACGTATACGATAATATTATATAAAAACGAACGCTTTTAGGCGATTCGCCGCGGTTCGACGCGAAAATCCGCGCGTATACAACACTGCCGCGATATAATTTATTTATTATACAATATCCAATAATAATAATAATAATGATAATAATACTTAATCCGTCTCTGAACCGTGTGTGTGTGTGTATATAAATAGGTTTTCGGGCGGAAAGTGAAAATTAGTCACGGCAACAATGACCCACCCTTTTCTTCAGCCAACACGGGTCATTAATTTCTGTATTATACACACACACGCGCGCGCCCGCGCTCGCTCGCTGAAAACGCTTTAAATGCTCCTAATTTGATACGTTCGTTTTCGCGCGTGCGTTACACCCGCCCTGCACCGAGAGACCGTGCGTAAACGTCGTCCCGCGGTTTGCGAGAGTACATTGTTCGCGAACATAATATAATCCCACGGCCGTATTACACCGCGCACCGGGAGCTCCGTCCCGCTCGTGTACCGCGCGATATATTATTTCATGCGATTCCGTGCGATGTACCGCCGGGAAAATAGACGGTTCTTATAATATGAACTATTTACACAAATGCACGGCGTCCCTAGGCTGTTATAAAAATACGAGGTGAGAACAGAGGCGGACTGGCCCGGCGGGACAGTGGAAAATATCCTATACTGGGCCGCATACTTTCTAGGGCCGACGAGCTTAAGAAAAATAATTAAATACACTCGGAAAGAACAGCAATGATTTTTAAAGGAATAAATAAATAAATGAAAATTTCATATGCTTTTATAAAAATACTGGGGGGAAATATGAGTGTACACATGATCTACGTAATGATTAACGAGAAAGGATCGGAAGAAAAAAAAAATGACAATATGCGTCGTAGATTTGATTCGTAGCCCTAGCCCATAATAAAAATAATATGACAATCTAGTCGGCCGATGCTGGATTGGGCCGATAATTTTGATTTCCCGCTGGAACCTATTAATAATTACTACAGGCGCATATCTATCAAGAGTTAAGGATTAACTCGAGTCGATTTCACTCTGTATAATGAACCGAGACGTGAACTTTTTAGACAAATCTGTACAGGGCATATATCGATAGTTCGTGGCAGGCCCGTAGTAGCAGGAATTCTTTTCGGAGGGGGAGGGGAACTTATAAAAGTCAATAAATTCCATCGCGGACTTTAAGCGGTTCAATCGTTATTACATTCGTCGCGTGAAAAATAATGGTCGTAAATGGATATCATTGGTTCTGCGTAATGTATTATAAAATCAACGCTTAAACATATTCAGCCGAAATACGGTTCTGGATTCAAATGAATCTTCAGAATTCAAAGTGTGAAAGAAAAACGAAAATCTTGCACGTGTATAATATTCGTGTATAAATGTGATGTAAATCAGTGCTGTTTTTTTCAACATAACGTGCAAATTACTACGGGGCTCGATCCCTGGAGGTTTCTCGACTGTTATATGACAGCGGCGGCACATTCATTATGTTTTTATAAGAATAAGTATGTGATTATAAAGAATGACAAGCTTGTTGACAATACAATATTCACATTCGTTATAACGGAAATTTATTTTAAAATAATTTTTCACAGAAAAGCGCCAGTTTGCTAGAATTTGTGAAATCTCTAGGGGGGAGGCTTCAGCCCCTCGGACCTTCCGCTTGACTACGTGCCTGATTCGCGGTATCTATATTTTGCACTTTACACACAGAATACAGATGATTACACTCCGCCCGAGCACGAATACGCTCTTCTGATTGGTAGACACAAATCAATGTAGGTGCGCACAACGACGTAAATTATTGTGCCGATATTATACAATATTATTGTACAACTCCTTAATTATCTCAAATAATATATTATCGCAATAACGGTTAACCAACCGGTAATAATTTAATCGAGTCAAGTAACGTTCACGATTCTCTTAATATTTAACTATTAAATTAGTCGAAATCCGTTATCGTTTATTTTATTTTTTCTAACTCTCCATTTCTATCGGGTTAGGTGTATAGTATGTTCTATATTGATTTATTCGCTTTGTTCGGTACTATATCTATCCCTACTCGATTCGTAAAAAAAAAAAAAAATTAATATGACACTTAATTATGGTTTTTGCTCGCCGATTAACGGAGAAAAGAACACGAAATTCTCACTGAACTCTCCGAAATAAAAAAATAAATAAAATTAAACGTTCGGAGGGTCGTTTCGTTATGATTTTCTGTTTTCTAAACAAACACTCGTATATGTCGAAATAACCGATTACTAAGTTGCGTTCGACGAGTAATTCGTTCGATTTATATATAATATAAAATACTAAAACAAAAAAATCTTAAATTCGAAATATTATACATAAAACATAGTTTATAGTTAAGTTTTCTGTGTTTCATTTTAAGTGCTTCCCCTCAAAGGGAGAGAGAGAGAGAGAGAGAGAGAGAGGAATTAAGAATACATCAATTATAATATTATCTTTTGTAAAATGCACACCAAACAAATATATACATAATATACTCGTGTCAAATGTTATTATTATTTTTTTCCCCACATTACGATCGCTCCTCAAGACGCAAACACTAATTCGGTTTGTCGGAAACGCCTTTGGGAATATTATACAAAACCGATTTGGAGTAACGAGGGAACAATAGACGAATTCCCCTCGTCCATATATAATATGCGTACATATATACGAATGTTAACAAATCCTCTCTCGATTCAGGAGGGCCGTCGCGTATATTTATTCCAGTATAGATAATATTATGTCTTATAATACTGTAACGTTACACGAATTTGTTTTGATCGCTGAAAAAAACGTTTGACGATAACATCTCCTCGGCAAAAAGTTTCACGGTTTTTTTTTTTATTATAATACTATATAATAATTATGTTAATTTCGTCGCAGCAGTATTGTCGAAACACGTGTTTCTTATTTGGAATTTTTTGTTTCCCAAAAGGAAACCAACGGTATGTCGAAAACATCGGAATAAATATACTCGATTATATTCGAAACACGAAAAAGATTTAGGATCAATGTCAATGAATTCTCGAGAATAATGTACCGATTTTTTTTTTACACCGAAAACAGCTCCAGTAAGCTGGAATAGTACGAAGCTATTCCGGTCAACTTAGCAACCGTCACCGGTAACGTGTAAATCAGCCTTGTTATCCGCTCAGAATCATCAGTGGGGCGCGTCCAGAACTATTTTTTTTTTCGGATGAACAAACTGGTTCAAAACGGTTTTATTCCTCATTCCCACCTATTATTAGAACCATTTAACTCGTAATAGACAACACGTTTTAAAACACCGCAATAAAACGTTTTTTTTTATATTAATGATAATATAGATTACCTATCTCCTGCTGATAATTATTATTAAATAGGTTATGGAATTTTAAAAAGACGACAAATTCGAGAATCACAAATATCGCGTCGAAAATGTACGAGGTCTTATATGAATTAATAAGATTACAAAAACAATTTTTTTTTTATATACTTTAGGTGTTATTATCGGGTACTTTATTTCGATCGAAATACGTTTCGGACCTATACACGAATTCGGGTGGACCCGGTAGCCCATCGCCTGCACACGCCACTGCTCGGAATCGAAAAGACGGTCACCCATTCCCGTAGGACTATCGCGGTTAGGTCTCTTCCCGGTATTCTTACATTTTTAAATGTAATTATACAATTTTGAGTTTTTTTTCCCCCCCGTCGAAATCCGTCGCGTCCGAACCACTTTTGGACTCGTCTGCGCGCTGTTAAAACGTATAAAAAAACCGACCCGCGGCGGTGCACCGGCAGCCCGAACGAATACGCCGGCCATAGTGCGCCACTGAATTGCGCGGTTTGTTGAACAGGGAGGGGAAAGGAGGCGCGAACAGTGTATACGAACTGTCGCTCCGGGTTTTCGGCTCGCGCCGCCGTTATTATTAACCGTTACTGCACGGTATGACGCGCCCCGGGCGCGATATTACATTTAAACACACTCCGTTCATTACGTATTCATAAAGTGTTTTAAGTATGCGCTCGTATTATAATACAAAACGACGTGCGAAACACCTCTTTTGGACGCCACGTCGAAAGGGACCGCGGGGACGAGAGCTTCCAGGATAAAAAAAAACGCGCTGCTGCAGTTTTAATAGATCTGCTGTACCCCGCGTCGTCCGAGACGCGCCTAACCCGACCGCGTTGTTCTCTTTCTATTATATAATTTAAAAAAAATACTTTTCGTTAAAAAAATATTAACGTAAACGAGTAAAAAGTAGATGTGGCTCGAGTGAATTACAGACAACTATCTCGGAGTTTCGTTGTCGATTTATCGGTTTTTATTATTCGATAATAATTTGTGTGTGTGGGGGGGAGGGAAAGAAAAGGACGATAAAAAGTCCTCTGGTATACGTTTGCACTTTTCGAAAGCCGCGAGCCTGCATCGATGACTTGGAAAGGTGAGAGGAAAAAACCACGTATAGGCTCTCGTCGCGACGACGACGCAGCGAATGGGGAGAGAAACGTACGAGAGAAAAAAATAAAACAATTTTTTTTTGTCCTCCCATTCCGCCGTTCCACCGAAACGCCGGGCCGTGATGAATTATTCAAATTCGAAACGATATACCGGAAACGATTTCGGAAATCGTGCAGTGTATCCGCCGGCTCCTGCCGTATCGGTTTTATCCGAAATGTTTTATTCGCCCACCCCCCAATCACGCCGTGTTCTATTTGTACGGCAAATCGTATTTTCTTCTTTTCTATTTATTTCAACGGAATCGTTGGAATTTCGCGTCCGGCCGAGGGGAGGGTGGAAAAAACCGATTCGAGTTTTCTCCTTCGTTTGTATATATAAATTCGAGCGCAAACGTTTTCCCACCGCCAATCGATCGGCTCGCGTATTATTTATAAGCGCGTATCCGCTCACGCGATTACACGCGGAAACGCGCGCACCGCTTTTAAAAGCGTTCTATTTTTTTACCTATTCCCCCGAAACGTGTAAATACTATAACGACACGTATAAACGCGTATACGGTGTGAAACGTTCGCTTATTTTTACGCCTTTGTAAATAAGCGTACTATTTATAATGTATACATATATATATATCATAGGCGTGCGCACGGTTAGGGCTGATTGGGCTTTAGCCCCACCTGCAGAGCCTTTACCCGAGACACTGTATAGAAATTAGAAAGTAATAAAGCGTTATAGCCGTAGAAAATTGATAAATCAAAATCATAGATATTTACACGATTAAAGATATTATACTGGTTGCCCGTCGAGATTGATGAATTGTAGGTACGTGTGAAATAATGAAAAATGATTGTTTACATATTTTCCAGTCACCAACAAAATGGTCACTTCGAAGTTTGTAGTGAAAATTTCTATAATTTTTTTCTTATTTGATCGTGACAGGGGAGGGGGGTGGGCGGGTGGTCAGATTGAATTTAGCCATACCTGACTCAGAAGTCTGCGCACGTCTATGATATATATATATTTTTTTTTCGTATACGTTAAAGGAAACCGATACGAAGGAGATAAGAAGGATCTTAGATATATATCACGGATAGATCGAGTCACGAATTCGGAAGTGCTGAGGAGAACGGGGAAAGATAAGGAAATAATATAGTACAGTCAGAACCAATAGCGTATCTTCGTTCCACGGGAGAGGATATACAGATTTTAACAGATATTTTTATTGTATTCGTCATACACGTATATTGATATTATTATATACATGTTGTATGTAAACAAACATTTGTCATTTGTGTACAAAACTTGATTTATTTATTTTTTCAAAATTGAATCTAATATCATTCGTTTTCGTTCATACAATATTATCAAAATATTGTTTTAAATAACCTCCCGGGGGGGGTGTATGACCCCATATCCGCCCCCCCGTAAATACGCCACTGGTCAGAACGAGAAAGTCGCCAAAATTTGGGCGCGTGACGAGAGGACAAAAATTCTACAACTGATTTTAGAGGGGAAGATATTATGCGGTGTAAGAAGAGTAGAGGCAGGCCTAGAACAAATCGGTTACGAGATCTGAGGCGAATGTACAAGGCGGGCCAAGAGAAAATCCACGATGATTTCCAACTTCCGATAGGAAAGGAATCTCATCAAGAAGAAGATATAATGGTTCGGTATATTTTTCGGGGGAGAAACAACAAAATCGCGCTTATTCCTTTCTGTTAGTACCGTTTTATTTTCGGTACGGTCCTACGCCGGCGAAGACAAAAACGTATACGCGATGACGTTTCATTTTATTCATTTTTTTCTATAATTATTGGAAATTATTTTAATTTTTTTCCCCTCCTCCATTTGTAAATTCTTTCCTATATATAGATATCTCGTAGATGTATCGGAGTTTTATTACGATTATTATAAGATCGAGTGTTATAATAAATATTCTAAGGTCATGTCGGATATTAATTTCGTGATACGTATTATTGCCGTACGCGCGTTCCGTTTCGTATTTGGTACGTACATATATAATTGCGGTACTTCGGAAATCAAATATATAATATTCTACGGGAAATATTTAGCCGGTGAAATAAAAACGAACCGATTATTATTATCGTTAAACTTGTACGGAGAAAATTCGTCGGTAATACGTTGTGCGTTCGAGTTTTTTTTTTTTTTACTACGCGCGTTATTAAAACGAGTTTTGAAAAAAAAATGGACTCGCCGCTAATCATGGGAAACAATCATTACACTATCTTTGAATTTATAATTAAATTCATGTCATACGCGCACTAATGATAGGTATATGATGTGTATAATAGATATAATACAAGTGTAGGAGATTATAGAAGTTTAATCTAATATTCCTATTTCAGTGGTATTATCGCAGCTATTATTATTACTATTATATTACATATATGTATATATCGTATAAATACGATTATTGTCTATGGGCGAGGTTGTTAAACTCCAGTGTAAAACACGCGTTGTTATTAATTTTTTTTTTTTATTATTATTATTATTGACGACTATTGTACAATTATATGTTTTAATACATTTTTTTTTTTAACTGTACGCGTACGTAGCGGAAACATAAAATATTCACGGTCAAATTAACCAGCTCGGAATACGTCAATACCAAACGTATTATATCGTTAAACGAAAAATATTCCTTTTTAAATTATATTATGTCGATATCAGAGCGGCGCTGTGCGAATCAATCGAATTTTTTTTTTTGTAACCGAGTTGCAAAATAAAGTACATTCAAATAGGTCGACGAAATACAAGTTGATTTTATCAAAGAGAAAAAGCGATCTATTTACGACTACTTTTCTCAACAGTTTACGCGTGAAATCTAAAGTTGCATCCTAATAGAAGCGTCGCACGCGTGCGGTTCGTTTCGAACGTGTGTTTGGATAAAATGTGTTGACGAATAAACCTTTTATTGACGATGTAAATTCAAAATTCTATACTAATCGATCCAAAATCGCGAGGGCGAACAATAGTCGATATTATACCAAGAGTAATCCGTTAATATACAGTAACAGAGTTGACATATTAACTCCGAACTCGTCCAGCTGTCCAGCTTTGGACATATTAGATAAATATACGCTGCGGATTACCTGTTTTATTCTTACTGTTATAAAATTGAAAAAAAAAGGCCAAAAACACGCGCGCCGTAACTATTTTAACCGTTTTTTTACTTTATTTCGATGTCGTATCGCCTAGACACAAACATCGACCAATATGTATAGTCTAAAAATTACGGTGCAATGATATCCGTAGAAATGTCTATTATTATTAGACACACTTATCACGCGTTTGTAATATTCATCCGAAGACCCGTCACTGCGTAGTGTATTACATATATAAACTGAACGCGTGTACGCATCGAAAAACAGACCACGAATTGATCAAAAGCGATTGCTGTATTCGCGTCAACCGGCTTTTACGTACTACCCGTTGCAGTACACACACGCACGTGGTATATAACAGTATATAACTGCACTAATCATAATAAAATAATATTTAATTACACCCGCGCGATGGTTTTATTCGATAGAAATTGTACGGCGTTAAAAAAAAATTTCGTTAATAGATCGTCTCGCATCCATAGCCGTCCCAAGGAGGGGGGGGGCAAATGCGGCAAGTGCCCTAGGACGTCCAAAGTATTATGAATGCAGGGGGCGTCAAAAAAATGAATGACAAAAAAAAAAATTTGTTGTTTTATTTTAGATATTAATTTCCCTTGTATCTATATGATGATTTCGGAGATGAATGTATTTACTATTAAAATATATAAAATTATGTAATTAGATATTACGTTAGTTGTAAATTTTTTTTTGGGGGACGCGTCAAATATTATTGCCCTAGGGCATTATTGGTGGTTAGGACGGCACTGCTCGCATCGAAGATTTTCAGTGGTAAAACTCGTTTACGAAAAACAGACAAAAAAAATTGTCGATGTTAACGAGTAGAATAAAGCATTTAGAATATTTCGGTTTTCGCATATAGGAAATAAATGCGTATTTTTCCGATGATTTTCATCAGAATTGACATCATATAAATAATCAATCAAACTCACTTATACGCTCGAATATAAATATAAAAAAAAATCAGTTACGCTTCTGAAAAGTTTACCCCCCCTCCACACAAAATTGAAAATACGCCACTGATGGCCCTGTTAAAAAAAAAAACATAAATGCAACTGGCTTTTGAAAAAAAACAGGAGTATCTACACCGCATCGGTACATGTATAATGTCTTGTAAATATCTCATTTATTTTTTACACGTGACAAAAATTTACCTATAGTCCTCGTCTCCTCGTACCTACCTATAGACATATCTATATCTATAGATATTTATATATATATATATATATATATATATATATATAGATAGATAGATAGATAGCGTTGCCATCGCCGTTCCAATGTAACTGGCAACGGCGGTATAGAAGTGGGGGGACCTAGCCGGGTGGTGAGTAGAGCCGGGTTCATGACGTCATGGTAACGCTCTCGGTGTCGCACAAATTTCTAGAAGGACGCCCCAGCCATAAGACGTGTACATATGTCGAAAAAACCGTGGGCTCCATCGCAACGCATGAGGAGAAACTGCACTGAGAAAAATCGAAAAAACCTTTCGAATAAAGTACCGGAACGAGCAATTTTTTTTTTCTGATCGAAAATTTGTATACAGAAAACAAAAAAAAACTACTAAAAAAAACCACCGAATCACTTCGCACAGAAACCGAAAAAAAAAAATGAAATAAATTCGTACACGACCGTAAAACAATTTTTTTCTTTTCTTTCGAAATTTATCCGCGTTTATTGATTTTCGACCCAGCGTATATATATATATATATATATATATAGTTGTTCCGCCGCGTGTGCGCTGCAAACCAGAGACGTTTCACCGTGTTTTCACAACGCCACACCGTATTTTATTTATTTATATATATGTATATAATATTATTCGCATAGCTTAAGTATTATCTCGTATATATATATATATATATATATTATTTTATGAAGTATATATCCTTGGTGCGGCGTCGTACAGTGCAGGGACGGCGTTGCAGGACCGTTGATTTATCGGCGCAATTTATTTCGCGGGACGATACCCAAGAACAATAAAAAGACGGAACAGCGTCGAAAATCTCGGTTATCCTATGAATTATATGGACCACGCGTTGTCGTTACACGTACACTTATACACATACACACGCGCGCGCGCGCTGGCGGGCGTAAAGGGGAGACGACACCCTTTTTACCGCCGCGGCGCGGGGACGAAGCGCCGGGTTTCCGCGAGCGACAATTGAAGTGACACACTGCAGAGAGAGAGAGAGAGAGGATGCTGCAATAAAATGTAACCGTTTCTGTGTGTGTGTGTGTGCGGTATGCGTCGTAAAAGATTTAAGCTACTTAGTATATACTTAGACGGTTAAGTGGTATCGGTCTGACGCCCCCGCGGTGACGGCGAGAAAGCCAAAAGCTCCTTTTCTCTTCGGTTTTCCGCCGCCGCCGTCACGGGCCCGTCCTGCCCATTTCTTATACACGCGCTCGCAGTCCGCACACACAAACCGCAATCTCCCCCTGCCCAACCGTGTTCGCTTCGTAGCGGGCACGAAGTACGCCCGCCGGCATCGCAGACTTCCCCCGCTGCTGGGCAATATTGTTTTTCCGCCGAACGCGCCGCCGCCGCCGCCGCCGCCGCCGCCGTCTTTCCGGCACTCTAATATAAGGTTTTCCGTCTCCGACGGGTCTACCACACGCCGTTTACCGTCCGTATACGGCTGGAGTTTTTACCGGTGAGGTGGGGAGGGAGGGGAGGAAATGTTTAAAAAAATATTAGGAAAAGGATTTCTATTTGAATAATAATAATAATAAAATAAATAAATTTTTTTCCAAAAAATTTCCCGAGAAAATACGTTATATCGAATAAATCGACGCGCGCGAATTACAAATACACGTTTAAAACTGTCCGACAGACGGTTATTTGTCCCGTCCGAATTTCAATTAAATTGTTTTTTGATCGTTTTGTGCGAAACTATTGGAAATGTGTTTGTAAAATTAATTGTAATTGTAAACGTAATCGGAAAATATGTTCCTCGTGTGAAATACCCTTCCGGGTTCATCACCAGCCCTCTAACCTCCTGCTTAGATCACTCTACAAATCGAACTGCACGCCGATTGGACGGGTACTTCCTGCAGAGGTTAACCGTTACCAATAAAATTTTCTCGAATTTTCCAATTTTCCGGGCGACGTTTTCTTGCCCTAAAACCTTATTCGGACTATTACGAAAAAGGAATAATAAAAAAATTAGCCAATTCGGTGCAGCCGTTCTCGAGTGATACGGTTACCAACGAACAGCATTTCATTTTTATTATATAAAAGCCAATTGTAACGTAACGAGAATTTGAAGAATTGTCGTTTTCGTATTTTTTTTTTTTTGTCTACGTGAAATAAACGTAATAAACATGGACAGTGGCGATCCATCTATCACCCCCCTTGGGATTTGATATTTTTAAATTTAGTATATCTCTGACCTAACAGCGCCGACTTGTGTCATGTAAATCGGTCCAATTATGTTATGGTTATAATGTTATTTGCGCCCCCCCTTTGAACATCATGTATAAGGCTGGAATCAGTGCTCGACCGACGATCAGCGCGTACGGTACACGCTGATCATCGGTCGTGATCGAGCGTTTAATGCTTAGCTGACGACAAACTCGGTCGGTCATGTACAGTGTGAACGAATAAACGTGTAAATGTGAGTAAACGAGTGTAAACGAGGAAAGTTGAATCCTTACGTTCATTTCATTTCATTTGAAATACGCGAAATAATAATGTTATTATTTATTAATAATAAAAAAAATAAATGATAAAGATTGCATACGCGCGTGCGAACGGTCGCTCGATCAGCGTCAAACTAAACACCCGCGCATACCGACATGGTGCGTCAGCCGACCGTAATAAAACGGAAAAAGAAAGTAGTCACCAGATAGCGCTACGACACAACATAGAGGGCGTGGCAGAAAGGCGCTTAAAATAGCGGTCCGAAACCATCGTTCAGTGTAATCATGGTGGTTAAGCGTGAACAACGTAATTCGCGTCTGACTGCGTTGTGTGTGTGTATATGTGTCGCAGCGCTATCTGGTAACTACTTTCTTTACCCGTTTTATTATTATTTCGTTTACATTCCGTGCACGTTGTTCTTCTTTTTTCTACATCTGCATTTTGTCTCGGTACATTAATATAAGTAGATCTTTCTTTTAGGTTGTTACTTGTCGATGTGGATATTTCATTGGCCAAGGGGGTTAACACCAATTCCGCCCCCCTCCTTGAACATCATGTCTAACCGCCACTGAACATGGAGTAAATCTTTAGGGGATATGCCACAGAGGACGAGATGGATGTGCGATCTATTGCACTCCCGTCCAGGATGTATAAAATCAGGTGTGTTCGTATGATTTTTTCTTTCACCTTGACGGGTATTTTGCTTTTTTTTTTGTAATTTGGTTAATTATTCTTATTTATTTTTCCTTCCTAAATCGCGTTGATGTAAAATTTAGACGATAATGTTGTCACGGACCGGGTTGTCTTGTTTCTTCTTAATCGGTTCATTTTTTTCTTCTGTTGGAATTTTACGCCCGCCGGTTTTGTACACAAATAAACGTATTATATTCCAAAATATGGCTTTCATTTTTTACAAAAGTTCTAGATCTCTTTCATCTGTATACGGATCTTGGTTAACGACCCGGCTAAAAAGCAAGGCACCAGTAACCGTAACGTTACAAAATATTTGTAAATATTTTACATATACAATTTTCACCGATAAATGCATTCGCTACCTACGTTTTTACACTTGCAGAAATAAAAACCTACGAAAAGTGATAAATTATTATTTTTTCTCCTACTCTTTCGCCGGTGAGAAAAAGCTATAAGCACGAAACTGAAACATACATTTAATGACTCGAATTTTGCTCTTGTTGTTGAACGACTAATTTATTATTATATATTTTAACATCAAACGACGAACATTAAAGTGAACTAATGCAGCAGTCTATTAATATACAATGTAAGTACGTAAAATGTACCGGCGATTAATTAAATCGGGAAAAACTTGAAATATCGAGAAGAGAATGGTTTTCGAATGAACAAGTAGCGTTTTACTATTGGAATGCAAAAAAATTATATATTATAATACATTTTCCACAAAATAAATGTATTTCATATAAGAAAAAAAACTCCGACCGACAAAATATAATAGAGAAATAAAATAAACAATAGAAAATGTGCATAGTTTTATTCCAATATATTTTAATCGATAAATAAGGATCGGCAATGGCGTGCCCAGGATTTTTAAATGGAGGGAGGAGTTCAAAGTTTAATTTACCATGTTGGCTACTTAAAACATGTACACTCCATTTGTCCCTATTAAAATATATTTTTTCATTTTCCTCTTAACATATTGGGTACACGAGTACAATGGTGAAGTTGTAAAAATTATATATATCACATATTAGCATATAAAAACTTTATTTTTTTATAATTATAAAATTGAACTTATAAAAACTTAATAATAAAAATAAACTTAATTATAAAAAAATTGTTAGTTATATAATTATAGTTATATTAATTATATATATATATATATATATGATAAAAAAATGTCTGATGACTTTTTAATATGCATATATTATTATATTATCTTATGCTCAAAATTCACAAATTATTAAAATACCTTATTAATAAATAAAATCCTAACAAACCCAACCACAGCATCAGGAGAAAGAATTATTATATTATAATTACATTATCTACTTATTATAATTATAATTATTATATAATAATTACATTATCTACTTTAAAACGTTTAAAAACGTACCTTAGGAACACAACATCGGAAAAAAGATTGAATGATTTGGCGCTTTTGAATACACCAAGAAATTAAAGTTACACCTGATTAATTTTTTAGAAATGTAATCTAGTCTAAAGTTTAATTTTCTGGCTTTAGACGATAACAAGTTTAAAACACTATCAGGTGTAACTTAAATTTATTTGTGTATATTTAAAAACGCCAAACCATTCAATCTATTTTCTGATGTTGTGTTCCTAAGATACGTTTTTAAACGCTTTTAAGTAGAAAATGATCTTTTTCCTGATGCTGTGGTTACAGGAAGGGTAATAAGATATTTTAATAATTTATGAACTGTCGGGAAAACATTTTCGTTACACTGAATAAATTGTAAAATATATTAATACATTTAAAGATTCATGAAAAAATTACTGATAAAAGATGATACAAATCGATACGAAAAGATGCATTGGTACTAACACTAAACTAACTAATCTCACTAAATAGAACTTTGTGATAACGATATATTAGATATCATATAATAATTGTCACAATATCGTTGTTAATGTTTTTAACCATATTAACTACGGTCAACGATTTTTGTGAAAATATGGACGACTGTGTAATATCAGTGTGATATCAAATGCAATGAAATGCAAGTTGAAATAGTTATTATTCTATCTGAACATCTATAGTCCTTTTCACAGCACTAGATACTCGATTGGAGCGCGAACCGGGGACAATTCTCATCAGGGTTTCTCAACATGTTCATATAAAAACGCGCCAAAACTAAAAAATTACCATGTCTGTTATATTACATATATTAAGAACCAATATGTATTTACAGACACGTCCTGCTGTCGAAGTGTTTGCTCGTAGACATGTCATGCTGTACTATACTAAAAGAGAGAAGGCAGCATTTAAGAAACAATGGAATGCCAAATTTAGTCCACGAGTCGCGCTGCAATCGAGTATCTAGTGCTGTGAATAGGACTATTGTGGTCCACACTGATGAAGTACGTTGACGCCTAACTTTCGCGTTGTGGCAAGAGCGCGAATGCAATTTAAAAATTATTATGAAGTATAAACGATAATGATGTCAAATAATTAATACTAAATACTATAAATACTATTATGGGGGGTTGACCCCTATCAACCCCCCTGCCCCCTGGGCAACTCCACTGAGTACCAGTAATTTGATACCGGTATTACTTTACGTTTTTGTTAATTCATTGGATTTGGTATACGACAGCTCCGGGATATTCCAGCGTTCACGGCTCAGTTATCGTGTTTTATCAGAGTTTTAACAGCTTGGTTTTTACTCTCTGGACAATCACGTGCCATATGTCCCGAAACATTACAGTTACGGCAAATGGCAGAATATTTTCCATTACTATTTCTGAAACAAAATTATAAATATTATTATTATCCCGTTGCATCACAGAGAATTACATTTTTTTTTCTTTAACGTTTTAAAATTTAAAAATATTAGGTCGAAGAACAGGTAAGGAACTCTATGCTATGGCCAGTAATATAGTTTTATATATACAGAAAAGTATCACAATATATAATACATTTGTTTAGGTCTTCAAGAATACGAATAATTAAAATTAAAATTAAAAAGCTATATGTACGAGTACTGGCACAAAACTACAAAAATAATATTTTCAATATTAAAGTTTTTTGTCGGTGCAACACACTTTGAACTCTAAGTACAACTTAAATAATTTTGAGTGTAACTTAAATATTAAGTAGAACTGGTACAAATGGCCATTAAGGTTATATACTCGTAGAAGTCACATTTTCGACGTTTCATAAATCACAATATATACAAAAGTATTCGAACATTACCGGCTTTCTTTGCAGTCTTTTGAAAAATGACCGGGCTTGTTACAATTGTAGCAAATAAAGCTGCTACTGATTCCACTTGATCCACGTTCTACACGTTCTTCTGGGCATTCTCGAGCCATGTGACCATTTTTACCACAATTGTAACATACAAATACAGGAGCAGGTTTTGGACAGTTACGAGGTGAATGGCCAACGGCGTCACATCTAAAATTTTATATTCGTTATTATAAAACATACATAATTTACAACATCCGATGAATATATAAAAATAACTAAAGTTGTAAACTTGTAAAATGCAATTATTCTCAGAATAATGTGATTAGGTACCTGTTACACTTTTCTATTTCTTTACAATCGCGAGAAATATGACCCATGCGATTGCACTTGTAACATTTTATATCGCCTTCACCACCACCTTTTTTGTCTCCTCGGTTGTGGGTCTTGTTATTTACAACGCCGGTCTGGCGGCCGCAATCCTTGGCAGAATGTCCAGAACGGTTGCATCGAGTGCACATAATTTCACCGTTCTTCACTGTGAGAAACAAATCAATATTAAAATTAATCGGTTAT
Organism: Slavum lentiscoides; assembly: GCA_032441835.1. NCBI lineage: Eukaryota > Metazoa > Arthropoda > Insecta > Hemiptera > Aphididae > Slavum > Slavum lentiscoides. The sequence goes on from CM063709.1 coordinate 4,525,143, forward strand.
ACATGCAAAAAAGAATAATCCTAATTTAAACACGAGCCCAAATTCAACTTGAACACTTTTGTTTTGACTTGTTGAGACAAGAAAGAATAATGAGACGGTTGAGAAAGTAAGAAGACTAGTTTTCGTAGAAATTTGGATCTCATTAATATATTCCGAGAGATCTATCCTTTAATTGACTTCAGAAGTCAATTTCTTTTTTGCTATAAAATTAAAAGTCACTATACAATAATATCACCTTTTTTAACGTTTCCTTCTTTCTCGTTCGTCACTTCCGGAGCGCAGTCTAAAACCTTTGGGGACCATTTATTCATCTGCAAGTCCAACAGATCCTGTATCATAAATCTCGTTCTCAACGAGATACTCTTCAAGGACGCCAGTGTTTTAAGCGTATCAAAGATGTTGATCAAATTGTAACTCTGCAAAAATAATATAACCTTAGAAAAAATTTCTGTCCGTGTAGATTTTTACAAATGTTTTGAATTGTACAATATTATGTAAAGCGGGAAGAAACGTTTTCGTAAATTCGTATTTTATTTTAGCTTTTAAATATTATTCGGGTCGGGAATTTTATTAGAGAAAAATCTGTCATAGCCAATGAAATATAAGAAGTTCATGGACGACGGAGGTTGTTTTGACTGTATTTCTTTCACAGTTTTTCGTCTAACATTAAACACATAAAGAAAAAGTCGCGACTAAGTTTTTTAACATTTTAGTGAATACAACAAACTGAAAGTCGTACTCAACGAAATAATATTTGACAGACCGGTTGCTAATTAATTTTCTAAAACGACATAATTACAAAACGTAGAATAATTTTAAATATTTTTTTAAAAAAATGTAAGAAAACTCGTACTTTTTCGAGTTCTTTTCCGATTGTGCTTAATAGGATGCACATACGTTCCAAAGGATCATCCGAACGTTGGCTTAACAAGTACGTGACACAATACGTCATTATTTTCGGTTGAATAAGGTGTCGGTTGAACAATTCTCCGATGAAACTAAAAAAAAATTAAAAAAAATTTTGATTTTGCTGACTATTGCTGTTACTCGTATATTACGAATTTCTAAGCGATATTTATAAGAAAAAAATATCAAGATCGCCATTTAAAAAAAAAAAAAAAAATTATAATTTACGTTTGATTAATAGATAAATGGGGTGGTAAAATATTTGAAAATTGTATGCGAAAAGACATTACCGGCAATTTCCTAGAGAACGAACACGATATCTTTTTTCGTTTTCTTCGTGTGTTAATAGAAGTTCTTCCTTCTTCTCCTATATATTATTATATTATATTATAAATGTACATAGGTACGTTTAGAATAAATAAATTACTGGATCTGTGCACGAATTGATTTCTTCCAGTTTCTTCGTCGAGTCAGTGTGATGGTCATTGTCCGATTGAAATAAGCTCTGGCATTTTTTTACCACGAGTATTTTAAAGGACATCTGACCGTTTTCCGTGCTACTGACTTGCATGGACTGCAGTGCCCAACATAAGGTCGCGTAACGCGGAGTGAATTTATGCTCTTGGATCGCCTATATATTATAGTATATAAATACCACGGAATAATATGTGAAAAACATATTGATCTTAAAGGAAAACTCTACCTATTTACATTTATTACCACAATAAATCGCTAAAATTTGATCGATTTAATAAAACGAATTCAATTTTGTTTAAACTAATAATACAATATATAATATTACTCTTTCGAAAACCAAATCAACAACTTTTTCCAGAAGTTCTAATGTATTTATCGGCAAAGCTTTAAAAATCTTAATGAGCACATCGATGTTCTCCGGTGTGACCTTATTCAAAGAAGATCGGACCTTTTTGATTACTTCCTGTAGTTAAAAAACAATTTAGCCCAAACGCTTATAATACGATTATAATGCAGGTTAGCATGGAAAAATGCATGCAGAATCTGAACAGACCACTAATGCCACAGATTTTCGGATATTAATCCTATTTGATTTTTTTTTTCCGTTTAACTGAAATTCCTGTGGAATTTAATACATACCTCTGTAGTATCGTCTTGGACAACACCAGTCTTGCCAGCAGCTTGTTGTCTTTTCAAGAATGCCGGTACCCACGCCTTCTCGGCGCTGTGCAATTGGACATCCTTATTGGATGTCAGATTCTGGTCCACTGTTTTTTCCGGGCCAGTGTTACTTATCGTAATGGCCGGTTGCTATTTTTTCCCCCAAAACAAAGGAATCGTATTCAGTATATATTACTATAAAGTATACGTACAGTCAGTGTTACAGGTTTAACGATTTTAAAAATGTCTGTAATATACATATTACGATATCTACTTGTTTTGTTTTACATTAAATCTGTTCATACACCAGATAAATGATGAAATAATAGCTTCTGTTTTGTGTGGTATTTTTATTATCATACTTAAAATTAAGACATATTTGAATAAAATAATTATTTTAAATTTCGTACTACAGGAACCGTGTCGTTTTGCATAAAATTTTAGACAAAGAATTTTATATGACTAATATACAATGTACTTACTTCTAATGAACTGTTCGATTTTGGTTCACCGTTTTCGTGTACCTCGCAAACGCCTTCTGCTTCCAATGATTTCTCTTCTTGCGAGTTAACATTTTTAGAGCGTTTTGCTCTTCTTCTCTTCTGTTTTATACACAAATATTGAAAAAAAAATTTCAATCGGTTTTAAATAACATATATATATATACTTGTATATAATAAATTGTAAATTTTATAAATTCCAAAAATCGTGTATTCACGTTTTAAATGCGTGTTTTCTTAAGCACATAAGCGTGAATATTTAATATACAAAAGCTTTATACAGTACCCGGACGTGGTTAAAACAAAAAAGCTATACACTATAACACATTTTTCAATATTTTCAATTGTGAACTATATGTTAAAACATATTTATTTTCGAATGATTTTCATTCATAAACACATATGTACCTTCACACCCTCTTGTTCTGTACCATTCCGTGTTTGTCCTGAAGACAGACAAAATCCAAATCACTCGGATAAAAATATATACATGAATATTGTATGTTATTATTTTGTATAATACCGAACCTTGTTCACAAACTCCGAGTTCGGATCCCGGTGTAGGTATCCCAGCATCTGTATGGTCGATCGTCTTGGAAGTTTCAGTAATATAATATTTCCAGATTTCCAAGCACCCACCAGCAACTTCATCAGCGAAATGGACCCTTTTCGATGAAACATTTGACGCGGGCCCCTTCTTCTGAAATTTTACGTTACATATTAATAAATATCAATATATTTGTTTTAAAAGCCTTGTACCTCTATTGTCTGTTTCACGACCAATTCGACTACTGAACCTTCAAAAATGTCGACATCTGAACACGTCGATCTTCTACGACGTCCAATACACGGCAACACACAGTTCTTTTTTAATGATTTCCATACCGATCTCCTGCACCGGTTTAAGACCGACATCGTTCTTGTGAATGTGTACATTTTGGTATATCGTTAGAAAAATACTGATTTTTTAACGAAAATTAGACTTTCACAAAAATCGTTCGACTTCATCAAATCGAATGTTGAGAATGTAATAACATCAACGGTTATGCGTTGCTATGTCTAATATCAATAATAACAAAATTAATAGTAATAAAAATATTTATTTTTAATTAGCCAGTATAAAATATTATGTCATATATTTTAGACCGATTTGATAAATAATTTCGGGACAATAACTCGGACTTGCCCGCAGGAGGAAGTCAGAACGAGTTGGGTGTGTCAAACTCTAAGAACAAGGTCATTGCTTTGTTGAGATGACGACAAAACAACCTAAACGACAAAACTAAAATTTGATTTTAAGAAATAATTGAAATAATTTGTTCTAGTTTTTCGCCATTTCAGGACATTAAAATCCGAGTCCTTGCGAATGATTGATCGAAGTACTATATAATATATAAATATACGATTCTATTTATATCAGTCTAAATACAAATAAAAACACGTTAATAGCGCCTTTACATTTGTGTAACGTCAAGGTTTAGTAATAGTATTTAGGCGAATTTTTTTTTTTTTCATTTTCTATTGTTTTTACCATAAAGTGTTTTGAGAAGAGTCCGCATATTATACTTGTTATATAAAATTATAAACCTATTATCTTTACCGTATATATTTGAAAGAAATATGTAATTTTTTGTATACGATTCGAATATGTTTAAAGGTGAATTTCCATTTAAGTAAGCTTTTCGACGACAACTAAAAAATATTTAATATATATGGTTACTATAAAGATGATCAGCCGATATGATTCAGTCGATATACTACATATATATAGTGTATATAAAAATTATAAATCTGAATATACCTAAGTACCGTTTTTTTTTAAAAAAAAAATCATTACTGATTATCGTTCAAACGACGATTTTAAAAATTCTTATATTTCACTTAATACCGCGCGTTATATTAATAAAATATTTTAATATTTGAAAAAAATATTTTTTTTTTCAGTGCCACCGATTCCTATAATTTGCCGGTCAACACGTAACTTGTCCATATAGTTTCATAAAGAAAATTGCAAACTAATGCTTTAAAATCTATTTTTTTCCCCATTTCACTATAGAGTATAATATGGTACTGTGGACTTTGGCGCCATTGTATATGCGCTGTGCGCTAAAAATCAATGTGAACCGTGTCCCGAGGAAAAAAAATCACGTGTTAGAAAAACTGCGTATATATATACTGGTCAACGTGTTAAGATATTATTAAATATACGTTAATAATAATATAATAATATCCGGAGAATATCTATAGTCAACATATTAATATTACCATATTTTACTTAATTTTAATTTTATATTCATTATTTAAATATACATATTTATATCTAGCCGTCTAGGGCTATACGCTGAAGTCCTCTGACTCATATTTCGGGTTTTTTTTATTTTTATTTTTTTGAGCATATGTCTTCTTTTTTCCGTGTGTATTTCTTCATAATATTCTTTTGACCTTTTTACGTAGGTACTATACAAATTGTAGAAAATTATAATTAGTAATTTAAAAAAAAAAAATGCGGCCGACCGATTAGATTCTTGTCGAGCGCGGTAACGGTTTTAATTATTTTCCACTAAAATTCTACGTATTTTCATTTACAGTATCACAAGATGTAACGAGACTTAACGAGATTATTCTAAATGACGAATCGTTAAATAAAATTTAATAATTTATTTTTAATCGATTTTTTTCAATATAATTTTTATTTTTTAAATCGTACATAATCTACTTGGGAATCGTTTAAAAATTGATTTTTAAACGCATATTTTCGTGTTTTTAAGTGTATATATACAAGCCCGGACAAGGACACGAGCAAAAACGTTAGCCAAAATTAGAAAAAATCTCACTTATACAGACACAACAAATAAACATGAAATAATTAAATGTATTTCCGGAAGAAAATAGTTTTTTTCTGCCTTAAAATGTTTTTTTTTTACTTTTATCATTTTGTGGCACCGCCTGCGCGCACACGCTTAAATATTTTGTCGTTTTTTTTTTAGAGCCACAAACACTATTGTGTCCCAAGTTTATACGTATTTTTTTTTATAGTTACCGCTGCAGCGTATGAAAAATTAAATGCGCGTATAAAAAGCGTATAAAAACGTTATTACGGAGTTTATCGGTTTTCAATGGCGAAATCGAACGTGTATACGATACAATCGTTCTGTATAATCTGTCATCGCGAACGGTCTCCCCTAAAAAAAAAAAAAACAACAACAAAAACAGAAGAAGAAAAAAAATGTAAAATATTGTCCCGATGGGGTGATGAGCACGTCATCGTGTACTCGCTGTAACCGACGATGCGTTTCACGTCGCATATGGTGTAAAACTTTTTACTATACTCGCGATTATCATATTATTGACAATTTCAATTAGTAATCGTTTCTGTCAGTGTGTTTTTATCTCCCCGGTTTAAAAACGCGTCGTTTTACGCGTCCCTTTTGGCTAATTTGTCCGCATATATACGCCTCGTTTATTATTTAACGGCATTCGAATAATATGAATTCCATATGTGTGATCGCTGCAGCTTCGTTAGCTCATCGTCCAACGCGTTTCGACCAATTAACGATACAGAATGATTTACTTTCATCACCAAGCGGACGCTAATCTCGGGGAAATATTCATGATTTTCGTTAGGAAACGGTTTTTTTTTAAAAATTAATTTTACACGTTTTTTTTTTTCTCGAAATTTTCAAACCCCCGGCTTCTCTTATTATTGTCGGACATACGTTTTCTGCGCGACTTATTGTTAACCAAACGAGCTTTAAACTCGTTTCGCCCAAGTACACGTTGAAATCTAAACATATTTTTTTTCGACGTTTTTCACGTAATTTTCACCATTTTAATAATTACTAAATTGTGAAAATCGTAAATTATTGTTAATTATCATGATTTGTAAAATAACGTCGCACAAACGGTTAGTATGTCGCGTACTTGTGGTGTTTTTATAATTTCAGTAAATATATAACACCTAAATAAGATGAAATTTTTTTTTTATGTAATTTTCGGAAATTCTTAATATAATTTTAATCCTTTTTTTATTTTAACAACATTCGAGCCTCGAGATGATTGAAACAACGGCTAGTGACAACGGCGTAGCCAGGAGGGTATAGCTCTCCCCCATTAGTCGTGTTTTATTTTTTATTTTTAGCTATTTATTCTATATTGATTGCAGCTATTCAGTGTGATTAGTTCCAGTACTACTCCTAGAAGACTACTGCAGTAGGGCAGATTGGGGATACTAAATAAAATATATATATATAGAAAAATAACAGTATAATATAAAATTAATATGTGTTATAAAAATATATATTAAAAAAAAAAAAATATGTGCCTAGATTATTCACAAAACGTTTATAAAGATAACAACTAGTTTCGCTTATAAGTAATCATCGGGTTAACCTACATCATTACCTAAATATAACAGGCTGTAACCTGATGATAACTTACAGTGGAAAACAGTCGTAATCTTTACGTACATTTTGCGAACAATCCTGGAGTATATTTTTATATATTTTTTATAATACATATAATTTTTTTTTTAGTTTATTCCTAATTTCTATCTTATTTTATATTATTTTATAATATCTAACTTTACACCAATATATACTTTTTGTCACTTTTATGATAATTATTGGATCTTATAGTCTCCCCAATACGAAATTCCTGCCTAGGCCACTTGTATTCAGACACTCGTGAGCCGAAAGGATTCTCTCGAAAATCCGTCTCCGAACGTACCTATCCGTTCGTTGACGTTTTCCGCGCGCGCGCGCGTCTGGGATGCAAAAACAAGAGACGCCTCCGGTTTTCGGCTCTGCTACGATGAAACTGCCCACGAAACGCGATACACGACGTATGTGTGCCGAATAAAGTGGACTCGTGTCGCACGATCCGGTATGAAATTTAAACGAGCGTATTATATAATATGCTCGAGAAGGTCCTTTTTTTCCTCCTGGCCCTACCCCCCAAAAAAAGATTCTTATCGTTTATCAACGTAGTGTACACGAATACACGCGATACAATGATGACATCCGTTGGTAACCCGAACTGTATTGGAGAATTCCCGGCGGAGTACGAAACCGAGTAACAGATCATCTGTTACGAGAGGCTGTTTACGGTCGATAGTGCAGCGGAGAGCTGTTTACGGCAGGACAGGGGACGGGGCGAAGGATTTACTGTGTCGCCGCGCCGTTATCGAGATTGTTGCGGTTCGTTAGTTTTGTTCCTTTGTCGCGTCGCGCGCGCGGTTCTCGCTTTTCGGGGTGGTATAGAGAGAGAGAGGAAGGAAGAGATACCGAAGTAAGGGGAAGTAAAAGAAACATTACACTTATGTGGAGGGGGGAGACCGGCGGTTTATTCTAATTTATTCCTTTTAGCCCGGCGATCGCGCGGAACCCATTAATCCCGGAGAGCCGCGGGACAGGACGGCGAAAAATCCGCACAATTTTTACCCTCCCGCTCGTCTATATTGTATTACGAGCACCTCTTCCAGCGTGTCCCGAACGCGCGGACATTGTAAAAAGTTTTAAAATCGGTACATACGCACGCGCGTGTGTGTGTGTGTGCTTGGAAGTAATTTTTCCTCCCCAAGGAAAAACGGCATTCGTCCGTTCGCGCGGAGGAAACGCGCAATTGCCAAGCTCCATTAGGCCTTTTACCGAAAAACCAGACCAGAACGGTAATAGCTGTTTTTTTTTTTTTTGTACGTCCGCGCAGAGACATTGTCGATGATGATAAATGTGTACCGTTCATATGCGCATTGTACAGGATGCGCATACAGAGTGTCCCAGTAAGCGGTCCAGTGGCAGCGAAATAGGAGTAGTATTTCGACCTCCTTTCCCCTCCCGAATTACACGTTTTGCGGTTAAACGACGCGTGATAAATAGCAGATTTTTCTCTTCAAACGGCCGTCGACTGAAATTTCCATTTGCGCCGCTTGGCAGGTAACTACATAATATTGCGTAATTTATCCGCGCGCGCGCGCTCAAAATTATTTTCTCGAAATTATCACCGAGGCTACGATTAATAATTTTTTTTTTAATTTAGATATTATAAGTTCCAAAAAAAAAAGTATAAATTATTTATTCAGTCTTTTATCTAGTTATAAAAATAACTTTTTTAATTTTTTAATGTAGATAATTATGAATTAAATACGTTTTTTTTTTTTTAATTTTCACCTATACCGAGTGATAACGAATAGCTGTAAAATAATAATAATCGTTCTACTATCAATTGGTTGGGTATCACGCGCTGCTCCTGTGATTATATATTGTTAAAATTATAATTGAACGTCATAAACGAAAGAAAATTCGGTGTATTAAATTTTTTTTTTTTTTCTGTAAATGAAAAACATAAATCTTTAAACACGAAATTAGAATGTTGACCCATCAAACTTTTCAAAAAAAAAACTCTTTATAAACTGGCCGTCTTTGAATTTAACACCAATGAAAAGTAATTTTTTTACTTAACGTCTAAATTTTAAAAAAGTAATAAAAATCGTATTATATTACAATATAATAATCATTGTCGCTTACAATAACAATTTGGATAAAACGGGATTTAAAAATCTATTCATTTATCGCGGGGACAAATGAGAATTCCGAGACACTCTGTATACATACCGAATGCGCCTGCAGTGTCGCATTATTCTTTACCGCCGACGACGACGGTGGGTGTATAAAAAAACGATCGAAGGGACCAATTTATATAAAACTCGGGGACGCATAAAACGTCGAAATCGTTTCCAATATGGAAATCCCTTTTAAACGGGTCTCTTATTCGATTTGCGTACACGCATTGTATAATATGTGTATACGATTTATACAACACATATTTTACGCCAGCGACGGATTTAAGGAAAAACGCCCTGAAAATTCGTTAGCTATTTTTCCATTGAAATGTAAAACGCAAACGATATTTTTCCGACGTTTTCACTGTACATGAAATTTATCACAGCTATTGATAGTAGTAGGATAATGGATTAGTATAGAATGGACACTGAACGATTTTCCTTTGTTTTCGTGATTATAATTTCAGTGGCCTTGAAATCAGCTGTTTAGTACTTATCACTAATTTCTTACCATGCGAGATGGATTACAGATAACAATAATACGGTTTTTGTCTATACATCGTAGACTAATGATTTGTACATTTTTATTTATTATACTTGTATCGTATATTCGGCATTTTGTTTCAAAATAATATTTTTAAAAAAAATTAAGTTAGAACTCGGGTCTCGGGAGTACTATATAAGAGCAAGAGTAAACAAACAATTTGTCAAATCTGCTACCATGGAGATGGAAAGATTAGGTTCCTAACATCATGTTCTTCCGCCGTGTCGATAACATCAATCATTCCGCTCTGAAATGAAAAAAATCAAAGTAGTGGGGGTGGGGGATTGTCCATGGCCTGGTAGGATCGATAAATACGCAGCGTGTAACTTATTTTGAAAAAATAATCAAATAATAAGTATAAAAACTGCATCCTGCATACTACTTATAGTGGACTACACGCGTGTAGAAAACTCAAAATGAAAAAAAAATGTAAAATGGTATTTTCATATTATAACTCCTTTAGGCTTTTAGTACGATGACGTATAGATACTCGGCTTAATTTCCGTTCAACACGATTTGATTGAACATTTTATTGAGGAAGCTGGACTCTGAGAGTTTTACACGTTAAATACGCCACTGATTTTCACCGCTTTTTCGAGACGTTTTTATCTACACAACGCGAAACGCCGTGCTATATGCGCACACCAACAATATGATAAAAATAAGAAACGGATTTTTTTATTTTTTATTATTTCATATTCTCCTTCTTTAATTCTGTCTCGTACGAATTATTTCCAATCGTTCTTGTTCCAACGTTTATAGGTCTTCCATAACTCCATCATTTCCCTTCAATCAATGTCGTGCGATAAATTATAACTATAGCTAAGTCTTTTCTAAATAAACGTCTAATTGTTATGTCTGAGACGAAATTTATCAAAATAAATAGCGTATAATCGACGTTCGTATGAGAAAAACTTGTTCTCCGTATTGTGTAAGACTCGAGAGCTGTACCTCGACGTGATTTTCAACACTATTTCCGATGCACTTTATTGCGATCGAGTCAATCATAATTTCGAATCCCAACGCCGAAATCTAAACGTGGAGAGAATTCGGGAGGAAACGGAATGATAAAAGAAGTCGAGCTGGAAATTTCCCGCAGAGTCTTGTGCAAGGCACGATTCGTGTGGAGAAAAAAACCCGTTCCTTTTTTTACACTGTGCTCGCAGTAAGACGAAGAAAACGTCCCGGTTGAGGTGTAAATATTGACTTGAATTAAAATACGTTTGCCTCTGTACATCGATAAATTTTGAACGATGCCCCCGAGTTAAAAATGTATGCTATACGATATCGGCTACTGAATTTCCCTTTTTTTTTTTTTTTTGTCAAACGCGTACGCTTACATAATAAATAATAGTAAAATAAATAAAACAGAGCTCGAATCGATTTTATAACACTATATTTCGTTACCCTTTGGAATATTTGTTTTCTACAATATGCTGCAGGAGCTGCGTGGAACTGCGACCCCTGCAGCGGAGTTTTACAAATAGTTTATTCGTTTACCGATGATAAAATAAAATATTATTATAATAATTTCACGTTAAATTAACGGAACGTAATATTTGAAAAATGTTCGTCGTTAGACGTAAATTCGCCGCGATTATTATTTGATTATAAAATATTGCTATTCACCGAATCCGCGGCGATAATTAAATATACATTTAGTCGGAAATGTCTTATTTATCTGATCACTGTGTAAATTTGAAGAAAACATTTTTGTTAATTTCGGAAAAGCGCCAGTTTTTTTTTTTAACGCGTTAATTTATTTTATTCACGTCGAACGTTGCACGTTATATACCTATATATATATTATATAAATATACTATTCGAACGAGAAACATATTTTTTTCCATCACTTTAGAAGGGGAAAACGTGTGTTTAAAACGTACACGCGTAAGAAAGTAAATCACTCGTCGCTCGACGAGATAACAAAAAAAAGTCTCAGCTGATTTAAATAATTATCACCTAGAACGGTCAAAAATTTTATTTTTAACGTTTAAAACGTTTTTCGCGTAATTTACTAACGCGTGATAAGTTGTAACAACTGTTTCTAATCAGTTTACTGAAATGGAAGTGGTAATTACTATTCATTATCAATACCACATATTAAAATTAAGTTAATAGATTTATTAAAAGTTTTACCAACCAAATAACAACATAAATCATAATAAACTTATAAAAACAAATAAAAATTATAACTTTTAAGACTACACTAGTCATTTATATACAATATACTATACATTTTAATATTTTATACATTTAGAGTATATAATGAAAACTATATTGTTAGTATTTTAAATTTGTTTTCACTTAAGAAAATTTTTTTTTCTTGTTTTTAAATCGGCAAACGTAGAAATCATTTTTTCCAAATCAACTTGATTAGTTACATTTCTTTCTATATTTAAAATGGAAATATTAGAAAGTCGATCCTGCCCCATACTGTTCCTCAAATAGTTTTTAATTAATTTCAATTTCGAAAAAGATCTTTCAGCCGTTGCAACTGTCACAGGCAATGAAATATAAATTATGCACGCAGTTATTACATCACAGTATGTTGTACAAAAATCATTTTTAACTATAAATAAAGCCAGATCCTTAATTGTTTGAATATTAGTGTTTAATAATCCTCTTAAACACAATAATTGTCTGGTAAAATCTGAAGAAATGTCATCATTGTATAAATAAAAAAAGTCCATTGAAGCCTTAGAGATCTCATTTTCATCCATTTTAGCTAACATTGTAGGAAATAAGAAATCAAAATTCTCTGTAACTTCTTGTAGTCCTTGAAACCGTGAATTTAGTTGAAATATAACTGTATCAATCACAGGTAGAAAGATTTTAGCCCTGAAATTTTCATCTGTTATATTTAGGCGACGATCACCATCAATTTCATCAAAATATTGTGGAGCAAATCTACTCCTCTTAACATGAAAGTTAGGAGTAATTCCCCATCTGGAGCATAATTCTTTACACTCCAACAGTATATTTTCATAGCTATCTCTTAGGTTTTCTATAATTGTTTTGGCTTCATTTAAGTTTTGGCATGCATTGTGCAAATTTGTATTTTGTTTCTGAAGGGATTTGGATACCCCGTGTAATGCTCTCAAAATCTTTTCCCAAAAACATAAAATTAGAACAAACTCCATGGATTCTAGTTTTTTTTTCAAAGACAAACTAGTAGCTTTTTCATCTTTTTTAGAACTAGTTAATGATATATTAGTTAATGCTTTTAAAATATCTATAAACCTTAACTTTAATGCATTTATAGACTCATATCGTGATTCCCATCGGGTTGGACACACCTTTTTTAAGACTTTCAGTTTAATTTTTCTATTTTCGTCATTCCCAAATGCTAAGTTAGCCCACCTAGGAGCACTGGCACTAAAAAAATTGAAAACTGCTTGAACAGTTTCAAAAAATGATACAACTTTTTGAGAGCTTTTAGCTGCATCTGATATGACTAAGTTCAAATTATGGGCACAACAGTGAACATACGATGCTGTAGGAACTTTATCTTTTATTCTTTTTCGGACTCCGGAGTATACGCCACTCATGACAGAAGCCCCATCATACCCCTGTCCTCTGCATTTATTTATGTCAATATCGAGCTTCACTAATATATTTGTGATTAATTCTTCATAATCTTGTGCTCCGTGGTTTTCAATAACAAAAAATCCCAAAAACGATTCCTTTACGCTTATACTTGATTCATTATGATTTATTACCACATACCTTATAACTATACTGACTTGATCAAGTTTGGTAATATCTTGAGTCGAATCCATTATAATAGAAAACATTGCGAATGTCTTATTTCTTCACATATTAAGTTTCGAGTACTTGTAGCTAGAAGGTCAATTAATTCATTTTGAATTTTCCAGCTAAAATATTTTATTTTATTTTGTTCATCTTTTAAAAGTTCGTTCATAATGGGGTCATACTCCGCCAACAATCGCACTGTGCGCATAAAGTTACCTGAATAAATCAAAATACATCAATATTATATAAGGTACTTAAGTTTAATATCTATTTTGTACCTTCTCCGTCAAATTGTTCTGGATTATTATTTTCTGTTCATGACCTCTTAATGCTGTGTTACCAGAAGTAAGATGTAGAATTATTTTTATAATTCTATGTAACACTTTTCTCCAGAATGTAGCTTCTTCTGAATATTGTCGCTCGGTTATTTTATCAATTGTTTCATTATTAACCCATACAACACGAACTTTACAGGCGTCAATATGCTGTACTGACATTTCGTGTTTGTCAATTTTAATAGACAAATGTTGCCAGTCATTCACTCCATTAATCCAGGCGTTGTTGAAAATGCATAAAGGCGATTAGCAAATAGCCAACAAGTTTCGCAATATGCTGAGTCCAACCCAACAGAATAGCACAGCCAGAACCTTGGCACTTGTATACCAGACTTAAGTGTTTTGTTATAGTAAAATTTTGAAAATGAATAGATTTGCCATCTTCTTTAGTTGTTTTGGGAAAACAATATCTGGTCTACATGGTCCATATGCTAAAATACATCTTTTAATATAATTGTTCTTAATAGTATCTTCAAAATGAATTCTGTCAGTAGGATATTCATTGTGCATATTAAAATCTAAACAAATGAATATGAAAAGACATTTAATAACAATATTATTAAAAATAATACCTAATAATATTAATACTAGTAATAATATTCATACATAAAATATACAAATATAAAGTAATATACATATTATGTACCTAAAATTGAACATAAACTAGGTACACAAATATATTATTTTAAGTAAACAATATCTTTTAAAAATTTAATTTATTTTCATTATTTTACCTGTAGCTACAGTAGATTCTTGTACATTATTATCAATTTGAATCACAGATGACTGGAGTAATCCATCATGGTAATTTAATAGATTTTGTTCTGAATGTTGAGGTATATCTATAAAATACACATGTAAGTAGTAGGTACAACATTTAACATTAAGCTTCAAAATTACATTATTAAACATTAACAATATTTTTAAAAACTGTAATGTACTAATGTAGGTATTTTGATTAGTTTACCTGTAGTAGAATCATGTATATTTTGTATATTATCAATTTGAATCTCAGGTGAGTGGAGTAATCCATCATGGTAATTTAATAGATTTTGTTCTGAATGTTGAGGTATATCTATAAAATACACATGTAAGTAGTAGGTACAACATTTAACATTAAGCTTCAAAATTACATTATTAAACATTAACAATATTTTTAAAACTGTAATGTACTAATGCAGGTATTTTGATTAGTTTACCTGTAGTAGAATCATGTATATTTTGTATATTATCAATTTGAATCTCAGGTGAGTGGAGTAATCCATTATGATCGTTTGATATATTTAATTCTGAATATTGAGATACATCTATAAATACATAATCACATCATAACATAATATCACAATCACATCTCTAAATACATAAGTATGTTTAATTATTGCAATAGGTGCACCGTACACAATGTTATGTGTCATATATTATGTAAACCTATGTAAATATTTTTATTTTATTTTCATAATAATAACACGACGTGTACCATTATTATGGAATTTATTTTTCGTTGTTTTCTCGGTCATTGACCGCTGTCAAACACAGACCTGAAATTATACGTCGTTATGCGCGTTATTCTACAGCAATTAGAAAACCGTAAAAACATTATTTACCATTATAATTAAACACGGAATGCGTTTTACGGTTGTTTTATAAAGTATAATATGTAATGTGTCTCGTACAAATATATTTTTGAAAGAAATGAGAGCAACAACGCGCGTTCATAACACAACCCTGCCTCTCGCTTAATCAAATGCTGTTAGGTTTTTTAAGCTATTAACGTGAAGTCAATATGTTCAAGTTCGATTTTCCAACGGTACCGTTCGGTTCGAATGTTTTCTTCACACGTAGTTCGATTTTCGGAACCGAACGCCAACGGCTCGAGTACGGTCTCGTAAGGATAACGGTTTCGGTGTCGAGTCCTCCGCCGGACTAAGAGATTTCGCTCGAGCCTCCGCGAGCCGTTATACTCGCTTGACGCTAGTCCGGCGGATCGCAAGGATAAAGTTTTTTCCTCCTCCTCCTCCTCCCGGTGAAGTCTTTCAATTGTTGCGATGTAAAAGTGTAAGTCCTGCATGTATGAAAAAAAAAGAAACTTATACGTTTTAAAAATACATTGTTAACGCGATGTTTTCCGACCGAATAAACAGAGAGAGAGAATATACAAGAGTACTACTCGTCGTACCAATAATATATAATAACCGCGCCGGGGACGGAAGGGACGATAAAAAAAAAACAAATTGCGCCATTGTATTTTTTGCAAAAAGCAAAAAAAAACCCTTTTGAGTGTGAGGAGGGAGTCGTATAATAACGACGAGTGACCATTTCGATACGAGTGGCGTATATTGTAGCGATAGACCCGAGTGGGCTCTTGACCGCTCTGTATGCACACGTTGTGTATGGGGGGAGAACGTGTCGGCACGTCGATTTCGGCGTATCGTCGAAGAGTACGCGTTTTCAGCAACGGAAACGCCAGCGGTTCCGAATAGGAAAAAATAATATATATATTAAAAAATTCAAATAATAATACGCGTTTCGTTACACAATATTTTATTCGATTTTTTTTTTTTTTGTCCACCCTCGTAAAACGCTCTAGTAAAATCTCGGTATAATAACGATTCGTTTTGCAGCCACCGCCGCCGCCGCACTCGACTTTTCATTACTCTGTGTGTGTAACAATTAAAAACCTATAGCGAGGGGAGGGGACAAAATATAACTCGTTCCGACCCCGGCACCGGTCGACGTCTGGTTGTATATTATTATTTTTTTCGTCGGTATTATTTCATACTTTTCTAGCACAATAAACGTTATATTATGAAGCGAGTAGTGTTTTTTCTCTCTCTCTCTTTTCGTATATTGTATATTGTTGTATTTTCTCCTCGACGACTTATCGGCGGCGGGCGGCGGCGGAGCATTGAATTGAACGCGCTGCGATGACGTCGTCGCCGTTGTTAATGAAGCGGAAGCGTTCGGAAACCGAGTACAAATCATTGGCGTATATATATATATATATACTTTTTTATATAATATATATATTTTTTTTTATTATTATTCTCCTCCATATACCACCCCGTCCCTTACCGATACATGAATAATTCAATCCCTTTGTATACACACGAGTATACATATACATATATATATATATACATGGAGTATAAAGTGACTTTGTACAAATCGAAACTTAAATGGAACGTCCGCAGGGGGATAAGGGAGTGGTGGGGAGATCGTTATATACCATATAAAATACTATACTCGCGCCGACTTTATCGTTTTCTAAAAATATATGAAAAATAAAAAACTGTGTACGTAAGGGAACGGATTTTTCGAGTGAGACCGCATATCGTTACGCCGAATTCGAAATAATAATTATTAATAAGCTATTTCGATCGGCGCGCGTCTGAACGCGTTAAAAAAAAAAAAAAATCACACGTCTCGTCCTCGGTTCTTCTTCGTATATACGGAGAGGGTAAGGATTCTTTTGCTCGGTACTCTGCATAAATCCAACGTGTACTTACTAGTGTGTATTTTAACTTGCGTTTGGACACGTTTTGCGTAATTCTATGCAGAAAACTCGCAGTTGTAATTAAGAAATCCGTACATAGTTGTAAATTTAATAAACGAAGTTTTAAGATTTTTCTTATAATTTATATAATAATCCAATTATTGTAATATTTATTAATTATTTTCGTCGGGAATTAAAATTCAAAAAATTCTTTACTTATCGATTACTTTACGTCTTTTATTTATTCATATTTTAAACATCTCATTCTAAATTACAATTATCCCTCTGTTTAGGGATGGGAAAGGTGAGAGAAATAATATAATAAGAAGATAAAATATGGTGAAGTGGTAATGAGGGAATGAAGGTGATAATTTGAAAGAAAGGTATATGATAGGAAGAGAAAGGATGGTGGTAAACGGATGAAGGGGGAAATTTAAGGATTCCAAGTCATATGCACTTCTAAAAACACTTTAAAATGCGCACTGACGTATTGATGTACACAACGATATTGATTGAAAATGATATTCGATGAAATATTCACACGTGTTTTGCTTATGATCTCAGGCCGAGTGTTATAGACTAACATATTTCACTATGACATCATCGTAAGACAAACGATAAAATAATAATTTTGTGACCACGTGCCGGTGGTCGGATACATGACGATTAAATTTTAGCAACAAATGTTCCCAAAAATAAATTCAATCTTTTTTTACATTAATAGTTATAATTTATAATACTATGTCAGGCAAAGGTTGAGCACGTTTTTATTTCGAAATTGTGTGAAAAAGTTTGGAATTGTCGAACGAAGTATATATTGTGATATAGTCATATAGACATCTATAGTGATTTATAGTCCGCTCTAAATTATAAAATAAAAAAACGCGTGACACGCAAGAAATGTTACGGAAATCTTGAAAACTGAAACTAAAAAAAGAAAAGAGAAAATTTAGCTGTCTCGAATGGTTTTGAGACGATCTCCTCGGATTTATCGAAAAAATATAATGCTGCAAAATAAGCATTGCGTCTTCCGGAAACCCGGACTGTAGACGCTTCCAGAAGAAAAATTGCTTTCATACTGCACGTTCCAGTTTCAGTTACCCTTCCAGTTCAAAGATTTACAATTTCCTCTGAAAGTCTCTTTGACAATCGCAAAACATTTTACAAATTACAAAGTCAAAACTTCAAATTTGTAAGAATAGATTTGAGTTGAAATTGTTTTCACAACGTTACACGTCATTGAAAACAAAAAATGCCAAATCGTCTCTTACTCGATGATTGTGCGACGAAAGGTATTATATATCTGGATGTGTTTAAATTGGTATATTTTGTAGGAAAGCTGAGCAAATTCAGTACATACACGTCTATACAGCTGTTGTATAAAGGGACAAAATTAGTGATCGCAAAACTCAGAAACTACTGAACCAGTTTTGATGAAATTTTCACAGACGTTCTCATGAACACAGTTATAGGCTATTTATCTTTTTCACTAACTCGTCATAAGCATCGCGGACAGACAAAATCCAAACATATACACGAGATAACATCTACAATCCAGCATTCCACCAGCTGTAACATTCACACGGG
The DNA here is from genome assembly GCA_032441835.1 of Slavum lentiscoides. Taxonomy (NCBI): domain Eukaryota; kingdom Metazoa; phylum Arthropoda; class Insecta; order Hemiptera; family Aphididae; genus Slavum; species Slavum lentiscoides. The sequence continues at coordinate 4,543,957 of CM063709.1, forward strand.
ACGAAGCCGGATCAAGACAGCTAATACATAAGTGTTGCGATACTACTGTACAATTTTGGTCCTGCAACTGAATGAAATCGACTTAGAAATAAATAATCAACTACGTTGCTTGATCCCAACACATTAATATCCTTCTGTACTCTATCCATCCGTCTCTGCCTCAAGTGCCCTAGTGGTCTTTTACTCGTTGGGATCCATTTTGTCGCTTCTCCGATCACTCGTTCTGCCCAACTTATACTCCTCATCACTGCTACAGTATACCCTCTTCATATCTCTTAGATCTCGGTCCTTTCATCTTTCTCATACTCCAGCGTTCTGATCTCTTTTCGGCCCAAAGATTTGACGTAGCTTTTCTTTCGAATACGGTCTGCAGCTTTCTTTTCTTTCGCTTCAGTTGTGGACCACGGCTCGCACTAGCATATACAGGTATGTACCCTATTTTTCTATTGTAATATACTCATTTTCTCTCTCTTTCTTTCTCTCTCTCTCTCTCTCTTAGTTAAACATTGTGAAATGAAAAAACGTCAATGGATATGCCTATAACGCGTGTCGTCGTACGCGTACAACGTCGGTTTCTTGCGCCGCGCAGTCACGTGTCATATAATATGCGAACAGAACTCGCGGGGTGGGAAAAAAAAGGGTGATCGCCGATATTACGACCTTTTAAAGTGTTCCACAAGTGTAGTTAAACGATTGGACGATCCGACAATAACAATGTACACTTGATTTTATTTCATTTTCGAGTACGCGGTTACCAATACGCGTATTATAATAATACATTTATTACAATGAACACAATAATATCCAATTGACGTTTTAATATATTTGGTTTGGCGCGTCGAACGGACCTAGTCCATTGACGTTTGACAATAGCTGTTGGTCTCGTAAATGAAATAAAACGCTCATTGTTTGATGCCGCGTCCGATGTATAGAGTTCAGTGCATATGTAATAAAATTTGCCACGTAATTCGCCGTTAACCTAACCGCAATAAACCCGATGAGCTATAATAACCGTTGTGTGATCGTCCGCCCGAGCATATTATGGTATTGTAATACAACGCGTTCTGCAACGATTTGTACTAAACACAATACACGTATAATATGCCTGACTGTTGACAAGTAAAAAATAAAAAAATTAAAATCTTGGAGGGGGAGGAATAATTATAATAAAACGAAAGGTTTTTAACTGTTTTAACGTATAAAGTAAATTTTTTATTATACGAGTAATTATTATAATTAACGAAAGAATAAAAAATATACGCGCAAATGAATAATTAAATAACTTTTTAAATAAAACGATTTTATTCTCACGAAATTCTTGCACTAAACGGTATAAAATAATTTTCGCAACGCCTTGTACTATATAAGCTTTAAAAGTCAGTTTATGGTATATTGTATGTCATACGACTTAAAAATATGGTGAAATATAGTGATACAACGTGGATTCGTATTTTAGATTACTTTTAGACGATTTATTTTCGTTATAAAATCGTGGGCGCCTAACATTACGCACGACGTACAAAAATATTGCGCTATTAAATTGTTGAGTGTATTTGATTTGAAACTAAGTATAAGATATTTGAGAATTACATTAATTCACTTTTTAGTCGTTCATAGTTAAATTACAACGCCCGCGGTTTAATAACGAAAATTAAATTTTAAATCTTTACATTAGATTATTTTTAACATAATATTTTTAATTTGATTATGTCAATAATACTAAGACTTTTACACCTTAAAGTACGATAACGCAGCGTGAAGATTGTTCTATACCGTTTAGTGCAAGAATTTCGTGAAAATAAAATCGTTTTACTCGAAAATAGTCGAAATTCAAATTAAAAGAAGGCTTAAAAAATTAATACAATATCAGACGTACGTTACTTCAATTAGTGCTCGACCGACGATCAGCCGATCAGCGCGTACGGTACGGGCTGATTATCGGTCGTGATCGGGCGTTTAATGCTAAGCTGACGACAAACTTGGTCTGTCGTGTACAGTGTAAACGAGTAAACGTGTAAACGTGTAAATGTGAGTAAACGTTAAATAAATAGTAAACGTGTAAAATAAACGAGTAAACGTGTAAACGAGTGTACAACGAAGAAAGATAAATCAATCCCTACTTTCTTTTCATTGAAATACGCAAAATAATAATAATAATAAAAACGCTCGGTCAGTGTCAAACTAAACACCCGCATATACCGACATGGCGCGTCAGCCGACCGTAATAAAACAGGAAAAGAAAGTAGTCACCAGATAGCGCTACGACACAACATAGAGGGCGTGGCAGAAAGGCGCACATAAATAGCGGTCCGAAACCATCGGACCGCTCAGTGTAGTCACGGCGGTCAGGCGTGAACAACGTATTTCGCGTCCGACTACGGTGTGTGTGTTCGAGACTGACCGCTATTTATATGCGCCTTTCTGCCACGCCCTCTATGTTGTGTCGTAGCGCTATCTAGTGACTACTTTTTTCCCCCGTTTTATTGTTATTTCGTTTACGTTCCATGAACGTTGTTCTTCCTTTTTCTACATCTGAATTTCGTCTCGGTACATTAATAGATCTTTCTTCTTGGTTATCACACGTCAATGTGGATATTTCATCGGCACAGGGGATTAGTTCCATTTTCGCCCCCCCCCTCTTTGAACACCATGTATAATCGCCATTCCACACTATGTTATTATATTTTATTAATAATAAATAATATTAACACCGAAACTCCGCTCCGAATCATTTTATCGAACGCAATACGATTTTATCGCATTACTTTCAAATTTATATAGTTATAACAAAACTCAAAAAATCTTTATCCAAGTAATTCGCTTGAATGACATCCGCTGTACAACACCCCAAGGCTCACTACGCCTTTTGTTAATATTATAATATTGTTACGAAAAACATATTAAATAAGTGTAGGTATTATAATAATTAAAAAATTAAAAGGAAAAATTCGTTTTTTTTTTCTTAATTAAACTAAATGACATTTAGTGTTCATTTTTAAGAAACATTACACTCCGTCGAAACCCACGCCATTGGCGCGCGCTTTATTAAACTTATATACATGCAAAGGCGAAAGGCGCTCGCGCAGTTCGAGAGCGGAGAATCCGTTGAATTATTCATTTATACCCGCGGTGAGGACCCGTGGTGATGACGTTGTGGATATAATAAGAGACGGCCGGTGTAGATTTTTCGTGCGAAAAAGTTGATTTTCAGCAAAAAAAAAAAAGAAAGAAAACCGCGCCCGCCGGTCAATATAATATCGTCGGCCGACGCGCCCTCCCGTACCGTAACCCTTCCCACCCGTGGCTTATACGTATATAAACAAGATAAACTGTACGGCCGTAAATAAAACACACCCAGGCTTTTAGCACAATCGATCTTGGTCGGTCGCCGCCGTATTTTTATCGAGGTGCAAAGGCGCGACGGACGCGCGTGTGTGTTTGATTGGCTAAAAGGAGTAGTGTTACGTGTGTGTGTGTGTGTGTGTATAAATCGAGAGTGCGGGAGAGAGAGAGAGAGAGTGAGAGCCGTGGGCGAACGAGCGCGTGAGGACACGAAAAGGAAAAAGGACGAGCGGAGAGGAGCCGAGTCAGAGCTTTTTCCCCGAACGACTATGATGTATTGGCGGGTCCGGTTGTGTATACACACGTATACATAACTACACACTGAGGTCAGGGGCCAGTGGCCACGGACCCGTGACAAATGAAGAACGATCGTTTCTATACGGTTTTCTTCGCGCGCGCGCGCTCGCTCGCTCGCCTGCAGTACATATACGCACATACACGTAAACACGCCCTGTTTCACAAAAACGAGTAAATCTTATATAAAAACACCGACAAAAGGGACCACCTCGCCCGTACACCGCCCGCGGGACCCTGCGCGCCGCTCTTTTCTTTCTCTCCTTTCGCCCGAAATAATTCAATTGCGCGCGCGCGCTCGGCTCGGCTCGACCTACGTGCCGCCTGGCCCGTCGTCGTCCCCGCGCTGTCCCCGTACCGCAGCCGCGGCAACGTTTCCGTTTCGATTATTCGTCTCCGAAATCGGACCGTTTTTGCAACTCGCCCGTATCCGTAATGGTCGACCAGGAGGAGAAAATTAAAAAAAAACAAAAATCTATTTAAAAAATAATAACCCGATTTTTATACCGCGGAGGCGTTCTTCCCGACGTCGAAAAGTCATTGTAAGACGCGACCAAAATTGTACGCGGTATAAATAGTTCGGTTTTGAAAACGCGTTTCAACCAACAGCCGAAAAAAAAAATTGGGCTGACATTTCTTTTTTCTGTGTAAACGTAATCTTTTTATAAGGTATATATTGTCTTAAAACTCCACTGTAACCAACACTGTAAAACCTTTTAAAAATGCGATCAAACTTTTTTTAATGCACTAGCAAAAAATCAAAGTTTTGAAAGTATAAGAAAACTGAGGTCCGTGTCGCCAGCACCCTCTCCCCCCCCCACCCAATAAGAAATGATTATTGGAACTATAGCCAATCGTTAGTGCAAAAAAAAATTGTCGTTTGACTTATCCCAAAATCTAGCTAGCGGGTGCCAGCGAAATGCCCATTAGAATTTAGGAGCTCGAATGGGGCCTGTCGTTAGTACTTTGTTAATGCAAACAAAGTTTTTGTTAGCGCTCAATTTCTAACCTTCCCGATAATAGTGATATCGAGTTTCAATACGAGGACAAAAAACATTTGTTTTTAATTTGGTATTAAAAGGACTTTAAGAAATTGTTTTTTTTTTTTTTAAATTGAAATCTACTAACTACGATTATTTCTCTGACGAAACATTTGTTTTCGTTTAAGCGTATGGTAAAATTATAAAATCCGTATATTTATTTTAAAATATTTATATTTGGGTACTTTTAAAGTGAAAGAAAATAAAACGACCCGAACATTTTTAACTATCAAAAAAAGCACTTTCACAGAACTAATATTAATACTAAAACTATAGAAAACACTATATTATGAAAGGGCTGGACAGTTTTTAAACGTGGAATTCGTGTCAATGAACGGATATGATTAATCGTACGCTTTACACACAATGTATTAAAAATATTTTTCGCTGCAATATAAGGTAAATATACGAAATTAATATAAATAAAATCTAAAAAAATTCATTTTTTAACGTGACCGTATTTTATTTGCAGTGGGGCGGCTGTTATTTTAAACAACTATTGAACCAGCCAACGCTATATGCCATTAACGAGTTAATATGAGTAAAAAATTTAATTGATTTCAACTTTTTTTACTTAACTCGTTTTTTGATAATAAATTAACTCGAAACGAAACTCGAAATTATTAAAACGTTTTGATTTCATATCGCCGACGCTGTTGTGGAAATGGTTGAACAAAAAAAAAACCCCCCGCCGTCGGTTTTTTGGTCTTTTGCAATAAGTGCAGTATATTATAATAATCATTTAATTCTCCAAAAACGTAACGTTATTAAGAAAACAAGAATATACCTACGAGTATAATAATTTCGCCGTAATATAAATCGAAGAAAATTTCAAAGGCAAGCGAAAAAATTGAATTTTCCAACAAATTTTGTAATAAAAAAAAAATACGGTTTAGGTAATTTAAAAAAAAAAAAAATTTTAAAGGTTTTTTTATGTTTGTTGGTTGTAAATTAAATATTTTTAAAGGGCATATTTGTAGCTTTTTAGAGTATTTTTTGTGCTTTTTAGGTCATAAATGCATTTTTTTGGGGGGTGAAGGTATTTTTATGAGGTTTTTTTTAGGACATCAACATCCGGGCCCGGCTCATAAGCGTCGCGATCTGCTGTCACCCACTATAAATAATATTTCTATACAATCAAAGATTTCTTTTTTTCTCCGACGACTTTCAAAACGGGTCATACGTCGTCATATTCCGATCGAACCCGTCAATAATAATAATAATAATAATAATAATAATAATAATAATAATAATAATAATAATAATAATAATAATAATAATAATAATAATAATAATAATAATAATTTATAGAAAAATATGTATTCGAGTTATCATTATTATTACGCGCGTATGGTCTGCCCCCGTCGACGTCGTCAAACGACGTACATTCGAGCCCAATTAATCGTGTTCGTCGTCGTCGCGTAACCCGTAATGATTTCCACAATCGAAATAATAATAATAAAAAAAAAATAATAATAATAATAATAATAATAATAAATAATAAAATAATAAATAATATAGGCGTACGAGCGTACGTTAGCCGGTACACGGCGTCGGCGTCACAGTAACGTCCGTTTAAAAAAAAAAACACTCGTCAGAAACAAAGAAATTATCGTTACATTACAACGATTACACGTGTTTTTTTCATTATAAATACTATTAGGTACAACTTTTTTTTTATTATTACATTTTGTGCGTTTAAACACAAACGCCGTCTCGTCATTTCGTGTTCGTATGATTATGTACTGAAGTCGGCGGCACACGCGACAAACGAGTAACACCGAGCGATCGGACGTCCGAGACATTAGACTTTTTCAGAAAAAAAAAACTCTTCCAGCGCAATTTTTTTTTTGTAAACTAGTAAACCAGGCGACGCGAATAGTGAACAAAAAATATTTTTTTTAATAAAATAGAAAAAAATGTGTAAATAAAATAGAAGAGTCACACACGAACGTCGTCGGGCGGAAGCCGCGAATTTCTTCGATATTTCAGTAATACTCTACGAGATCAACGGCCAAATAATAATCGTTTTTTATTTTTTACATTTATTTTGAGATGAAATACGCAGTCAGTTGACATGATGAGTGTATACGAGTGAAAACATTGACGTGATATAAATACGAACAGTGAGGAAAGAAGCCACCCTGCAGTGATGACACTTTGATTTTGAATTGAAAATGTTAAAAGATGTGATGTGTATTTGATTTGTTCATGCTATTCATAAAAGATCTCTGCGCCATTTTCGTTTTAAGCGTCTAGGAGGGCTGCTTGGAATCGAGGAGGATGACAGATTTAAAAATCTACTTCCACCCGAAAGCTTGTAGAACGCTTCTACACGTCTTTAAATCGTGTTTCCGAGTCTTACAAGCGCTGCAGGAAGTCACTTTTTTCAATATCCAATATTTTCTGCGTGATGCCTGCTGCTCCGCCGGAGAGGAAACGGAACATAAACTTGCTTTGCTTTTTTTTTTTTTCCTACGCATATTTAATTTTTATTGTTTATCGTTTTGTATATTCTTATTATACGAAGGAGAGAACTGCGGCGCAGAGCGAATAATATTTTAACTATACTACACATAGCAACAGCGACGGTGTCCGATTAAAATATCAAACGAAACAAAAAAAAAAAAAACGTAGAAAAAAAAAATACGCGCTCATTAAACTGACTAAACACGCGGTCGTAAATCGCTTTAACTCGCCACCACGTTTAACCACATTATTGTTGTAAAAATAAAACGCCTATTATTCTATAATTACTCATTGTCATGGCATATTTAGCCGAACATTAAGAGACGGAACAGCAGCAGCTTCATTATAATAATATAATGTGCGTACACGCACGGACATATTACATAATATATATAAAAGAATGTAATAAGATTTTTTTTTTTTAAGTATTCGGATTCGACACGGTGTCGTCGCGTTTTTGGGAGAGAAAAAATGCTCGCGTTTTCTTTTATATTTTTACGAACAAATTGTATTTCTAAGACAGCGTTGACTTTGGTAAAACTTTGGTTATTCCGCCGTGCCCTCACCTAAAAAAAAATTCATTTTTTTTTTTTACTACACGGATTTCAAAACGCGTCGAACCTCGCCGAGTCTACTGACTTCAGAGTGGAAAATTTACGTTAATACCTACCCCTTTTTAATCGCCTTCGTAATACTTATTCGATCGTCTTAAAACACTCTAGCCTCGCGGCACAGTAAATCGTTAAGAAATGCGCGTCAGAAATAATCGAAACGTACACGAATAACGTTTTTTACCGATTTTTCTACAAAACAACTTTTAACCGTATCCGCGGTCACGAGTTAAACGAGTTGCCGTCGATCTCTTACGAAAATGACAATTTTATATGGAAAGTGTAAACTGCGCGTTCAACACGAGCAAGACGAGCTGCAGGATTCCTTAATGACCAGTTTTGTTGAACGGGAAAAACGGATTAAATTAACGCGTTGCGTGAACGGGTATAAACGACGAGTTTATATGAGAACGATAATATAAAAAAAATATAATAAATAATAATAATGAATTATACATTTTTTTTATTCTTCTTTAGCTCAAATATTCGAATGATCGTATATGGTTAAATAATACAGTGTGTAATTGGAGACTTATAAAAGGCCGTCTAATACTTTTGCTACATCCAGCCGGTGATGTAATCATAACGAGAAATAAGTCAATAGTGGGGGGGGGAGGTTATACAAATGGTATGTAAAATCACATAATATATAGAATTAGTAAATATCTAGCAAATAAATATATATATTTATTTTTTTAATGCCTTTAAGACCATCTCGCCGTAATGAAAATCCTCTTCCCTGTTCTTCTTTATTCTCCGTTATCTCCACAATTTTCTCCTATATGACATTCAGGAAATCTTTTCTGATGTCATCCTTACAACGTGACCTTGGCCTACCTGGCGGCATTTCGCTTCTTGGGTTTTCTCGGAGCACTCTTTGTGTCATAGAATTTCGCGTTTTCTACACGCGTGCTCTGCCCGTTCTAACTTACTCCGTTTAATCCCGTTCACAATATCTGGTCTTTTGAATACGTCCATCAGTTGTTGATTGTGTCTTTTCCTCCATACTTGCATGTCTAGATCCATATATTTTGGCATATAAATATAAAACAACGTCTTATATAGTATAAACAATCGTTTCGAACGTATTCGCAAAGGTATATTAAAAAAAAAACCCCCCAGTCCGCTAGGCTTTTGTGACATTTGCCGTTTAATAGTTTTTACTTTATATACACTCAAAGTCGTTTTTCGACTCGACGTCCCGCAATTCATACACGCGTCTGTCATTTTCTTCGTCAATCAGTCCCGTTTTATTTTTTTCCTGATTTAATCCTATTTCAATTTTTGTGTATTTTTCCGTCGCAGTAATTGTCGACACTAATATCGTGACAGAGTTTGGAAAAAATAAAATACACGACGAGATTCAAGGCGTGTCCCCGACCGTATATACACTGATACAATAATAATAAATTATATTCGGTGGCGGGGGGAGGGATTATAATGGCTATAATACACACAATATATGTATAGGGTTTCGCGTGTAAAACGTTGAAATTTATATTGTGTTTAGAAAACGCGGCCGGCCGGCTTTAGTGTCTCCTCTGAAAGCGAGTATCCGTGTACACTGGCGGTGACCGCAAAAAAAATCGCTGAGTCGTTCATTCAACGCTGGCAAATTACATCCCGAACACGTTTTAGTCATTTGACCGCGACTCACCGCCCTGCTGCTCCCGTTCTGCCGCAGCTCTTGTGTATTTCACGAGGGTGCGAGCCACCGTAATGTGTAATACACACACACACACGATATAATGATAATATGCGACCACCGCGCTAAATCATTATTTTTTAATAGTGTTATTATTATATATCCTATTACTTAATGTACACCGCTTTTGACCCCCAGATTTCTCTAGCCGCCAGTATTTCGGAAAAAATTACATAAAACAGGGCTCGCAAACGTTACAATAACGTTTTGATTATAACGTTATTATTGCAAAATATCAATTGAAATGAATATCAAAAAACGTAACGTAAAACAATAAACACTAATTTTAAACTATCACAAATTAAAATATATCGTAAAACGAAATAAGGTATTAACGTTATATATCAAAATATCGAAAAACGAAAAATAAAATTAACGTTATTTTAATATTTGTATCCAATTTACTACGGAAAATATAAGCTTATGGTGTAGGTTTATTATAGTTCTATAATAAGGCTGGGTTCACACGGACGCGTAAAAATTATTCAAAGATACGTGTCTTAGAAGATGTCAGCTAGTCAGAAAAGTTTCTATTGGTAATATAATCAACATTTTAAGAAAAATATTCTGCATTGGAATATAATGTCAAAAATAAACCAAGGTTCTCACTGAAAAAATGTATAAAATCAAAAAATTAAGGATAAAAATTAGGACTTTTATAATCAATGAAGTTAAATGAAGTACATTACGTTTATGAGATTTGAAAACGTGCTATAGTCTATGGAATATGAATGGATTTATTTATTTGGAAAAAAAATCCGATATTAAACCAAATAACGTTAAAATACCGATAAACGCAAAACGTAAATATTATATAACGATAAAACTTTCTTTAACGTTAAACACAAATAATCCATAACGCTAAAATATACCATAACGATAAACGCTAAAGGTAAATAACGATAAAAAACATTAAAACGTTAAACATTTTTTTTTTTTTCAAATGAGAGCCCTGATATAAAACGACCGGTTTGAAAATGTATACATTTGGTTTCGTGGTCTTCTTTTTTTTTTAATTCTCGAAATTAAAAGCAATTCAAGTATCTGGAAAGTATATCGCGACAGATGCTCAGTACACGTTAGAAAACGAGCAATGGCCAAAAACAAAGCGTTTATGCAAAAAAGACCAGCCTCTTTATAAACAAAAGACTTTGAGACGAAAAAGAATTTTGTCGAATGGAGCTAATTTTTGTATGGTTGCGAAGAGTGGATCGTCGCTGAACGAGACGAGAAGAAGTTTGATGCGATGGAAACGTGGAGATTCAGAGAAGAATAAATATCTGGACAGGAACGTAAAATAACTATTTAGACACGTATTAATCCGAGTACGGAGGAAAAAGGATTCTATAGTACCGTCACGAGAGAAAGGAGCGGAAAAATTTTAGGTGATCTGTCCGGGCACAAATTCTTTTAACATATTCGAAGGACGGATAAATGGACACGAAGGAAGAGGAAGACCGAGGAAGTCGTTTATCGGAGAAACGATAAGCTGACCGTAACCGGTACGCCGACATGAAAAGCCCAGCTGTATAAATTGAGAATAATGGAGAACAAGATTGGCAGCGACAAGGTCTTTAGTAGAAAAAAAAAGAGAATACTCGAAAGGAGCGCCGCGCGAGAACTTTTATAACAACGTCTGGGCGAGTGCCCGGGTTTTTAAAGACGTTATTTCCATAATTCAACGTTGTGAGCTTGTTACGATGATGGATTTCGCATTAAACAATAATATCCAAAAATTAATTAATTAATAGAACTGAGTGTAACACAGGTGATATACAGTTGAGATAAACATGGTTTACGTATATAGATCCGTGTCTCCGTATGATCAATAGTAAAAGTATAAAATAAAAAAATTTTTTTTAACACACACATTCGTATGTTTTATTTTTATTTTTAGGCTTTTGATCGACCTAATATAGATCGACGTTTCTTAAGTGATTGACGTTTTTAATACATTTCTCGTAGTAATTGACACAAAATAATTGTGGTAAGCAAAAACAAGTTAGGTTCGGTCTTTCAGAAAATCGTTATAGGACACTATTCTCGGGCCCCGACGGACCTATCGATGTAAATTTTATTTTATTAAATTCGTTGCCAGTACGTTGATACACGTACTCGTTTTTACACATTTGGAATTATACTCGGAATTAATTTCGTGAATTTCGAGAACAGTATTACGAGATGGAATATTATGAAATGTCCACTGTTAGGAGGCTGTGTCAGGAAAAAGAATCCGTGTCCATTAGTTTTTAAATTTCAAAAACGTTAATTTATCAAAAGTGCACGCTGCGAATGTCTGTTTGATTTCTGTTCGACAACGAAACGATAAGTACACATAAAATACACAGATCTATAATACGCGCGTACTATAATATATTTCCTTAAATCTTCGGAATATCGAGGCGGGATTTTTAGCGGAGCGCGCGCACTTCTCCCGGTTTTCTCCGACACGAGCTTATCTGTGCATTATAATAATAAATCGCCGGATGATATAAGCTTTGTACAATAGAGACAAGTCATATCTACGGAGTAGTAATACGAGAGTCCACGCGACACGCTCTTATTAAGTCGAATTTCTATTATTTCTCTCCTCCGAACACAAACCCATATAATATTATATAATAATAATAGCCGGTATCTGCGCGCGCGTTTCCGAGCAAGTCACGAACACGGATTTTCACTTAAAAAATATAAATAATATGATCCAACACGATCCGTCTGGATTGCGTTATGATCGAATCCGTATTTATAGAAGGGGACGGAGGATTGGAAGGATAGTAGTTGCAGCACTTCCGAGAGGGCCGCAAAAAAAAAAAAATGCACGAAATTTGTTAATATTTCGACGCGTAAATTGAATGTGTTTTTCGAATATTCAGTGCATTTATTGCGATTTTATAGCGCCGTATTTGATATTTATATTTTACTATATTAAACGTATCGGTAGCGTCGATATCTTATTAATCGTTGGAATAGTATACCCATTTATTACGTTGCAGAATAAAAACATATCTGAAATCGACGTGCTGTCGACATATTGAATCAACCGTTACAAAAAAAAAAATCTCAAACTATATTATAGTGTATGTACAATTATTACTACGCAGAATCTACGAACACGAAGCTGACCACTATTTAAATAAAATAATTTTTACTGATATAAAATATAAAACAAAAAAATATATATTTAGAACTCTTGCAGGCAGACTTCTGGATTGCCAAATGACACACAATATACGTAATAATGTTATACGAGCATGTTTTATAATTTTAAATAATATCGAATTTCTGTTTGTGTTTTGGTTATAGATACTAAAAATATTTGAAAATGACATTAGTATCTCTATATGTTCGTCTTAAGGGGATTGAAAGCGGGTATTTTCTCTCTTTGTCTTACACACATGAAACATAGCAAAATAGACGTTTCGTACTTCCAACGTACCGATCGATCTATTGGTGCGATAAGAAATTTGAAAGCATATTTGAATTCCTCGTGAATTGTACTACAAAACGACATTCACACTTTTTTCATTTTTTTTTTTCATAAACCCTTAAAAAAATTGACCGAACAAATTTTAAAAAAAAATTTGTTTAATAATTCATTTTTGAAGGTCTTAAAAAAAAAGAAATAAAAAAAAATGGGAAAGTCGTTTTGTAGTAAAATTCAATAGGAATTCAAATCTGTTTTCAAATTTCTTATCGCACCAACAGATCGATCGGTACGTTGGAAGTACGAAACGTCTATTTTGCTATGTTTCATGTGTGTAAGACAAAGAGAGAAAATACCCGCTTTCAATCCCCTTAACATGGTCGTTATACCGAATACGTGAATATGTATATAATAATCATACAATTATCTGTCGAGAAATTCCGTGTTAAAAATTGTGATAGCTATAAAATATTTTTTGTCTTTCATCGAACATTACCTTCCCGCGATTTTCTCGATATAAAAAAAAAAAAATTGTTATGAAAATCGAGAAATACACAGTGACAAAATAAATGTCTCAAACAAATCCAATCGTTCGACACGGTGAACAATTTTTATTTTACATATTTACTATAAAAAAAAAAAATATTACTGTAAAAGCAAGCTTTTCGAGATGCGAAATTTATTTTTTTTTTTTTACATAAATACGAGACTCCGTATAATATTTTATTACTTCATTACGCGACTCCGTTTCGATGAGTTTCGATAATTCAACGTAAAATAATATTTCAAACCGATCCGCGCCGTTATTTGAACGGGTACCCGTGAAACATTCTTTTGAAAAAATAATAATAACGTGTACATTCGATTTTAGCGTTGACTTTTATCAAAGCTTTTATTTATTATTAATATACATCGAACAACATTTTTCTTTTTTAACTGCGCGTAATATTTTATATTATCATAAAAGCCAATTAACATAACGGTCGTAAATTTTTTTCTCTTTTTTTTTTTTAACGAAGCTAAATAACATGAAAACTTAATCTTTCGCGAACATCATTTCCATAATTTCCAAACGACTTACAAACGATTAATTTTCGATGAAAACATTTTGGCAATTTTTTTTCCTCTCCTTCTGCGCCGGTATAATAATAACGATAATTAGCACCGCGGATACAACTGACATTATCAATTATGTTTTAATTATTTAAATGTTAAGTATTAAAACGTCTAAAACCGAACATTACAGTGAACGCTTAGTTTGAATACTAGTCAAAACGCTATTATAGCGTGTTAAACGTTTAAACACTGCAACCTCTGGCAACTAAATATTTCTTATTTAATAAATATAATATTATAATATAATGTATTGATAAAACGTACGATAATTTCAATTTCATTTTGCGAATTCGCCCGTTTTCCATATATTTAACTATCTCCTTTGCTGTCGTATAAATATATATTATTAGGACGCCAGATATTATTATTATTATTATTATTATTATTATTATTATTATTATTATTTTTTTTTTTTTTTTTTTTAATAATCATCACGAACAATGTGTTTTGCTCGGTCGGAATTCGTTTCGAATCGTGCACGGCACAAGATTAGATATTACACGTTTTCATTAATCATTTATTACTGTATTTTCGTTTTTTGACCATTGTGTTGGAGCTGGTTAAAACTAATAATTTTTTTTTTTTAGATCACTTAAATCCGGACCGAGTCCTATAGACTCGATTTTATTAACATAGTTTGTATTTATGTATTTATTTATTGTAACGCGCGTATACGATCGAAATTTATTCGAAACCCTATCCCATCGTCCGAATTTAGGTATACGATAATTTTATATAATAATAATAATAATAATAATAATAATAATAATAATAATAATAATAATAATAATAATATAATAATAATAATAATAATAAACACGCGTCACACGGTCGTTTCATGTTTGCCGGGTGCGTATTACGAGGACGATGGCGGCCGGCAGGTCCTGGCCGGCGGCGGCATCGTGTACAACACTTTGGTGGACGGCCTGTTCTCCCAGTCGCCCGGGAACCGGTCGCCGGTGCTCCTGTTGCATTGCATGGACAACGTGCTCTCCTCGTACACCTGGTGCAGCACTCGACTCCGCATCGGCGTCCAGTCCGCCGCGTTGTAGTTGACGCTCACCGCCTGTTCCGGCAAAGTCCGCTGTCTTTCCCATCTGTACGTGCACCAGAATAAAACATTATATTTTTTTAGAGTTCAACGAAGTCAATGTGGGAATAACAGTGACGTCAAATGGCCGGGAAATGTCCACAGCATCACTTGGAAAGGGTCGGGGGAAACGTTCTGGTCGTATCTATACCGTCAATTGAGCCGAATATCATTTCAGTATAATACGTTTTTAAAAAAACACAGTGTACTCCCGAGACAACAGATTTTCATGGTGTGAGTTTTAATGGAACGCTTCAATCGGTATTTCAGAGTTCTCACTTTTTAAACATGACCCCCCTCAAAAGAAAAAAGATAAATTCCAAAAAAAAAAAAAATTTTAACTCGTCAAAGTTTGATTTACTGTAAACTATATATCCTCGTGTAATTAAAACAGCGGAATTCCGCGGTAAAATCCTATTATAAAAGCGTCGATTTATTTTGTTTTTATATAGATTACACACGCGAATAACGAAAAAAATTGACGATCGACGACAGTGTTTTGTCTCGAAAAACGAAAAAGAAAAAAAATCGATTGACGAGAAATTCGCCAATTTCGAAGTGTGTATACGACTGAAGTCCGTGTGCGGAATAACCGAAGTCGATTGATTTCCTCGTGGTGATTTGCTCGCGGTTATCATCTCGCGGCCGATGAGAAAACATAAAAATTTTAATTTTTTTTTTAAATAAATATTTGAATTAGGTACAGAATACGGCCGGCCGTCGGCGATTTTTCGAAGACGTAATTGCAAAACTAATTGTGCAAATATTGAATGTTCTTGCCGTGCGGTTCAAATGTCCACAAGAGTAAAAACCTGCCAGAATACGGCTTGAGCTCACACCCGGACGTTTATAATAATAAATAAAAATAAAATATTATTCAATCGGCCATGCACCGAGTTGAACTCGGTCACTCGCCTGGATACAAAAAAAAAAGCGAGTACGATATAAACGAGGAAAACGCGTGTTTTATTGACGAGACCCCGTAGGGGGCGGGGAGGGGGAACGTAATCAAATCGTCCTTAGAAAGTTAGAAATCCACCGTAAAACGCCGCCGCGTTTGTCCAGAGCGTATATCCACCGCCAGGGTACATATATCTCACGGTAAAATACTGAAATTCAATATATATATATATTAGTATATCGTCGCGTTTCGCGTTTAAAACTGCAGCGTTATTGTATAATAGCCGAGTACATAATATTATATTGTTTATTAGATTCACACGATATAGAAAAAAAAAAAAAAACTGGGCGCACTCGATTACGGTGAAAACGCCGGTCGGCGAAATACGATCGTTGACTTTCCATTTAATTTTTTTTTTTTTTTATAGTATCGTCGCGCGCGACTCGAATTCACTCGTTTTTGGGGGTAGGGAAACGACCGGGGACTCGTAAAATAATCGTACACGGAAATTTATTCAACAATAAAATATTACTGTTTGTTCCAAGTATAAACGATATAATTAGCCGTATAAAATAATATATAAATGTCCACTATTATTGTTGTACAATGTCCATTGTAACGATATAATCTTTTTTTTTTTTTTATGAACCTATTTAAGTTTTATTATGGCGCATTTACTGGCGAACGCATAGTTCTCTGCAGTCAGGCAATAACGCCTGTGATCTCTCGCGGTTCATACGTAATTATTTAATAATAAAAAAATGTCTATAAACGTGTGAATATTACGCAATATTGAGTGCCAAAGAGTATTTGTGTAAAAATAAAAAAGTATCGTATAGAATTCGTTGTATTTTAAATTCGTTTATCACGAATATTAATTTATATCAAATGTCTATTTCTTTCGCATATCCTTTTTACTATTTTATTATTAAATTGGTTTTTTTTATTATTATTAATCTTTAACTCGTACTATTAATTGTTGGTGGGCGCAACTTATATAGAGGGTGTTTGTACTCGAGGTTTTTGTGCATACTACAAACTCGTGGAAGGCTATAATCCCCCTCCAAAAAAAACTTTGTATATTTTAATCTAGGCAGTGGCGCAGTCAGGATTTCTATTTGGGGAGGATAATATTAATATATACGTTGATAATTAATATGTGTAGACGGTAAAAAACTGATTATTTATTCATTTCGGGGGGAGCTGCAGCCCCATCATCCCCCCCCGCCCTGGCAACGCCACTGAACCCAGGTAATTACATTTACGATATATATATACATTCACCAATGCAAATAAAAGTATTCTTTACACGTGTGCCTGTTATATTAACCAATAATTATAATATTTCGTGTACAATATACACTCACTCGTTTAAAAATTTAAAATAACTCTTGAGATTCTGTTCGCTAATCGAACTCTTGCACACCTCCAAATCAATCTTCGGGTAGTAATACACGTAGTTGACGCACATCTCGTCGGAAATGCTAAAACCGCCCAGTGTAACGTTTTGTCTGTCCTCCGTATTGTAATGGCACGTGGTTATCAGCGCATCTCCCTGCAACAAAACGTATACAAATTTACAATTTCAATATATTTAAATATATTTTTTCGAAAAAAATTACCTTAGTAGAAAAACATTAAAACGTATAAAAGACAAAATCAACAAATCTATACTCGGTTCCGCATCTCGGGGCGGTGACTTCTACAATATTTTATCAAATTGTATAAAAAAAAAATTTTTTTTCGTAAACGTTCTTACAATACAAAAATATTGTCAACGAAAATCCACTTTCAAGACAATATGAAAGAGTATACGTCGTATTTTTCTACTTAAAATCGCGTACCTCATTTAAAAAAAAAAAAGATATTTTAAATTACACACAATGGCGGATCTCAATAAATCAATAAACATTACACGAACTCGTATTTTTTTTGTTCACTTATGCTAAAAAATACTTTATTTGTAGTGACAATCCTATATATTCATTTGCAGGCTTCATTGAAGGCAGCCGTTGATTTTTAATTATCTTTATATACTTTCTTTAACGAGCGATTCGTATACTTAAATTGTGCTCGTCAAATCGAATCGACCGTCGTTACATTTTTACGTTTAATGACATAAATGTAGTACTTGCGCGGACTCAATTAGCTAGCTGATGATTTTTCACGTTTCAAACTTCATTAGGAATATCGTTTTTTTTTGTGTGTGTTTGTTCTTCTCTTTATCGTCCTAATTCTCATAGCTCGTTAACGAGGGTAATCGTAAAAAGTTTGTTTTTTTAAATCATATTTCCATCGGCTCGGCCGTGGCGGTATGTTATTAACCGGGTCGATTTAATATTTAGCAAAACGTACTAATATATATTATTATGATTATAATACGCGCTTATAATCTATTTTGTTTGTATGTTTCTCGTCAATTCTATATTGATTATAAGGTAATTACACTGTGCACGATAAGTAGGTATGGTATTTAATTGAGACGAAAGACGCGATCGCAGTCGTGGAGACTGAAATCGAACGCGTTCGAAATTATTTATACCAAACGTATAAAACATTGACCTCGTTACGAAAATGTCAAAAAAATAAAAATAAACACCGCCGGTGTTTAATTTGTTCATAAACATATATACAACAAATAATTTAAAAAATCGTGTTTTATTATAGTCACGAGAATAGAAAAAAAACCGCCATAAAGAAAAACTATAATAATAATAATATTCTCATCGATTCCCCGAAATAATTTTGCAGGAGAAAATTTAATTTGCAAAAATCCTACTTACACTTGTTATCCGTGTATAGCGCTTTTTCCTATGCAAACACTTCGAATCGGCAAAATAAAAATAGAGACACTCTGTTTAATTACAAAAAAAATAATAATAATAACGTAATTTACACTCTATTTTTTGCATTTTTTTTGTTTACACCAGCTTGTCCTACACCTCATTTTTTTTAATACCAAAAATGTAATAGGATATTTAAAAAAAAAATTGTAGTTGTATAGTCGTTAATAACGAATTTAAAAACGAAAAAAGATTTAGTACAAAAATATTGGAGGTGGTTAACGACTTTATTATATAAAGATTATAAGTAAATTAACAGACATACGTTTATTAATTCTTTATTAAAATGATTCCATAAAGTATATATATATATACGGTAAGTGTATTGTTTTGTCATCTTCATAGTTAATATCCTCTCCGGGCAACAATTTCTTCCGCCTCTCTTTAATTGTCCAAGATTTTATATAATCAATTGGTATAAAACCATCAGTGGCCGGACCCACACGTTGCGTTAATAATTTAAAGATAACGAAATATTGCTGCTATATAGTATTACGTATAATCGAAACGTTGTGTAAATGATTTTAACGGATATAAAATAACGACGAAATGTTCGAGTCTTTAAATTCGCGAAAACCACGAATGGTAAGCCTACGTTTCATTTACTTGAAATTATATACAGCCAACCTCCTTATATACGCTCGTCTTACAGCCATATTGGATATCATATTTATCAGGACGATTTCACGTATTCAATACATCCACAGTATATTCATAGATGCTTAAAAAGTAAAAATCCTAGAAAGCCAGACTTTTGAAAAACTGTCCACGATTAATTTTTGGAACACTATACAGAACATTCGTAAACGAAATGTCTTTGAACTTCCAGAAATAAATTTTAAAAAATAAGGCTATGAGCATAGGCGGAAATAATTATAATTTGTATGTATTTTGGATATTTGACTGATTATGACTGATGTTAAAAATGTTAGCCCCCAGAAAATTTAATAGATTTCCGCCTATGGCTATGAGTGAATTTACCAAAGTTTAGACGGTCGTCAACATATTGTATATTTTTCAAATTATTAATACTATGAAATATTAATAAGAATCGCGATATCCGACATCTATCGCGCATTATGAAAAAAAAAGGAGGATGGATCATCATGCACTCAACTCAGTGCTGACGCTACGAATCGCGAGGTTAATTATTATTACCAACAGTTAAAAAAACTGTTTTTTTTTTATATATTAGAAAAAATGTGTTTTCGAGCGACACAAAAAAAAACATGCGATAATAAATCGGTATTTTATTACAAAAAAATCCAGTGATGTCACGAGACGGAACGTTAACTTTATTATAACGCGTCAATAATCGCAGTATTGATGACACAGTAGCGTTCGAATTACGATTTACGAAAACGCTGATGTCACAGGAACAATATTTCAACCGTATATAATGTGTAAAACATATAATATCGTTTTTAAATTATTTATATCTAAATCTGTATATATTATATAAAAAAATAAAATGTATGCGATTGTATATAAATTAGGCGAAACAGTATTATGCGATGTAAAATAAATATCAAAAAAAAAATACACGAGTTGTTGTATTGAATTTGTTTATTTGCTGTACCGATTCGGAGACGAAATCGGGAGTATTAAGGAAAAAGAACCCCATCAACAAAATATAAAAAATAAAATTTCCTTTTTGCTTAACATACACATGCGATGTGATGAGTTTTTTTTGTCGAAACCGCGGTATAGTAAATAAATTGTAATACAACGACTCTTATACTTTTTTTTCTTTATTTTTTTTACATATAATAGTCTGTATATTTACGTATACATTTTTTTTTTTTTTAATATATACAAATTTATTATTTGAGAGTATTAATTTTATTATATGGATAAGTGTTTTAATAAACAGGTACAATTTATTAATTATTTATTAAGAAACGTATAATATAGGCAATTTCATTCACGTGTTGTAACAGTAGTCTTATTTAATCAATATATGTATATTGACATCATTTTTGTGTCCCAACAGGTACTCCTCTCAACATTTGCAACATGAGCTAATTAAAACATAACCCCCATCCGTATCAAAAACTAAAATGAGGCCGCTGAAAGGGGAGTGTGCGAATAAAAAAACCTAAAGCGTGCAATACGAAAATGTATATATTTCAGCCTCTGGTGCAGAGCCGAGTGTCCTCGCGCCCAATAATTCCGCTCGTTAAAAAAAAAATAATGTTATTTTAGAGAAAGCTCTAAAAATGTCCGACAAAACAGTAGTCAAAGTCCCGCCCGGCTCGTTCGAACACTGAATCGCTACTATATACCGTACGCCTATTGCACCGTCGTCGTCGCGGCGGCGGCGGCGCGTATAATAATAATAATATAACGACCGAACCGATTTCGGTTTAAAATCGATCGGCATTGTTAATAATTAATTATTAAAAAATAATTATTAAAAAAAAAAACCTTCCCCTTCCCTCTGTCACTCGGAATAGTAGTACGTATCGGTTAATTGGATAGAACTAGCGCGGCGCTTTATTTTCTATTTATTTTTATTTTTCTTCTATTTATTTTTTTTTTCTATTTATTTTTTTTTTTTCTAACTCTTCTTCACAGTTATTGTTTTCTCTCCGCGCCGCGGTCTCGTCTCGAGATAATATTATTTGTAATAATATAATTTTACGTACGCCGCATTCTTCTCCGGAGGAGACCGGGACCATTGTGTTCAGCCGCCGCCTTCGACCGCGCTGTGGCTGCTGCTGTACGAGAGCGCGCGCGTAACGACGATATTGTGTAGTATTATACGGCGTACGCGCGTATAACTTATTATTGTTTTATACGGCGGCGGCGATGATGACTTTTAAAGCCGCCAACGACAACAACAATAACGATAATAATAATAATATAATAATAATAATCTCGTGAGCCCGCGGTAGGACAAGAATATTATAATAATACGACCAGCAGCCGATAATAATATAATTTTTTTTTTTTTGTGAAACGTCTTTAGAGACAACCGCATATTAAATAGACAGCGGCGTATTTACTCGGATCCGAGGAGGGTTGGACAGTGGTCGAATTGGATCAAAATAAGTGGGGAGGATAGAAACAGTGTCGTCATTTCAAGTTTTAAAAGAAGGGGGGGTCAACGGTCCGTATTGTTGAAAAATAAGCAGAAAACAAAAGTATTCTTAGGCTCTAAAACCGGCCCTATCGACCTTGATGGTGAACCGTATATTTTATAATCGTGATCGAGTGACGTTTTAAATCTACCGAATGTTAAAATTTTAGCAAACGAAATAGTTCTTACAAAGAATTTTTAAGAAAAAAATGGTTCAAAAGATTTTTCAAAAAAAAAAAATTAGGCGACACTACGATGATTACAAATTATAGAGAAAAAATTTTTTTTAAAACCGGAAAAGATGAACAATAAAATAAGTTGGAAGATGGAATATGCTAACTAAAAGAAGTGGAGGGATGGCATCCTCCATTATCTCCCTTACACTTCGACCACTGTGGTTGGAATTTTTTTTTTAATACACAGGAAAGACCCCCGAACACGTTCTCGCATCACTGAACTCTCCGATGAAAATAGACGTTTAGAATTTTTATCATGTAATTTTCTGTTTTTTACATTCAAATACATATGAATCGAATAATAATACGCCGAATTATATTATTACTCGACGAGTGTAATAATTTATTACTATTTATGTATATTTAAAATATAAATATATAGGATTTTTATTACAAATTATAATCGAAATTTTTTAGAAATTTGTTTATATACGTTCTTAAAAATAATTATCGACAATCTTAACTATTTCTAGTCGACAGTGTTCGAATTGGGGGGCGCAGGGGGACTGAGCTCCTCTAGTATTCTTTTATTTTATCTGCATACCTCAACATTTTTTTTACAGATCGACGTAAACCCAATATTATAATGAAATAAATGTCTTTATAAAACGTTCATTTTTTTTTTATTATTTTATTAGCAGAACTCCTGTTCTTTAATTTTCCCAATTCGAACACTGCTACAGTCGATAGTTTCGAACTAATAAATTGTTTTGCCGCTTCGCTTTATTTTACATCGCGTATATAATTCCAGACGTTCAATCGAATTCAGAAAGGCGCGCTGATATTCGAATTAGACGGGTAGGTACACGAAATAGTGTGCGTATACATTTTCCACACCGGTGTATAATAATACTACTTACAGGAAGCACTCGCACCGGTTTGTGAAGTAAACGGATCTCTTGAAAATGAGTGCTGTAATGGTCGTCCCGGTTGAGCTCCGGCAGTTCCTGTCCGTCCCGCACGTGTTTCGTATAGATCCTGGTGCCGGTGAGATGAGTGTGCAACTGGGAACCGAAGATCTCGATTCCTGAAGGGGGTATACTCTGAAAATATTCGAAAAAATCGCATTTGAAACGCTAAACACGTCGTCAAAGTTTTCGCCGGAAAATCGATATCGATTGAAAAAAAGAAAATTATTCGGGACATAATCGGTCCGATTAAATACGTCGAGAACAGAATCTCGTTTCGCCGTGTCTCTCTGATCGGAAAATCAGTCTGGAAAATCTACCGTTCTTAAACACACGGAATATATATATCTGTCAACGACATCTGGTGGTTGTACATTGAAATACAATAAAAAATATGCTCACTAGTATTATACGAAAAAATTAATATGTTTTATACGTAATTTAAGATGATTTTTTTTTTTCATAAGCTACTTCAAAAGTATATTATTTTAATACTGTTCTAGTAAATTCATTCTAGTCACATTAATTCCAATATTTATCGACTTTATCGAAATAAAAACAAAAACCTGGAAACTTTTCATCTTCTCTCGAGATCATTTAACCGTATTATAGTACGTCAAATTGTATACCTACGTTTGATAAATTAATTATTTGAAATGTATAATATGACGTATATCACATAAAACACGTATTTAAGCACCCCCATCTCTATAAAATAACGTTAACAAAATAAACATACGAGTATATTATATTATAATAATATATAAATATAAATTATGTAAATTTTTTAATTTAAATTGTTTCTTGTATATAGAAATGTGAACGTTTTCCTTCGGATTTCTCATTTTCTGAGTATCTCTATACAGTTCTTAAAGAACCGACAAAATAATATTAAACGAATATTATACTTTACAATAATGTTGACGTATTTAACAACCAGATAGCGTTAAACAGATATCAAAATATTTACGCAATATTATAAAAATAAAATTTTAAATTATTATTTACTAATCGTTCTATACGAATAGTCCGAATTTTTTCCTTTTTTTTCATTATCGCGTAGCTCGTTTTGATTTCAAAATAAATTTTGTTCTTGTTGGGCACAATTTTGGTGGAAAATTTAAAATTAAATTTTAATTTTAAAAAAACTCAAATAAATAAATATTAGACGTTAAAAACACGTTCAAATTACTACAATTCGTTAAAAAATGAGACATTATTAATATTTCGACCACAAGGATGTGTCTTAACACTTACCCTACCCCACCCTCTACACACACACAAAAGTCAAAGTTTATTTTAGATATTCATTTTCTCTCACAACCGAGTAATTATAGACTATTAAAAGTATACTAAATAATTAATTCTACTGCTTATATAAGAAACCAAAGATATGATGTTATGAGAGTATATTACGTTATTATTTTTTAAATATTCGTTATTAGTATTAAACTTTTTTTTTTTTTGTTTCACGCGTTCGCATACGAACAGCTAAAGTCACGGAGGAATGGCCGTAAAAAGTACTATAATTGTATAAAAACGTACCAAATTTGTATTTCTATCGTTTGTAATTATTAGAAGAAAATTATTAAGAAGTTTTTTAGAAATCGAACCTGTTGTCGACATATCCGCAGTCGTATATAAGTAATTGAATTTCGTCCATTTTTTCTGTGATAACCTGAAGTGAAGGTGGGCAAGTTTAGTATTAAAAAATTCAGGACACTTCGCAATCGGCAACAATTTTTTTTTCATAGCGGAATAGCGACCACAGATAAAAAACAAACAATAAATCCGTGACAAATTAAAAACGTAAGGAAAAATAATTTTTTTTTTCACGACTGAATCCGTATAAATTCGGCCAAATTTGTCGGTGATTTTTGCAGTTCGCGTCTGCATTGCGCGCAATTAGTTACACACATGTGGCTTTAAACACAACAATAAATATATTATTATTTTTTAACTGGTAGTATACCACGGCTGTGCACTCGGCGATACAGTATCCGCTCAACGTGAAATCCGGCTGTTTCGGCGGTATGGCCATTTTGTCCGTGTACTCCAAGCCCAGTTCGATCACTCCGGCGTCGTATTTTCTCACTTCCCGCGTCATGTACAAACGGATACCGGAACTGTCCACCATACCTGCCATGAAAATCGAAACGGTCTTGTGTTTTTTTTTATAAAAAATTAATTCGCTACAAAAAAAAAAAAAGGTAGCGAGCCGCTTGAGAATGTCGCTCAAGTGCGAATTACTTGGATAAAGATTATAGAGTTTTTTTTTTTGTTATTATTACTATATAAATTTGAAAGCAACGCGATAAATCATGTTACACTCGATAAAACGATTCTGACCGGAGCTTCGGTGTAATATTATTTATTATTAATAATATAGTGCGCAAGGATTCTCAAACTGTGTGGCGCGCGCCCTTAGGGAGGCGTGAATGTTTCTAAAAAAATGAAGTTTTTGTGAAATCTGCACACCTCTGAGTGATAAAAAAAAAATCATTAGTTCTATTTTTTTTAAATTTAGACGTTATCGAATTTCTAAATTTTAGGATTATGCCTGTGCTTGCGAAAATGATATCGGAACCTTGCTCGGTACGTTTTATTGAAGAAAATTGCATGAGCTTTTCAGTGGAATTTTTAACTTTTCTCTAGGACTAACAGTTCAAGAGATATGGCCAGATAAAGGAGAAAAATTACGTTTTTTCGAAAAACCGACACAAAAACTGAAATTTCTACCTTACGTATACTCGAGAATCGGACCATAGTCAAAAGGAACTTTTTTATAGCATTTGGGATGTAAAATAAACCTTTGAAGTTTGTACACTTTATCACCAGTCACCCTGTATACTATATTTATACTACAATCTAATAGAGAGGACGTGACCTAATACACTAATTACTAGTATAAAAGGGGCATGAACCTCAACAATTTGAGAACCCCTGATATAGTGCGTGTACACTACTTCTGGTAGAATTTTTGGGTACAGACATGAAAAAAAAACCCCATTTTATTGTAAAACCAACACGTTCCTCGCTCCGTTCAGAACCCAATATACTTATAATAATATGATTGTGGTTTTTTTTTTGCCTTTTCTCAAGCCGGGATTGTTGTAATGCACTTCCAACATGACGTAACCGTTGAAGTCGGCACCTCCGACGGGCAGACCGGCTTCCTGCGCGACAAAAACAGGATTACAGGATTCGCAGGATTACAATGGGGTAACGGGGTATACGAACTTCGGGGTACACGAAAGGAGCGGCTCCCATGGCCCAGGCAGCTATCACTTTCTTGCACACTTGCGTCTTGTACGGCCGTTTGTCCGACGCGCACGGACCGCTGTACAGCGGTATCTTAACGTCGGCACCGGATTCGCAATGGAATACCTCGATGTGATGTACTACTCCCCGACTATTCTCTTCGATGACCGACTCGAACTGTATACATAATAATATCCCATCATTAGACAATAAATAACTTATGAAGTACGTGTGCTTCAAGTACATATAACTATATACGTAAAATAGCGTAAACCCAGTGTAACATTTATTTTTCATTTTATAATTCTAATTCGTGTTTGCATACTTTTAAGAGTCATTTACTGTCGAAAAACTGTTTACAAAAACACTATTTTTTTAAATTGTAAAATCGGTACATCTACCATTCTGTAGCATTGCTACAAGAAAAAGTGAATTATTTTTCAGATCATTTTCAATTATTATAAAAACCTCAGGGGAAAATATATAATTAAACCTTTATACGGTTTATTTGCTGCACAACAGCGCGTTGAATATAAATTATTATCCTTAATCGCAATTTTGTTATTACCTGGACGATATGATATTTGAACGTCATGTCCAGAGGAAGCTTCATCACGTGGCACCAGTAAGTCGTCTCTTCGACTGGAACGTTCACCTTGTCCACCAACAACTCCACTTTCGACACCTTGTCCGGCAATCGAATATGTGGTCTTTCCGGTTTCAGCAGCTGAACCCTTTGCATACCCTTCGCTTTGGCCTGCGACACCAACAAACCGTCCACAGCGAACAAAGGACCACCGCCCACCATCCACAGCAAATGAGTAGTACCGTCCTGACATCAGATTACGGTTATTGGTATTGTTCACGTTTGGTTGTGAAAATTCTATTTTACTATTATTTATTTTAAAACATATCTTTCCACCCGGCGTATTGAATTTCCAGAAAGTGTTTTAAAGCAGTGAAATTAAAAAAATGTTTTGTCTGTATTTTAAATTGAACACTTTTTAAATGTTCACTAATAGCAATACTTGATTTACTGTTGCAATTTTTAAATTATTGCATATACCATAAGGTGCCGAAGTAATAAAGCGGAGACTGATGGACTAGAATGTTTGTGTATGGTCCGTAGGATTATGGATCTTTTGTATTTGAAGCCAATAATAGGTCTTAAATTGAGATTTGTATATTATATTTTTTACTTTTTAGTGTGAATTGAGAATTTTCATTTTAGCGATTGACAAATGCAATCTATTGTTACATGTTTTTATTTTTGTTTTAGATGTGGACTCCAATAAATCAATTAAGTTTTACCAAGTGTAACACCGAGATATTTTACTTCCGAGAAAATCAAGTAGGTATTCCTAGGAAAATGAAGAGGAAGAAGTTCGGACTTCTCGTGATTTGTTTTAATTCGCTACTTAGGCGACAAGTTGCCAATTATGTTTAGATATTTTTGTAACGAATCAGAAGATATTTTTTGCTGATCATTTCCAAAGGAGAACATAATCCAGAGTGTACTCTAATGCATAATATACTTTATATTATGTACTCTGCATATATGACTATAAAAAATACTCGTTGTTTTTAGTACATATCAACTGTATACGTGTTAAATCAGAAAAGAATAGTCACTACCTTAAAGCACACCTGCTTGAATGCGGAAATATGGTGGAGAAGAATTACCATTTCGGATAGAAGAATGTACGATTTTCTAGACACGATCAAATATCGAGAATTATAAGCACATTGTATTTTGTCTGCGAGTTTGAATAAAACAAACATATCCAAATAATCAATACGAACACGCGATTATCTTTTAGAATTAATATATAAAAACAATAGGTATACACAATTAATGTAGAGATTTTATTTTTTTTTTTCAATTAGATAATGATTTTTACTCACTTGAATCAAATAATCGCGTTCGTCGTCGCATGTATCAAATTTTCGAGTAAAAGTCAAAGCAGTACCTCCTCCGTGAAATCGCGCCACATCGAACTCATCACAATCCTGTCGCTCGTCCACTGAAATCCTTCCTGCATCGTCTGTCCACGTGTCCTGCACATAAGCGGCATTTCAAAACATTTGACTATACCAAATTACATTGAATCCATCGCAGTGTGAGCGATGTGTGTGTATTTGAATTAAATTTCAAAACGACTTCTCTTAAAAAATTATTTTCGACACGTTTTTCACCGTAATTTAATTTAATTTTTTATTTTCTGAAAAAATTTATCCACGATATAATTATTATAACTAATTTTAAAAAATCTTTGATTTCGAATGTAGAAAATTGTCTTGAAGATTTATTGGTCTTACAATAATGTTTTTTTTTTCTAAACATTTGATTGGAAAAAAGCAATTATTAAAAATGGTTTTAAGTGTTCGAGTAACTTTATCTAGTTATCTAAATAATAAGATACAAGTAATACTTTAAAAGGCATATAATTTTTTAAATTTTCAATCATTTAAAAATTAATTAAACAACTACGAAAACAACGACATACCCATCTTGATTATTTTTAGGTGCCTAAACCTAAGAATAATTTTTTTTAATGATACATTATCATTTACAATTACTATTATAATTTGTAATTTAAACTTGAAATCAATCGATGAAAAAATCGTGAATTATCTTATCCCGATATTCATTCTAGTATTCTCGTCTATCTAAAAATAGGAACTGATCAATTACCAATTCGAAAAAAATAAAAGTTTCTTCTTAATTGCAATAATTGCAGCTCTTCAGTTCTTTACCGTATCGTGTTTCCTCCTTTAGACTTTCAGACAGTCCCACTTCAAAACATACTATAACAATAGACACTGTTATGAACAACACCAGAGTCGAAAACTTTTAAAAAGTCCCAGCGTATCATTGTTAGTTAATGAAGTCCTTATTCCACTCAAATTTCAGGTGTGACAAATACGTTACGGAGTTACTATCCGTAACGATCTATTTTAATATCGATCGTTTATTTTTATATTTATACGTTCATATGTTTTAAACAAATTAATCGCATATATTGTAATATGTGTGTATATACATAGAAAAAAATACATATAGACCCGTTATCGGAACTAATGTAAAAATACGCATCTATGATCTAAAGTATTGTAAAAATTGCAGAGAAAAAATAATTAATTAATTATGAAACGTAAGGGAAATACACGGCCGGATTACGGTCATATCTTTGTGAGGCCCTTTTACCCAAAATAATTTTTTTTTTTTTTAATTCAAATTAATAACTTTTATTTAAAATATATATATTTGTATAGGCATTGTAGTATTGTAACAACTGGCAGAACATTACTTTATATTTGTTACTTAGTCAACGATTATAAAATAATTTGTACTGATAATATAAAACAATTAGGTACATCATTCTAATTTCAATATAAATTCTTAATCGAGTCAATGTTTAAAAAACATTTTTCGAGATTTTGATATGTTTTTATACTAAAAAAAAACATAATGAGACGACACGTTGTGGCCTCCTTCAACTAGCTTCAACAAGTTACAGACCCCTAGCCCCCCTTGATCCAGACCTGGAAATATATTGAAATCAATTATTCGTTAACGTTATATAAACGATAGACTTCACAGAAAATAGACGGTTCCAATATAATCGCGTGCAGTTCTCGTAAAATTTATATACATTCGTTCACAAATTTGCCTCGAAATCAACAGCAAGCAGTGACGTATCCAGGTCCATAGGATCCGGACCTCCCCGAAATTTTTTCGTTCTCATTTGGATATTACTAATATTAATATATTAACATTTTTTCCAATATTTTTTAAATAGCCCCTCCTAAAAAAAAAAAAAAAAAAATAAAATCCTGGCTACGTTACTGGCAGCAAGTACATCGGTTTCCACACGTCCTTGTGAAACAACGATATAAATATTCTACACCTGAGCCCTGTGACGTGTAGGATCGACAGAAAATTAATATGCGCGTAAACCGTTGTACGCAATACGACGACACGTATATATAATATTGAATTGCCTATAAACACTTAGCAGGCAGAGATCCGATAATAACGAGCAGGACGAAATCCTTCGGTTGTCCTTATTACGGACGGATACACTCCTAAAACGTAAAACGTTGTGTACTGGTAACGCGTTTCCCCCAACAACAACAACAACAACAACAAGAAACGTCACAGCGGCGTATAAAGTGCAGATTTCGCGGCTCACCAACATTCCGGTAACGCCTTTCCAGTCGACCCACATGAGACAAAAATCCGCGCCGGTGTGATTGCCGCGACCGGAGAAGCCGAGCGCGAGCCAGTCGAACGGGCCTCCGTCCGCGAAATGCGCCTCGAACTTGACCGCGCGGGCCGCGTAGTCGATCGTCCAGTAGACCGCCGTCCGGCCCGTGTCGTCCAGCGGCGCGGTGTACACGCGATTCCCCGTACACGTTATGACGGACACCGAAATCGCGACAACGACCGCCGTCCCGAACCACCGGACGTACGGTCCCGGCGCCGACTTCATGACGCGTAGCGGCACGCCGAAAACACGATATTATATAGCCGAAAAAACGATAATCGATTTTCGTTGGACGAATATTATTCGGAAAACGGACGTTTGACTCGCCGCCCTGTTGCAAACGCGCGTTCGGACACTGCAGTGTAAACCGTGTGTGGAAAACGTCTCGTCGCGACGGGGCGTCTCTGTGAATTAGAGACGGAAACGGGTCGAGACGAGTGACGACCGACGACGGACAGCGCGGTGTCGGAGATGACTCGATGATGACGGCGGCGGCGGCGGCGGCGGCGGCGGCGCGCGCGCGGACGAGCAAATTATAGTGTATAGAGCAGGGACGGATTTTATAAGGAGATGACCTACGTCCCTTGGACTTTTTTTTTTTTTTGAAACATAATTATTTGATATTTTCAAAAACATATTTAAATATTATATTTATATATTCGCCCCCCCCTTAAATGAGCTTTAGATCCGCTCCTGAGCTGTATTGATGACCGAGATCACTTCATCATAGCGGTTTTTACCCGCCACGTCTTACTCGATTCGAAACTTCATACGATATCTGTAACACGAGATCTCGCGTGTTGTGTGTGCGCAGTATTTCCTACATATTGATATAATCTCCGTTTTACCGAATTCGACACGAAGCGTGCAGCGGTTTTCGTGACGTATGTGTTACAGCTAAAGTATTGAATAACGTTACTCTTTAAGACAACTAGGTGCTTTACAAAATGACTAAAATGTATAGGTAAAGTGTAGAATTTATACCTTAACTAGTTACTTCATACATTTCTATCGTTCACTACGTTAATATATTGAAAATATTACCTAGGTAAAGTGTCAATGATTTTAATAGTAACATAACTAATCTTAATTTATTACCATTTAACATTATCGCAATTGTCTGAATCTGCAGTTCTCATATTAGCTATACCTATAATATAATATATACGTCTTGTATGTATAATACACTTTAACGGAAATTAAATTGTGATTCTATGTAATATAACTAAGGATTCTATGAAATAACTAGGTATAGTATAACAAATAGATTTTATTCGTATTCAGTTATACACTTTAACTAAACGTATAGGTATTTCATATAAAATAACTGATTCAATACTCTAACTGTAACATATATATATATATATAAAGACGTCTCTTTTCATACAATTATAAGCACTCGTATAGTATACGCAAAAAACCTGCTGACCAATACGGTGCACTGGGCCATAGAACTGCTGACAATTCGTTTCAAAGACACTATATTATATTACCCGTGGCCGGCCGGAAAGTGGTTTAAGTTTTCACTCGTCTGGACACATTTTTCTGGCAGACGGCACAATTATATGGCAATAACGATTTATTAAAAAAGAAAAAATTCGCGTATAAATTTGAAATTCGAAAAAAATACGTATATTTATAGTGGCCGTGAAAATTATTAGAATAGTTTTTTTAAATTTCATTTTGAGTTTTTTACGAGTGCGTAAGTCAGGTATAACAACTCGATAATCGAATTATAAATAATTTGTTAAAATTTGATTTATTTTGATTCTGCTACTTTTGTATTAATCGGTCATTATATCAAAATAGATATTAATACCCATTACTACAGTAAAATTTAGAAATACAAAACCCAAAATTCTGCCCGCAAAAGTGTTCATAAATAACGAACATAAAGAACACGCGTAAGGATATAAAAATTAATTATAGTAAGAATCCTTTGAATTTCAATAAATATACGTAACGACACGTTTCCAGCGAAAACAATTTTTTTTTGTAAATCGGCGTTATCGAATACGAGTCGTCGATTTCATTGACCACGGCCCTTCACGAATATTACTAAGCGCCGGTTCTGACTACGTGTAAGTCCGAATTTCAGTCAATTTACTCAAATCAATCAATTTTTTACTCGTGTACATTTCAATTGCTAACGATTTCCCCGAGTTTGGAGAAATTTCGGACGGACCTTACTTGTACAATCTCCTCTTCGCAGATACGGCCGATATTGTTTACTATATTATTATCGTCTTTGGCGTCTCTATTGAATTGATTTATTAATCACTATATAGTAAATACAATGTGGCAAATGAAAAAGTATTGTTAAAATATGTTTAATCTCGCTTAAATCGGTTTTAACGAAGCATACGCAATATTGCTGCATAACTTCAAATATCTAACCACACGTCCTCATACGACAGCGTAATATAATCAATTGCGTCTTGTCGTCGAGAATGAACTTTTACTCTCGACAAACAATGAGAGCCACTATGATCATCACCGCATATATACAAGCGCGAATTATTTCTCGTCATACTCTCTATCGATACACGTCACATATAATGATGCATGACGATATTGTGTTCAAATACTATTTATTCCCAGCTCGTATATATACCTATTATTATTAAAATTATTAAAGAAATAAATAAAACATACCACTGCTTGTACGTCGTGCCGGTATGAAGCAAACGCGAGCATGTGATCAATATTTAGGATAAGTGCAATTCGAATGATGGAAAGAAAAAAATTAATAAATAAGGATTGAGGACTAATTTTAAAAAAAAATACATTGGAAATTATTGTTGTTAAATAATCTTCTGGGATAATAGTTTTTTTTTTACACGTCATTTTCAATAGACACACGCAGTTGTTAACGCATTCGACCCATCTTCGATCCGCGTTGATCATAACCGATTTTTAATTATATCGAACTTGGAATATGAGCGTTCTGCTTCACGGTTTGTTAAAGGTGTTGTCAAATGCAATACACACGTTTGGAAAAACATCAATAAGATTTCATTCGTAAAGGAGTTTTGCTATAGAGCACCCCACAATACCTGAGGAAACTCTATTGATATAAAACAATAAAAATGAAATTTTTTTTTTTTTAAGTTCTCGTCGAGATCGTGAATGCAATTATTTAATGAATCACAATATCAGATTTAAAGTTTACCAAAAAAAAAAATTTTAAATGGCGAAAAAACGGATTATAAGCAATATTACAGTTTTCCGTCAAGTTCGTGACTATGTATAATATCAATAAGAAAGTATCGATTTTAAATCTCCCACGTATAATAATTTAATTTTCTCGACGTTTTTCCATTTTTTTTTCCAGAGTCTTCATAATTGTTCAACACTTAGGTTTTTTTTAGGCAAATTTTCACGAAATACAATACATTGTTATGAAGTACGGAATAAATATAGTCATAACCTGATAGTATAATAAAATCCAAAACGAGTTTTTTATGCGCAAAGTTTCGCCGAATTTACAATAATATATTCTAAAATATTTTGCCTGCACTAGATGATAAACGATCGTAAATTCGGGTTTTAAGCTAAAAAAAAATAAACTATACAAATATAACTTATAAGTAAAATAGAAAACTCAATATATGTATACTTCAGCGTTTAAATCAATAATCTGACCAGTAAAAATATATTATTTGAAGAATTTTTTTTTTTTTTTTGTTAATATCGTAGGCATTTATAAAGATTTTTTTTCACCGTTTTAAAAAAAAAAAAAAATGACAGTTTTATAACGTAAAATACGCGTTTTATATGGGCAAAAAATTCCATAAGCCGCAGTATAAAGACAGAAATCGATTACTACTCCGCATTTAAGCATTTTGGCGCAGTCTCTATTAATATAATATTGTAATGATCAAATAAATATAAAACGCGTCGGAATCCCGCGAAGAATTTCATTACGTGTAAGACTGCTCCTCTCGCGATTTTTATTGTGTTTCGCGCGCCGTACGGCGCATTATATTCACCACTGCGCAGTTCGCATTCCGAGCGCATGCCGACGATATTACATAATATTATAAATTTAATATTTATAACCATAAACGGGTATACCGTCACGCGCCGGATTATAATTTTTTTTTTATCACTATACGAAAAAATCTTATTCGATTTCGCGAAGATTTCGATCGATCTCAGCACAAGAGTATGGGGAAAAAGATCTGCAGGAAATCGCAGGAAAGACTCGCACTCGACAATCAGAGGCGGTCGCGTGTATATTATATAAATAGTGAATATATCATTTTTTTTTTTATCAAACAAAACGTTAATTTTAAACTTGGATAAACTGCGCGGAGAGAAGACTTAATTCCAGGGGGGGGTTAATAAATTCGTACCTATAAGACTTTTAAGCTTTTTATACACGCTCGCAGTGGGCGGAATAAGAACGCAATAAAACCCGAAGACGTTCTCACCGAACTCTCCAATGGAAGAATAGAATTTTTATTTTAACTTTCTGTTATCTAAATTCTATTAAATACATATGTTATATATATATATATCGAAATAATAGAGTCCTATTCAGTGGCGTGCAGAACATTTTTCAAACCTGAGGCAAACTAGATAATTTGACTACCTACCCACATATATAATATAAATAATGTATATAAATTATGTATAAAATACATAATATATATGTTTTTAACCACTGAACCTACCTACCCACCCACCCAAAAAATTATCGTGAGGCAATTGCCTCAAAAAATGTCTCTTCGGCACGCCACTGGTCCTATTGACTATTCACTCGACGAGTATAATTTATGGCTATTTGAGTTTCTACTCGCGGTGCCCTTTTGAAACAGAGGGTTTTTCATGGGCATTCTTGATAAAACTGAAGATTTTTTTTTTTGATAAAAATAAACAAAACCAGTGAAAAATTGTAATGGATAATATGGAAAGATTTTTTTTTTTTACAGTTATGTTATGATTTGTTATTAATTTTTAAGATTTATGAATATTTATTTGTAGAAAATATTAAAATAATGGGATGCGGATAAGCCACTGCACATTTTTTCAAGTCTCGGAATCAAATATTAACACAGCCCACTCTCGTTTCGTTTTCCACGTTGATTTTTGTTCGACACGTGCGACCCGTTCACTGTGTTTGAACTGTGACAACGGGGCAACATTTAAACAATATATTATATTACTAAGAATTACGAGCTACCTACGACGTTCGCGTCCGACCGTCGTGACTACACTGAGCGGTCCGAATGGTTTCGGACCGCTATTTATAAGCGCCTTTCTGCCACGCCCTCTATGTCGTAACGCTATCTAGTGACTACTTTCTTTTCTCGTTTGATTACGGTCGGCTGACGCGCTGTTTCAGTATATACGGGTGTTTACTGTTTAGTCTGACGCTGACCGAGCGACCGTCCGCACGCGCGTATGTATTTTTTATTATTTACTTTTTTTGTTATTAATAATAATATTATTATTTCGCGTATTTCAATGAAATGAAATGAACGTAAGGATTCATCTTTCCTCGTTGTACACTCGTTTACATTGTACACGACCGACCGAGTTTGTCGTCAGCTAAGCATTAAACGCTCGATCTCCGCGATTAACCCAAAAATTCTACCAGAAGGAATGCTCCGACTTTACTGTCACAGTTACATTCCGATAGCAAATCGCATCTAGTTGGTACTTTAGAGAGATCATTTTTTGATTTTCTCAAAATCGTCTAAAAATATAACTCAAAAACAACCGAAAAAAATTTATTTTTTTTTATGCTTGTACCAAAAAATTCTACCAGAAGGAATGCTCCTATCTTTACGGTCACAGTTACATTCCGGTAGCAAATCGCATCTAGTTGGTACTTTAGAGAGATCACTTTTTGATTTTCTCAAAATCGCCTAAAAATATAACTCAAAAACAACCGAAAAAATAATAATTATATATATATACATTTTTTTTTTATGACCGTGCCCAAAAATTCTACCAGTAGGAGTATTCCGATCTCTTCGGTCACAGTTTGTTCCCGGCAGCAAATCGCATCTAGTTGGTACTTCAGAGAGGTCATTTTTCGATTTTCCCAAAAGCCTCTAAAACTTTAACTCAAAAACTACCGAAGTTTATTGTAAGAAATTATATTAAAAATTACTATTAATAATAAATAATATATCGTTTTATCGAGTGCAATGATATGCTTTCAAATTTATAGTGATAACAATAAACTCTAAAATCTTACCCTATAAGCATTGATTATAGAATATAATTATTATATATACATATTATATAAATATGAATATTCTATAATCAATGCTATAAGTAATTCACTTAAGCAACATTCACAACACCCCGCGGCTCGTTACCTTTTTAACGTTGAAACAGCTAAATTTCGGAATGTCGCCCCATTGAATTTTTGTTTTTTTAACTTCACTGTGCACCACAAAGGCCCGAACGCCGTTTAGTTAGAATATTAGCCACCAGGTGCCGGCACTATTGGTCGATTTCTCCTGTCTAAAGTCTGCTTCGGAATCCCGGTCCAAACGCAATTGTTCGCGCCACATAAAACCGGAGAACATTAACATTGACAAAACGTATGTTCGTTCTGCGCCGTCCGGTATTATCAGTTTTTATAATTTGTTATAATTTTCGTTTGGAACATACGAAATATTTACCGAGTTGTATTTAGAGATGTAATTACTCTGTGGTTTGGAATTTGTAGGAAAAATTAAAAATATTCGGCTTTTGTACGGATTAAATCGACGCGATTTTATAATGATTTATCGATTGGCTGCGTGAGCACGTTGGAGCAGTTTGAAACATGTCCAGCATAATTGTTTTCAATTTACCGGAAACCGTGAGTTCAAACCGATATTTAACCCGACGGAATGCAAGTGTAATTCCGTTTTCGCAGATAACCAAAAACGATTTGAGGAAGACTTTCGGTCGAAAGGGAATCGTGACGAACGTTCAGCTGGTGTTCAACGTGGACGCGGGGTTTTGCTATTTCGCGTTGATATCCTACCGGACCGAAGACGAAGCTATAGCCGCCCAGAGTCACTTTCACAAAAGTTCCGTACACTCTAAACGTATACTAGTGGAACGATGTAGTGAAATCGGTAAATGCAGTGTATTGTTTCGACATATATTTTATATTTACAAAATGTTACGTTTAATTTATATATATATATTTATATATATATGTTTTTCTTAAGTGGATGAAAGCGACGATGACTGCGGTATAAAAAGTGCTAGAAACGTACCACAGGCGACAAACGATAATGAAATAGTGCGTGAAAGAAACATTAAAAACGCAGTACCTTTGGCGAGTCGTTCAACGAATTCGCCGTATGAAGAAGGTTATTATTATTTTACTTGTGAAAACTTGTTATAAACTTTTGTCATTACCCTAATATGGTTACAGCTATGAAAGTCTAAACAAATGGATTAAATACCGTCTTTTATACCATTGTGTTTATCAGTCGGTTGCCGACAACATACTGCACATTTTTATGTGATGGTGACGGTATTCGTTAAAAACTATAAAATTCATTACTCATTAGATTCAGAGTTAAACGAAAAATTATTATTACTGTTACAATGACGTGTTTTTTATTCTATTTGTGAAGTCGTGTTGAGAGAACGCTCAAATGATCTGAAACTGTTTTACGTTTTGGTAGCGATTTGTTTTTTGATACTGTTTTTGATTTTTCCAGTAATTTCTTGAAGCGTGATTTTAATTGACTCGAAAATTGCAAAAAAAAAATTCTGTTAAAATCTTCGACGTATTCGTTTTGGACACATACAGTTTTTATATTTTTTTAAGAGCTCAAAACGTAATACAAGCTTAGGCATATATAATATAATATTTATCATATTCATTATAATAACCTACTAGCATCACTCAGAATCGTTTTTAAATACAATGATTTATCGTTGCTTTCAAACTTAAAATACTAAATTTCTAAAATTCTCCAAGTAACTCACTTGAAGTGATACCCACCGTGTTTGCTACTTTTTATTATTATTATTATTATTATTATTATTATTATTATTATTATTATTGTGTACATTTGTTACGTAGGACAATGGAGTTCAACCAATCCGACCGGAAAAAAAGTCTATTCAGAATCGTTCATGCTACATCTTGGAAACGAAGCTTTATGTAAAAGGAATGATGACATGTTAAAACAATGGGATATTAAAACAAAATTCTCCAACATATCATTAAAACCGTTAAAAGTAAATATTGTAAAAATATTGGTTTATTAAGATTTTTCAAACACCTTTGATTTATTACAAATATAGTAGTTTTGCTATACACTTGAATGCTTATTGCCTAGTTTGCCTATAGCAAGTATACATTATATTATAATGTATTGACTACCCGATAAATTACAAACATAAATACATGAGTATTTTTTTTTTTTAGACCTCTTTATCTGTAAAAGGTTTAGAACCTCGTTTAAAACTGCCGCTTTCAAAGACTGTTAATCAAAGTAATACTTTTGCTTGCAGTAACTCTTCTGTTGATCATAATAACAAGAAAGCGCCTGTTGTTGAATTGTAAATACACATTCAAATGTTATATTCATTTTTAAAAATATGATATTTTTTAGGTCCGACGTAAATACACCGAAAGTACCAGTTAAAACTAAAGTGAAACCGAAACTAACAACTGGTATGATTGAGGATTGATTATTTAATTTGTATTGTTTTATATTTATACTTACAAGTATTTATGATGGTAAATTGTATCTCATAAATAATAAATGTTATAAATTATTTTGTATTATATGTGCAGCGAGTATGACACCTAAATGTGCTGAATCAACCTTACCTTTAATCTCTAAAGTTTCATCGCAAACTTCACAAAATCATATTGAAAATTCTACCAATTCAGAAGTGACCAACAAAATTGATATACAATATAAAAATATTATTCAAGAATATGAACAGTTGTACTCGTTAACTCTTAACGTATGTATTTAGCAAACACAACACCTATACCAGTAAGAAATATAATTACAAAAAAAATCATTCTAAATTCTGTATGTAAAATATCTAGGTTAAGTGTCTAAACCTTGCCTAACCTGAATAAAAGCCTAATTAATTTGTAAACTAAATTATATTTTGCATATTTGGTACATTTTAATTATTGTGCATATATGTACCATAATGTTTTTAAAAAAAAATTTTTAAGTTAATAGGTGTAAGTCAATTGATTTTATTTGTAACATTGGCGAACAATGAGCGATGACCAACAATTGGAAATATTTTTGCCAGACTCTATATATTTTGTAATATTTTATGTTAATTTGTTCTATAAATAGGAAGTTATTAACTCGCTGATTGAAGATAAAACGTCCGACAGGCATACAGAGCATAAAATATTTGTAAATTCAATTTTAATTGTTTCGTTACGTTGCGGTCCTGATAATATAAAAGAGGCAGGAACACTATTCGCCGAACTTTTATCCAAACAAATCCTTTGTATGGCTGTTATTACAGAAGGGTACTTAATTATTTAATTTTTCCTTTTTAGTGTATCAAATTACATAAATGTCTAATTTATTTGTTATTTTTGTTCGTAGAATTGATACCATTCTTAAAGACCATAGTGAATACTTACAGCTCTATCCTCAGTTCTTTTCCTGTATTGCTGCCATTGTTGGTTAGTTATTTTAAATATTAAATTTATTTCATAATATTCTATTATTATTATTAATATAATCTTTTTTTTTTTTTTTAGCTCAATTATTAATTTCAAAGACTGCTTCATTCGAATTTAACAATTTAAAAGATGCTTTCATATCGCTGAAACCAAATAAGTCTACCATTTTTTTTATCGAAGTATTGAAACATATTCTTGGTCCTAACAGAAGTAATAAACATGTAAGTTATGACGTAATTTGTTATTTTACTTAAAATGTCCATGAAATTATATTCTAAAACAAATTATTGATTACTAAAAATGTATCATACTGTCTATGGGTAAATGAGTATCTCAGTAATCAGTATTAAACAGATTTACGGAAATTTTCAAAGAGAAAAATAAAAATTATCTGAAGCACATTGATTTTATTTTACAATAAAAATATTTTACAATATGTAGAGGTATTGTTTAAATAATGCATATATATATTTCATGTTTTAATAAAACAAAAATTCTACATAAAATCAATTATACAAATTCACTTGCTATTGAATTCTAACTTTAATAATTATGTAAACGCTATTATTATTCTTCTATTGGTAATTATTTAGTATATAGCTGAATATTGTGGTTTGTTATTTATTAATCATTGCTGTCTTGTTTCATTTAAATATTTGAAGATCAGTACTTTTTTTACTGATTTATTATGAAACGATAGTACGGTTTTCAATTCATAAAGAATGTGATGATATAGTTAAAAATATTTCGAATCAATATGTATTTAGTGTATACTTTTTCTTTTTTAGCATAATGATGTTATTTGGTTGTATGAGAAGTGGTGGTTTACACAATGCATTCATTTTGACATATTTATGTCTTATAACCTAATAAATAAATATTACAAGTGTGATGTAAGTTTAAACATGAAAATTAATATTTCCATAATTAGATTTTATTTTTTGTTTTTTTATTTTTTAGCAATTAGGAGTATTCCTTTTATCAATGTCTATATACAATAAAATGAAACTGAACGATAGTAAACTATTAAATGATGTAATGCATAATTGGATAAATGTAAGTTAAAATATCTGCTGAACAATCAAATTATATTATTGCTTTTGCATCCGTATTTTTTATCCTCAATCTATTTATTATGTATGGTAAAAAATTAGCTCATCA
Organism: Slavum lentiscoides; assembly: GCA_032441835.1. Classification (NCBI taxonomy): domain Eukaryota; kingdom Metazoa; phylum Arthropoda; class Insecta; order Hemiptera; family Aphididae; genus Slavum; species Slavum lentiscoides. The sequence continues at coordinate 4,585,357 of CM063709.1, forward strand.
GACCTTAGAGTTTGATCACTTGTCATTAAATTTGAAAAGTTTAAAAGTTATTTAAATTTTAAAAGTTTTAAGAGATTGACATATTCCTTTCGTGTAAATAGTGTATGACAAAGAAGTAACAACATGTTTAATTAAAGTTGTTTTTTTTATATAGACAGGACTTCTATGTTAAACAATATTTTACAAAAATCATCAAGTTAATCACTCGAAACTATTCTCTTCAAATTGAGTAAACCCTAAATAAAAATTTAATAAATAGAAAATAAAATAAAATAAGCCCTACATTTTAAATCCTATGTAATATAATTTTGTTATACAAAGTTTCAATTAGAAATAAAACAAAAACTTTAAAAATGTAGTTCTTATAAATTTCTAAATTTCCCAATAGTTTTTATAAAAAAAATTAAATAACTCATTTTTGTTAATTATTTAAAAGCAAATATTTTTTCAAGTAATCTGAGATTTGCTCAAAATTATTTTACTTTTATTGTCTTCACATTAAAAATTAGTACTGCCTTAAGTGTGGTCAAAATAAAATATGTATCCATCACCAACACATGCTGAAATTTGTATTATTAATTTTTATACATTTTTTTTTTCACTAGACGTGTATTGAAGCGGAAGTAGTAAAATGTCCCCACTTTATGCAGGCATTGACTATAGCTATTGTTTTAGTGAGCGCAACAAGTAAGTCACTGATTATACAATAACAAACTGACAAGTTATTAATCGTATTCATTGTATAGAAATTAGGGCGTTAAATAACAGTAATATTTCATTCGAAGATTTCATTGATCACTCGCAAGCGAAATTGTTGACTCATTATATTTCGTATGTACAGTGTGAAAGATACGCACGAGAATTTCAGTGTATGTATGGCATTCATATAATATCTCTTGTATTTCAATATCCTCAAGGTAAGTTATTAACTTGTTTCACCTGTACGTGTTAAATAATATAAATTTATTTTTTCATTAGATACGGTGTTGAAACTATGTTTTAAACTCTTTCAAGATTATAATGTTATCAGCAAAGAAGTGTACAATTTTTTAAAAGTTTTGCAAAATATCGTATTTTAACATCATGTTCTTCGAGTATTACTATCTACTCTTTGATGATATATTTTCCACATAGTTAACTAAGGATCCTTGAATAAAAATATCTTTTATAATTCCACATTTAGTATAAAAAATGTCTTACTGGTATTAACCATAATAATACAATCAAACAAATCCAATATACTTCCTTCTTGTAATAACAATATAATGTACAATATTGTAAATGCTCAGTATTATATAAAAATATATTAATACTCTCATTATAATTAATAATATTTGTTTAATACTTTGAATATAAAATTTACTTGTGAATATTATTAATTTATTTAAATAAAAGTGAATAACTAATATACATTGTCGATTCATTTTGATGTTTCAAACGACCAATTGTTTTGAAAACAAAAACACAAGTGATTGTGGCCCAAGTCTTAAAAGTATGATAAATACAAATATTATAAAGTAAAATATAATTTCAAGTCACGGCCCTCAGTCAGGGTAAGTATCATAAACAAATTACGAATGGGTAACTACTTATTACTTTTTTTTTTAACTGTAAAGACAACTAACTAGTGATCCACGACCCTCTTTGTAGACATTTTTAATATATTTTGAGTTTTGTTTGCAACTATAACAAAATTTACAAAGTTCACCGAGCAAACCATCGTTGAGCAAATCTTGAAATGCGTTTCGATAGTTTAATAAAATATTTCTACTACGTTAAGTGAGTAAAAAGTGTTTTAATTAATACCTACAATATAATAATTTTAAATACAAAGGTATTTGAAAAGGTGAATTATAAAAAAAAAAAAAACCTCCTTTTTTGTATATTATACTGAACGTCTACAATTTCAATACACTGTTAACGCGTCACTTGTATTGGAATTGTACGATTATGTGTAGGAAAATTAATCGAACGAGGTAGTTTCAAGACAACAGAATGATCATTTTCGAAATTATAGCGAAAAAACTATACGAAATCCCAGTATTAACGGTTTTTCATAATTTCTCGGTATAGTTTATCGCGTCGCGTTAAAAAAACTGTTGAAAAAATCGAAAAATGACCTCTCTAAAGTACCATCTCGATGTGATTTGCTTTCAGAATTTACCGAAATTACTATAACCGTATCCGACGATTACAATATTACGTTGTTAGTCGCACCACGGTATATTCGATAAAAATTTATTATTCTATTATTATAATAAAAATAAAAATTAGTCTTTTCTTTACCCTTTAAAAAAATCCCGTTTTGCCCCTGGGGGTAATTACTCCCGGGTTGGGAACCACTGGATTAGATGGATATTCATCTATTATGAATTATAATATTATAATATTAATATTCTTAATTCTTAATTCTATAATTTGCGCTTTGACCGGTTTGTTTACGTGTTGATAACGGCCACGGAGTATCATGCGTGATAATAAAATTGATAACGCGGTTGGATAAAATGTGTTGTCGGTTTGAAATCGTCGGAAACCTCTGCCCGGCTGTGGTGTAATAACGTTGAGTGCTCGTTGTATGTTTTTTGTTCATCCTGGTTTTCGCTAGTGTTTTATGACGACGAGCTTGTTGTTTAGAAAAACGAAAGAATGTCGGACAACAAACAGGCGGAGCCGAGCGGGAAAGCGGCCGCGTCCGTCGCCAACATAACCGATCAGGAACGCGACTGGGCACAACAGGCGTTGGCCGAGTACGAGCAAAAGAACTACAAGTGTTGTCTACAGCACCTGGAACGGATCCAGGAAGCGAGACCCAACGATCCCAAAGTGTTGCTCAACAAGGCCATCGTCGAGTTCTACGACAGCGGTCTGTGTACGACCGACAAGTTTCAAAAGTCGTTAATCGACGTCTGTAAACAGGTACGCCGTTTACTCACTGACCGTTTTACGTCATTCGATAACGTTGCCTGTCCGCAGGTCGAATTGAACTTGGAGCAATTGGACTCCCTGGAAGACGTCGAGAACTGCATCTATTATTATAACTATGCGGTCCTGTTGTACAACTTGAAACACTACACCAAAGCGTTGGCCGTGATAAACAAAGTCTACTCGTTTATTGAATCTCTGGGTAAGCGATCAGTAGGCCATTTGTTGGCCGATAATGTAGCCGATTTTTTGCAATAACGGTTGTTTTTCGATGTTAAATTTCCATGACGTTGTTTTACGAAATTTCGTACTTCAGTGTAGAGAAAATACTGTGTAAAACGAATAATCGTCGGCCGAAATCATAATTTTTAGTATTCAAATGAATATTTGAACGTTAATGTATTGCACGATGACGTCATTCACTCCTCTCTTGCCCCGATGACGATAAACTACTACGAAATATTCAATAATATAAATGTGACTTGACAGAATATTGTCTGAAAAGCAACGTCTTTTGTAATAATTACACTATTGTCTTTGTAGTTACTTAACACGTTACTTTTGTATTTAAATAATGAAAAAGTAATTTAGATAACTACTGACTTCTGGGATGCTTTTAAAAGCATCTCGTCCAACACTGGATTAACGAGAGAAATTTGCGTTTGTTGTAGAGGAAAGTTTAGCTCACAAAGTATGCCTGTTAGTAGTCCAACTGCACATTGACACTAAAAAACCCGCAGAAGCACTTAAACTGATCACGTACATCGAAAGTCAGTTTGTGTCGACTGAAAATGCCACAAACATATTGACGGGTAGTGCGGATCAAGGGGGTCCTATACACGCCGAAACGGATAAGACAGAAAAAGTACGTATTATATATTCACGAGCTACTCGACTCGGCTGCCCGTGAAATTCCTAACACTAAAGTTTTAATTATATTGTAATTTTATAGAAAGCGAATTTAGATGCGGCCACTGATGCGTTTCGAGTGAGTCTTATTCAGTACCGCGTCAGGTGCTTGATGGAATTGAATTTGTTCGAAGAATGTAGCCAGCAGTTGAGTACAATCAAAGAAAAACAGGTGAACTATTTCTTTTCGCATTCCCCATGAATATGTGAAATAATAATTGTTTATACACGCTGTTTAAGGACTCGATAACATTGTTTCTGATGGGAAAATTGGAATACTTACAAGGCAATCATAAAGAAGCAATAGAAATTTTAAAAGAAATTCCTATTAAAGACGACTTTAAGTAAGAATTTCGTTGCGTTGTGCAGTCTGTCGTTATTTGTTTGTTTTCATGTATAAAAATAAAAAATCAACTTTTCTTTTAGGGAGACCGGAGAGCGTTGTTCTGTTTTAATCAATAATAACGTAGCCTGTCTGTACCATTATGCTAAGAAACCTACGTTGGCGTTCACGTCCATTTACAAAGCGATTGTCCAACACCAAAATAATGTGTTTGACGTAACAAAACCGATTCAAGGTAAGGATTTCGAGTAATATAAATACATAAATAATGTAAAAATAAACGTCAACTTCTAAACAGCCGAAGGTAGCCTGTCGGGTCAACCACTTCATATAATCGGAGCGAGCATTAAAACAGAGCTGATGTTCAATCTGGGCATAAGTTTGTTATACGCAAGAAAACCTGAAGAAGCATTCGACTGTCTGATCGAAGCTGTGCAGACCTATCACATGAATCCAAGGTTATGGTTAAGATTAGCCGAATGTTGTATAATGGCTCATAAAAAAGTAATTTACAGCAATTGTTACGATTGCAAAGTCTAAACACATAATGTATATGACGCGTGACATTGTGATTTGATTTTAGAGCAACGACAGGGACTTTGATTTCAAAAAACCTTATATTGAAGGTGTTATCGGTTCCGGTAAACACAGGAAAATTATTTTAAAGTCTCAATTGTTTCCGGACACCAAGTACAGGTCGGTTTCAAAATTTGTTTGTTTTTGGATTTCGAGTTTTAAAAATTTTTTTTTTTTATTTTCATAATTTGACAGTTGTGAGGCGGTATCTGCGTCAATTCCAATGCCGTGTCTCGAGTTTGGTTCGTTGTGCGTTCGAAATGCAGTTCTGCTACTACAGAATGACAGAATAGACTATTCACCTTCGCACACGCCCGTTGACACTCACAAAGACTACCTTTTCGGCTGCGTTCAGTCGGCCGGAGCTTACATAGCTTTGTGTCTGGGAGATCCAGTGGTTGCATTGAAGTATTCACAAGAGTTACTGAAGTCTGACAAAATCAACAAAGTCCATAAGTACGCCAAATTTATTTAGGATTGGGTTTGAGATTAAATTTTTTTTCTCTTCTAGATTTTTAGGTCATTTATATGCAGCTGAAGCATTGATATTGTCAGACAAACCAAACGAAGCGATAGACATGCTTAAGGAGTCCAATGCCTTGGACGATATTGAACCTGAAATACAAGAACAGCTTACAACCGAACAATGGAAGCCGGATAAACAGAAATCCGCCAAGGCCGTTCTTTATTATAACTTGGCGGTCGCACTGACGCTGAGAGGTGATCTCGACAAAGCCGGAGAATTACTCAAACAAGTAAGACGTTGGACTTTTTTCCATTGTCCGATTGTGTTACATTTAAAACGAGAATATTTGTGTTTTCATCAAATCTTTGTTTTGGTCAAAAACTAGAAAGTAATAAATTAATTACTCTTCGAATTACTTAATTATTATTTAATGAAACTGCTTCGGTGAAAATGTGTTCTAATCGAAATAAAACTACACGTTTTTTTCTGTTTTGGTCAATAAAGTTTATCGTCTTACAGATATGGCTGTCGAAAATCGAGCACGTTTCAGTTCCTGTTCATGTTGTCATATTAGCTCTTTACATTCACTTACGATTGGGTAAGCAAAAAATAAAAATTTAGTAACCCACCCGTTTAACCTGTTTCTCTCGGATGTTTGAATTCGTAGTAATGTATATTATCTTCTATTCTGTTACAGGCCAAAAAGACATCGCGATAACCCTAATAAAACAAAACTGTCCACAAGCAAAACGATAGGTTAAGGGATACTGAATAAATTTTATTTTGAATGTATAATTATTTTGATGTAATAAAAACAACAATGATAAATTTCCATATATTTTTAAAATTTTATTTTGTATGTAAGTATATAATAATAATAATAGTATGATAGATATCAATAAAAATTGGAAAATAATATTATGTTTACATTAATTATAAAAAAAAAAAAAAAAACACAACAACAACAAAATACAATTTTTACTCTCTCTCTCTACTTCTTTCTCTATATATAATATAATAATATATATGTACACGTATTATAATATATCAATTTTTTTTTTTTAAGAAAAACTTAACACTCGGATACGCGTTTTTTAAGTTTTTTTTTTTTTAATACTATTTCACTTAAGGTATTAACTTTCCTAAACGCAGCTGAACTTTAATCCTGCAAACAACAACATCAAATGGCAAAATATTATCAATCCGCTGTGATCCAATACCGGGTGGGATATTATTGATATTGTTAACAGTAGGTCTGATTAACGTTTAATAAACAAGACGTACCATCATCACTGGAAAAACAATTGTGACAATGCAACTTTTTGTTTCTGACCCGTACGTCCGTACCCATCAAGCCGTCGCCCAGCTGGACGCAACAAACGCAACACTTGAAACACTCGATGTGATAGAACAGCTGCAGGCTTTCGATGATCATGGCGGCGCCGCGGCCGAGCTCTACCGCGCAGTGCGAACACTTCTTCTTGCCGCTAACGCTCAACATTGATTCTTGTGGCGCCCCACCAACATGGTCGTGCCTGCGGAATTCGCCACATAAATTGTTTTGTAGTCGATAAACGATTAAAGGTACAGGATGATATTTATCAGAGCGGGATTTAAACACCCGAACACGGAAAATTTCACTTAAATCAAGAGAAATGGTTAATAGTGGAAATAAATTAATTGATCGATGATGTGAATTTTAAAATTCCTCGAAGCGGTTGGAAGTATATTTTTTCGTCGGAAATCACGACACGCTGAACTAGTGTAACTGTGACACGCGGTGGGGAGTTGGAGGCAAATGCGAATTACCTGTGAAAATCATTAAACGACAGACGGTCCTGCACGCGCTGTGTAAGCGTGTTGATCACGGAGTCGGGCAAAGGTTTTTTGTTGTGTGCTGGTGGCGGCGGAGGCGGCAAAGATGGCCTGCTACGGGAACGCGGTTGGTTGGATGCTATTGCTCCCGGCGGTACTTGACGGTTACATCTATCGACCAGACGACGGTGTTCGGCTTCCTAAAAAAGATTTCACCACAATGACAACGTTACGTTTTACTGTTGCGATAACAAGTTTCCAAGTCTGACTCACCTGAATGAGCCAATGTTGATAGTTATACTTTTCTGACTGACTGTTGCTCGTCGGCTTTCTTTTGGCTAAAACGTTCTGTTGGGCCGGTCTGGCTGGACACCCACCGTTTTGAGAAGACCTGAAACCGCATGACGACGCTTTTAGTGTTTAAGAAGAAAGAATAAATAAAAAAAAATTTAATATTTTGGACTATACAGTAACGTTGATGAACGAACTTTTAAACGTAACGACTACTGGCCTCGAGTTCGCATTGCGTTTTTGACTCGGGAAAATTTTCTTAAGTTTATAGATCGGAAACTGGACTCTGAATATATTACTTATACGCAGTGGTCGAAGTGGATCAAAATAAGTGGGGGGGATGGAATCAATGTCGTCATTACAAGTTTTGAAAGGGGCAAAGTTGTGAACAGTCCACATTGTTGAAAAATAAGTAAGAAAGAAGTCTTCTTTTTAACAAAAAGCCCTAACACCTGCCCTATTAACCTTGATGGTGAACTATAATTTTTTATGACTGCGATTAAGTGACGTTTAGATCTACTGAATGTTAACATTTTAGAAAAACGAAATAGTTCTTACAATGAAAGAAAAAATGATTCAAAGATATTTGTCTAAAAAGAAATTGGGCTACATAACAACTGCGAATTATAAAAGAAATACGTTTTTAAAAATCCAAGAGGGATGAGTGATTTTAAACAAAATAAATGGGAGAGATGGAATATGCTAACTAAAAGAAGTGGAGGGATGGCGTCCTCCTCACTTCGATAACTGCTTGTACGGCGGTACACTATACTTTAGATTTTTGGAATTTCTCGAATAATTACGAACTCGAGTAGGGCTGAAAGAGGACCACCTTTTTGCGGGTTGGTGTTTTTGATCCTTGGAAAAAAAAAGCGTGTTGCACTCGATATACAACAGCATGGAATGTTGTTGGGGTTTGCAATTTATAAATTACGTATACGAACAGTGGCGTAATCATGGGAGTATATGGGTGTCAACCCCCTCCCAAATTGGCTTTTTTTATTAGTGGGATAGAATTTTGAAACAAAATATAAGTGTTTCCGATCAAATCTGTACAATCAAGTAACCAAAATCGTGTATCTAGCACGCTGTAAAGCGTTTGGTCAAAAAACTGACCGCGTGAAAGACGCGCGTTTGCATGTCAGTAGACGGCGAATACGAGAAACGGTTTTGCAGACTACTACAAGCCTTAGTATTAACTAAATTTTATGTCCATAGTTCATGAAAATGTACCGCCGCCAATACACCTCCAGGATGCATGCTCAACGAAATGGTTCTGAAGCCAACAAATAACAGATGTGAAATATGAAATATACGTTTTTTGTATCTATTAATTGTCGTCTTATTTAAATGAATACAAATTTACTTTAAAAAAAAAAATGTTATATTTGTTCTTATGAGAAAACATTGATCCCCCCAATGGCCTAACCCACTATAATTACGCGTATAAGAGTACTTTTATTTTTTTTTTACTATGAACCATGTGCCGGAGAGCAAAGGTATGAAATACTGACGACCATCAGACTGTTATCTCTACCATTTTTAATATTTTATAAATACGTACCAAGTGAAATCTTCGGATTGATGGTGTTGACTGTGAATGGATGGTTGTTGTTGCTGTGAACACATAAACGTCGGAAAATGTAAATACAAAAAAAAAAGCGACGCTAGTCCGTTTGCGTTTTACAACACAGAAGAAGTACGTGTGCGTGGTGTTTGGGTCGTTTAAAAGAAGGCCACACCAGCCAACACGTACCTTCCACTATTCACAATATAATATTCGGTGTGTACCTAATAGTAAATTTTACTGATTTCAAAAGGGCGTTTTTATTAATTTCCAATATATCGAAATTTCCTTCTATAATAATATAAAATTGTGCTCGAAACAATACGTACGCAGTATTTATTGGGTAAATGGCGATTCGATTAAAAATAAAAAATAAATAGAAAAGGTGTTCACCTCCAAGTTGGGCATGGACCGCGTGTGATCGAGCGACGGCCTGACGCTCGTGACGGCGGCAGCGGAGGCGGCGGTCGTAGACGAGATGTCTTGCATGGAGTGACGGGTGGGCGGCAACCAGTGTGCAGATCCGACTCGCGCACACTCTTGATTGTTCAGGTCCTCTTCGAGTTCTTTCAATTTTTTCACCAATTTTTCGCCTGTGAAATAATATTAATAATCAAATTATATATTCTGAGAGCGAAGCGAGGATTGGTTTTACGACGATGCGCGTTTTCTCTTTATGTTTGTGCTCAAAAATTCTACAAGAAGGATCCGTCGATCCTTTTTACAATCATACCCGGTTTCCGCGGGTAACAAACAGCAGCATCCAGCCCGGGTACTTTAGAGAAGCAGTTTTTCGATTTTTTTTTCTCAAGCGTCTCGCAAAAAAAAACTATACCGAAAATTCACTCGAAATATTCACCAAAATACGTGTGACTCTAAACAATTTATTTTAATTTTCAGCTATATATTTTATATCCATTATAGATTTCGAGGTATTCGATTAAAATAGAAGAGGCGGTAAATTTTGGTTTTAAGGCTCTCAATACAATGCCAGGCGTATGTTACTTCGACTATATTAAAAATAAAAAAAAATCTCGAAAATCGTTTGACACGATTTTCCCCATAACAATCATTTCCAAGTCGACAAATTGTATTCTGATGGAAAATTACAATTTGGAATTAAACGTTTTTATAACTACCTTTAGGTTTATTATTGTAAGAAATTATATATTTTGAAACGATGTACTGTATAAGGTCAATCGTAAGTAACAAGAACTACTTGATTTAACACTTAAACGACATCCACAATTGTTTTTTAATCGTGTCGAATAAATAAATTCGTTTTAAATAATAAATAGCGTCAATTGTTAATTTTTTTTTTTGATGAGGTATACCTATATTGTTTTGAGCCGCTTTGTTCTTCAACTGATTACACCGACTCTGTTCTTCCACCTGTAAAATGTCTCTCATGTACTGACTGCTCTCGCTGTCGCCTCCGCCGTCGTCCGCGTACATAATGTTTTTCGGCTGTACGTTCACGACGTTCTCGTAAATCTGTAAACGGCGGGAAAAGCGCACGTTATCATTATTGTCGGAGTAAAAAGGAAAAGAATTTTTTTATGGGCGAAATCCGAATGAAAAAAAAACCCGTGTAAACCGAGTACCCAAAAGAATACACAAGCACTCACCCTGGTCGTGTCGTGCCGTTCCGGTTTGTTCTGATTGTACAGAAGTTTTTCCAGCCGACGTTCCTCTTCCAGAAACGACGTCAAATCCGGCGGTTTGGATTTCAAATTCTCCAGGTCTACAATATCGCACAACAAAAGACAACACGGCGAAGTTAATAAAAAAAAACCTCCCCTATCGAGAAAACGCCGCGCACTCACCGTGTTCGTAGCCGGCGTTACCGTTGGTGTACTCTTCCAAGCCCAAGAAGCTGGACCGTTTCATCCACATTTCTTTCTTTATGCGTTTGGCCGACTCCAAGCTGTCCACCGCCTGCAGCGAGAAATACGATTATTATACACGGAGACAAAGATCAGACTAAGACTTGCTAGAGAAAACGAGAGGATTTCGAACGCGTGTTGTTATAAAACAACAATAAATGGAGCGTTTTGTTTCCCTTTAATCGGGTACGCGTATCAAATTCATTTGTTATTGAAAAAAAAATACTGTTAAAAAAATGTATCATTTATTTAGCGGAGAAAAAAAATTAATTTTTACTCATTACGAATGAATATATTTCACTCGTACTTATAGATGACTTCGATCCGATTTAATCATATGGAAATAAGCGGACGAGTAACTATATGACATTATGATTCAGACGATATCTGGTCAGTATAAATTTACATTACGCAAAACGATATTTGACGTTACTTTTAAAAAAAATGTAACTATTCAATATAAAGCGCAACGCAGTATTTCACTATTTAAAACGCTTAATTATTAAATAAAATACACCGTTTGCACTCGAATTATAATCCCGCGTACATTACACTCCAAAACTGGGAATGGTAAAACTTACCGGTTCCTGTGCAGGAAGCTGTTGCATTCTATGATGATGATGGCCGCCGTCAACGTCTTCGTCGTCGTCCGGATACGCGTCTACGGGCGGTGGAGGCGGTTTCTCCTTGGGCGGTTCCAGAGCGTTGACTGGAGTCAGTTCCAGTACCTGTTGGACACACACCGCGGCGGTCACGAAATGTAAAAATCTTCTTTCTTTCTCTCCCCCCGGGCTTATTTTGCTCCCACGTCTCGGGGCAATAAACGCTAATAATCGCGATCGATTCAACAAAGGATTTATCGCGAAATCTGACGATTGTAACGGTGTTTTTGAGCGATAAAAGCCACAGCCTCTATACAGGTAAAGTCGTACGGGGCGTTTTGCCCAAGGTGAAGTATTGGAAACGTTTCGTTATTTCACGTGCAACGACAACAAATTCTCGAAAACGGATGGTTTTCAAAAACGGAAAACCTAACTTAACGCAGAATTTCCAAAAACTATCTGGACACGGTAGAACGGCGAACAGAGACGGAGAGTTTATTTATATATAGTATTATTATTTATATCTGCTAGTTATATATACGAAAGGGGTTTAAGGAGAGACGAAGTAACCGATCTGGGTAAAACGTTGCATACCATGTTGTACGCGTCGTCGTCTACGTGCTGCTGGACGACGTTCGACGGCTGCTGTTGCAACAACACGGGGCTGGGCTGCAGGTTGGACCGTTCCTCGTCGTCGGCCTGACTCACACAACTCGACATGTCTTCGGTGTGTATGCCGCTGTCTTCGGCGCTCAGACACGAGCCCGGGTAATTGCCGTCGTCCGGGTCCTCGGCCGTGTGACCGCACTCCTGGTCGAGGCTGTCGATCGAGTGACGGCTGACCAGGTCGGAAAGCGACGACAGTTGCTGCTGATGGTGATGCCGGATGTGCTGGTACTCGTCTTCCACCACCTGCAGGCACACGCGTTCTTTTTCCAACGCCACTATAGGTTTTTCCTCGTCGGTCATTATCTCCGTCGTCTCGATCTCCTGTGTAGTCGTCATCTCGTCGTCCTCCTCTTCGGTCACCGGATCTGCAACACTTGCACGATGTAGTAGTTGCAGTACTACATCCTCCTCCTCGCGGCTGTATACAGCCGCCGCCGCCGCCATCGGTTCATCTGCTGCTGCTGCTGCTGCTGGTTCATCCGCGACTTTTGACGATTCGATTACTAAAAAAAAAAAACTTGTTTTTTTATACGAGCTAGTGTGGATACATTTAATTCTGAATTTAACTTCTCTACTCAATAAGGATATGAGAGGGTATCGTATCTCCTCACGATGATTTTTTTTTTTTTTTAATTTGATTATAAGAACACACGAATTTACGCGCGTCTTCTTTGCCCGATTCCATTTCAATCAATATAATCGAAAATTCCTCGTAAATTTACTTTAAAAAAGAAAATGTCGCGTTCGAATGTAAATTTCTCCAGAAACGAAAACGTAATTCTGGAACCGAAATTTCACGGGCTTCGTTGTTTTTTTTTTTGTATAGATATTCGATACACAAACAGTGTACAAATCATAAATGTACACGCTTGAAAACGTTTTCCACGAGAGGTCATAGTACACGGTAAAAACGCCGTTCCCAAACACTGTAAGAAAGAAAAAAAAAATTATACGAATCTTACTCGGTGCAGGCGACTGCGGCGGAGATTCGAGGGGCGGAGATGTTTCTTCGATCACTTGTGGTGGTCGGACGATAGCTGCAGGCGACACTTCGAGCGGCTTCTTGTTCTTCGCAGACGGCGGTGGCGGCGGCGGCGGCGGTTGTCTAGTACCGATGATGGACGACGTGTGTTGCTGCTGCTGCTGCTGCTGCTGCACCACCTCGGCGACCGACTTGATGGTGGTATCCGAACAGATCTTTTCGAATATCTCGCGACGCTTGACTATGTCCACTCTGGGCAGTTCGCCTACAGCGGCGTTCAAATCCTTCGTGGACTGCGAACGGGTCTTGAGCAACATGACTTTCTCCTCGATCTTGGGCGCCGACATCCTGCGCTTCACCTCGACCACCGGCGGCGGTTTCCGACACGGCGGCGGCCGGTACTGTTCGTCGCATTTATTTGTCTTCTTGGACTCGGCAAAGTCCACGTAGTCCTTGATGGCCCGGTCGTATCCGTTTTCGGCGACTGCGGACTCGGTCGTCGTCACCGTCGCCACTTTGACCGCCGCCGCGGCGGCAGTGGCGACCGGTTCCTCGGCCGCGCGAAACACGTCTTCCTCCTCCAGACGACCACCACCGGCCGCCTCTGGACACTGCGGTTCCCGAGACGGTCCGTTTTCGTCTACGCCGTTCTTCTTCCCGGTGCTCAGGCCCAGGTCGCTGAGATCGTTGCCGTCGTCGTCGTCCTGGTACAGTGCCGGCAAACTTCTCAGCCGACCGCTCTTTCCCCTGTAACGACGACAACGACAATACAATATTATATTATATGCACGAGGGGGGAAAAAACTGTGCGCTGGCGGATTGAAGTTATTTTTTACTAAAGTATAGTGATGAGACCAAGGTGGGCGATTCCGGGTCCGAACTCCCTAAATTGAAATTTTAACGTTTACAAATCTTTTTAAAATATTTAATCTGGTAAAACTTTAACGGAAATCGAATACTATAATATTAATATAATACGCGTAATTATAATTATATAAATAATAATATGATTTATATAGTACGTATATAATATATACCAGATTATTTTCTTTAGTTGAAATGTCTGTGTTTATACAAATACGGACCCCCTTGAAAACATTCCGGTCGCGCCACTGGATGATACACAACAGCACTGTTCAAAACGATTTTCAACAGACGCAGAAAAGACAAAACCAGGCCGTTTTTTAAGCATTTAAAATGACAGCCTACATGTACGTATACATATTACAATTATTATAAACAATACAATTCGAAATCCGAAAGGAACGGAAGCGCAGTGGAGACAACGTGTAATTGTGTTTCAACGGATTCGGCGAGAGAGAAAAAAGAACGTTAACCTTGAAAATCCAATATTAAGTGAAAAAAAAAAAATCTATATTTTTCCATCGAAACTATACACTGCTCTCGCAGTGCCTTTCGATGAGGCGTAACATATTATAGAAAATCATACGACGATATTCTGCCCGGGTCTTGTTTCGCGGAGCTGTATTAAAATTGAACGAACGGTGCTTGAATCGGGAAAAAGTGTTTGGTACGGAGGAAGCAAAAGTGTACGTTTTAAACGTTTTGCACGCCGCGGCGTTCCAAATAGTGACCGAAACGTCTCGTAAACTCGTGGATGGCTCCGAGACCGTAAATAATCGTTTTTTTTTATTATTATTATTATTATTAAAGAGTAATATGCATATTTAAAAATACGTCCGGTGTCCATATGAACGAATGAATACAGTCTCGATCCAGACGGTTTATTTCATTTCCTTTGTGTCCAAGCCTAAAACACGCGGTGACCCGGCGGCGCGTGAACAATCGAAACGGCGATGGTTTAACGAAAACGGACATACGCTCGGAAATCCGAGCACTCCGTTATTAGTAGTTAAGATTAAATATTTTTTACAAGTATTGTACGCCTTTTATGTATGTAAAAAACCGTCGTCGAATCGACGTAATTTATAGTGGAAACTTGTTTGTACGATAGGACTAAAAAAAAAAACGTCATAAAAAAAAAAAACGAGTCCTTGACCAGAGTTCCGTTTTGAAAAACGTTAGAAGAGGTGAAATACATACATATATCGTTAATAAAAAAAGAAAAGTACCTATATACCTGTATACCGTTCGGTTATTTATCGTTTAAACGATTTTTTATTTTTATTTTCGGACGATCGTGTACGTATATATTCCATATGGGACAAGTACGAGTATCAAATTTAATTGGTGTTGTCGTACACGCACGCGCGCGCACAAATAATGCGTACGAGTTACTTTTGATTTTCCAACGAGATATTTAACCCGTATTTATTAGCTTCTTCTGGCTTCTCGGTCCACCGTCGTCTTTATCTCTTAACGGTCTTGAAGCGCGTACACGAAAATCAGCCAAACTCGTACACATATTGTCTAAATATACCCTATATACACGTATGTTGGTTTTTATGTCGTGCGCCCGAAAACCGACTATATAAATCATTAATTATTACGCGCGCGCGCGTTATTATAATAATAATCAAACTCGTTACATAATAATATATTTTATTCGCGGCTATATAATATATATATGTATTGTATCACAGTCCGAGATTTATCGATTAATTGGATTTTGTAAGTATAATATTTTTTACGCACAATTTAATAATATATACGTTACGCAATATTAAAAAAAAAAAAAAACGCCAAAAGGGGTAACGACATAATACTAATATAGGCGTCAAATCCGCCACCGGTTTCTTATACGCGCGCGCCGCTCGTTCGTTGTTTCTCTCCCTTCGGCGAAGATTTCCCGCACACGATAATACGCACATTTATTACAGTCGGCCGCCGGTCAGCGGACCGGACGACCGAGACGGTACACGCGTCATAAACGAGCGTTTAAAAGAAGAAGAAGAAGAAGAAGAAAACCGTAAAAAAAGAAAAAAATGCGCCGCCTCTCGTCGTTAAATCGTCGAAAATATTTTTTTAGTATAGACATACGCGCACAGCTGCTGGCTGTATGGTTACGAACTATATATTATATATAAGGACGGGACAACGAAAAACGAAAAATCTTTTTAAAATTGACCACCCGCAGCAGACGCACGACGGCATTCAAAAACAAAAATACATATTTACAAGTATAATATGAGTATAAAATAACGGCTGCACGTTATGTAAACTCGTTTCGGTGACCTGCTAAAGCGGTGGCGATAGCCACACGTAGTGCTACAACAAGAGCAGCGAGCGTCGTATACGCGGCTGCAGGGTGTCCCGCAGGGAGATCGTAATAAACGCCAATAACTTTTGGTACTACGGTCGATATATTTTATTTTATATTCATTTTACATTCTCTCCCCCGCTGCAATACCTCGATCGATTCTGTTTTGTAATTATGGCATCCTTTCATTAAAAAAAAAAAAAATTACTCAATAAACGATATATGAAATGTTTTTTATTTCGAAAGTTCCTCTGAACTCCCTCCACCCCAGAAAAAAAATCGTATCGCTGTCCGGTGGACACGACCGCGAGAGCTTCGTCACTCGTGACCATGTGTACTCGTATCGATTACAAAATAATTCGCGAATTTCGTCACCCTTTCGTCTGGTGACACGTTCCGGGAGCGGTTTACAATCGCCGTCGTCTTAGTTTAAAAAAAAAAAAAATGTTTAAAAATCAACTAAAACTAAAAAATTATAATACATTATTATTATTATTATTACGGATTTCCGTGGGAACAGTATAAATAAATATATACAAAACGGATTTATTTTGCTGCGTTTCGCACTTATTGCGCAACGAATATTACCCGAGCACCCGAGAACGATTTATTCGTTTATACATAAATATTAAATAATATTATCATTATAATGTACCCGTCGTGCGTTATTATTATTATTATTATTATTATTATTATTATTATTATTATTATTATTATTATTATTATTATTATTATTATTATTATTATTATTATTATTATTATTATATTATTATTATTATTATTATTATTATTATTATTATTATTATTATTATTATATTATTATTATTATTATTATTATTATTATTATTATTTATTATTATTATTTATTATATATAGAACGTGAGTAGTTTTGGTTTGTGAACTATACGCACAGAGTTATTCTCTCATAATCCTGCGGATACATAATAATATCATATATATATATATTATATTAACAACAACTTTCACCTTACAGCCACTTTAATTGGCGTCCCATTGTACGCGCGGCGCGCCGTGCACAAAACGCGCATATACGCAGACAAACACTGCACGTCCCCAGGTTCCAGTCGACGTACAACAAACAACACACGACCACGAATCTAACGTAACTTTACATAATTTAATAATCCTCGTTACGCGCGTATAATATTATATTTTTTCCACTCTTTTTTTTTTATTATTATTATCTTTTTCGACCTCTGTTGAACACGGACAGACGCGGTCCCCGAAACACCAGTACGCAATAATATCATGCGGTAGTGGCCTGCAAGCAAACGCGGTGGGATACAACCTCGTCGCCTCTCCTTTGCGTTTAATATTTGTTTTTTTTACCAACGCCACCGAATTCGCGTATTCGACAATATTTTATATTAATATTATAATAATATAATACGAATAATTATTAATGAATTTATCTTCGTTTCCTGCGAGGTGCTCTCGTATATTTACAGCAAAGAAACTATACGATTTATATAACCGAGTATCCGCATCGTACTCGACCTATAACCGCAGTTACACATTACGTAGTAACCACCACCGGCTAGTTTTATAATTTATAGATTATATTTGTTTTTTTTTGTTAATCTTGTACGTCCTGCGCGTATACGCAAATTGCTTTGTTCGAGTATATCTCTCTACGAGGGGGGACGTATAATTATATACGTAAAATTACAGTTATATTTTGTTTTCCGTAATAATAACCAATAATATGTAACGAAAAAAAAACTGTTCGCGTATTACTAAATATTATTACTGTTATTAAAAAAAAAAGTAATTTTCGCGGGTTTTCGCTTCGTTTACAACAGTTTATAGTGGTACGACCAATATTTTATCATAATATGGGCAGAGGAATGTACGTACCGAGTTTCTCACGACACTACTGAACTCTTTTTTACGAAAATTTTTTTTTTTCACACACAGTTGTTCCCAGAGTGTCGCGTATTTTTTCATTTTTTTTTTTCGTCTGCGCAGGGGATGGGACGCGTTTTATTTGAACGTTACGGTTTTTCGCCGAGGCGTTTCAATATAATAATAATAATTTTACGGATTTTTCTTCTTTTTGATTTCCATAAATTACATTTTCGTTGAAAACTGCGCACGGGCGAAGGCCGCGGATATAATATTCGACTGAGCAATAATATTATACAACGACGGTGCGGAAAGAAAGTCTGGGCCGACGGTATACGACGCGACGGACGTTATTTATTTTTAAATATAATAATAATTCCTCGCAAATCGACAGACGCGAAACGCGCGTATTAGTAGCGATGACTGGGTTTTATTTTATTATATTGTACCATATGTAAAGAGATGTGAAAATACTGCGTATTAAGTGTTGTGTGTATTATAATACGCGACCGTCTCTATTACCTACGCCGCCGCCGTCTCCTGTCGCGAGTATAGTTTCGGATATAAAGTCGCACGCGCATAAGAATAATAAGAAAACTCGCACGCTATACAGCGAGAAAGCCCGCTGCTGCTGCTAATTGAACTTGTAAATTATTGTCTGTTGGCGTTACATGACGTGTATTGTATCGAACCATCGAGTCGACGAAAACGTCTCGAGCAACAAAAAAAATGTTTTTTTTTATCCTTCTCCTTCGAGACACTATATTATATTAAACCGCTCTCTCGATTCATATTGTTCTGGTAAACATACGTTAACATTTCTTTTCGCGTAGCGCGTCTTTTCGTGTTCTATTTTTTTTTCGCTGCGTTGAAATTATTAAGTACACAATATTATTGGCTAGTGTGATACAACGACATTTTTAGATTCTGAGCGGAGCGAGGAATGGTACGTGGTTTTACAACGATGTGTTTTTTTTCTATGTTCCGTAACCGAAAATTCTATACCAGAAGGAGTATATCTTTTCGTGTAGCAATTGTTCCGATTGTAAATCGCATCTAATTTGTACTTTAGCGAGTTGATTTTTCGATTTTCTCGATACTTTTTTTCCAAAGGCAGGAGAACTGCCGAAAATTACATAAAAACGCAATTTCGTCTTGAACGATCGTCGTCGTTTGTTCATTACACCGAAGCACCGCTCAGAATCGTTTTACCGAATGCAATGATTTATCACTGCTTTCAAATTCATAATAAAAACAAAACTCTAAAATCTTTATCCGAGTAATTCACTTTTGAACGATATCCACAACACCCCGCGGTTCGCTACCTTTTTTTTTTCTAGTTCAACAAGCGTTACGACCTTTTCGTCGAAGACACTATATAATATAGCAGTACGTATTACGATATACAAACGAACGACGATCAGATCATCGAAAAATAAAAACGTCGTCATATGTAATTATAATAATAATATACGCGCGGTCGTTTCGACGAATTTTTTTTTTTTTTACAATAAAGAAATATGGCGCAAGGATGACGTGATTACGATGAAACGTACGAATCGTTTGAAAATTTATGTATTAAAAAAAAAATTTAACGAAAATGATAAAAGAACAATTATGACGCGTGTATATATACATCACAAAAAAAAATTATAAAGATTCATAAAAAAAAACTTCAAATACAGTCGATAATTTACGAAAACCGTTCGACCGCAATGACGTTTTTTTTACGATTAAAAATTTTATTACATTTATTTATTTTTTTTAATTCGATTTTGTACACTTCAATCATATTTTAATCGTAATTATTAATATTTTCGTCGTTTTTTTTTGTTTAAATAAAAAAAAAAAGAATTTAATCAAATATTTTCATTAACAGCTGCGCGTTACGCGTTATTATTATTATTATTTTTTTTTAAATATTATTTTTATGCGTCGAATTTACACTCTGCAAGCGTATCGAAATGACGCGACATCCAATATATATGTATAAATACACAGACGATATACAACATTTTTTTTTTTCTACTGTAACATAAAAACCAATCACTGTAACTTATATATAACCCGTCGAGAAAAAACAAAACATTTTTTTTTTCCAAAAAAAAAAAGCTCGTATATTACATCAAGCGTGAAAAAATTGTATACGAAAAAAGAACTCGTAACCTATAACTGCGTATACATAACGATCAGCAAAAACGCGCGATACTGATTCTTGTAAATCTTTACAAACCATTTGATATACGTTTATATTAGCTATAGTTTTACTATTTTCATATATACGCAAACGTACGCGAGGCGAATATAATTTTATACGTATAAAAAAAAAATTCGTTTAGTCGAAAACCGCGCGGTATACACGCAATAATATATTGTAATTTATTAAAAAATTTTTTTTTCTTGTTCGTTTAATGAAAAGTCAACAAACGAGTGTGTGTGTGTGTGTATAAATGCGATTCGAATATATTATATCATCGCGCGAGCTCGGTATAACTATAACGAAAAAAAAAAAAACTTTTTTGTAGGGGATACCGCGGCGCACATAATAATAATAATAATAATATATCGACATATATAACTACGAGCGTGACGTGAACAAACCTATATAAACATAATATACGTTCTACAGTGTACGATTTGAAAAATTAATATGAAAAAAAAAAACGATGCTATATTATTATACTCGTTCGATATTTTCGGGTTGTGCGCGTATATACGAATATTATGAGAGCGCGCGCGGTACCGGGACGGGGGGGCACGACGACCTAATCGAAACCGCACAACGTTTCGCCATACGGGAATATAATATTACATAGTCGCGGCGTGTGCCCACCGACCGACAGCGATGATGGTCAGAGCGTGCAACGCGCCGTTTAAAATATGGTTACGCGAATAACTGAACGTGCAGTGGCTTCTCGTATACTACTAGCACCCTAAGCGAAATCTCCATTAAGCGCCCTTCTGAAAAAGAAAAAAATGATTGTATTTTTTTTTTTTTTTCGACATAGAAATTTACGAAACGACGTCTCGTACGCTCTACCGTAATTTCATTGTACAGTCGCGATAACTCCAAGTCGAAGGGGGAATAAAAATTCACTTCCGAGATACGTGTATTATTCGAGACACTCAACTCGAATTCACCAAAATCAAATCGAAACTTGGCGAGTTATGGGTAATTTAAAATTTTACGATAAAAAAAACGTTATGATAAATATAATATGTACATAAATGTTACGACAAAAAAAAACTTAGATACAATGGTATTATAAGTATGTACATACGTATTATTTACTACAATTATTATTATTTTATTAGCTTCTAAAGGCCAAGCCTTGTCGTTGTATCCATTCATGTCTGTCACTTGCCTGACATATTGTTTACTATATATTAATACAGTAGAAAAATAATTTGTTATTAATTTTTCGTTTTTCCGCTGTTTATTGACGAAAATCTTTTAATTCGTCGACGGCTTCGAATGGTAGAAGTATCCACGCCTTCGGCAGATTCGACAAATCAAACATAACACGTTTACGAAAATATAATATACTTCGACTAAGCTATTTATCGCAATTTTATATTCGAGACAACAAGACTTATTTATTATACGAGTGTTATGAGAATTTCTATAGGGGAATAAAAAAAAATTCGAGTTGTCAAGTTTTTCGAGTTATCGCGATTCGACTGTATACATTTTCTAATTAGGTACCCCAATACGGTACTACCATAACTATTACAGAAACACGATGTAACTAAATATTAAAAACCATTGCCGTGAATAAGTAATCAAAATTATAATATTATTTGATAACAAACTGATTTTGTTTAACGTATTTAAATAATATCAATTTATTTTTGAACCTTTTTTTTAAAAAATATTAATATTCTATATATATATATATATATACAAATAAACGTCGACACGCTACGTTTCAATGTAACAACGAGTATAGTACCGTTACACTTGAATTGCTTTCACGAAAATAAACAATTTTAATTTTAAATAATAATTTAGTTACTCCACGAAATGACAAAAACGTATTACATATTATTATGCATTTTCAAATTGATAGCAGCAGCGCACGAGTAAAGTTAAAATTTTTGGTTTTTAAAATCAATAAGTAAAAAAAAAAGTGAATATCAAAGTCCTATTCTTGTCAGTGTGTACGCCCCTTTGTGATCGCCCGGGTCGGCGCACAGCTTTCGCTGGCCCGGTGAATGTGTATAGAATATTTTGTTAGGAACGACAAACAATAATCGTTTGAAAATCAGAAAAACGTAGGAGAAAAGTCCGGTTTAACGGGATTATTTATTAGTTTAAACGGTAAACATCTTTCAAACCCTTCTTCTCGCTTTAAAACAATGCGGCGGTCATTGTCGGGCGACACACTCGACATCTCGCAGGTTAAAATCAAGGAAACCTCTCGAGCCTGGAGTCGCAGCAGGATTTTATTTTATAACGTCTTTGCGATTCGGAAAATCGAACTAAAAAAAAATATGTCCTTTTTAAAATCGTACAATTTTATAAAAAAAAAATGTACATTTCACGTATAATACAGCCGAAGAAATCGTCTCGAAATCGCTTTAAAAATGTGTTGTTCGATCTGCAATATGAAATGGTATTACACTACAGACGTTTGTCTTGCTCGAGACAGTATACTGTTGTACGCTCTAAGAATTCGCGCGTATTTTTGGCGAACGTTAAAAGGAAATTCGGAGAGAGGGACACTGGTGGAGTTTATTACACAATAAAGTCATACTTTGACATTATGTAAGTCGTGCGTGTACCGAAAATCATGTCAATCTTCTACGAACAGATAGGATCTATATTATACGCACGCGTACCTACATAATATGGAATAAATTATACAAAACGTACACACATATGAAGTCGATGCCGACGGATCAACACGATTTATATATTTTACAAGCGAATTAATAATGACCGCTCGTGTCCGCTCTCGTATTTCGTTACGTGTGTGTATATATATATATATTGAAACAATACCAATTGATTTCGGATAATAATAATACTGGGGGAATGGCAGGTTTTATTGTAATAAAAAAAAAGTCAAAATATGTAACAGAATTTTTCATTTTAATTCACACAATATATGGAAAAAAATATGAAATATGTATATACGTGCAATAAAAAAAAATTAATAAAATTACGGTGTAAAAAACTAAATAATATACAAAATAAAATTACACAAAACTCTCCCATCATCGCTTTTTAATGTTTCACTTAGTGATTATTTTTCGTACACAGCTGCCTTATAATTATTAAATGAACTTTTAATTTTTGGCATTCTAACAGATTTTCAACAGTACTTGTGGCTACACTTTCGACAACTGCACGAATTTAAGTCAGTTTTTGAGACGAGTAGTAGACGACGACGACGACGGTATAAACTATAAATTGTGAATGTACCTATTAGATGCAGAATACGATGGAATCGGATATAGGCACGTGAAATCGATGACGCGTGTAAAAAAAAATATCAATAGCGAAAGACGGAAAGTTCAAATCAAAAATAATTTACCGAAAATTGTAAAATATTCTCGAAATATTTATAAAAATGTGTTGAGATTTACAAAATATGTAAAAAAAAAAATATATTTATACCCAAATACGTAAAATTTAATTCGTTCCAATTCAATCGAAAATTCATCGTACAATTTCCGTGTTAATATTTTGGAATTTTATCGATGCAACAACGGTACACGTGCAGTAATTTTCGATAGTTATTATACGAACACGCCGCGGTTAACGCCTGCAACGATGTTTTATCTACCGCGATGACACAGATATTAAAAAAAATTAATATTGTCTATATATATATATATATATATATATATATTGATTTTTAGGACTTTCTGGCTGGACGTGTATCGAATAAATAGCCCGTGACATTTAGTACGACGTTCGTCATCCGAATTCTGTATTTTTCGTGTATCGTGTCCATCTGTGAAGTGTGTACTTGCGTAGCAAGTCTTCGTTTAATAGTTTAAATACGCCTAAAGTAGCACGCACGAAACGATCGGAAGAGTGTTTAGAATAGAATTTCCAAATGAATCCTTTTTTGAAGTGATGATGGGCAAAATCGTGCTGTGTACTGTCAATCGTGCAGTGTGAAAAACCTGCAGTGTCAACTGCAGTCCAACGCGCGGTCGAGTTGTTCAACAGAATATAATAAGATTCAAAACATATAAAGGAAAACAGAAACTGTTATAAGCTGGTGCTTGTATGTCAGTCAGAGAGCGGTTGGTCGAGTTTGGTCACAAAAATCTGTTGGTGTTGCGGTTAGATAAAATGTGATTGGGCGCATTGCACGAATCGTTCGTGGGCGGACGGGTCTTATATCTTTAAAGTGCGGATAAAGATGACTGTTGTTTTGCGTTTATAGAAGATGACTTTTCTACGTCTTCGCGTGGAGTGCAAAGAGGTTTTTGTGCAGTTTCGTATAACAGAACGGTTTGAGACGAACCACGGCCTTGCTGATATAGTGCGTAAGATCGGAACTGTTCGAACTCGGTCCAGTAAGATTTCGGGAGGTCTGACTGGTGCTGCTGTACGGGTTAGGACTGGACGTATACATATTTTTGTGCACACAGCTGAAGACAGGTTATTCGAGTAGTCGAGCGTAGGATATATTGTTTGATATATTCTCAGACTCGTTGACAGTGTTGGTGGAAAGTGAGCTTTTTTATCTGTGACAACACCGAGGTGTTTGATTGAAGTTCACCGTTTTCGTGCGTTTTCTTCCTTTGGACGATGTCGATTCTCCGGATCTGGAAGACGGATTGGTTTGTGAACTGAATAACGACAGAGTTCTTACTTCTCTCTGTACACTGCCACATCATAGTAATTTGCGAGGAATTTTATAATCGCATCTGTAACGGAGCGATGGGCGGGGGAGGAAAAAACAAACAAACGATACGCCCGGCGCAACACACGGCGTCCGCTGTGGGCGCGAGTCGTAATATTTGTCCACGCCCATCCCAGCCGCTGCAGTCGCGATTTCGATTTAGATTACCTCGAATATAAAAAATAATATTATAATACAGCGTATACACTGTAGAAAAAAAAAACAAAATATATATATCTGATAAAATACGTCCGAAATATACCTACGCGACTGTACGAGTAGTAATGAGTGCGTGTACATTTCGTATATACGAGCACGTATCTGCTGCGCGTTTGTTTGGAGACAGACAGACGGAGGTGAAGTAGAAAAAAAAACAACAAATCTATCGCCATAAATGGCGCGATGGTGTTGTACTACTACTATTTACTGCAGGTGGCATTGTACAAAATAATATATCGACGGAATTATAATATTGCGCAGTTCGTCACCGCGAGACCGCGTACCGTTCGGGAAATAATAATATTTATAAGACAGTGTTTCCCAAATGGTGTACCGTGAAAACTTTTTATTTAAAAAAAAAAAAACTATTAAAAACAATAATAAAACCAGTGTTGTATATTATATCTAAACGTATACGGTTTTAGTGCGAAATCCGTTCTGTGTCTGATACACAAGGCTGGGCATTAACGAGTTAATAAGTTAAAAGTTAAGTTAATTTTAACTTTTAACTTAATTTTTTATATTTTATTTTTATTAACTTAACTTATTTTTTGTTATATTAACTTTAAATTAACGAGTTACTTTTAACTAAAACTCAGTTAAGTTAATATTAAAATAATTGATTTTGATAATTTAAATAAAGGATAATTTTAATTTCATACAGTCTACTGTCAAAATGGTTAAATAATAATAATAATAAAAAAAGTTGTCATGTTGGTATATATTTGACGATAATATTGACAATGTTTTGATATTCACAATTTATAGTACAGAACCTGAGCCATTTTCAACGAAAATAAAATCCACACTAGCGTTTACCGTAGTACTTAGAAGTCATTAAACTATTGTAAATTTCAGGTAATTAAATAGCCCGTACCCCACGAGAAGCGAATTTTACTTAGTTATAACCGTATATCTTAAATCTTATATTGAAAAAAAAATAACTTAAGTTAATAAGTTAATAATTTTTTTATTAACTTAACTTAACTTAACTTGTTATTGAGGAAAAAAAATAACTTTTAACTTTAAACTTCTACTATTTTTTTCTACTAACTTAACTTAACTGAGTTAAAAAAATTCATTAACTTGCCCAGCATTGCTGATACATATATAGGGCCCGGAATTATATATGCGCTAAAAAAATACGTATAATATGCAAAGGTGCAAAAAATATATATATATTCGTGTTAATTAAATCGAAACGAGATGAAAAACGATTAAACAATTTATTAAATATTATATTATAAAAAAATCGAGATAAAAATGTATTAAATATTGAAATAATCTAAATGTATAACTTCTATATACGTAACTGTACCTAGTTATTGTATTTTGAGTATTCGCTCATTTAAATGAAAAATAATAAAAAAAAAATATATCGATAAACAATATTATTGATTGAGTGTTAAACAATTAGCCGAAAAGTCGACGGGTTGATAAACGGGTAAAAATTAATACAAAAATAATCGAAATGTGAATACGTCTTTAGCTAAACTTTTTTCATCGAAATATGCATTACATCTTTGAAAAATTCTTAAATATGCGTAACAATTCAAAATGATCCAAATATAAAAAATAAAATTTTGCACACCAACTCATTAGGCTGAGATTCGAATTTATAACTTATTTTCTACTATACTAATAAACAAAAATATTCAAATGCGTACAATTCCGAGCCCTACTGATAAACCTACAAAAACGTGCAGATTCGTGTATTCGCGTTTCTCGGTACTATTAAAGCGGTGTTTCTCAGCTGGTGTTCCGCGGAACCCAAAGGTTCCGTGAACCAGCGCCAAGGATCAAGCGCGAGGAATTTGGGAAGAATCGGTAAATATAACATTTTAGATTTGAACTACGATTCGAACTACGAACGAGAAGCTGGGGGCCTTTTTTCGTCGGGACGTTTCCTTATATTATTATAAAATAACTAAATATAGAATAAATACTAGATATGGAAACGTTAAAAACCGTCCTTGGTTAGTCTAGGACTACTACTCCCCTTCCACTCATCTGAGTACAAGAAAAATATGTCTGCGTTACCGTATGGTAATGGATAGATGGACGATACAGGACCGATATTCAAATAAACTTTCCATGATCGATTTATACACAATTAGAATCGAAACCAGTCCCGTTCGAAACTCCGCGGAAATCGCGGTGTGTGCAAAAATTATTGTTATTCACCGCACGTAAACGTACGAAATACAAACGAAACGAGTACAGATATAAATGAACGGATCGCGATTATACGCGCTTTGCCACGAATTTTACAATATTTTACACGTTAAACCTGATGTTTTATATATAATAATACTGCAGTTGTTTAATTAATTTATCGATCAGCAAAAAATCTATACACATATAACCGTCGAGTTTTCAACGACCTAAAAACCGAATTTTTATCGTGTTTCGTTCGACCTACTACTACTACTACTACTACTACTACTATATACTAAACGTACGTCAGTAATTATATACGACGGTAAAAACGAAAAATGATTTCGACACAAAAAGCCGAAATGTAACAACATCGCCCAAAAAGGTTGACATTAATTAATTTAAAAACGTACAATCGGGACTGTTTCTACTATTTCTGCTGCAAGGCTGGGACACGACGCTTTCATAAACGCGTTTCATTATTACAATAACTTTTTTTTTTTGGGGAGGTGGTGGGCTTTTTTCCGTATTTTTTAACCTATTTTTAGTAATATTACGGAATAATAAAAAAAATATATTCTACCAACACTGAAATGTAAACATATCGTTTTTTTTTTTTTTAATAAATATCAGATAATGTGGTTTTTAAAAATAAAACGATTCTTATCTTAATGTCACACCTGCCCGCGCATTTATATCTATATCATCGCGTATACGACTTTCGTCGATTTTCTCTTTATAGTATGTTGAAAAAAAAATTTTTTTTTTAGCAATTTTTTACGAGTTTTTAGGTCAAACGAATTTTTTTCGAGGGTATTTTTTTTTTCTGATATTTTTACGGTATTAAAATCCTCGAGCACTACTACTAGTCATAATGTACCACGGCGCGTGGTATTATAGACACAACACGTTGACATTCGATATATATTATTACAGACGTTATTTAATGCGCGTGTATTTAGACAGGATAAATCATCTTCCGGCCGTGACGTAAGTCGAAAATCAACAATAAACAATAATATTCCCGACTAGAATATTTCGATAAATAATACGCGTGTTTACTTCGTATAATATTATTTTTAGGTTTGCCATAAGAGCAAAACGATTTAACATGCACAGTGCGCGTTATCATTGTGTACACACATAACAACGGCAATTGTAATAATATATATATAAGTAGAGTTTCTCACGAGAATCTATACCGAACCGGTTTTTTGCGTAAATTTCCAAAAGAACGGAAAAAAAAAACACATCTGTGTCTCTATATCCAGAAAGTACAGTGTTTTTTCCCCCTCCCCCCTAGTCGTCATTAGCTGTACATTGTCCCAGTTAACGAAATCACACGTTCAATAATAATAATAATACTGTAGTAGTAACCCGTCCCGACAGCGAACCTATTTTCTACAGCGTTTGTGTCAATCGATACGTGGTCGACGTTTAGAAATTAAAAAAAAAAACGATACGAATAATACAAGAACTTTATCGAAAATCGTACTCGAACGAGAATATATTATTACAATAGTCACGCGATAAAAAACGGAATATTACGGAATTTCTGAACAATTACTACCCAGCAGCAGCAATATATGTATATATAACCTATCGAACATATACTGTTATTATAACGATAAAAAAAACAAAATACCAGTCGATTTTAATCGAACAATTATTATATAATAAATAATATAGCTACCTATATAGAATTTCATACACAAATATTCGCACGATATTCACGAATCACTGCTGCTCGACGGCGGTGCTATATCATATATAATGGATCGATACGAATTAATATACGTGTAAAATTATTAGCATATACCGCGCGTATATTATTTATTATAATAACGCTATATATATTATACTTGCGCGTACATAAAATGTAAAAAAAAAAAAATTGTCCGCGATAAAATATAACAAAAAAAAAAAATTATTATAAACGACCTCGAACGACATGCGGCGCTAATAATATATTATAAACAATAAAAAAAAAAAATGGTATTATAAATACGAATAAACGACGAGGACAAAACAAAAAAAAGCGCTTTTTTTTTTACAATCATTTATTATTCACGAATGTCGTGTATACGTGAGCGAAAACAACGCTGCACTGTGAGTGACGCGCAGGTGGTGAACGTCACGAAATATTCGAGAGAGTTGGAATTTCGCGACGATTTTTAAATGTCATAACGGTGAAAAATTGGCACCGGCAACGGGGCACCGATACACGCGTATATGCGCAAATACAGAATTTGTTTTTTTTCTCATGCGAAAAAAAAAAATCCTATTTATTATACGATTTACGAATAAACCGCAGCGTCCGCGAATCGCTTATGAATCGTTTTCCTTCCCAGTGAAATTTGTTCGCGCTGAACGCCGATTAAAAAACGTAAACACACATTCGTTTCGCACGACAAAGACGATTTTTAAAAAAAAAATTTTTTTTTTTAACAATATTCGCCGTCATGACTATATATTATATGCACCAACGATGTTAAAAAACAAAGCGCACATTATTACATTTTTTTTTTTCCGAAAAAAGCATCGGTAAACGATATTGACTATATAACATATAATACGGAGCCGCCCGGAGGGAGGGCTGGCACGAAACCGAACGCTACCCGTCGTTAGGTTAAGCGTGTACACGCATACGAATTTACTGCAGTATACGCAGTCGGGGATGATCATGTTGATAATTAAAATGTATAAAATAAAATAAATATATGGTCGAGATTACAAAAACGAGCCACGAGTACGTACGTAGGAACGATAATAGTACACGATTAATGCTGCAGAGTATTACGTGCCTGCACAAAGAGGGTGTGTAATATTTACAGCCACGGGGGAGGAGGAGATATCGTCGAGAATGTATAGATTTTTAATTTTTAATTTTTTTTTACTTATAAACCCCGCCCGTTTGTCGAGTATACGTCGAATACGTTTGAAACGAAAAAACGGTTTTCACTAGTAGTCCTAAAAAAGTCCCAATCTCCCTTACCCCGTTATTCCGTCGTATACGAGTATTATATAAGACTTTGGGGGGCGATGGTGTTATTATCGTCTCGGGCATTTTTTCAGTTACGGCAAAACAGTGGCCCAACGACCTAATATTTTTATTAAAATAACACATTCCGCGTTGAATTTTGTTAGAAAAAAAAAAAATTATAAAATTCGGTTATAACGTATTGAAGAAGCGTTTTAACATTATTCTTAAATCCTATTTTCAATTTTTTTTTTTTTTTATGGTTTATGCGGTTTATATATAGTTATATTAATTATATTTATTATAGTAATATAATATATTATAATAATCATTAGTCAGAATGTTTTTAAATTTTACGCTGTCCGGATAAGAAATGCTCTTCAGAAAGATACCTATTTTAATGGCCTAAAGAGAGTTAAAAAAAATATATGTAAGATCTAAGACGATCGTCTTAATCCAATACCCCTCCTATACTTCACATAAAGTCAGATTTCACCGCATCGACATAAGACATAATAACCGATAAGAAATCATTCGAGAATTCAACAGTAGTGAACAGAAAAATCAAGGCGTAAAACATATACAATCGATGTAATATACGATTATATAATAATAACGTTATTTAAATTGATTATAATAATAAAAAAACAGATTGTGTCGTTTTATTTCGCATTTAAATTTTTTAAAGGAACAAGAGTAGTAGGGGTAGCGAAATCCTATAAATACAATACGTATTACGAAGAAACTCGTAGCGCAACAGCACTTTTCGAGTCCTAGATTTTAATCGTGCGTGTATATTACCAGCTATACTTATAAATACTGCTTATAATATGCAACAATGGTTTTATATAATTCTTTTCGAACTTGTGTGTGCATCGCATATATATAGGTAAGTATATATATTATTATAATACGTTATACGAATTCATATGTGTCTACGAGAGGATATATGTCATTTTTCACACATCAAATGTATCACAGTAACTGTAAAGAGAACGCGCGTAAAAGCATATAACATTATTTTATATAATATACGAGAGCCGAAAGCGTGTAAAACGGATCGTCGACTCGGTCGACAACGGAATTCTCATAATCGCCTCGTATAATAATATACGATTATCACCGCTATGATAATATAGCTGGTGTTGGCGGTGGTTGGCTGGACATTAAATCGACGGATACGTTTTTCAATCGAACCAGCACTAATAACGGCTGAGAGAGTTATAATAAGGCGCAGCACACACCCTATCTACATACGTGTTGTTACTGCGTTGTACAACAAGATAACACACCACCGACCGCTGCTCTCTCGACATCACGTATTATTTTAAGTAATTTAATTGTAACGAGAAATTTACATATAATATAAAAATAAAAAATAAGTAATAAGTTTCGTCTGTCGAGGAGCTGCAGTTATTAAACACGAACGTCCATCGTTACAATATATCGTTGATTTCGACTGCACGACGCTTTTAACTCGTTACACAATATAGCCGCAGTAATGCCTTAAAACACTGTGTACGTACATCGACGTTATGACTAAATCATTGTACTGTACGACAATATAATATTTTCTCCGCTGCTTATTATTATTATAACACATTATGAAACGTCCGGAGAAAATCCGAACACGAAAACTTTTCATAAATCCGACACGTATACGTATACGAAACTCCTTCGAACAACACACACTGTGCACAACAATAATTCTGTATAATATACGAACGTAAAAAAAAAAAAACGCCTTAAAAATAAACAAATACACTAATAATAATAATAACACGAGTGTATTGAAGCGTGTGTAAATATTGATCGTAAAATATTAATTTAAAATATCTTCCTGGAGTATTATTATTGTATACGCGCGTAAATTAATATTTGCGGTTATACAGGTAGAATTATAATTTGAAACGGAGGATCACGCGATCGTCGCAACCAATGTAATTTTACACTTCACCTTCTCTACATAATATATATATATATATATATCTAATCATCCGTGTAGTAGTTACAAATTACAAAAAAATTGGTAATTTAAATAAAAAAAAAATAAAAAAATACCAAACTCGTTACTATATATAATAACGTATTAGTCGCTTATTTGTGGGATAATTTCGACGAAATAAAGTGTTTTTTTTTATGTAAAACAATCGTATTTTATATATTAATAATAGGACTGAGGTAATTTTATTTTTTGTACACGTTTCGCGTTGTAATCGCACGAATTGTAACAAACGCGTATATACGAGTCCTCGTCAAAGGTAATACATATAAATAAACGAGACAATTTTAAAAACACTTTCACTGCTGCAACTGTTGGGACATTTAAACGTTAAATCAAAATAAAAAAAACAAATTTTGAAATAGCGCATAAATTTACGCGTGTAGGCAGCCGCCGTTTAGCTCATTAAATCTTTTTTCTCTCCTCGACGGATTCGTTTTTTATATATATATACGCGTTATTTATTCTAGAATTTTATCACGTTATCGACTATTTTATATACCGCGCACATAATATTACAAACAGGTGTCTCTCTCTCTCGATTATATAGAACGCGCTGACATTCGTTAATTATATCGAAGTGAATGCGCGGTTTTTTTTGCAATCGCAAATGTTAGGAATATTATACGAACAACAAAAAAAAAAAACCATTTCAGCAGACGAACTCTGCAACAGAAAGACGCGTCTCTTCTTAACGACTTAATACATAATATATATAAATCGTATTGGAAACACTACGCGCGGCTGTATATAATAATAATCGTGTACGAGACATACACACAATGACACAATTACGCAATGTGTGTGTGTGTGTGTATATTTTGTTTTCTAAACGAGATATATCCGAAGAAAACCTTTTGTCTTATACGTAAAAGAAAAAAAAAACCAGATTTCACATAAAAAGTAATATTCTTCGTAAAATCGAATAGCGCACATTATGCTTGCGGGAATAACACTATTATTATATAAAAAAATGTATATATATATATATATATATGTAGCCGGCGAAATTACGCGCGACCAGTAAATAATATTATTATATCCTTTACCTTTCTTGTATCATCTCGTTAAACGTTTTGCTCCTTTTCCGGAACCCATCGTCCAGCCTATCCGTTTCGAATTTCTTCACCTCGACCAGTCGCTCGATAATGTGCTCCTGTTGTTTTCTCCTGTTACTCTTCCAATTGTCCAAGTCCTGCGAACGTACAACACAGACCGCAAATATCGGCCGTTATTATATCGTTATTATTATTATTATTATTATTGGTTGAGCTGTAATAATATTTTATTTAGAAGCTATATAAATAAAAAAAATAAAAAAATCATTATTATTATTATATCGCGCGATGTGATATTATTATCCGCTACGAAATTATGTTCGCACGCTAATACGCGCCGAAATTATTTATAACTGTCATACGGCGTATATTATATAATTATTATTATTTCGCGTGGCCACCGATTCCATCAGTTTTTGATTGCACGGAGAGAAAGAGAAAAAAATCGAATTAAAAAAAAATATATATATATATATAACGCTTATAATATAAGATTCCGTTACAATAATTATTAGTAATTACTACGTTTATGTATAAATACATTCGGAACGAACGCGTACACTTATATATTCAGACGTATCTACAGAAATTATAGATTCGTTTGACCTTTTAGAGATCGCTTGATTATTCTATCCGAGTATTTTATATTAAAATCAAGTTAAAATTACATTTTTTTTTTTTTTTAAAACCAGATATTCTTGATTTCTGTTTAATATATATTTAATAAGTATAAGTTACATAACGATAAAAAAAATCGCGGAATTTAAATAATATACAGCAATCGGGTTTGGACGGCCGAAAAGAAATAACGCTTATTAATTATTTATAATGTGATCAACTATTAATTTTTTTTTTTTGTCAAATCGCTATTTTACTACTACACACACATTATACGTGAATATATGTACGCCGTTAAACATATTTTTTAACTGCGGTAAAAAAAAAAAAAATCGAAGATAATTATCGTTTTTTTTTTCTACGTATAATTTATTATTATTATTTTATATATACGTGAGCGAATAAAAATACTATTATAAACGAACGAACGATATACTATATATCACGTCTTACCGATTGCCATTCGGCATCGAATTCTTTCGGTTTCGGCTTCACGACCACTGCCGTTTTGTTCAGCTGATCTTGCGCCGTCGAACGGTACAGATCGGACGGAGGAGCCAGCTTGACAAACTGCAGTGGAGCCGGTTTCATGGACGACATCATCGGATCACCTGCGATAAACAACGAGAAAACCAATAATGTCAACATACGTATTTATCATAATCACTACTGTACTATATTTATCATAAATCTTCTAAAACCGAAATCTTATTATTCTAGGCGAATGCGAAAACGCACGGTTTTATCGCGCAGCAGTCACCGTTCGTCATTACGATAAATTATAGCGAGGCCGCGAAATTAACATATTATTAATGTATTACCACTTATAACGCGACGCGGTTATCTCTACAGTTTTTTTTCTTTTTATCCGCCGTTCGAATAATCATAATACACTCGTATGAAATTAAATGGACGTCATCGGCTTCAATAAAGCGTAACGTTAATTAAACGAGGCACATTATATACTTGTAATACCTAACCCGTAAATAGTGTAACGACGACACAATACTGTCCGCAATAGAGTTCCTCATTATTAGTATACCTGCAGATAAATCTGTGATAAGCAGAGACAACACGGCAAACGGGTTATTACAGCGTGTGTATTATACAGTGGCGTATTTAGGGGGAGGGGGAGCGGATCGGATTAAAACCCCTTTCTACGGGACTAAAAAAACATATTACTTGTGCTTTGGTCGATTTATATTAACAACACGTTACACTGCAGCAGTCGACGATTCACACACGTTATAGATACTCCAATTCTCTACTTAAAAAAAAAAAAAAAATGATTATGACGAGAATTTCTCACAAAACGGTCTAATGAAGATGTGCAAGAAATTATAGAAAAGCTTAATCGAAGAATTCTATAATACGTCGGAGGTATTGATATAGTTTATTCGTTTTTATTAAATAAAAAAAAAAAAACATTAATTTCAAAAATTGGTTATTATTTTCAACAAGACTTAATGGCTTATTTATTCACAAAATCGACGGCGGAAAGAACGCAATTAAACGCGAAGAAGTTCTCACTAAACTCTCCAATAAAAATAACCGTTTGGAATTTGCATCGAAATTTCCTGGTCTTTTTAGTGCTAATAAATACAACGGAATAACCGAGTTCTATCACTCGATAGTAATTCTATTATTATTTGATTTAAATAAACTACATACAAGTAACTAATTTATTTAATTTATTACAAAAAAAAAAGTCCAAAATATTACAGAAAATCATTTATACACGGGGACGGAACGTATGTGTTTGACCTCTCCTCCCCACCAGAGATAAATTTGAATTGTACGTCACAGGGTGTATATAGTACATCATATTCGAAATAAATTCATAATATACAAATAATCGCAGGAAATTATTATGACGACGTCGCAGTGACGTATAATATGTTTTGGAAGGTGAATTCGGATATTTTCATTCATTACTTAAATCGACTAAAACGTATTTATAACAGCCAATAGTTCAAATTACGGTACATTTAATTATAGTAATTTTAACCGGATTTCAAGAAACTGTACATTCGCGTGTATAATACTGCGTGTATAACATATATGCATATAGGGATAGAAAATTCAACAAAATTGATTTTGTAAGAAATATTTTTAAAAAGTAAAAAAAAAAAAAATTAAAACGCGAACCGTTTTACAGTATACAGCTGTTACGCCGAAGCGAAAACCAAAAAGTTAATAACTAGCAACAAATAGGGCTCGGATATTGTTGCGCGTGAAAAATTGTATTAAAATTGATTGCAGTATCGCAATTAAAATTAATGCGTTATTAATTGAAAATCCAAAAATATCATCAGGTATTATTATTATCTAAATTATCGTAGTTGTTATAAAAAATTTTCACGGAACTGCAGTTAAATAAATACGTGTATTGAAAAAAATAAAAACGTTAAATGACGCGAAAAGAAAAAATATATATACTAAAAATTGCGAAAAATTTCGCTAAATTCGGTTAATAGATTTCTTATATTTATACAAGTAGTAGCATTGATTAAATACATGTATTTAATCAATGGTAGTAGGCACTGGCTTGAAACGAATTTGTAACGCGTATACCTACTTGGCGACAATTCCAAACAATAAAAAGAAAATGTTGTAAATGAAACAACATCCGATGAGCTCCATTCGGTATAATTACTTATAATTAATACACAATTTACGTTAATTACTTTTTTTGTTACTATATATAAACATTGCATTTTAGACATGCATATAATTGCTAAGACCATTTTTATTTTTTTTTTATACCTATAGAGTATATTACAGCTATACTCTATATTTAACACAAACAAAATTCGTTGAAATATTTAAAACCCATACATATGTAACGAAGGCAAGGCACCGACGCGTCAAACCAGGATTTTTTTTCCGTGGTGATGGACTGAACAAGAAACCTTACAAAAAAAAAAAAAAATTAAAACTACAATATTGTAGTATCGTCGCTGGAATTTGTATTTAACATTTTTTTTTTTTGTATTCAATAATCTGTTTTTTTTCTCTTTAAATTATATAATTTTTAACAAAAAGAAACAACAAAAGTGCGCGCGTTAAATAAATGTTTCGTAAAAAAATGTAATCGCCGTTTTTTTTAAAAATACAAACTGTTTTTTTTTTTTACCACGTTGTCGCTGTGTAGTGATTGAAACAAATATAACTTTAGAGCTGCTAAACCCCAATCGAGTCTGTAACTCGACACCGAATTTGAGTGTTTTCAAAATTAAAAAGTGTCATTATTTTTACTTTACAAGATGCGTTTTTCAAGAGTTAAATTTTCAAGAATTTATGTAATCATTTGGTTCTCTGTACCCATCCATTACTGTATCCGTTTCCTAATATTTTATACTGTTTACACACTAGAGTTTTTTTTTAATGATTACGCGGTACGATATGGAACTCGCGGAACGAAATAAAAACTCGAGTTTCTTTATTTTTTACGGAAAATTAAAAAAAAAATAATAATAATTTTTCGTTATCCGTACCAGGTGCACAGCGCGATTATAAAAATTTTTAATAAAAAAAAAAATAGTGAACCACGTTTGGGCGAATTTATCAAAAAAAACGCAACACGTTAGGGTTCAAATGTACACAACGTCTGGATACGTACGTATGTTTTAAAATTAAATTAAATACCGATAAAACGCGTCGTTGACTGGAAACCTATAAATCTGATCATACATTTGTCACAATATTTTTTTCGTGATCTATAGATAGTTGAAATTTTAAAGAGATATTATATTATCGACATTTAACTGTTCAGTTCGATTATTTTCTCTAAACGGTGCTATGAAAATTAAAATCGGAAAAGTATGTCAGAAAATGTGATGCGCCTAAACGTATTATTTTTCTAGGAACGCGCCCGAACGTTGTAATAATTTTTACCAAAAACGTATGTACCCACCCAAACGTTCTTTCTAAATTTTCAGATAAATTTTTTTTTACGTATATCCAAACGTTTTACGACCCCCCAAAAAAAAATTCCCGTCAAAAACAAATGAAAATTTTGTCAAATCAAAACAATGACATACGCTCGGAGCCGTCTTAAGGTTGTGTGAGGCCCAAAGGCCCAAACATATTTGGGGGCCTTTAAATACTTAAATCATGATGTATTATTCATATATATATATATTTTTTTTTAAACGCATAAGATATTAAATTAGATATTAAAAAAAATTATACTTTATTCGTAAAAACTATAAAATGTCGATTTTTATTACAATCTCCTTTACTCATTATTGTTTATTACGATAATTTCGAAATGTTAATATTTTAAAATTTAAATACTTTTTTTTTTTTATATCATTCGAGATTTATTTTTTTAAATATCTAAGTAAAAAAAAAAAATAAAACGTTATTTCGTGAATAAATTGGAGGGGGGGGCCTTTAAAATTCGGTGGCCCGGTCCCTCGAGGCCCACACGCCTTAAGACGGCACTGCATACACTTATTGTCTATACATATACACTCATAGGCGTGCGCACGGGGGGTGGACCGGGTGGGCCACGGCCCTCCCCGCGAGCCGAGTCGTACTTTATTTATAATCGCTCAAATTATCTTATATCAATGATTTTATATTTACACTACTATTATCCTTAACACAGTTCAAGGAACGTATAAAATTGCTGTTTTTTTTTTTTTAAGGAAGTTAAAACGTAAGTCGAAATTTTCTCGATCTATTCACATTTTCAAAATAATTTTTTTTTTTTATACATAACCTTAAAATTTGCCCTCGACCGCTACCGGTAGTATATATATGTATAATCTATTTGGAATATTAATTATAATCATTTTTTTTCTCTTCCGACCTCCGAAATACATACACATATTGCATACATTTAAATTTTATGGTTAGGACTAATGGAAAACCAACGCTTTCTTCCTCCACCCCCCCTCCCAAATACGCACCCTTGATCCTAATTTAACACTGGCTTGTCCCACCCCTGCCGCAAAGGCCTGCTGCGCACGCCTATGTATATATTATACACTCGTCTCCTCGTCGTCCCCGTACACTTGTGGATTTTATACGTTTCGGTTTTTTTTTCCACGTCGTCGTCGTCGTCGTTATATTCCAGAGGTTCTCAAACTTTTCAGGCCAGGCCCCCCTTTTAGTTAACCCCAGACCTGAGCCCCCCGCATAAAAATAATTTTAATAGTCATGTTTAGAGTAAAAAAATGTTAAAAACAAACAACAAATATTGATAAATATTAATATTACAAATTTATTTTAAAATAAAATGTATTTTTTATAAAATATTTTAATTAATAGGCCAATTTTAATGTGATGGGTGGGCTTGTTTTTTTTCATCACAAAGTTTGGTGAAACGAGGAGAGATATTTGATAAAGCTACTCTCAATTCTTTGCTGACATCCAGTCTTCCACGGTACTTAGACTTTAAAATTGTCTTGCGCCCCCCCTATAAAGCTTTTGCGCCCCCCTGGAGGGTCGCGCCCCACACTTTGAGAACCTCTGTTATATTCCATACCGCCGGCAAGACAACCTAACCGCTGCTCGTTGTGTTGCATTCCGCCGGACACGGGTGGCCCTTGTTTTGTGCGCACATATAATTATTGTGAACGCGTATTACCGCCGCCGCCGCCGCCGCCGCCGGACCACTCGATAAATAAATTTTCGTCGGCTACCTCGAGGGCCATCATCAATCCGTACGACCTTGTGCGTATATACTCGTATATACCGTACGGCCTCCTGCACGCCGGTCGTGCTGCATAACAGGTCTCTCGCGCGCATTGTCTCGCGGAGCACTGGACGCGCGCGCGCGCGCGCGTTCTACTTTGTTACTCTACACGTCTGCACGTCACGCGGTCGGTCACACGCGCGACGGCGGCGGCGGCGGCGGCGGTGCAGGGCGGCTTTTTCACACCGTCCCGACAACGCGTTGCCTATATATATTATTATATTATAAATTAAACGCGGTTTCTTTTCTTTTTTCTTTTTTCGCCTTTCTTTTTTTTTTTATTTATTTATTTAATAATAATCAGGACTCGTAAGACAGTGCGTTTACACGTTTTTTTTTTTTTTTTGCTACACATATGAAAACGCGCCGAGTCAGTTACAAATCCGTTTCACGCAACAATAGTAATAAAAATATAAAGTCAATTTCGAGCGTTCTGGCGTACGCACGGAATATAGGCAGATTATTCGTTTGGAATCATCGCATCAACGCGCTGCTCTTCTCGGCCCGTGGTGTTCCTTAATAAACCTATTATACGAGACCTCGCACAAATGTCAATTATTATTATAGCACGTGTTACGACGACGCCGACGCGCGAGATTATTTTGTTTTCGAGCTGACATTTTGAGACGCAAGAATAGGATAAAAAAAAACCTCAGTACGAATACGAATCGTACGATTTAGTGGGAAAAAAGTTCCATTTTTTTTTTTTTATAAATGTCCGTTTTAAAAATCAATCACTCGCGCGCAGACTACGGCGAATAATAAGTGCGATACGAGCGAAAATATTAAAATTACCAAAAAAAAAAAATTACGGAATACGGAATTTGTAAAAATGAAAAACCGACGTTTCGTTGTGAAAAATGCGTTTTAAAAACGGAAAAACGAGAGAAGAACATATATAAACGGGTGAGAAAAAAAACACCTGTTTGTACGTATATATATATATAGGCAAGTGTCAATATTATTTATCGAGTGGGGGAAGGGAAAAAGAATTAATCGCGGTTGACATATTCAGTGGGAACGCAACGGTAAAGTAAAAATAAATAAAAAAAACGCGATTGTTTCTCCGGATAGGAACGCATAATTATTTGCCTTGTGTATACGCCGCGCGTGTATAAATAATATTAAATACCGAGTCCTAAAAAGACTTCGGTGCCTTATATTGCGGATTCAGCTGTTCCATAACATATAATGTATTATACGAGTCTGTCAACTACTGTATACGTATAAGGTGTACGCATTGATCATTTCTCTTTTTTTTTTTTCAATAAGTATATACCTCCTAATACGCACAGAAACTTACACGCATACGAGTAACGACTTTATACTCTTGTAAGAGACTAAAAATATTATTTCGCGCGTTCCTATGATAATGTATATATATAGTATCGTAACACATATAAATGGATTTTTACAAAAAAAAAATAACGCCATTCGGGTAAAAACTGCACCATTATTAAACACGCAGTAATACGTTCGTTTATACCGCGCGGAGAAGTCGAAAATAGGTTTTTAAACGTTATAACGGACATAAAAATCAACGAAAAAAAAACTCGAAATCGAAATGTGGACCAAATATAAGTGGTATTTTTTTTTTTCAATACAAAACCGCCCGCGATATACGTAATGGAAACATCTCAGTCGATTTTACGCTCGATCGGATATATACGGATGATTTAAATATAATAGTACCTATATACAGTCGTCGATAAAACAGATTAGTAAAATTATTTCGGGAAGGAAGGGAGCAAAAAACGTATTTTTTTTACATATATATATACGTATTATATACCGAACGCTGAAGAATATATTATAGTTTTCTTTTTTTTTTGCAAACTGTTTAAAAGAAATCTCTTTTTCGGGTTTCGAATATTTACTTACGGCTAAAACAAAACCGTCACGAAAATCGAAATATACATATTATGTATATCACGATCAGAGCTGCCGCGATAATTGAAATTCGTTTTTTTACGCGCGCGACGTTTTCACTCGTTTACTGCCTAAGAAAAAAGAAACAGTTTTTAAAGAAACACTAAAAATCCGAAGTAAAAAAAAAATCGATTAACTCGAGAGCACAAGCTACGAAACCAATACAAATACCGAAAACACGCATTATTAATTCTCTATTCACACGTAACTATATAATAAAACACGGATGGAGACGTTTGTCACAGAATTAAAAAAAAAAAAAGTAATCAAGCGCAACGTAATTAAATTCGGTTTATAAAATTTGAAACTTTTATTTCCGAACGGAAAATATGATTTAAACGCGCGTTTCGACGACTTTCTCCGCGCGACATACGGATCTTTTAAATTATTATTATTATTATTGACAAATCGCGGACGCGTTATATTACAGTATAAAAATAAAACTACCGAGCGGTGGTTATTTTTCTTAGTCACTTACACCAATATTTATTATTACGTAATTAATAATAAAAAAAATAACCGATAAATGCGTACATTACACTGACATTAAGGAGATTTTTATTTTTTTAAATATATACAACAACAAATACAAAACGAACCTAAGCCGAACAGAGTGTTTCGTAATGTGTAATTACACGTAAATGTCACGTACATAACGGTCGTGTTACAAAAAAAATTATATTACTTATATGAAACGGCCATTTATTAAAATAATATACAAAAATATGACAACTTATTTACGAAATCGACGTGACAACAATATTGTAAAGGGCTAATTTGCAAAAAATAATATTATAAACGATATTTAACAATCGTTTGACCATCCGTATGCAGAGTGCAGCGATCGGGTACATAAAATGCGGTACCAAATAATTCGAAAAAAATATTATACAATATTAATAAGCGTATAATATACGTAGTTCTTTTTTAAAAAAACACCAAATTATTTCGTATTTATAGTATATACGCGATACTGCAGACTACAGGTCAGAGAATATAATATATTTGAAGAAGTAAATAACATTAAATATCCAGGTACCAACTTCAATAATACAATAAACGATAACCAAGAAGAAATTTAAAAACGCGTTACATCGGGGAACAATAAATGTTTCTATGGCCTCTCGGGGTTAACGGGGTCGAAGAAATCAAAAGCGCGACTATACAGAATATTAGCAAGACCAGTACAAAATGTACGCGCACGTGAGACGTGAAACTAGCTGTAATGGCGAGAAAATCCCTTAGAAGGATATTTACGGGCCAAAAAAAAAAAAAATTTGAAGAGACTCGAACATACGAAATTACAAACATTTAAGTACAAGAATTATTCGGAAAACCGAATATAATAGACGAAATACGACACACAAAAGAGCTGTTCGGTCACGTATTAAGGGCTAAATCGATAACAAACGATGTACTAAACCGGATCCCTCGGGGTAGGAGACCGATTGGAAGGCCAAAGCAGAGATGGATTGACAAATTCGGGAAGGAGCTAAGAAGACCTACTATAGGGATAGACAATGTTTGTGAAATAATTCTGGACAGAGAGAGAGAGAGAGAGAGATGGAAAGAAGTCTGTTTTGCAGTCATCGGCATCAATGGCCTATAAAGCTGGAAAAGAAGAAGTGTATAAGCAATGATATTTTTACACGTACGTATATTATTATAATATTCAGTGTTTTAAAATATGCTCGCGAGTACATATTATATTTTCGACATTTTCGCGAAAACTAACGTGAGAAATATCAACACGAATGCGACATTATATCGAATTAAAAACTTTCGATTTTTTTTTTTTTAAAGCCCGCAAATAATATGTGTATAAGAAACGAATATTTCATCAAAACTGTATTTTATTTGTTCTATCGAATCCGACACACGTGTTTGTGAATGTTGCGCAGTACGAACTTCCCGGTCTCGGTATACGTCGTCGAACGAAACGCGAAAGCCGACAGTCCTGCGGGGGACGCGCTTATAAACGCAGATCTTATCGCCACAAAAAAATAAATAAATAAGGAAATTGTATACGCGTAATAAGGTGACACACGTGACAAGACGAACAAAAATTAAATACATAATAATATTTTAATTCCAGCAACGAGTGTGAGTATTACGTGATCGATCTTATTTAAAAAAAAAAAAAAGAAGCTTGTTCGATAAAACAGTGATTTCGCTATAGCTTAACGTAAGGTCAATGAGTCGTAAAACGTCCATATGCAAAGCGTGTTTTTATCACAAAAAAAAATCGCCGGCAAACTTATATAACCTGTCGTTTCGAAACCGTCTGGGAAATGAGCGCGGGCAAAAAAAAAATTATTCGCATTTTTTCCAAAGCCTGGGACGACAGTGAAATTATAATAATAATAATTTATACGGCCAATCCGGTTGCATGCCGTACAAGACGTGACACGTTTATGCGTCGCAATATGTAAATCAAATTAAAATAAATAAGAAATATCATTAAAATTATACGTATTAAT
This sequence comes from Slavum lentiscoides, assembly GCA_032441835.1. Taxonomy (NCBI): domain Eukaryota; kingdom Metazoa; phylum Arthropoda; class Insecta; order Hemiptera; family Aphididae; genus Slavum; species Slavum lentiscoides. The sequence continues at coordinate 4,629,448 of CM063709.1, forward strand.
TTTAGGTTATTATTTTTTTTTTTTTGTAAAATGCTTTACAAGCCTTTAAGGCTTCCAGCGGCTTCCGCACTAATAATAGCTTCTCCCCGTTCACACAGAGAATCCTCCGATCTCGCCGGTACATCAACTCTTGTTTTAATTTTACGTCGAAAATAATATGCGCAGCGTGTAACTCACTATTTACACACAGATAGACGGATTTTTAAATTAAACGCGATTATTAGGGGGGGGGGAAACGATATTTACAGCGTGTTAGACTTTAAACAACACCGTATCGACATTCAACTGTAACCTAATAAGCCTGTTTTATTTTATAAAACTATAATATACCGATCGGCTGTGAGTTCAGAGATTTTTTTTTATCGAGCGAAATAATTAATTACGTTGCGTACAGCTCAACACGCGTTACAATTAACATTAAATCGAATACCTACGTTATTATTACGCGACACGATTATAGTTTTGTGAAACACAATACCAGGCGGATAGGAGAAACGGAATAGAAAGTAATAAGACAGGCGACCGGAAAACTCGAAATGAATAAGGGGAAGTTAACGAGCAAAAAACAAAACATTTAATAATATCTGGAAGAGAGCATTGTGTGTACAAGGTTCTCTGATAGTTGCGGATTCGACCTTCGAAATGGTATCAAATTTTAAATACCTACAGGAGTCGACATTAATCGACAAGCGAACAGTCACGAATATAGAGATTAACAGGAGAACAACAGCAGGAAACAGGTATTATTTCGCGCTTATATTTAAGTCGAGGTTATTGTCAAAAAAAAAAAAACGAAATTAAGACTACGCAAAAGTGTTCATTAGTTCCGTATGCACCAGGAGCTTGAGCGTCAAAACAGTCGGACGAAAAAAAAGTTTAATGTGATTCGAAAGGGAGAATCTTACGTAAAATCCGTACGGTCCCAAAAGAAACGACGAGGAGGACAAACAGCTAAAGACAACGTTCAACGAGCCACACATATTATATAGCAGGAAAAACGGAAGGACGAGCTGGGCCGGACACGTTTGCGGGAGAGCGGAAGGTCGAATATCACTGCAATGGGTGTGTGGAAATCGGACGAAACAAAGATCGAGCGGACGGACGGATCTAGTCTCGGGAGGAAGACCCCGAGCTCTTGGGAATAAGAGACGGAAAACGACTCCTGGGCTAAGAAGGGGACAGGGAGAGGAGGAAGCGACGATCATCCGGACGGATGGAATATTTAAGGATGTATATACGAGTCCTTGCGAGGTCGAGTCCGTGACTCTCGACTGAGGACTTCCGTCGCGCGGGAAGGCACGCGATATGATTTTTTTTTCTCTTTCCTTCTCGTACACGCGCGCCCGACACACAAGAACGGAATAAAAAACTTTAACGAAAGCGGTATTTTATTTTTTTTTCAATTCGGTTCGCATAACATAATAGCCTCGCGTTTCCGCGGACAAACCCGGTTTTACACCTCGGTTTTGTATTCTTTTTTTTTTTTTTTATACATACATACATCGTCGGGTCTTTACACCGCCGACTTACCGTCATAATAACCGACTTAATAACATTTACAAAAAAAAAAATCGCCACGTCGTGACACACACGCGCGCGCTCGCGTTGTCGTTAAGTCCGAACTACTACGAATACACTAAACAGCTATTATAACAACTAATAACTGTGTGTAATATAAAGGACGACGGGGCGAACAAAAAAAAAAATAATAATATAAACGAAATCCAATTTAGGAAAAAAAAACACGAGTGTTTTGTTTGAATGTGAACTAAACGCATTAGTCGCGTTACTCGTCATTGTCAAATCCGGAAGTCGATTTCCATTGAGAGAAAAAATAAAAAGTTATGTAAAAAAGAATAAAAAAAAAAGAAGTCGAAATAATAATAGCTTTTATAATACTATGTGAAACGGCTAACGCAATAAATAATAATAATAATACACGTTCAACGTGTATGCACGTTACACACAACAAACGGCACGCAACGTACGCGTGTGCGTGTAAGAGTTCAATGCGATCGGAACGTGTAATGTGTGTTGTTGTTGTTGTTGCTGACGGTGCGCCGCCGCTGTTTTATACGTCGTTATACAATTGACCTTGCCGCGGCGGACAAAATGAGAAACCCTGCCGATGCTACCGTTCCGGTGAGTTGGGTTTTCGGGTGTTCGCCAATAGCCGCTGTTGCTGCTGGTGGACGACGCGAAGAAGCCCCGTAGTAGGTCCGCGCAGCACCGTACGTAATAAAATAATAATAAATAATAGTAATAAAAAAAAAAGAAAGAATGAAAAAAAAAACGGATTGCGGAAAAACGAACGGTTATTGTGTGTGTGTGTGTGTGTGTGTGTGTGTGTGTGTGCGCTGTGAAAATTTCCGTTACGCGAAAAATATATCTAAAAAATTATTTACACTCGTGTGCAGCAGCAGCAGCAGGCATGGACCCAGAAATCACAGAAGGGGAGCTATACGATGATCAGCTACCTAAAATTATACCTATTTAAGTAGTTATATGTATAATTTTTAACCAACGACTACAGCCCAAGGGGGGCTAAAGCTCCTTAGCCTCCCCTTTGGATCCGCGCCCGAGCAGCAACACTGTGCAGGTCAGCAGACGGATGAAAAATTGTAAATTTCCAAAAAAAAAAAGTTTTATCGGATAAAAGAAAAACGACAGCAGACACGACGACGATTAACTGTAGGGGCGGTGCTCGAAATGAAAAAAATTAAAGAAATGAAACTCCAAAACTTAAAAAAAAAAAAAAAATTAGCTTCCCTTACAATAATTAGACTCGACCTGACCGCCCCCACCATTCATTTTAATCAAATTATTACAGTATAATAATAATAAGTACCGACAATATTACAATGAATAGCTTTTTTTTTTTTTTTTTAACAACTTATTAACGTACAAAATTAATAATTACATAAAAATATGTACTCTACCTAATTAATTTTAAATAATTTTCCACGACTGTTGGTCACATCTCGCGTCTCGCTCACAAACTATCATACGCCGACACACCATAAATTACCTCTATATATTATAAATTACAATAATGATAAATAAATAATACATTTGTTCTCGTTATGAACTATCAAAAAATAATCCTTTAAATCATTTTTTTATTATCCTATTGAACGCAACTTTACAAAACGAATATTATTTTAACAAAGTAACACGTTTCGTCCACCCGTTCTAATGAAAATAATTCGAAGGTGTGCTCCCAAAATATAAAAAAAATTTGAAGAGGAGCTCCGTCTCCCTACGCATCTCCCCGATTAGAGCACCGACTGTAGGTCTTTCGACGATCCATTTGGTTTTTTTCCGAATCGGTTTTAATGATATCGTGAGGTTTGCAGCGATTGATATTACAACACGGGCCGTCCGAGATAGAAAGAGCTTTTTTTCTTCTTCTTCTTTTCTAAAACACACCACTTCACCGCTATCTTTACTTTCGTTTATTTCATTTTCATCCGACGCTTCGGATAAAACGCCGTCGAAATAATCGCCGTTTGTTTGCGCCTTTCGTTCTTTTTATACAACTCTACGCTTCTTTCCATACTTAACCAGCGGTTATAATTATGCGAGTAATATATACATAATTATATTACGATAATAAAACAGTTTAAAAAACACCGTATATGTAAGTGTTCTTTAGTGTCGAATAAAAAAAAAAAATATCTTATAAAAATTAATACGTTCGTATATGGATTTAATTTAACAATATCCAACGCGTTATTGAATTTAAAACGATTTATCGCGCACTACAGAATATTATATACGATGTAATTATAGATAAAGTCATAATATAAATCCGTTTAAACGCAACAAATACGTGCGCGCGCGTTAGCTGTAATCGCTTTAATACAAATCATAAACGGACCGCGCCTAGAAGAAAAATAAGTATATATTATAATAATATCAGTGGCGGTTATAAGGGGGACGATAGGTGGATCACCCCCCCCCATGGGATTTGATATTTTTTAATTTACTATTTAGTATATCTCTGACCTAACAGCAACGACTTGTGTCATGTAAGTTGGTCCAATTATGAAATTATGAATCCTTACGTTCATTTCATTTCATTGGAATACGCGAAATAATATTACTAATAATGATAATAAAAATAAATACATAATAAAGATTGCATACGCGCGTACGATCGGTCGCTCGGACAGCGTCAAACTAAATACCCGCATATGCAGACATATAACGCGTCGGCCGACCGTAATAAAACGGGAAAAGAAAGTAGTCACCAGATAGCGCTACGACACAACATAGATGGCGTGGCAGAAAGGCGCTTATAAATAGCGGTTTGAAACCGTCGGAGCGCTCAGTGTAGTCACGGCGGTCAGGAGTGAACAACGTAGTTCGCGACTAAAGTACGCGAACAGTGTAGTTCGTGTCTGACTGCGGTGTGTTAATAGATCTTTCTTCTTGATTATTACCCGTCAATGTGAATATTTCATTGGCAGAGGAGGTTGACTCCATTTTCGCCCCCACCCCCCCTTGAACATCATGTATAACCGCCACCGAATAATAATATTATTATTACGACATTAAAAATAATATTAATATAAAAATATATATTTATAATCGAGTAACTTACGTCAACGATGATTATTTAATTAAAAAACATGTATAAACGAGTAAGGAATAATTAAAAACAAAGCGTTAATTCGCATTTAACGTGATATTATATCCGTATTATCACGTCACCGAGTATAATGGCAATTGCATTAGTAGTTCAATAGGACGGGTCATCTTAGAAATCTCTCGCACTTAAATTGAATAAGCAGTATTGCAAAATCCGTCATAGACCTCGACGATGATTGGAAAAATCTCATCACAATACCGGATGAATACGACTTTTTTTTAACTTGTAACGGCAATGGTGTATTAACGGAGGGGGTCCATTCTCAACTCCCTTTCCAGAACCAAAACAAAACAAAATTGACAACTTACCGAACTCACTGATACGTTCAAAATATAAAAATATAGAAAAAAATTAGTTCCACTTTTGAATGGTTTAACCCTCCTAAAAAAAAATTGAAAATATGCCACTATAGTAGTGGTGGTGGGGTGAGTGTTAAAAAATACAACTGCACTGGCTTTTGAAAAACCTGTGAGCGCCACTGCGTGTTATTAGTAGGTATATAAAACGTAAAAACATATAATCGATAAACGTCTATTTATGTAGTAAAATGCGTTTAAGTCTCCATCATACGCGCGAAAAAAAAACGTAAAAATCATTAAACAAAACCGTTATTAAAAAAAAAAAAAAAAAATATTGTATATAATATCGCTTTACTTTTCCTGTTTTGTCCGTATTACATGACGTCTAAATAAATTTTGTCTAAGACATTTTTTCGCGATTATTCCCAATACCGCAAATCGAATCCTATTCGAGTATATATTATATTATCCTTCAATCTATTACGTGTACAGCAACTATGTTTATGAATTATTATTAAATCAGATTACAATTTATACGAGACATTAACCTCGTAGTCATTACACTGAATGGGTTTTCGCATTGAATTTTTTTTTCATACCTATATAATATTCTTTGTGTATCGAAAAATATAAAAGATCACATTTAGTAACGGTAAAACCGTTTTTATTATTATTTTTTTTTTTTTTTGGCTATTCGTTTTATCAAATTCGATTACACAATACGAACGACTTTGAATCGGAATCTGCAGCTGCGTGTTTTCAAGGAAAACGTTATGTCAAAAAAAAATATTATAATTTGTTTCGTCCTAGCCGCTTTTTAATTTGGACATAATATAATCAATGAGCGTTTATTAGAAAATGAATTTGCGCAGAGTTTATAGTATTTTACGTATTATATAAAGCGCGAAAACCAACGAAATGCGAATACACCAAAATGCAAAACGAAAATTTAAAGTCAAAAATCCAAAAAAAAAAACAATTTTACGGGAATAGCGCAGCATCAGCATTTACAATTCGCCTCGAATTTTCACTCGTTATATTGTTATAGTCGAATCTTAAGTATAAATCTTACACGTTTTATAACATAAACTCGCCTAACCGCTAACCACATTTTATAGAGATGAATTTTTTTTTTTTTAATTCGTATACGCGCGACATATTTTTTTTTTACAAAGACATGTGACAAACTGCAGCAGACATTCTTCGCTATACATTTATATTGTCTTTTATGTGCGTATATATATATATATATATATATATTATAATAATATACTGACCATTGTTTCTATGCGATTTTGTTCGTCGTCTTCGTATTATAGAGAGGCACACACATCGATCATTCTCCGTACAAGGTAAAAAAAAAAAATCTAAACCTAACGGGATACAAAAAAAAAACGTGAACGAATGATAATATACATATACGGAGAGAGAGAAAATAATCGGTATTTTTAAAAATAAACGAAAAATTTTTTTTTTTTTGCTATTTTCTACGCTTTGCAGTATACATTTAAATACAATATACGCGCGTATATGTGTGTAACTATTAATTTTCGACCGTAACAACGGGTTTTTTTTTTAAGAAAAACTAGTTTTTTTTTCGCGCAAAATGACCGAGCTATTATATTTGTGAATTTATACGGCGTTAGAATAATATATTAGAAAACGTTTGTTGTGCGCGGGTGTATACGTTTAGTACAGTAAGTCTTGTCGATATTTTTAATATCAGCCCGGCCAAACGTAAATTACTATATATACGTACTGACCTTAAAATATGCGACGAAGAAGTGTGTAATTATTTTTTTACGGATCTGCGTTGGTTATTTTATTTTATTTTTTTTTGTCACGGTGCGAGTGACAATAATAATTAAAAGAATAATCCGCACGGCTGTCGAAGTGGATCGTCGAAACGAGTGGAGTTCCGAGTTTTGAAATGGGCGAGAGGGCAAAGTTATTGAATTTTATTGAAAAATCAGCAAAAAAAAAAAAAAATTTTTTTTTTTTTTAAGTAAAACTTCTTTAAGCACTCCTTATATAGGGAGTTGACCCGTGGAAGAAGCGAGCGAACGAACGAAATTCAATACGAAAAGAAAAAAATGAAACGAGAACGCTCTAGTGGACACCGGATTAACTAGTTAAAATTTTTTTTTTTTAAATGTGCGCCTGCGTTATAATATGTGCTAACACGTGTGGTCATAGTATCACAGAATAAGACAAAGTATTAAAAAAAAAAAAATGCCGTTTTTCCACCTTAATACTACATGATTATATAACATATAATTATTTTACGGCGCGCGCTATTTGAAATTGGCCAATCAGAAACAACCGGTCGCGTATAGCAATGCACGGTGTACGTATGTCAATATTAATATTATCATAAATAATATATTATTAAATTTATTCGCAGAAGACGGAACTTCCTTTTACTCACGACGGTTCAGGGTTCTAACAAGTAAATATACATACCTATATATATACGCACTTCCGACGATATTATAGCTGGATATATATTAATAATATTATTATTTCAATATCAAAATATTGTTAAATCGAGCAGTTTCTATAACGTCGAATTCGGTAACACGACGCTTTGAAGTTTCACTTTTGCCCGTGGTCCCTTGTTTTTCAACAAAAGTCCCATTCCCGCTCACTGTCAACGAGGACTGAGGAGGGAGGGGCAAACACCCTGGCCCCTTCGAATAACGCGTCATTATAATAGACGGAATACATAGTAATCCAGTTCAATTTTTCTATTTTCGTCCATATATAGAAATACGAAATGTACGCTTTTTTTTTTTTTTACTCGTACAAATTATAAAAATATATTTTTTAAACGTTTTTTTTCTTCGCTGAAAAAAAAAACATATACATAGTTTTTTTTGTAATTGTGATTAAGTGACGCGCGTTTAGACGCGTACTAAACGTTGAAATTTTAAAAGAAAAAAACGAAATAGTTCTTATACGTATAAAAACACGAGCGATTGAAAAGATATTTTTTATAAAAATTAGACAACAACTATAGATTATAAAAAAAAAATTTTTTTTTAAAAATCCGAGTGGTTAATTTCGAACAAAATAAGTGGAGGAATGTGCTATAGTCGGGTGAATGAAAAGTGGCCGCTGGCCAATATGTTAGCAACCTTTTTCCTAGGGGTCCTCAAAATCAGTAAGAAATTAAAAATCTTAAATGCGTTATCATTTTGTTGTTATCACGTAATATACAGCTATTATAATAACCTATCGTGTAAGAGTATTAGCACATATAATATATTCTGTGATTAAAATATCAATGTTATCACGATTTTAGCACGTATAACTGAACTATTTTACCCCAACCTGACGTGTTTTCGCCACCGGGAGCGTAAAGATCAGCGGCCACTTTTCATTCACCCGACTATAACTAAAAAAAAAAAAAAGTGGGAGGTACGCCCCTGACTTCGACCACTGAGAATAACCCGCGGGGAGGAATGGCCGGCGTTACAGTGCGCATGTTGTACGCACACGCACGCGCCCGTATTATTATTTACTATTTCTTTTATTCACCGTAAAACGTGTGGAAAAATCGTTACGACGGTATAATAATAATAATAATAATTGTACGTTATCGATACCACCACGTACGCGCGTGGATTTTTATATTCACCGGGTACGCACGAAAATACCACGTATCGGATATTTCCGTTATAATATTACGTTCTTCGAGCAGATACCGGCCGCCGCCGCACTTACCTCCGCGGGAACGTTACCGCGCGCACCGAGTCCGCTTATACACATGTGTATACAAAAATCAAATTAAATATAATATTATGTCGGTCAACGATGCGGCGGCGAACGCGTTGCAGTGCACGGCACCGTTTTGTAGCGCGCGTATTATACACGCCTGTGCCGCGGCGGCCACCGTTCGTGAATATCGACGATGTACGCGCGGCGATAAATGGTATAATATTATAATAATATTTTCGTGTACATAATATTCGTTTTATTTATTTATTTTTTTTTTAAAAAAAAGAATCGTCTTGAAAAACGGCAGAATTCGCGCCCATCGTCGCTATATACAACAACAAAACCCGTTAACAAAAAAAATAATAATAATAATAACCGTGCGAAATTCAATATTATAGAAATAACGCGTTTTTTTTTTTTCTCGAATTTTTTATATACAACCGCGCTATATAATAATAATACGTCGTTTTACCCACACGGCAGCAGCAGCAGCAGCAGCAGCAGGTCTGCGAGACGTCATCGTCACAAACTATATAATATACACGCTTAGTTAGAATTTTATTCGCGTGTCGGACTTACTACTCGTGTATACCTACTCGTAAAGGATACAATATTATTATACGTAAACCGCGGCGTAACGTTTGACGACTGCGGCCGTTGACGCAATAAATTAATAATAAAGAGACTAAAAAAAAAAAAAACCGGGTCAACGAGCGCGGTCCAAAACCAAATCAATAAATCTACGAAATAATATAATAACGATAATTTATGAAACGATTAAAAAAAAAAAAGGATTCGAGGAAGAAGTGGGGGAAAAAAAACGGATTCCAACCAGCAGAGCGGCGCGAGCGGAACAATTATTTTAAATAGATTATTATTATTATTATTATTTATATATTCGACCGCGATAAACCGAAGGCTCGTAAATCTCGTGAACATAATATAATATTAGAGAAACTATTATAAATAGTTAAATAAGTATATACGATAATAATAATAATAACAGAACGCGGACGTCGTGTATATTATATTATTTATATAATAATAAATAAAACGGATTTAAACGCGCGCGCGATTATCGTCGGCTCGTTGATCCCGCCGCGCTGCAGCAGAGCACTACACTAATACAATATTATGCGCGCGCGCGCGCATAGCACAAAGACGGATTTATACATTATTATAATAACGCCGGTGATTTTTACCCATTTATATAAAAGAGAAACAAACGTTTACCTACCCGAAATTACTCTCACGCGTGTAGAGTTATTATTATAATATTTAGTTATTGGGCATCATACACCCGCAGAGAGTGAGTTTCACGCGGCGACGGCACGGTTTATTATTATGCAAGCGCCGATAATTTTCTCTCGGCGTCGTGATTTAAGCGTAAAAACACTAAAAAAATACAAAAAAAAAAAAACAAATGTTCTTTTCACGAAATATCCGTAGTAGCATACAGCGTATACTTTTTTTTACTCGTCGGAGACACGATGTACACACAACAAGCGCGAGACGACCGACGAATATACTTGTACACCACACACGGTTACTGCGCGGCACACTTGGACGGTTAATATTCCGAATACAATATTTTAAATACTTTTTTTTGAAAATATTCCGAATACTTTTTAAAAGCCGATCTCGTATTTTAAATATAGTACGTACGTAAAAATAATGACACATATTACTTGAATGTAAAAAGTGATTATTTCGGGGGGGGAGGAAGTACGCTTATTGTGTTAATTTATAAACACAGAACTGAAGAGAAAAAAAAATCATTTAACGTCCTATAAATTACGCGCATATTGACGACTGTTTGTATTCGATTAAATAATAATATATGTTTTATACCAAATTACCTAATATAACATCGTATTTATTGCATATAAACACGATATTCGTATAAATGAAAACTAGTAGTAAAAATTACTACTAAAAGTATACTTTTTCTGACGTATTTTGAAAGCACTCGGGAGGGAATACCGTTGTCACGAATTATTCGAATACGCGTTTTGAATACTTATTTTTTTTTTTCGAAATATTCGGAATACGTGTATTCCGAATACTTTTAAAAAGTATTTTACTTAAAGTCTGCCGCGGTATAATAAGCTCACACGACGTTTGTCCGCCGTCCGACCTTCCACGTTTCCCTCCCCATCACGACGACGACGACGACGACGCGCACTTAACCCGCGTGCGCTGCACACAACGCATAATAATAATAAACTATAAACGACTCCGCCGAGGCGGGAGAGAAATGCCGTTTTCGTGTGTGTGTGTGTGTGTGTGTGTACGATGAGGATACCGAACGGAATACGCGAGAAGCCGGTCCAGGTCCTTAAAATAATAATAATAAATAACGCTAATAATAATAATAATAATAATAATCGGTTGTCGGAATGACGGAAACGCGTCGAACGGTTTGACCTGCATTCCGCGGTCTAGTGGTCGTCGTAATGGCGCGGCCGCAATGCGCGTACACCTATAAGACGACGTCGCGCGCAAGAACGTCTCGCGACGCCGAAAAATACAAGAAAAAAAAAAAATTGTTATTTTTTTTCATACTTCGCGCGCGCGCACTACCGAAATATTATTTACATGTCGGCGGCGGTTTTTATGTCCGAAAAATCGGTACCGTTTCCTCCGGCGCGAGCGCTGCACACACACAAAACTATCATCACTCGGTTTTTCTCGCGTTCCTTAATTCTCGTTCGTCACTTTTCACTGCAATTCCCCTCCGTGTGTACAGCACCCCGGATCCGGAGGTAGACACGTGCCCAGTCACAGAGACGGGGGGAGGGGGCAAATTTTACTTTGAAAATTTCGAATTATCGATTTACTTAGAAAAAAATTCACAAGGTTACACAATTAATTGTGTAATGTCATACATAGCCCGGGTGCCATGATTTGTATACGTATATCTGCAGGCGCGCGCTGTGTGCAGTGTGGCCGCACACAGTGACCACTGCGGACCAGACAGATGTAAAAGACGCGTCCATTGCACTGTACACAACGAAGGCATGTCACGCAGTGGCGTAACTTCAAAAAAATTTTTTTTTAGTTGTCGTGTTTTAAGTGCAGACTGTACTCGTAATAAAATTTTCTGCTGTACATTCAATTGGTTTTGTGAAATCACTGTGTAATTTTGGAAATCTGCGATCTTTTAATTTTTACTCCATTAAATTTTTACTCCATATACCCGTAGGTTTTACTCATTTTACGGGCCCGCGAATATAGGACGTCCGTCGAACTCCTGTATCGAATCGAGTCCGGGTAAACGAGGTATACACGTCAAAGGCGTTTTATTAATACAGTTTATTATTGATCTCGTCTCGCATTCAGTAATAGTTGTTGACGCGAACGTTGTCGTTAGAATTTTGTAATATTTCAATATTGGAAAAATACTACTACTGGACGCTGTATTGTGAGCTTGAAAACGGAATATATACGTATATTGGCAATATAATATTCGAATTAAACGCCGTTTCGAACCGTATTTTAGGCTTCTCTATAGGTAATGACGCAATTTCAAAAAAAATATATATGACCGAACGCGTAAACCCTTCGTTGGAATTCGTTGAACAGTGACAAAATCCCCCAAAAAAAAAAAAAAACGTAACCGAACGATATGAAAAAAAAAAAAAACCACGTCCGAACACATATTGGCCGGCTAACGCGTTCGTTGCCGTTTTCCGTGGACGAGGCTTTTGGGGTGAAAAAAAAAAAGAATTCGCGGTGACGAGACGACGTTTCTTTTTCTGTACCGGACAGGCCGGCGTTGTTGCTGATGAGGGGGGGGAGGGGTTGTGTGTAACGGAGAGCGCGCGCTGCCCGGGCACCGTTACCCGCGACGATGGCGGCGGCGGCGGCGGCGGACGACTCGCGGCCGGGCTCGGGGATATCTCGCGAGCGCGCCGGGTCAACGTGTGTACGCGCACAACCGGTTTCGCGTTTCGAGGCCACCAGACGAGCACGTCGTTCTATATACACAGTATGCGTCGTACTTACCTGTAGTAAGTAAATATTATGTACTGTCACACATACTTTTTACGGCGGGTAACGGCGTGCACCACATTATACATTCGCGAGTACGTCTCTATACCTGCGTGTAAATGCGCGCATTTACATATTATTGTATACAAACCACGGAGAGCAGCAGGTGAAATTCTTCTGCTTTGTCAGGAATTTTTCGATACATCCCGAGTGGCGAAAACTCGTGGCGTTAACCCGGGGGATAATTTCCGCGTTAGGTTAACGCGCGCGAAATAAACGTTATTTTCCACGGGACAAATTTAAAAAAATTGTTTTTCTATAGTGTCGGTGGTATATGGTGTAAGGGAAATATTGCCGAAATGTATGCTAAAATTCCTGTGTGTAATTTAAATTTAATACGTCGAGAATTAGGTAATTTTTTTCTGTTTCAAATTTTAAACTTTACGCTCTTGGATCAGACGTTATTACTCGGTGTCTCAAAAAAAAAATATCTGTATATAAGACGAGATTACAACAAAACACTCCGATCGTTCGGATTTCAATCGTTTTCGTGGGCAAAGCCACAAAGTCCACGAGTTTATTACAAGACATTTCGGGTGTTTTGAAATTTATTCTTTTCCATTAAAAAAAAAAATTTCAAAACACCCGAAATGTAATAAACTCGTGGACTTTGTGGCTTTGCCCACGAAAACGATTGAAATCCGAATGATCGGAGTGTTTTGCATTCTCGTCTTATATACACACGCGGGTTTCCTTTTTAACTCTAAACACGAACGATCGAACAGAATATACGTGGTCTGACGCAACTACTATTATATGTAATATGCTCAGAAATCGGAGCGCTTTATCGGTTTACGATATAATATTCTTTCACGGGTTATAATCGTCAAATCAATATCATTTTCGTTTTGATAAAACCACTTTTTTTTTGTCTACACGGAGTACAACGTTTAAACGTAAAAACGAGTCCCTGACCGTATATCGTTTAGAAAAATTAGAAAAAATATTTTTTTTAAGTAGATGCGTGTGTACTCCATCTCCAATTCAAGCATCACTACTAACGGTGGTGGTACACTGTATATCGATTTGAAATATTTCGTATACATACACCGGATATACGAACATTATCACATCACCTGAAATTCAATTATACACCAGCGACGACAAGTTTTCCTATAGTGTACTATATATTGGTTATTTGTTTTACATTAATTGAAATTTTACAATAATATCGTTTCACGAGATTTGTAAAACGTTCCCAGAGTTCTACTCGTACAATAGTCTGAAAGACATACAGATTCAAGTATATTTCCATCGATGTATATAACGTTTATAATTTCAGAAACAAGTACCACCAAGTTCGAAAATAATCGTACACGTGACAGGCGAGTGGATCCAGAAATACTTAACGGGAAGCAGGGCGTTTAATAAAATCGAAAGTCCGTCGTACGGAACAATTATTATTATTAATTATTACGAAATTAAAATTAATAACGACTAAAAAAAAAAATCGTTCAGACCCGCGGAAATGGTTCAAACGTGCTGTACAATTTTCATACGGTAATTTTCTATAATTTTTGTAATATCGGTTTTTTCGACCGTAAAAGTAAATCGTTTTAGAAACCGCCGTTCGTTATAATAACGAGTTTTACCGAACGAGAAGAAACTTCAGAACGTTCGAAGCGGAATATTTCAGTCGTAGAATTGACTACATAAACGATGGCGGTCGTTTCGGAAATGGCATTATTTCGATTTTAGCCGCAATGCGTATATAATAATATATTAGTCGACACGATATCGTTGTAATAAATCTCGAAAAAAAAAACAATATTGATTATTGACGCGGCAGCACAGTGGAGAATATGAAAATAAATCCGATTTAAAATATAATATTCAAAAGCCCACGATGACACGCTCGTGCTAATAATACCTAAATATTATGAAATCGATTACTGCGATATTTTTCGATCGTTTTCTTTGAACAAAAAAAAGTCAATAAATACGCGCAACAGCAGCTGTGCTCGGTGGTCGACGTGAAAAACATTATACTACGCGCGTACTTGACATTTTTCACTTCTTCGTTTTTGACGGACTTCGCTAGAGTAAATCTTATTATGACATCGCGTGTACACAACACGTTACACAACTTACATAATATAAAATTATTATTGTACTTGGCCGTCCGGATGACTATACAATTTTTTTTTATTATTATTATTCGTAAACCTACATCGCGAAAACCCCGATTCGTCAGCCGTAAACTTAACACCTCTAACTCAAATAAAATATAATATTTATATAACGCCATATATATATATATATATATATCGCTTTTATACGACGCATATTTTGCATATTTTTTTGCGTCCACATAACGTCGTTATATAATCATGCGATAAGTCGTCGATATTACACTAAAACGAATATAAACGTAGTCTAATCGTGACAATTTAATAATAACTGGACGTGTATATCATTTCGAAACGAAATCAAGTGTCTCTGCTGCGTGATTGGAAAATAAGAAATTTTTTTTTTTTTGTAATCTTGTTTCGCTATAGAACTATATTGCGCGTTACTAAAACGTGTAAAAATATAATATGCACGCGCAGGATAATCGAGGTATTTGGAGCAAGTCACGGATTAAAACGGATATAAAACGGCAATCATTCTTTTGGGCTCACAATCTATTTAAATATATCAACTGCGAAAGCCAACAAATACGTTACGCATTTTCTTTTCTTTTTTTTTTTGTGAAAACTCCTATTAAAAAGTATTTTGTTATCTAAAAAAACTTATTTGTATTATAACGTGAATAATTTCCGTAATTTTTTTTTTTCTATGGATTATAATAACTGCAAACAAAATGAGATCAAGTTTGACGTTTATAAAACCATATATATACGCGCCCGCGAGGCTAAAGCTAAAATAATTTTTTTTTTATTATTATTCGAAAAAATTCGTGAAATCAAAGATTACGTTACGTGTTTATCTGTGTTTATTATAAGCGCTGAGAAAAAATTAAAATCAAACTTGAAATAGTCGACCGAATATTATATAAATATATTATTTTAATATATTTATTATATAGTATCATATTTAATGGTGTAACAAATAATAATATATGCATCGAGTTATCATATTTCATATAATATACACATAAATAAATACATCGATTTCTTTGGTATTTATACGTGTTTACATATATTTAATGCAATGTTTACGAATAATCGGTTTTTTTAAATTCCGATACGAATATCTGAATATTTTTTATAAGAAAATATTTGATACTTAATACGAACGGATATAAACGTAACTATAAACATTAAATTAATTTTTTTTTTTTTTACGTATAAATTATAATACATATTTAAATAAATAATATAAATTATTTATAATTATGTATTATTTTGATAAATTAAAATACGTTAATACAGCTAGTACGCATAGTATTATATCCTACACTAATTGCACGTTTTCTCTGTGTATGAAATGGATTTGAACGCTCTTCTAAACCGAATGTTATCGAAGACGAAAAAATGCGATTTAACAAGATCTCAAAATTATCAAAACAAATATTTAAAAACGAAAAGGACACGACCGGAAGAATACAATTGGATACATGCGTTACGACTAAAAATTAAAATATACACGCATTATTAATGACGATAACGATTTTAACTGTTGTCCGCCTTATACAATCGTTAAAATAACGTAGAAAAATGTTTAAAAAACCATATAATATATAATATATTTATATATATTATATATAAATGATTTTGATGTAACTATTAAATTAATAAAAAAGAAATTTCGTCAAACTATTATACGACGTCTACGAATTTTTCATATGATTTACTTTTTTATTTTTCTCTGCGTCGTAACTATATTATTGTTACGAAATAGGAAATTCGCACATAAAATCACAGTAGTTCTGTATTAGATTCTAAACTACATACATAATAATATATAACACAACTAGTATAATCTAACCTCACTATAATATAATACACGCGACGATAATGAGATCGGAGAGAAAAGCAAAACCACAAACCACTCGATTTAAAATCCGAACTAATGATTATACAGTTATATTTATACAGGCGAGTCAAATACAAACGACACTGTTGTCCTAACGGTTATGATAAGGATTTATATTTTAAAAATTAAACAAAATATTGTGACTGGCAAGAAATATAAATATTGAATCAAGTCGTGATGATGCACAATAACTCATTCCAGTCCGACAAAAAAAAAAAATCACAATATACGGTTTATTTCAATTACGAAAATGTAGTTTTTCCAATGTCCGTAAATCGTAATTATTACAGTTATACTGTGTTTCATAGAATATAATTTTAAATTTCACGATATTCATACAAATTACGCGTGTACTCGAATCATTTTTGTTTTTTGAAATTTATTTAATAACGTAAAACCCGCCGCTGTGCAAGTCCAATTTCCACATATGTTCGTTACACAAGCAATAGTATATATTACTGTTTAATAAATACACCGCAAAGGTAGCGTATGAAATTGGAAAAAGTCGTATTTCAATCATTTACTCCGTCCGTTGTGTACAGTTAGGTATCCAGTTTACCCGGGTAAGTAAATATACATTTAATGTTTATAAATATACACATAACGATAAATTAACAAAAAAAAAAAAGTTTTTATGTTAGAAATATAATTTAACGATATGAAATAGCAAGTCCAAATAAATAATACGTACGTTCACGATAACGGCAAAAGTCGAAATCAGAAAATACTTACAATCGTTCGAACACAAAATACATGGATTAACGCGCATTACACGTTATTTAACTTATAATTATTTATACACTGCCAATTATTATGAGTTTATATAAATAATTCGTTTTAATAAGCAAGTTTTAAGTTTAAAATAAAACGCCTGCAATCGATCCCCGTGGATCGACACGCTTTTGGCCGTCGAACTCCCAAAATATTATATTGTCATCCTCGTGAAAGACTATACAATAAAAAACAAGTGACATTTATA
The DNA here is from genome assembly GCA_032441835.1 of Slavum lentiscoides. Lineage (NCBI taxonomy): Eukaryota > Metazoa > Arthropoda > Insecta > Hemiptera > Aphididae > Slavum > Slavum lentiscoides. Next base: position 4,647,131 of record CM063709.1, read on the forward strand.
TGTACCGACAAAATAAATTATTATTACAATTTAATATACTTTTACACGGAGTTTACTCCAGGCTCGAGAGATACCAAAAAAAAAAAAATCCGCTCTGAAACCGAAATATATTAAAATATATACAGAAAAAAAATATATATATACGAATTTCGTATACACGATGATGACATCTACACGTATATAGTTAATATTTTACGTTACCTGAATTATTGCGAAAAAATGTTTATTCAACTGGTCACGACGGTGTGTGTGTGTGTGTGTGTGTATAGAAAAATTATATTATATTACCAAACGGCATAATATTATTATCGTATACATATAATAATATATACGCGTATATCGTCACGGCTATATGGACCGAAATTTTCGACGCGGTAAAATGTGTTTTTAAATATACGAATAACGTGGACCAACACGGCGCCGTAAACGATAAAATATTATTATATAGTTTATCACCTTCTCTCTAGGCGACGGATTTTTTTTTTCTACATTAAAACGACGAACCTCAAGGCTGACCAAAGTATCGCGCGGCTGGGTTCTACTCGGATTTCATTCGAATGTTGTAAAATGCGACAAATACCGTCGTGACAAGAAGAATATAAAAAAAAACCTTACCGATTATAATATTATATCGCGCGTAGGTACACGCATAATAGAAGTGTTTCAGCCGCGGTTTCATTGTCGTTATTTTTGGTCTCGACCACGATGATAACACCACGAGGACGGTGTCAATAATAATATTTTACTACGCGCGCGTTTAATTTTCATCGAATTCGACCCGAAATATGTTTATTTTTTTTTAACGTACACAGTATGTAAACACACACCGAAAACTATATTGTATAATCTGCGCGTCGCGTTACAGGCGGTAAACTGCAGCACAGGACGGAATTCGCGAAACGAGCCTCGGTTTCAAACACGAAAAAGAAAAAAAAAACGATTTATCCACTACGAAAATACTTCCTGCATGCAGCAAAAAATCGTATTCCAATAATATTTTATAAAACCGATTATTAAGGATGCCTGCGCCCGACCTGTATAGCTGTATTTTAGCTGAAATACATACGTTACTGGAAGAACTCTCACGCCTTGTAGACGAGTGATCCGATTTCGATATATTTTTTTTTTTGGAAAGAGGAAAACATTTTGCCGTGCGCGCTGGACTTCGATTCACGAAATTTTATTTTGCACATGTCAACAGCACGGACAGACAGAAAATGAAAAGCTCGACATTATATGTTTTAAAACTCTCGCGCCTCCTAGATTTGTCCGATTTCGGTGATTTTGTTGTTGTTGTTGTTGTTGGAAAAAGGAAGACTTCCTACTGGGCGCATTGGACTTCGATTCTTAAAATTTTATTTCTAAAAGCTATAATAATAATAAGAGTTTAAATATGAACAATTTTTACAATATTTTTAACAAAGTATTTTTTTTTAATAAGGTAATTTCTAAAATCCAAGTCCAATGCGTCCAATACGTATGTATTTCAACTAAAATACAGCCGTACAGGTCCGGGCGCAGGCCCCTTAAAAAAAAAAAATCACGCAAGGTGATGGAAATTATACGCAAGACTCGAGTCGATAAAACACATTTTCGGCGCATTCCAAATAATACGAATAAAACGAAATGTTTTCTGAAATGATTTCTGCGTAGCAAATTAACGTTTGTTCGATAATAATATCCTTCGATATTTTTCAGAACGCGTCCATCACTTTCGGTAAATAGAATTATTCACAAGATTATTACATCTTGCAACAGTGAAAATCTTGATTTTTACATTAGTTAATTTAGAGAAACGCTCTTTCTGTTCCGTACTGGAATTATACGAGTAGTGAGATATAATCTAATACGAATACATACGCGGAAACCGTTCGTACAGCGTAAGCAATTTTCAAACAGGCTCTCTGCAATCACTTTTTCGCGCAAAAACGTATTATTCAACGTGTTATATTATACACAAATTATTTCGTTAACTTTCTCGAACAATAAACCGCCTTTTATTTTTATGTTTTCGCGTGTCAAATTTATGATTTTTGTATCAGTAAAAAAAAAAATGTGTACATACGATCGATCACTTCACGTAATTCGAATAAAACGATTTGATTTACTCACTCTATAATGGTTAAATATTCTATACTGCCATTATCCCGTTACCATTCAGCCCGTTAACGTTCGTTAAACAAATATTAACTACGTGCAGCGCAGTTATATTTAAACGTATCGATGTAGTGAAAATGGTTTTTGTTTTCTCGAAATTACGGTGCACGTGGATTCTGAACGCGCAACACATAACGTTCGGCTATCCGTGAAACTCTTGCTCACATAAAGAATCGTCGCTTTCGTCTCGGGCAATGCCGGCAAATATACTGCAGTCATTTGGTTTGAAAAAACAATTTTTTCCGACAATTCACGTGGCGATTCGGAAAAAAGTTTAATTTTTGAAACATTTCTTGATGGTGTAGACGAACGGTACAGAAACGATTCGATATCCGTTTTACCCAGCGAAAACGAACGGATTAAAAAAAAATGTACCGAACACATTTTAATAAACCACTATATATTATTGCCGAAGACGCGAATTTTCCAAAAAAAAATTTCTAACGACGAATCGGAGAACTTACTCGCAGTCGCAAAGCATTTCATTCCAAACCAAACAATTCGTAATAAAATATTTACGATTTTATTGACGTCTTTTCAGACATAGCAAATATTTGGCACGCATTTTAAAATCTCACATATAGTTTTTTTGGAAAAAAAAAACATTTTATCGGTAGAAAATTTCACTAGATTCGAAAACCGTTTCTTTTAAATGCATATGACCGTACGCATAGTCCACTATTTATGGGTCACTTAAATGGCTTAGGTGATACGTAGCTATGGGACACATAACGGTTACGTAACTGACCCTTAAATTTTAATTGCACTGTTGAAATTAACTTTACGGGCTACATTAAGTAACAATCATCCCGTAATCGTCACGACTGTGCAATGCAATTTTACGGAAATTCTCTTATTGTATCGCTTAAAACCATTTAGGTGTTACTTAAAATGACTACGCATACGGGCAATACATTGAATACATACAATATGTCTATACATATATATATACTTAATAAATACACTTATCGAATAATTTTATTTATATTATGATTATTATAATAACCGTTTTGCATACACCTTCCGTGTAAGGTTAAATAATAAACTTTTGGAAGACCGTTCGGGTGCCCCCCTCCCCCTCCCTTTGGGTATAGCTAATGAGCCGGAACCGGGGTACGAAGGGACACGAAAAAAATATCGGGGACGACGGCAACGTAACGCAAATCGCAAGGTCGCGCGTTTCGCGATATTGCAAAGGCTTCGGGCCTGGGGTCGAGGTCAGAAAAACGACGACGCCGACGAGAAATAAATAAAAAAAAAAAAACCGAAGCTTTTTGTCCCGATTTGTAGTAGTAATATATTCGGGCGCCTGACTGCAGCAGCACCACCGTGCAGCAGCAGCAGCAGCAGAATACCGCGTCGTCGTCCAACACAACAAACAATACGCGGCCGTACAAAAAAAAAATAAAAAAATAAAATAACAACAACAACAACAACAACAATAATAACGATATTTTCGACGACTTATATATGTACGCGGTATAGCTGCAGTAGCAGTAGATCGATATTTTCGATTAGTAGCCGTGTCAATTGGCCGTCGACCCGTCCGTCCGTCCGTCGTCTCCGCGGCGATATATAATGTGCCGTGATGTGAACGTGACATGTGCTCCGACTGTTCTGCGTTCCGTCAAAAATAATCCTCTTCCTCCGGTTATTGGTCTTTTTCTCTCTTTCATACACACATACGCGCGCGCGCGCACAGGTATACACTACACTTCGGGTATTATTTCGTTATTAAAACTCTCGTTGTGTTCTCCTCCATAACGAATACACAGCTCTCGGGACGTGGGCAAAAAAAAAATAATAATAATATTTTTGTAACGCACAAACGTGATGATTATTATTATTGTTTGACATACGACGATGGATTCTCCCGTATTATTATTATTACTTTTTTTTTTTTTACTATTCGTATATTACCGTCGTAGTCGTCGCCGCCAGAATATATATATATATATATAATAACAAATAATAGTAACGAAAACTCTCCTCCGCCGGCCGGCACCAAATGCACCAGTAATAGTAGTTTGTAGGTAAAATAACGATGGACACGGATCGGCGATGGAGAAAATTCGTTCGGCCGACGACGCGTCATAACGAAAACGCGTGCGGGCCGCGCAAATATAATTCGATAATAACACGCGCCACGTCGTTATGTTCTCCGCGCGTTTTCACGGCCGACACGCTAGGGGGATTATTAAAGAATACCCTAGGGCATGCGATGAAAATGGGCCCCATATTATATGACTTTCCGCGAAAAAAGTCCTAAAATACAAAACACTGCGGACTCGTCAATACATTTCAGTATTTAATCAATAATACGATTGAAAATTAAATTACTTCGTTTAAAAATCGTTTAAAAATTGCACAAATGTATACAATACTCGTATAATCGAGTAATTTTTACTTAAAATAAAATATTGCACAATTGTGTAGTTATTATAATTTTTATAATTCTCGTGTTGTTACATTATACTTATATACACATAGTCTTATTTAAAACATTTTCTCCTTGTTTTATCTTTGGCGAAAATCGATACAGTTTGGTTACAATCAATTAATGATAATGAATCGTGCTCAAAATATGACAATATAAAATATGATTTTAAGGAGTCTTGTGTTTGACTAGTTCTTAAGTTATTTTGTGCGCCCCGGTGACGCGCTCCCTCTGGCCCCGTCTAAATCCAAGGAGGGGGCCTTTCTGCCTTTCCGGAATACTGTTTTTTTTTTCTGTCGTTAGCAAAAATATTCGCGCGTTGAAAATACAATGCGCTATCAATTAAAAAACAGATCCTTAAGTCTCCAAAAAAGGTTTCACAATTATTTTTAACGCCTAAAATAATATCGACACGTACGCGGAACTCGGAGAGAAAACAATATTATTTACAAAGACAATGTCCGCAAATGATTTCTCTGAATCACGTACCGACTCAATTATATTATACTTTGCGCAATAAAAACTGCATTAAAAAGCGAAACAGAACGAAAATCAAAACTATAAGAGAATTTGCCGAATTCTAAAACATTATTATTTTTTGTAACACGGCTGTAGAGCGGTCATTTTCAAAATTGAAAAAGAATTATTTAAGGAATCGCCGCGTGGGGCACGGACGACTATCGGATACAGAAAAAAGCCGGAGAAGCGTAACTCGCGAACACACTGAACAACTCTGCGAATTTAAAAGCTCGTAAAGTAAAACGAGACGGAAAGATGGTGTAGAGAAAGACATCAAAATGTTGGAAAGAAACGTATCGGTTAACCTGGCATTCGATAGGGAAAGATGGAGAGAACTGCTTGTGGCAGCTCAGGTTTTACAGCGACCGTTAAACTAAGTGAAAAAGAAGAAAGTGAAACTTTAAAAATGTTATTTGTTAATATACGTCTATACGCGTATTTAATTATTTAACGGAACAGAAAAAACACTGACGAAATACACTTGGTTTTACATTTAAATCGAGTAAGGAATTTAAGTCGCTCGCCGAATTTTTATACTCATACGCCACTGCCCGATAATAATGATTTGGAAAAAAAAAAAATTGAAATAAAATCGAGTCTGCTCGCGCACAAAAAGCCCGTTGACGCGGCGTTCCCTTGAATACGCGTAATTATTTATTTATTTCGTTTGGAAATAAACGCCCGACGGCCACCGAGACGTAACGACCGCACAGCATATACGCGTCATAACAACGATTTTACACAAATCACATAATCGATGAACTATTAATATAATATAATAGAGTCGTATATTATATGCAAACGGATTCACTACGCACTGAACTGTTGGCCGGTTTGCGTTGGCGCGTGGAAGTCCTTAAACGCGCGATGATGATGATGATGATGATGAGTAATGATTAACGATGCTTCGACCACGTTTATTATGATTCCCCCGCGAAGACCTCGATCACCGTAAACGCTTGTGTTTTTTTTTCCATCAAGTCGTTAGAATTTTGTTCGATTTACCGGATGAATAAATAATATTATATTAAATATTATATTTTATTTATGAAAATAATACGCATTTATAATACACTCGGAACGTTGACCAATAATATTATACTCTTCGCGTACCGAATCGGTTTTCTACAAATGATTACCGACGTAAGTACGTAAACGTTTGTCTATATACGCAACCATAAGGAGATCTGAAGCCGGTTTATAACACAAGGGGATCGGATCCGGTACATTTAAAGATACTTTACACCTCGCGAAATACGACGGATAAAAGTTTTCCATTAATATCCCAAACATTTATTTCATTACACGTAACTAAAAATTATATACCTACCGACGGATATACCTAAATATTTGACACGGAATTATAGAACAATTGTTCTAGAAAAAAAAAACGTATTAAAATATGTTTGTTCCATTCCGACTACTGTGAGCACAAGGACTTCTTCTCAAGGATTACCGCGCGAACATTTTATTTAAATCCGATAAAAATAACAATTCATCAAAAAAAAAATCCGACACTAACAGAAAAAAAATGGACCGAGAGTTAAAAAAATACTCGTAAATTTCAAAAATATCGTTCGATATTAATGAGATTACGTAAATATCTTAACGAAATCGACAAACTTATTAACTATAAAGTTAACGTAAAAATGAATTTATCCAATATTCTATACAGTAAAAATAAAATACATTTCAGTTAAGCGTATACCTACTGAATGTTTTAATAAATGTATTAATACTGAATCCGGGTTTATTGTATTATTAATTGTTTTGAGTGGTAGTCTCTGTGGGTGGCACAAACAGCTATTATATGCATATACGTATAAACGCGTGCACTATGAGTATATGATATGACTCATAGGAGAATTCAGAAGAAAAATATTATTCCATCGACGATTTCAAATGTATACGGTACGTTTTACGGAATAAAGCTAATGCGTGTTTTGAACATAAAAAAAAAAAAAAATTGTAAATAATTTCGAAAATAAAATCCACGTCGTGCAGACAGCGTTTCTCAGTTAAACACGAGGTTTTTGAAACAAATACCTGACGTCTTAATATATTTTTTAAACGTTCAATATCGACCGTTACAAGAATACGTTATTATTACAAGTTTGATCAATATTTTAGATTGAGTAGAGCGTACTACGGAAGTCGCATAATATCTGAAACGTAACAAAACGACTGTGTACAGTCATTAATTGAATTAGATTTGTTTAAAATTGTATAGGTTTTTCTTTACATCGAAATGTACATTGTACACGAAATCCAATTGTGTTAATGGTACAACGTTTGAACACAATGTAAGACGATAATAGCGTGTGTACAACGTCGACGTAGTTTTACAACGAAAACGTAATATAATGACGTGCGGTTTTCATCGATGCGTTTTTTTTTTTTTTTTAACAATTTCGTAATTAAAATTTACATTTATATACGAACAAAATAGAATTTCGTTTGATTATAAGTATATACGCAACTCAACACGCACAATAAATATCTGTTTTATTATTGGCTATTTTTTAGTTATTTTATTTAACAGACGGGCCATTTTTTTAACAGAAAAAATAAAAATAAATATCATTCGTGTTCATCATTATTTTAAACCATTATTCTTTATAAACCTATAATTATTATGAAGGGTCGATCTTGGCGCGATTTCATCATTAATTAATCCTAATCAATATATATATATATATACACACACATATAGAGTAACATATATAATATATTGTTGGCCGCCCCAGCCAGTATATTATAATAATAATAATAATAATCTATACGCCGTTGTTCATTAATTTCGATTTGGTCTTACACCCCATATATATATAGTATATAATAATAATATTTTATATAACGTAGTAGTAAGTACCTACCTATATAATTTTTTTTTCTCCTACACACTCACACACACACACACACAATTTCTAATATTATGCCGTATTGTAATCTGATCGTATAAAACACCAAGTATATAGTAAATCAGAAAGATATAACGTTGAATTTTACGTCGTGGTGTATATAAAACGTCGTCGTTATTACACGGATTTTTTTTTTTTATTAGATACAAAACCGGTATCCACTAATTATATTATTTTATCATATCAATTTTGTTTACAAGTCGTCGTGGCCAACCGTTTTCACGTGTCCGACTAATATACGTATGGGGCGCGTATCACACGATCTTTTCAAACTCGTATCGCAGCAGTAGGTACTTACATAAATAGTTAATAATTACAACTTACACACAACGCGTGTAAAACATATTATACGAATACGTTTATTGCATGTAGGAAATATTCGTCCTGGCGATTCCAACTGGTCGCATCATAAAAAAAAAAAAACCACTAAAATCCATACGTAAACACAAGACGTGTACTGGAACTTCGTCACCTCGTTCACGTGTTCGAGTCTGTTCAAACGTCTGTACCAAAAATCAAAAAAAAAGCACGTCACACAATATAGTCCCCGAAACTCTCAGTCGTCATCCGTTCATATCGTCGATACGAACGACCGCTGCGTGTACACACTCAGTGGCGTAGCCAGGATTATGTAATGGGGAGGGGGGGTTTAAGTATAAATGAAATTATAAGCTTTTACATTTTTTTGTTAAGTTTGTTGCACAATGCACAAATTACTTGTAAAATGACAAAATATATCATATGTTTTTGCAGTATAGGTACTAGAATTAATGAAATATACAATTGTATAAATTGTATACATTTATTAGATTAAAAAGTATAAAAAAAAAGGCAATGGGGGGTTTAAACACCCAAAACCCCCCTGGCTACGCCACTGTATACACTTACTTCGAGCGAAGTGATGTGTTAACGCGGTAAACGTTTTTTTTTTTACGTTTTTAAACAGGTGTAAAAAAAAAACGGTTTATACTAGTTTTTAAGAAAAATCGAGAAAAAATAACAGTGGTGGAAAACAAATTTTTAGAGTATACAATTTTTTTTTTCATTTATTAAATCCCAAAAACGAATTTGTACACATTGTTAATAAATACACGACGTTGCAGTGCTTGTGTCCGGAAGGTACAGTTAATATCCGCAGCATACATTATACAATATAGAATACGTAATCGAGCCAACAGAATATTTAAACGCATTTTACACATATGTAACACTGAAATGAAAAATTTTAAATTAAAGACGACTCATGATAGAAGTAATATAATAACGACAATTGACGCGTATAAAATACAAAAAAAAAATTCAATAAAAATCAATTTTTTTACAATATTTTTCCGCATTTTTTTTTTTTCTTAAAATCTAAATCATTGTAAAAATCTGGACGGAGATAATCTCTATGAGATTATAAATATATACGTCATAAACAGGGCTGTGAATTTAAGGCATTCGCACGTTTTTTTTTTTTTGCTACACCGTATATAAGAATACGGATTCGGCCAAAATTTGTTTTTTGTCTTATTATTTATTAGTTCAAATACGAAATCTTATTTTGCATACTTAACGAGTTACGGCATAGAAATGCACGTTTTCGCGATTTTTTTTTTCCTAATATTTATATTTTTTCCGCCAATCCGGCCTAAATACGTTTTTGTCTATAAAAACAATATGTCTTTTATAGTTTCGACGAAACTACTATATTTATTTAGTCTGGTATTTAACTTAAATCGTTATCGGATAATAAAATCGTTATTGTTCCGATATATGTACAACTCCGTATATAAACGCCCAAAAGTATATATAACATAACGTGTCTAATATTTCCTTTTTTTTTCTCTCAGACGGTAAAAAACGACTGGAAAATCGAGCATAGAGAATTTTTTTTTTTTCATAAATCGTTTTTAATTATTAATTTCAAAAAAAAAAAACACATTTTTATAGAACGTTTTTCTGGAATTCTTAGCGAGTATTTTTTTGCACATTTTGGAATTTTTCAGCGCGTGTTTTGTCTGTTTTTTAGCGCGTTAAATTCACAGCACCGGTCAAGTGCTGTGAACATTGCTAGCGTTTGTTTCTCGTACGCGTTATTACGATATTTTTCCGTTTCCCGGATACTCGCATACAGCAGACCGGGGCGTGCCGATATAACGTTCTGCAGCAACAGCAACGGCGGCGGGCACTGTCCGTCAAAGCGCATACCATCGGCGGCGGTATAATAATAATAACGACCGTGTTTACATCGCGCGCGCGCGCGCGATGATAATAATTTTTGCGCAACACGAGAACGCCGGAACACAAAACCGTCGTGCGAACACCGCCCGTCGTCGGTCGGTCGGTCCGAAAAAAAAAATTCCGTTTCACAGACCAACTACAACAACTAATGTACGCGGCTATTTTATATATTATTACGCTCGTATTGTATTTCCGTACACGATTTACAACAGCTATCCGTCGCGTTCGTATAAATATATATATTATGGTAATTCGCGGTAATCGGTTTTTTGGGCCGAATGAATGCGTGGAAATGTACCGTTTAGACCATCACCGCACACACACCAACCCCGTCGGCGCGCGGCGTACACATACCGCACCGCCGCCGAGACGCGCACAACGCTAAACCCAAACGATTCACTATTATATATAATATAAATAATAATAAAAGACCGGAAAAGTAATATTCCGTTCCGGTCCTATTGGTCCGCGGCGCGCGATATTCTATACTGTGCAACGTGCGCTGCGCACCGCGGCGACGGACACTGAAATATTATAAAAAAACAGCCGAGACTATATAATATACGGACGATAATGACAAACGCGAAGGAGTGGTGTACAGGAACATCGTGACGAGTCCGAAGTACGTTGATTGTCGTTAAAACGAGAAGAAAAAAAAACCCTGAAGGGAATACATTATCCGCGCGGACAACGTTTAATATTGTACGCGAAAAAAAAATATATTGTAATTTCAAATTCTGAACGGCGAATGTTATTGCTTTTATAAAATGCCGTGTCTGTACCCCTGCAAAAAAATTCTACCAGAAGGAGTTTCCGACAGCGAATCGCATCCAGTCGATACTTTACGACGGATCGTTTTTGGATTTTCTCAAAAGCGTCTTACAAAAAAAAAAAAAACGACACGAAAACTAAATATATCGTTATTCTTTCGTAATTGTTAAACTCGTAGAACACCGGTCCCCAAACTTTTTTTTTAACTAAATTCGGACGTGGTGCCCTGCCGTGATATACCACGAGGAATATACATAAAAAAAAAATTCAACAATAATTCTCATTGACAATCAGTTTTTTTTACAATTTTACTGAATACAAGGCCGACTTAAAATTAACACATTTTTATACTTGAAAAAAAATAATGAAAAATATTTGAAAAAGAGAAAAATTATTATAAAATAACGTTATTTAATGAGATGTGTGTGACCGACTCGCGTAAGTAAGTGGTGGCAAAGGGTAATAGTGATGTTGTACACGGATTTACGTGGGGTCTGACGGGGTCCGAATCGGAATACACGAAATAAATTTTTTTGTAACATTCAATTTGAAATTTAAAAAAAAATTCGAAAAATAACTGATTTTTTACGATTCACGGTGCCCTCGGAAAGTGCTCGCGGTGCACAGTTTGGGAACCGCCGTCGTAGAAACTCGGAATATTCACGAAATATATACGTAACTTCGTATTATATAATTAGGGAAAAACAACTGTTGAAAAAAAATACTTTTAATTGAATAAATTAATTAAATTTAATTGAATAAATTACTTTTATTTGAGCTATTTATAGGAATTATATGGATTCTGAGATATTATTAATTCGTAAAATAGGAGGTGGTGATTTCGCGCGAAACCGCTGGTGGACAATAATACGAATGGCCGCGACGAATTCCATTAATCGGCGGCGGCGGCGGCGGCTTCACTGGCGCGCTGCAAGGTCGCTGCGGCGCGCGCCCGAAAAATCGGATATGCGGCACAGAACAACGTCAACGGCGGATATAATATGCGCTCGCGCCGCCGTCGCCGCCGCCGTCAAGGTCGTGAGCGGCGAGCGAAATTCGCTCGGAGAACGCGAACGCGTATTTACACGTCCTATCAGCGAGGTCAACGCAGACGCCGCTGCCGCCGTCGTTCTTTAAGTTCGTTTTACTGCACTATTTACATAAAGCACAAGCGGACACGTACTATCCTCTTGTATATTATACATGATTAAACAATAATAATAATAATTATTAATATTATTATCCATATTCGTTCGCAATGACCCCGGGAGAAGAGTCTCGAGCCCGTATTTCTTGTTACACCCGAGTGTACTTGTACAGTCTAGCGGCCCGCACCAAAACTATCCATTTTATTATTATTTGTGCGCTATATATAAAAAAAAAAAAAATTCTTGAGAAAACGTCACGAACTTTATATTATATACGGGAGTAAATAGCTAGCACACGTATACTCCGATTCGACCACCAGCACTGTACACTTTTAGGCTCTCGCTTGTTTGCTGCAGTGCGTGTAGAACGGCTGCCCGCGATGGAGCGATTTTAATTAAAACGAACTGACGGCAATATTATAATAATACCGTTGAAAAAAAAATAAACGAACCACCGCAATTTATCGAATTGTATTCCACGTTAGGTTCCGCACCGCGTGGCTCTGGCCTGGGGACCGATATGTTTTAAACACGGTCTACGCGTAACGATTGTATGGATTTTAGTAAATTTGTGGCAAGATCGTTTTTTTGTCGTTACTATAGGACACGTTTACATATTATATACAACGACCTTCGAAAACTTTATAAAAAAACCTTTGGGTAAAAAAAAACTATACGACATAAATACAGAATGTGCCTGAGAAAACATTGATATAATCGGGTATCTTTGTTATTATTATATAAAAAAGTCGCTCGTAACTGTTATTGAAATATAATTATTAGGTGCCCCGTTCCCTTATTAATTTTTCCTCTGTCCCAGCCACCCCCCCAAAATAAAACCTCTATACTGTTCGTATGTATACACAGTTCACATATAGGAAATATTATGCAGTACTCCGCGCGGGTTTTGTGATTTTTATTTTTCCCGTCCCCCCCCCCCCCACCAACGTTCTCACGGTAGTATCGTTGTTGTGACATAACCGTTACTGCGGTATACCACCACACACCGCAACACGCAGCACGACGAAGGCGGAAAAGCAATACTCGCGACTGCTGCTGCAGATGTTGTTGGCGGCGCGCGCGCGCGCGCGGCTAACACATTACGCCTAATCGTATAAAATAATATATACGCGCCGCCGCCGCCGCCGCCGTTCTGTTGGTCGCGCCGAGACACGGTATACGTATTATTTAAAACTGGATTCTTTTTTTTGTGTTCCCGTTTTATTTTTAAAACTCCCCCTTCGGCTATACGCGTTGCACCGCACAACACGCGCCAAAGACCGTCCGGAGTAGAGCGTCCATCGCTGCTGCACTTGTAATAATACAATATATCCGCTCTCTCGATCGCCCCGCAGCAAGCCGTGTGCCCTCCTCTCCGCGTGTTTTCACGTCGCGTTTCATACGCCGCCGCACACGCGCGCGTTACCTAACCGCCTGAATACAATTTCCCGTGCGCGGTCTTTGTTTCGCACTCAAATGCCTGCACCACCGCGACATGACAGCGCGCGTAGTGTTACAGCAATAATTATTAATTTTTATGTTATAAAAAAAAATGTACAATCAAGCCGCGAAGAGTGTTTATTAGAAAAAATATAAATATATATATAAAAGTGCAGTTTTTGTACCACAAAAAGTGTTTGTTTTGCTATAACGGGCGTGTTGAGCGAGAAAAATAAAAAACGAACGAACGTACGTCAAAGAAAATTTTAAAACGTTTTACAATAAAAAAAATACATAGAATTTTAAAATGGGAAAAAAACGGCGAAGAAGTGTTTGTACGTGAATCGAACACATATTTACGTAAAATAATTGTTTTTTTTTTTTTTAATTCGCGTTTGCTATTAAAACATTCTATTTAACAAATATCGTTGTATAATATTTTATTATAATATATTTAAAATTTCCGAGTCGTTATATATCCATGTATATGAAAATAATAATAATAATATTGTCCCGTTCGACGATTTTCCTCCCGTTATTGTCGTCGTTACAGTACACAGTCGGTATATTTTACTGCGTCGTTCCGGTCGCGTTCTCGGTTAAGCGCGAAGTGTAGTCACCTATAAATAACTATAAGCGAGTGAAGGAGGTACGTTAAAAGGGTACGTTAGAGAAATAAAAGTTTGAAAAAAAAAACCTAACGATTTCCACCTCGTATACGCATTAGCACATTAGCCTCGGTGTGCGGCTTATTAAAACGTTTTCGAAGCGTTTATTTTTAAGGCTGTTTGTACCTTCCTATATTTTTTTTTTTTGATCCTCAGCGAACAACGCAATTCGTACGATTTGTTTTTATTATGGTTGGTCCGAAAAGACTATTTTTTTTTTCTACTAGCACCGTAAAGCTTTATTACACGCGTTGCTTTCCGGTGCACAAATCAACTCCTTTATACACTGCACACGTTTTCCCCAATGGAAATTCGGCACGTCGATTTTCGTATTTAAAAACTGTACAAGCTTCTTCAACGTAGAATACATCGAAAAATCGTAAAATTATAATTTTTTTTTTTTTACTAAAAAACTAACTAGTTTACTAGTTAGTCGGTTATATACTAGTTTTAGTAAAAAAAAAAAACTAGGTTATCTTTATTTGAAATTAATGAACATTTTTTTTTTTTTATTAGAAATTTGAATTTTAAAGAAAAAAAACTACAAAGAAATAATTACAAACCGAATTTCGCTCGGAATCGTTTTTTCGAACGTATATATTTTTTTTTAATGTAGGTTTGCAACATAATTCTATATATATTAAAATTGTTTACAAAGGGCAGTGTGGAGTGTGCAGAACACTCACATTCAAACCGAAAACAGATTATTAAGAACATGTCGTCTATCTATACGAGTACAGGGCGGAGGAGATGGCAGCGACGTCTATCTACACGTTTACCGACGATAATAATCGCTGTGCGAACGATAACAACAATAATAGTGACGGATGACTACTACTGGTGCTGTCACACACTTAAGTATTTTCATCGATCCCCTGTGTTTTAATATTCAAAAAAAAAAAATCATTTGTGTTTAAACACGCGTCGAATACAACACAAATAGTAAAAAATACGCATAACGCTCAAATCGGGCGTGTACACGAGAAGAAAACGAGGCCTAACCTAACCTAACCGAGAAACGATCGCGAACATCTCGTTTATTATTTTTTTATACTTTTGTTTTTCGACGATCAAATAAATATATACCGATATCTCTACACACGATCTCGTCCGTCATATGTGCGCAACAATAGAACCGAGTTAAAACAATAAAAAAAAATATATATATATATATATAAAAAAGGCTCTCCGCGGAGTATACTTTCACCAGTTCGACCGCCGCCGCCCAGACAATATCATCATCACCATGATACACACATATAATAATATAATGTACGCGTATAATATATAATAACAACGGTCGTCTGAGTTATGGACTCGTTTTAATTTCACACGATTTGCTGTACAAAACGGAATTTATTTTATTTTTTTTTTTTTTTTGCTGACTAACCCGACCGCCGTCATCGGTATAATATGAAAAACGTAAAAAAAATAATAATAAGACGCAAATTCTAATACGGTTTACGAAAAATTCAATATCAACGTGACTTTTGTGTCGCGCATTTTTTCCACTCGAGCAAAACGCCATAATTCTTCGAACGTATACGCGCGGTTCGATATAATATTATATTTATGCAATAACGCGTACACCTCATTAACGGCTACAATATAAACGCATACTTTAAAAAGCAAAAAAAAAATATACCTCATAACGGTCCATATTGTTTTATGTCGGTTTTTTAAATTTTAAACTGCTACGATTATTATTATTATTACTCGATCGATTTCAACATTTTTTCGACGTGTACGCCAGAGTGTAATTGTATACAAAATACAAAACCGCGACTAATATTGCAATAACACTCGCCATCCGTTGGTCTCTGCGAATTTTATAATTTTTTTTTTTTTTGGTGGGGTAGGGGACGTACGCGCGCTCATAATTACTATTACTACTAGTGTGGCCGTCGAATTAATTTTTAGGTTACAATACGGTTATAACGACTATACGACGTAAATATCATTCGAACTAGCGCAAACATAATTTGCGCGTAAAACCGTGTTACACTAAATTAAATTTATTTCCACGCTGTATATTGATTATAATTGATTTATCGCTGTTGATTAAGAAAAATTATTGACAATAACCACTTTCCAATCATTTATTATAGGTATATACGAAAAATGCGGTCGCCCAATTAGAAAAATAAATAAAGTAATATAAATTATTATTATAATCGTATAAACTGGGCCGATTAATTTCTATTCAACTACGCCGTATACTATACGTATGTATGTACGTAAATTATTGTTATCACGGAAATTTTACCCCGAGCACAGCTTAGCCGTAAGATTTATGGATCGGATCGGTATAATCTTTTTATTATAACACGACGAGAATTAATATCAAAGAATTATAGGAAAAAAAAAAAAAATTGTGATAAGAACAGCGCACAAACGTCAACAATTCTCATGGGCATCGATGCGTTATTTACAAAGGTATTTTTTTTTTTTTTCAATATACCCACCCAGGAAGTATTTCTCTATAATGCGAGCTGCAGCCGGGTAAGATAAAATTATTATGTACCTATACTTATAACATATTACGTTACCGTGTAAGATAAATAATATAATTGATATACTGCAGTTTAGTATATACCGGAGAAGATAATTTTTTTTTTTTGTGTGTTTACTCCTCTTTAAAATATTTTTTTTAAAAAAATGTACGAATCGTACGTGTTAAAAATAAAAATTCTATACCAAACGTAATATTATAATCCTAAAAAATACGTTATTCCCAATATTTCGTGATGAGGGGAAAATTAAACATAACGTTAATAATTCAACGTTTCCAACAGTATTAGGATGTCGAAAATGTATATTATGTAAATTCTACGCTTTACGTTTATTATTATACAATTTCGTCATTAACACACTATTCGTACGTTTTTTTTTTTTTTTTTTAATGTAACTATATATTACATTTTACTACAATTATTACTATAACGACGTGTGTAATAATTTTTGAACTAAAGTATTCCGAATAAATAAATCTCAACTACAAATTATTAATTGAAAAATTGTTTTAATTACGGAACATCTATACGTATATTTAAAAAATACATATTGATTTTTGCGCTTGTAAGAATTTGAATTATTTACTATTTAAAAAAAAAAAACACTTTTTAAAAGTAGTATGTATATTTATATCTAATTTTACGAAACCTTGAGAAGTGTGTAAATAATGTGAACAACGCGAGAGAAAAAAAAGGATGACTTCAAAACAACGTCATTTTTTATTACATGTATATATTTTTTTAATAAGTCCTACGGGTCATATAAATTATTACAAAACGAAACGTAAAAACTATTTAATACCTATAGGTAACGAAGATTGAAAATAGTTGACATTTTAAAATAATATGCGATCAACACAATAATTAAATGTTTACTGATCATTTTTTTTACTTTTAATAATATTACTATACTATTATATTATACAGACTTCAGGAAATGCCTTGTTAATAATTAAGATTCAGTATAAACGTACGAATAATACTAGATATATATACGAAAATAAATAATATTATAGTTCAAAACAAATAATTAATATCCCATTGCAGCATTCGTTGCCCGTATAATAATTACAACTAGAAAGTCACTATATATATATATATATATACAGATATTAATTAAATTTAATAAGTTTAATCCAAATGCAACCCATGCGTAAAATAAATAATATTACGTAAACAACTTTTTTTTTTTTAATAAAGTGTAATCCTATAGAGTGTATAATCCTTCAGAAT